>BTSY01000001.1:14765352-15472926 GCA_036245785.1 Pristionchus fissidentatus
AAGGGGTCACGAGTGAGAGAGCGTGTAGAATTGAGAGGACTCTCTCACTTTTGCATGCTCTCTCGCCCCGACCTGAAGGTTTGGAATGAAGTGTAAGTCACTTCTTCCAATTGTTTCTTTCCCCTCGAGACCAACTTTGTCCTTCCACTCTACCATTTCATTAGGAAAATTGAGGTCTGATCTCGATTCTTTCCACCTCTTTCTCCACTTTTTCAATGCAGTCTACCATTCCACAAGGCGGTCAACGATACAGAAAGGAGTTTGGAGAGAGAGAGCGTGTGAAATCGAGAGGACCCTCTCAGTTTTGCACGCTCTCTCGCCTCTGCCCCTTTCTGTACGTTTGGAATAATGCGTCTTCTTCTCGCCACTATTATTATGGAAATTGCTGTGCCTCCAATTGGAGGCGGTTATTTGACGAATCTACTAATTTCATGCTTCTTTTCTTTCGCCGTCAGTGTCATGAAAAATGGAGTTGTCGTGGGTGTTTTTGCTGTCTTTTGATCGCTTCTTCAATGGAATTTATGATAGTCGTTGGTTCCACTGAATCTCATCATTTTTCATCCGCTTTTACCAAGTAAATATCCTTTTTGGTCACGCGATTCAAGTAAATTCCAGTGGATTCCAGTTTTCATTTTCGTGAATCGTCCACTTTTAGAGAGGAATTCACACTCAAGTGATGTTACTCAAACGACGTTAGACTCTTCCCAACTAAAAGAAGAAAGAGAAAAGAGAGAGAGAAAAAGATAGAGAGAAGGAACCAGGAAAGTGGACGCTCCATTAGAGAACGACGAGAACATTGACGATTACGTCATCCTTACGACACTCTCATTCTAGTTCGAAGTGGTCACTCCAAATGAAAAGGGATACGGGGCCAGAGTGTACTGTAGTTATTTCACTTCTCGATTTGCATTTATGAATTTCGGGTCAGGTTAATTTCCTCTCTCTCTTTCCTCTCATTTCTCTATGTTCTCATCATTTTCATTTCTATTCCACAATTTCACATCGATTTCATCGTAAAATTGAGTGGGCCTGAGAATCTCACGAAACTCTCGATCTATTTTCTCTCCCTCTATCGGGCAAAATCAGCAGATTCTAATGAACGACTCCCCGTTTGATTCGCGGCATTTTTTCTGCAAATTGTTTCTCTCGTGCATTCACACGCGTTTTAATGCATTTTGCACGTCTCCAGACTCTTTCTAATCCCATTTCACACAATTTTGAAGAGCTTTTGAGTCATTTCTTGCCGTCACTTTGCGTGTTATCGCGTTATAAATGCGTATATTTTTGTAAATAATACTAATTCTCAAGAATTTCATGTACCTGGTTGTGTACCTCATGTACCTCTTGTACAACAGGTACACAAGATACATGAAATTGTAGAGAATAATAATAATATTAATAATAAAAAATAATAATAAATAAATTAAAGATGGCAGCCGTTCGCGCGGGGGCGATTGGCCTCGCTCGAGGCAGTCGATATCTCGTCTTCTCCACTAATAATCGTAAGTCATGGCAATGAATGAGTTCTTTCGTCTAGACAAAAACAGAGAAGATTAATGAGTTCTACTCAAAAGTTCGCATTTCGTCGCCCCCAAAATAGGAAGATAAATGGTATTTTTGCAGGGAAGGATTGGAATGAAGATGCGAGGAATGAATCGGGAGCTGAGAGTGATGGTCAGCGTTCATTTTCCGAAAAAGCGTTTGACATAAGGGCATAGTGCACTTCTCCGGTTGCTTTTCCGGGAAAATCTTTGAATTACCGCATTTTATGTTTATCGGCTCCTAGAGAAGCATATGAAACTTCTTCCCATAGCTACTTTTAACCTTTAAATTCAAACCCAATTTTGGCATGTCTAGTTGCAATGGGGGAATTCTTTTTTTTTGATTTTCCGAACTCACCGTAATAAGGAATAGGAGAAACTAATAAAACTTTTTTCTTTTCCTGAAAACTAAGACTGCGTCACAATGGAGTAGACGTCTGGAATGAAACCCAAACCTTCCTGGTCGTGGTTGGGTCCTGTTTCCCTCTCTCTTTTCGAACACTCCTTCATTCATTCCCTTCACTTCACTTCTCATTGAGCAAAGAGTCGCAATTTCACACTAAATTGTGGTGGTTGACGGGTAACTTCTCGTTGACTGTTCGAAAAGCGATGAGAATGGTCTGGAGAGGGAGGGGGGAGGAGAGAGAGAGAGAGAGAGAGAGAGAGAGAGACCAAAGGGGGAGGGGGGAATATCTGGTAGTAAACAGTCGTCAGTCTCTCTCTCTCTCTCCAATGAGATCGTCTCGTCGTCGTAATCGTGGTTGGAGTATCTTCGTTCCTGCAGGAACTTCAATTCGAAAGGGGAAGGGATATGGAGTGTCGTCTATCTCAGCTGAGACTGCACAGAGTAGATACACTCAGAGGAAGAAAATGAGCGATCTCAAACTTACGGTAAGAAATTACGGTACATTTTTTATGTAAGGTATTTAAAAAAATTACTGTACTACTTAAAATTACTTGTATTTTACATTTCGCTCATGATCATGAAACTATGAATTTGAATGCCGCAATGCCTCTTGTGAGCTAAGAGCAAATCGTGGGAATCGGAAATATCTTTGATTTATTCGCACGAAAGAGAAAATGACGAAAAAATTCCATTAGAGTACTCAATAAAATTCCAATGGAGATAAGAAACGGTCAATGACTTTTTTCTGGACATAACAAACTTAGTTGGAGACCGAAATCAGTGCATATTGTAGGTACTACTCATTAAAATAGTACCTTCAATATTATTAGACATAAATCGAGCTTTAAAGAGGGGTTTAAAACATTTTTTTCCATAACCATTGTTCGTAAATCGTAGTTTGCATGATTACAAACTGATCCCTCCCCTTCAGTTATGTGATTGGACGTTGGTCCTCGCCATGTTTGGCCTTCTCCTTGCAATAATCGACGTCGAAATCGCCGCGGGCCAAAACCTCGAGGAATTCTCTGTCTTTGTCAGTCTTTTTTTTCCTCTTCTTCCTTTTTTCTCAATCCGAACACGAATCTCTAATGAGACCATGCATTATTTCAGCGTCACCGTCTTTCCATCGGACTCCGCACATCAATAATACTATCTACCGTAATCCTCCTCTTCGTCCTAGTCTGCTACCATGTAGCTGATACCAAAGTGAGAAGAGGCCGATTGATGATGATGATGTAATATCTCTCTAGATTCACCTAATCGAGACTGGGGCCGAGCAGTGGTTGGTGGGAGTCGATAGCAAGAGATTAATCAATATATCAATGGAATTGATTGTCTGCGCCATTTGTCCCTTGCCTGGTGAGTATTCTTCTCAGAACGAAATATGTCTACGACTCTAAAATTTTTGGCTACCGAGCGGCGACTTCGAAAGTCTAATCGCCTCTGTCAGTGGCAGTAGAACGATTAAGAAATCCTAGTGGAGAAGTAATTTTCTTAGTAGGATTCCACTGTAGAAATAGGAAAATGACTAGGATAACACCCGTACAAAATCGTCGTTCGGTAGCCAAGACATTTGGATTCGTAGATCTTCCTCTGAGTTCTGTTCGCTTCTTCTTCTTTCTCTTGAAAAAGACGAACAAATCGCGTGACGATCGAGATTGCGAAAAAAAACGGGAAAATAAGAATAAAATAGGAGGAGAAAAGAGAGATTTCAGTTGCTGATGCAGGGAATGTGACGTGGCCGATGTTGGGACAGAGTCCCATTATTACGAGGTGAGAAAGAGAAGAGAATAAAGCATGACTACATAAATACTTGCACTGCACTAGAGGGAAATCACTAGAGACATGAACAGAAAGGAGTACTAAGCTCGTGATATTATATACTCAAATTTCATGAGCGGAAAGTGGAAAATATATTTCATAACTTTTTCCCCTAGTCAAGCTACAACTTCCATACTTTATGCAAGGATGGTAATCAGATTTGTAATATTTTCCTTTTTTGATTGGAGAGATTCGTTCAGTTTGAGAAGAGTTACACCAGTTTTCAACGCTTCGAGGGTGGAATTGCACACACGAAATTTGCGCAGCATCAGAGAGAATATTTCAGAAGTCACTTCAAACTTCCCATCAACGTTCTTCTCGCTCTTCCAATGTTCGGTCGAATGTATCTACTCGCTCGATACGTAGTTATGCACTCTTCACTCTATCAGGTAAACAACTCGATTGCCTAGCAATGACGTAATCTCCCAGGACTGCGCCACTCGTACCATTGCATCTCTGAATCAAGTCTCGGTTGATTTCCGATTTGTTATGAAGTCTGCCCTCTATGCCAAACCACTCACAGTTAGTTCATTTCTCCCATTGGACCAATCTCGAGTCTTTTTCTTCAGCTTCTCTCTGTAACGAGCGTCATCTTCTGGTTTATCATCGCGTGGTGTCTCACGCAGTGCGAGAGGTCGGCCGACTGATCCGAAACGTCGTCTAGTCAAAATTGTTACAGATACGCGTGGTTGGATACGAGTCCGACAATTCCCGGCCTTCAACACTTTCTCGATTATCTGTGGTTCACTATTATTGTAAGTTGGAAAATGGAGTCCTGAACAGCATCCGAAAGAGAACAAGTTAGAGAAAGATGCAATCATCTAGAGAGTGCGCAAAACGAGAGAGTCAGACAACGAAAGACGTTCTTGGCATGGCGCTGTGCCCTGCTTCTGAATAGGGAGAATGGATAATCGGCCTTCGTAGATTTCCCATTTCATTGAATGAAGGATTGAAAATATTTTGATTGCAGACATTCTTCTCCATTGGATACGGTGATGTCCAAGTGAGAACTTTCTGTGGGAGAGGACTGGCGATGCTTACAGCCATCATTGTTAGTTTGATTCACTCAAGTTTATTCTCAAGTGAGATTGCATATTTCTTATGTAATCCCTTACTTTCCTTACCGACATTGATACTTTTAGATATTTTAGAAATCATAAGAATAGTTGGAGTTAAAGTATCTAGTCCGGATCTCTACATTGTGAACCATCTCTTCACAGGTTGACGAGACATATGACAAAAATCGGGACACGTGTTTTTATAACTCAGTGTATTTTTGGAGAGGAAATGATGAGATAGGAGATGTGATTTATATCAAAGACATACTTTACAGGGAACTCTCTTCGCTTCTACTCTCATCGCTCTGGTGAGCAGAAAGATTTCATTGTCGAGCAGTGAGAAAAGAGTGAATCACTTGATCGATGAGAGCAAGATTGTACAACGGTTAGTTACTTAGACTTACAGACTTAAGCTTAAGTTCCGGACGTAAACATAAGTTTAGTCGCTATAAAATGTCAATTTCAGTAACAAAGACGCTGCGGCTCGCGTTCTTCAGGCGACATGGAGAGTTGTTCTCATGTCTCGAGTGCACGAGGGAGACAATGGAGCACTCAGAAGAACTCAGAGACATCTACTCAAGAGTATTATCAAGTGAGATTGCATCATTCTTAAGCAATATCTTATCTCTCTCTCATTCCTTCAGATTCCGTAAAACTAGACTTCGACTTAGAGCGACGAATGATGAAGAGGACGATTTCTTCACTGCCAGAAAGGTCAGAATTGAAAATGAAAGATCAAAGAACAATTCAACCGTTTGTTTATCATGCTAACTATTATTTCTCCACTCACCTTCGCCTCAGTAAATAGAGTGATAACATTTTATTATTATAATTCTTGAGGCTTTCCTCGAGACGGAAGAGCATCTCACGAAGGTTCGAAAGAGACAAAATGAGTTGAATGAGCAGTTGAATTGTCTCTTCGGCCACGTCCAATCACTCACTACTATGATTCAATGAGTAATGGTCTGACCCTCTCAATTCCGCATGATCTCTCGCTCTGTCTGATCGATGAGAGAGCTTGTAAAATGAGGAGAGTCTGATCATTACTCGTTTCAATAGAAAATCAACGAACAACGACCATTTTCACTCTTAGTCTTTGAATATCCCCCCATGCCAAAACCAAGCTTTATTTATGATTGTAACTTGCAAACATGTCATTTTCCTCTGTACAGGTCTTCTTTTTTCTCGTGATTCTCCATTCATTGGTATAAATAAATCAACCAATTCAGAAATGTCTTAGATTTGTTGCGTGTTCTCCATATAGATTCAGATGTACACTTTCATGGCTCGATAAAGTTTATTACATTGATGGTTTTCTTGCAGTTTTTTGTAATTTTTATACAATTTTGCAGTGATTTTGTGTCACAACAATACTCTTGTGATGGTAGAAAGTAACAAAGTAGTAATACAGATTGCTCGAGGGTAAAAGTAGGGCAGTCATGAGATATTATCGATTGTTTTCATCAGTTTGTCATTATTAGCTTGGCTAAAACTCTATGTTTCTACAAGATAGCAAGAGGGGGTGAAATGATATTGGAATCGATCGGTCAATACATCGAAAGTAGATCAAAAGGCACTTGAGATAGTTGAGTTTCATGATTTTCAGCGATTCTTGCGAGGATAAATAGCGAAAATGAAGGGAGAAATGAGATCAACGAGGTAAAGATGAGAAAAGTGAGGAAGAAGATGAAAAAGAGACGAAAAGAGACAAAAAAGAGACACTGGGCTAAGAAGAGAACTGATTAGAATCTACGAACAAATGTGTGGTCCTAATAGGTACTTCAAACTGGAGGAGGCCCTCTGACATACTCAATATGAGGACCGAATGTTGTATTGAAAAGGCCAGAGGTGGCAAGAGCCGCGAGTGCACAGAGGGCTGACAACACAAGAAGAAGTTGCAAGAATCGAGAACCTCGCAGCGCCTGCGAGACGCGGGCGCCAAAGCCGAGATCTGGTGCCACCTCGGCGGCTGGCGCGGGCGCCGGCGCCGTTTGAGTGCTGTTCGTCCTCTTTGGTCGACGTCGTGAGACGGGGGAATCGAGTTTGGGAGGAGAAATGGGAGCTGATGGGACTGGAGGAACAACGACCAGATCGTGTACTCTGTAAGGAGAAGAGATGAGATTAGGATGGATAGGGGAAGGAAAAGGTATTCTATATACAGTAGTGTAGTTAGATCGAATAATTCTATTGGCGAATATCCAATGGTTATTCGCGAATAACCTTTGTTCTTCGCCGATTGGATTATTCGGTCTAGCAACTCTAGTAGACAGAGAACACACACCGAATATGTTCTCCACATCTTTCAAGTCGTGTTTTTGATTCTCTGTCTGAATAGAATCGACAGAGTGAAAGAAAGTTCGAAGCTGTAAATAAATCCTCACTTCTTCTTTAGTTGATCGAGTGCATTTGAATAGAGAAGAAGTTCAGATGCGAAGTCAGGAGGAGGAATTAAATGAGAAGAGGAAGAACAAGATTCATCCTCTGAGTGAAGAGAAGCGAGATGAGATGAGAGATAATTACACATCGTCTCAAGACTGAAAATTTTTTTGGTAATTTTTAAAGTGATTTTGTGGCACATTAGTATTGTGATGGTGGAAAGTAACAAAGTAGTAATTATTGTTTGTAAGATGTTATCCTCATTAGAAATACATGATTATTCGAAGCACTGGGGAGAGCGAAACGTCATACCTACATCAGTTTTCACTGATGTAGGTATGAGTAATTCGCAAAAATGTGTTAATTAGTCGGCTTTAATAATGAACCTGTTCATTCTCTCCTGGCACAGCTCCATTTGCATCACAATCTCCTTCGTTTCTCCTTTTCCTCCTTCTTCTTCTCTCATTCTTCTCTCCAATGTCATCATTGCCTCTCGCATCGATCGCTGTTCACACGACCATCTTAAAATAAAAGAATACGTCATTCTTAGGTAACTATAATCAAACTCTCAGATATTAGTGTTCATCATCAATGGGCAATAGGGATGCCGGTTCGGTGTTGTGAATACTCTCTAGCAGTCTCTTTTTTTCTAATTCTCAGATATCATTGCTTGCATCATCACTAGGTAATCAATCACTCACTTTTCCCAGTCGTCATTCAATTTCTGCACGACTTCAACGAGAACGGACATCTTATCGACGGCCTCTTCGTATCCTGAAATAGGAACATAAATTTCGCCCGAAAAAAAAGAATTCAAATCAAAGATAAATCAATCAATATTTTGCTCACCCTGAGTGAGTGCCGACAATTCTCCCTTCATTCCTGCCAATTCGACGTCAGACGAAGACGTGGACAGAAGAGTTCTGCAAGAAGAGAAGATTACTGCCAGTTGCGGGAATTCAAATTTGCACTTTCCACTCGTGAAATAGTAAAAAAATATCAAGAGATGTTTCTTATACGATAGAGGACAATATAACTACAGTACGTCGCCGGAGCTACCATTCGATTCCCAGTGAATCCGAATAACCTCTTCATGAACGGATTTTAAAACTAATCAACTATAAAAATAGAATAATATCTATTTCATACCTCAATTCATCTCTCTCAGCTTGGAATCGTCCTCTAATATTCTCCAATGCATCAAGTGTTTTCACTGCTTGTTCTCTCGTTTGAATTCCACCCGAAGGAAGAGCAGAGGAAGAAGAAAGAGAACGGAGAGAAGAAGCGAATCGACGAACCTAAAGGGGAAGAATGGAAGGAAGGAAGAAAGGGGTGAGTAATGTGGTCGTAGTTTCCCCCCGAAAAATAGTCTGCTTTGGGTTCCCGCAATTTCGATTCTTGCTTCCCAGTAGAGCTTGCGATTTGAAGCTTATTTCCAAAAAAAGTATTTCAAGCCTGTAGCTCTTCTGGGAAGCGAGTTACAAAATTTAGGGACTTCAATGCAAACTGTTTTTCTGAAAGGGAATCACCGCAAAAGAGGAGGAAAGGAATGATGATCTCACTTGATTCACAAGTCTCGGCAGGGGAGACACAACTCTTTTCCATTCTTCGACCACTGTCTCCAATTCGTCTGACGAATCCTGAAAGAAGCAAATTGAAATCTCGTTGTGAATTTCTTTCGAAATATTCAAAATATGAGAGATCAAAGATCACCTCTTCCGATCTACTCGATTGAATGGCCGACTGCAGATGTCGAATGTTCGTGTCCGCTATTAGAGTGACCGTTCGCTGCAATTTCAGTATTATTAGGCAATATTTAATTCTTTAAATCCGAGAAACTGAGCAGCTACCTTACTTTCTTTTGTTGTCGATTACTGTTACGTTTTTTTCTTGTAATTTGTGCTGAAGTACCACGTTTTCCGTAAATTTCATAACATAGATAGATTCAATGGAAAAGAAAAGGGTAAAGTGCTCACCATAACATCAGCATCGATATTGCAGGTGGAGAGATGAGATTGGACAACTTGGAGATTTGCTCGAGATTCTTCAACGAGACGATGGAGTTCGGACTGAATTGACATGGATTGAGAAGAGAAAGAGAAGGGGAAGGAATCTAGAGATCGATTGCAAGATTCAGCTAATTAGAAAGGAAGGAAAAGTTCTCGAACTTGCTAATTATCTCACTTTTCTCGTTAATTCCTTAGAGAAATCCTCGTCGACCCTCAGCATTTCACTCGATTTCTCCATTGGATTTATCGATCGAAGCAGCTCATCCGGCAACCAATTCTCGTTCTTCGAGGGCGGCTTAATTACAAAATTTAAATATTAAAATTTGGAATTAAATTCTGTTAAATAACCCGTGAAATTTCCACTTTAGCTCTATAAATTGATGGCTAAACCGTGGCGTTCTCGTGGCACAAAAGTCAAACAAAGCATATAGAATGTGAGTGAGAAGAGAGGAGAGAGAGAAACAGAATCGAGAGTAGACGGTTGAAATTGGAGCGTGCGAGTAAAGTAGAGGAGAGTTGGGGGGGGGGGGAAGGGAACGTTAGCTCTCTAGCGCGCGGCTTCACAATCGATGCCTTCCTGGGGGATAGGCATGAAGAGGGGAGAGAGAGAAGAGGAGGGAGAGGGAGGACTGGGGGAGGAGAACCCTCAGGGTCTAGGGGACGTGCTTACCCAACCGGGTCTCTATTTAGATGATTACCAGGATCAGGTTGAATAAGCTGATGAGGTTGCGGCAATATGATGCTGCGCAAAAATCAGGGGGTGCAAAGTGCAAGAAAAAATTGGGGGTGCAAAAATCAAGGGGTGCAAACAAAAAATTTGAATTCCCGCAATTATCGATTTTTGCTTATATCTCGGCTCCCGGTGAACATAGCGGTATAAAATTTCGTTTGCAAGTTTGGAATGTTTAAAGCAATTTACATTCGAAGTTTTGTACCCCTAGCTTCAACGGGAGCCGAGATATAAGCAAAAATCGATAATTGCGGGAATTCAAATTTTTCGTTTGCACCCCCCGAGATTTTTGCACCTTGGTGCAATTGCACCCATGATTTTTGCGCAGCATTAATTTAGCGAAGTGCGCACAATTTACGCCAATACTTACAGTGTTAAGAAATTTCTCGTAGGTCTGGGACGTAATGAGTCAGATCGATTTTTTTCTGGAATATTTCCTATGAATGATGCAATTGTTCTTACATGGTAATCATCCCATTCATAAGTGGCTGATTCCTCTCCTCCACTCTCATATCTCCCTCTTCCTCTTCCTCCTTCAATCTGCTCATCTCCCATTAGATCATCGTCCAATCGACGAAGAAGAGAAAGAGAAGCAGCCAGAGGAGTCGAGGGAGGAGAGATGTGGATGACTGGAGTGTCCAGACCGGCTGGAACGATTGCGTCATTATTAGGTAATACACACGATTACAAGCATACGGAAAAGAGTGAATGTGAGCACCAAGCCCCTTTCTACAGGGTTGTTCGGCCTTTGGAATGATACGAATAGTGAAAGAACCCTAGAAAGACAATGTTGCATCATTCTTATTCAACTGACAGAATGAGTGACTGGCAAGTCCGAGATGTTCTCCATCACTCATCGATCGTGGAAGTCGACGTGGTCGAATCTTCTTTCTCATTCCTCTCATTCGACCTCGAAGGGGATTCTCTGATCGAGTGGAACAGAAAGAAGCATCCATCTCAGAGGAAATTGTAGAGTTCAACTGAAATGGAGGAGAGATTATTGGCTGTTGACTTAATGGGAAACGATAATATTAATAAAGAAAAACACACTCTAATCTTAATATGCCCAGAGCGAGTATTTGAAACTCTAATGCTAGAAAGCGAGTATTTGAAACTCTAATGCTAGAAAGCGAGAGAGTTTTCGTATACCCTCCCGCAAATTATAGTGCCAAACTCTCGCTCTAGGCATATGGAGTTTCAAACTTCTACAGTTATTTCTTTGTAATTACGATGTAACATCATGACTAGGTAACCTACCATGCTGCTGATATTGAGTCTTCCCGTGGATCCTCGGGGTCTCTTGAGACTAAAGAAGTCATCTGCCAAATGAGAATGGAGTGAAGTCGAGAGGAGATGTTCATTGACTCCATCGAATTCCCATGATGAAGATTCCTCTGACGAAGCATCGCAAGATTGCTGCAATTGCATCATCACTAGATAATTCGAGATCTGCTGTAGGTCTTGATTGAACATTGAGCGCAAATTAGCCGGGAGAATGGCTATACCAAGTGTCGTTTCTTATAAAAGCGGTTCTCCAATCTTTTCACATTCTCCCGTTTCGGTGAGCGCAGTGCTTCGGTGTAAGAGAGTGTGTGGAATGAGGTTGGAGAAACGTTTTCTAAGAAACAAAACCTTGGAGAACCGTTCTCCTAGAAAATGTGACCTATGCGACCTACCTTTCCATCAATAATCTCCTTTGATCTCCTCGCTGGACTCACTCTTCCTCTCAATTCTCTCCAATTCGTTCCAGAATGGACTGAATCTGTGTCATCGAGGAGGGCGAGGACTTCGTCTGAATTAAATTAATTATTATTTAATTGAGGAAAAAAGAGAAGAAAGATCATCGCAATTAGACCGACATCGATAATGAAGAATGGGTGAAACTTATCGATAGAAATTACCCCGGATATTCACCAATCAATAAAGTTGTCCCTTACCGTATTCCTTCGAGGTCGTCATCGATTCGTTCACAATCATAGAATCGCTCAGATTGTGGGCGTCACAGAACTGCAATTTACAAAATTCAACGTAGCACAGCTTTAAAAAACTACTGATAAAATGAGTAAATTTACCTTGATTGGAGACAAATTCAGTTCCTCATTCTGTTTTCTCGTCGTTGGTTTGACTGGAAGAACAATACGACGAATATCACTGAAAAGAATTATTAATTGAATGCTGATTACGAAATAAATGAATTTTTTCTATTTCGGTTTGATCTACATTTTAGATAGCTCTGAAACTCGTATTTTGCATCGTTTGAGTCTCTGAACGATGCAAAATACGAGTTTCAGAACGATCTCAGAAGTCATTAAAACTTGTTCAAAGGACTAATAAAGTTCCTCATAAACCCACTAGAAGAACTTGCGAAATGGTAATAAAAAGAGTAATGATACGAGGAAGAAAAGAAGGAAGGGCTGACACGGTTAGTTATGATAAGGGATTATCTTATCTCTGATATGACAGACGAAAAGGGAAAGGGATCTAGAGGGATCCTGGAGATAATAGGAGATATATTTGTGACCCTGAGGGGGGGGGAGGGTGAGAGAGAGAGAGAGAGAAACAATGGATCATCTGGGTATAAACATGGGAGAGTTGAGTGATCAGAAGTGAAAGAGAGACAGAAGAGCTAAATGGAGAGGGAGAGAGAGAGGACTAAGTGACGGAGTGTTCTCTTATGAATGAAAAGACTGATTGATCGATGTTCTTTGTGAGAAAGAATGAAATAACGGGAGTAAATGTGTTGATTCTTTGATGAATTGGAACATGTGGGAAAGTGAGTGAACGAGACCAAAGAGATGTAAGAAAGACTGTCTCTTTATACGGTAGTCACAGATGGAAAATGAGAGAGGCGTCGGCAAAAAGAGAGACTTGAAAGGAAGAAAAGAAGAAGAAGAAGTGGGCAGAACTAGAGAAGTTCAATTCAACACATGGGAGAAAAAAGAAAGGAGAAAAGGAGAAAAAAGAAAGGAGCGAATTGTGAAACTGACACATTTCATGCTTTTCTTCTATCTAAAAAGACATTTGGATTCAGATAAAATGTAAATTGACTATAAGGGGAATCGAAGTGAGGGAAGAGAAAAGAATGGAAGAGAGACAAAAAGAAAGTGAGACGAAGATCAAGAGAGAAACTGGAGACGAGCTTGAGTTTCATGTTGTCACTTGGAGAGAAGAAGAGAAACAAAGTTGAATGGACGGAATGAAATGATGAAGGGGGGGAGGTGTTGAGAAAAGTGTTTTGAAAGCAGTTTGATTGAATTCCAGTAATTTTGCCAAGTTAAACTCTTGAAAATGGTTTGTGGTGGGGCTTAAAATTGCCATCTCTACTGAGAAGCGAGATAAGAAATTGTGGGGACACAAATAAAACCTTTTTTTGCCTAAAAACTCTCCGCATCACATTCACACTTTCAACTGTGAAATAAATCAATGAGAAGAATCGTAAATCGTTTACACGAGACTTTCTCCAACTGGTAATTACATTGGAAATTGGGCCAGAGAAGAAGTGATCTCCTCTTTTTGCATGATCTCTCGACTGTTAGAGTGGACGAGAGATTAGGGGGAAATGAGAGACGCAGACAGGGGGTGATCGAGTTTCGATGCAACGAGTAGAGCTAACCATGCTCATCCTGATTTCAACGAAATTTGAGAAGAGGCGATTGAGATGAAGAGAAAGGAAGGAATCATAACTAGATACTCGAGTATGAATAGGAGGTCAATAGACGATGGGTTAGTTTCAAGGCTAGAACACATCGGAACATCGAACGATCATTTCGAATATGTGGTTAGAATACACACATTTTTGGCGCTAGGGAGCGAAACAGTCACACCTATAGCTTTAATGCCACATTAACTATGTAATAATGTTAGAAGTAGCTCTAGTTAATTGTAAATATATTTAATAAGCACTACAAACCTCGGTAGAGTGGGAGAGGGAGTCATCAGAGTATCGTGGATTGAGTTTTCTCCACTCGAATATCCAATATCTCTCTGTTCCCAGTCAGTTCTTCCCGTATCAGGAGCAGTGTCAGTCGAGGAATACACCGTCCTGATAAAAGATCAGTTATCGATTGGAGATGGGGCAGAGTACCGTACCTCCTGTCCATGCTGCTATCGTACTCCTCGTCCTCCTCCTCCGTCTCACTGTACTCGGAACCACTGCAATGGGATAAATTGTAGAATATAACGTAGAAATATATGACAATTTTTTATATGTTTACGATCTTTTCTCGTTTACATAGCCTACAGAAATGGGTCAGGGCGAGATAGTGTGCAAAAGTTAAAGAGTCAATGGAGTCATGTGAAGAAATAAATAACTCACCGTCTCAATCGTTTATTGGGAGGGGCAGAGAGTTCCGGGTCAGAATCAGCAGCTTCCTCCTGGAAATATCGATTTATTTAGTGAATTATCGATTGATATAAAGAATTATCGATTGATTAAAAGGATGATAACATAGTTCAGAAGATGCGAGATGGACAGGAGAAGCTGGACTGGGCTCATCTAACTACTAATTCTCTCTCTCTCTCTCTCTCTCTCTCTCTCTCTCTCCCCCTCTCTCTCTCGTATGCAAACCAACACATGAGTTCATGCGCGAACAAACGTAAAGTGTGAAAAGGGATGATGAGAGAGGGTGAAGGATGGGTTGAACAGAGGGAGAGGAGGGGGAGGGTATCCTGGGGGGAATGGTACCCTCCACCCTTTCGTCCCTCCGAAGGTTTCCGATTTCAGAGGGAACACACTGCCATGCGTGCTTCTACTTCTTCTGTATAGCAAGACCTCACCTAGACAATTAGACTAATGTGGCACAAATTTCATGAGTGGAAAGCTCAATTTTGATTTCCAGCAATTTGGAATATTTCCTCCCATTGGGTCAATTTCCTGAGATGAAAAACATGTTTACACATAGGAAATGTTTTCATACCGGTGGCTTCAATGGGAACCCGGAGAAAATTTGATGGAATTCTTGCACATTTTCAAAAAACAAATCCCATGAAATTTGTGCAGCATAAATTGGATCGATGACTTCAGTGAAAAGAGAGAGATTCCGACAAAGAGAAGGAGATTGTTGTTTGGGGGGATTGGTCATGATCACTATGGACGTTAATCACAGCTCTCAATGCCCCCTCTTCCTGATCTCTCTCTCTCCCTCCCTCCCTCTCTCTCTCTCTCTCTCTCACTCTCCCTCTCTCCCTCTCCTCTCTCTCTCTCTCTCTCTCTCTCTCTCTCTCTCACACCTCAGCTCACTTCAACCCCTCAGGGGTCATTAGTTTACATACTGCCAGAGGAAGTGGGAGAGTGAATAGAAAGGGACTGAAGAAGTGCCATGCAATCTCTGTTTGACAACCTGTTTTGCCCTTCCGGAGTAGGTCAAGAGATCCAATGGAATGAGCGAGAGGAGACATCATTTCACAGGTAGGCCAATCTAGGGGGACTAGAGTGAGAGAGCGTGTGAAATAGAGAGGGTCTCTCTCTCTTTTGCACACTCTCTCGCCCGGATCCCTTTCTGGAGCGTTGGAATCATGTGAGAGGGAAGACTAACGAGAAACAGCTTGAGAGGAAAGTAGATGGAGAATAGAGAGTGTGAACACATTTTGTGTGTGGAGATTCACTTGGAATCGAGAGATTCAACGATTAAAAAGCTGCAAACCATCCCGATTTCAGAGAGATTTACGATCCATTTTATGAGCAAAACGGAAGAATGCTGGCATTGAATTATCGATTTCAATACAAAAGGCGCAAAGTGGCAAGTCCAAACCATTAAAATGACTTATTAGCGGGTCTCTCTCTCTCTGTGAGGGAAACGGTATAATTGGAGACAGTTATGCTTGGGCGATCGTCTCATTCTGGTTTGTAACCACACATCGTAAATTCTCTCCCAATTCGATGAAACTTGACTAGCCCATAAAGCTTCGCAGGTCAGCAAGAGACATTTCGCATAGCTATGAAATGGAAGAGGATAGGGGAGGTATGAACTATCCAATAGTACAAATGAGGGGAGAAAGCTGAACTAACTGTAAAATGGTCCAGAGAGAGAGAGAGAGAGAGAGAGAGAGATAGGGATAACCCCTGAGGGCACAGTTTGCTGATAGATCAGGAGATACAGATAGGTGGACTCTGAGGGAGAGGTAGGTCAACAGGAGACATGGCACCAAACCACTTTGTTACCCTTGAGGGACCAGAAAATGTTGTTGGTCTTCTTCTCTGAGTGATGAACCCATGCATCCTTAGTGACAGTCAACCCTCTCTGAAGGTACCGCCTAGAGCCGGAAAGTAATTTCAGTGAGAGAGCCGTCTTTTAGCGCCGTAACCTCCACTGAACCCAGTAAAACCCGGCTGAAAAGGTTAGTGGGCGGTGATAACTCCCGTGGGTTAGAGAGGAGACTTTGATGTCGCCGATAGCGAATATGAAAAAAAAAGAGAAGAAGAAGAGAAAGAGGATTGGGGAGGCGTCAAAATATGGAATGGAAATGATCATTTTGACGACGATTTTGGATGAAACGAACAACAATTCGGAGAGAGACAGAGAGAGAGAGAGAGAGAGAGAGAGAGAGAGAGATCGCAGAGGAATTCAGTCGATTGCCTCTAAGGGGGCGAGAAACCGTTTGTTCGTTCGTCCCTTTCAATCTCTCAAGAACATTCAGAAAAACGCAGAAAAAGCAGTCAAACGGGAGTGATTTTACGGTCGAAGGGAAAAGAATGAAGAAAGATCTTGGAGGATTATCGATTGGGGGAAGATCAATCGATGATAGAAGGATTACTGATTGACTTTGAGGAATGGAAGAAAAAGGAAAGGATTTTGAATGAATGAAGAGAGAATGAGCATGAATTCGTTCTCTCTTTCTCTGCAGTCTCTTCATCTTCTCTTGCCTCTCTCCTCCTTACTCTCAAGTGTAAAATAGGGGCGCGTATGAGTGAAGGCATATCAACTACGGACGGCAGCCACTAAATCATTTCACGATCGAGAGTCTCTCTCTCTCTCTCTCTCTCTCTCTTCCTTCTCATTCAACTCAATCCGATGTAATTCAGTCGCTTCTACACACATGCAATGACAAATGTGCCCAGGAAAGTTGAAAGAAGAGCGAGAAATAAGAGACCTCCCATGAGAATCAGTCGGTCATCCAGAGTATCACTCATATTCACTCACAATACTTTTCCAAACTCTCAAATGTTCGGGTTGATAAATGACACCAAACTCTAAATAGAAATGGCGCAATCTTAAGATTACCAGGAAAGCAGTCATGTAAAGCGTTTTCCCAATTGGGAAAATACACAATGAGATCGCTTTCCTGGCACAATCCTCCAGGCGCCAAAACATTTTGAATGGAAGTTGCATCTCGCTCAATTTATCACTATTGGCAACTCAGTTGAGATCTTGTGAATATCGGCGGCCCTTTGACGATTTGGAGATGGTCTCTTTAGGGTGGGATGAGGGAGAGAGAAGAGAGAAGAGATCCCCGAGGGAAGAGAGAGAAAGGGACAAATTATGTCCCCGAATGCACAATGATCGCATGAAGCAACGGAATGTTGCAGAGAGGAGGAAAAGAAGGATGGCACATTTTGGAACTGCGTGTAGGAACTCTCAAAATATTTTTTGCAGGATGTGCTTAGTGTTATTTTCAGAATATTTAGGAACATTTCTATTTTCAGGTTCCTAAACCGCAGTTCCTAAAGGTGCCGAAGGAGGGCGTCTAAGTACAGTTCGCATCTACTTATAACTACAGTTTGAGAGTGAGAAGAGAAGGGCGAAAATGGATTGGCTCCGCTTCCATTGTATGCAAAAAGGTGTGATTCGTCGTGAGACTTTCCATAAGAGCCGACGTTGAATCAGAGGAAGAAGAGAGAGTGGGGGAATATAAGAGAGACAGAGAAAGAGTAGAGTGAATCATGAACTGAGATAGAAAGAGTGAGATAAGATACTAAATGGAACTCTCACCTCGGCTATTCGAGACTTTCTATTCTCCAGGCAACACTGAAGAGAGAGAGAATTGATGTACAGAGTGTGCCACCTGACATTTATTATTCAATTTTTAAAAATAGAATCTAAAATTTAGTGCTTTCTAATTTGTTTTAAGATGTATTATTAACTATGAACATATCAACGAAAAAAAGGTTAACACCTCACCGTTTTCTGACTCCCTCAATGCAATTTTGTCTCCTCTCTGAAACTCCTTCTGGTCTCCCTGAGATTTGATCGAGTCGAGAGAAGAAAGCTTGGCCCTCGTTTTGAATCTCCAATTGGAGGACCTGAGAAGAGATCAAATATTTCTTGAATTTTTTTGATTTAATTTTTTTCCTATAATAAGGATGGTGATGATGAGACGCCTAGAAAGTTGACTATTAGTATTCCGGCCCTTGAACACTGACTGCCCTCCTGAGGTTAGGCCTCATCAATATACAAGCCTCAGGGACGCGTTTATGTGAACATTACTATTTATAAAGAAGATCAAAGATCAATGTGGGAAGAATCGATCGAACTCGTATCTCTCAACCACTCAAAAGCGAGCGGCAGTGCACAAACGACGAGATTTGTTTACAGAGAATGGAGTGATCGGGAGAGGGGAATCATAGCCTCAGGGCATAGAGAGAGAGAGATAGGGATGAATTAGGGATACCCAATCACTTTATGCTTCAGCGCCTTGAGCAACACGTCGAGCGTCTCTCTCACTTTCGCACACTTTCTCGCCCACTCTGACTGATGAGAGAGTGTGCAGAAAGAGGAGAGTGGGGGAGGGTAGATGCCAGCCGTACCGTATAATTATTAATGACCGTAATCGAGGTGGTTCAGGTGGGGGCCAATTTCGTGGTGGGACGCAATATTGAGGGAGGATGAAGAGAATTGGACAGAGATGACATATAAAGGGGAGATGGTGATTCAAATGGTGTAATTGAAACGGATGTCGGAAGGTACAGTGAAAAGCTGGCCAAAACAGGAATTTAAAATTCAGAATGGTCGATTTTGCAAGGAGAACCTATATTACTAATAGATCTAACCATCTACCGGCATTATATCGATATAATCGATTCTGATTTAAATTTAGAAGAGAAATTGATTGTACCGTAAATCATGCGTCTCAACTGTACGAAAGTGTCCCGCACGGAAAGCAGTAAAGATAATATCTTAGACGGTGTTGTAAAGGGTGTCACTCACTCACTACCGGACCCCATTATTCTTAATGGGCATCGACGAGTACGAATGAATGCAATCTCTCTCTCTCTCTCTAAAAGTGAGAAAGGAGAGAAGAATCGAGAGAACAACAAAAAAACACTGTAGAATGGGGCCAGATTTGAGTCGGAATTCAACGCAAAACAGAGTCAATCGGCTTAGAGAACGGCAGAAGTGAAGAGCCGGAGCCAGTTCCGGAGCCGGCAATTCACATCACACGACCGCCATATTGTGTGCGGTAATCGATTGAACGATATACGACCCATGGGTTTGGAATGGATAGAATGGGGGAGTTCAGAGAGAGAGAGAGAGAAGGGAGAGAGAGAGGGACGGTTGACCATAAAAGAGACGGAGTGGCCATTTGGAGAGGAGAAGAGACCATCGTTCATCTATTTTATGTCGATTGTGGAAGACTACCGACGATATGAATAGAGAGAGAGAAAAGATGGTTCCTATCACAAAAGAGGGTGGAATCTAGGACGAATGTGATGGATTACTCTGCCAGTTCACCGTGGGGTTCCCATCTATGATAAGAAGGAGAAGAGAAGAGGAGAGAGGGGAGGGGGAGACAGATGTTTTCTGCCTTTCGATTCACAGATTGTGATGAGAGAGGCGTAGATAACCAAGGATTCCTGCAGGGAGGCCGAAAGGGGGAGGGTTCGAGATAAAACACGGCGAATTTGAGCAAGTCGGATCTAACGTCGTGACCGCTTCAACAAAAAGCGGGTGGGTTTACAGCAAAATGCGGGAGGGGGAGGGTACTGTTGCTGGAGACACCCTGACCCATGTTTCGAGGGAAGAGTTGGATCCTACCAGGAACAGTGTGAATAGGTCCTTGAAGAAGTGTTAGTCCCAATTGAGCCCCGCCCTTTCCTGTATATAGCAGCTGTTGCGGGGTACACGCAAAATGGGGAGTGAAATGGGTAGTGGTCGAGAGAGAGAAATGAATGGGTTTGAGTGAGAAGAAGGAGGAGAAGAAGGTTATAACGAACACGCGAGAGGAGAGAAGGGGGAGGAACTGTAGAAGGCAATCAGGGGGCACATCATTTCATCGGCCGGTCAACATTACAGAATGGGCTTTGGAGTGAGAGAGCGTGCAAAATGGAGAGGGAATCTCTCCCTTTAGCATGATCTCTCACCCTGAACCTTTTCTGTAGGGTTGGAATAATGTGGAGGGAATGAGGGAGAAGAAGGAAGGGAGGGAAGATGAACCCTATGGAGAGAGGAGAGAGTCAGGTAAATCTCGTAATAGCCTCAGGGCAGATGGTCAATATCAGGAATGGATGGAGGGGGGGGGGGTGGGGGCTCTATAATGTTCACGCACTAGTTATACTTCAATATTAGAATAATTTAGAAGAACATAAATGGCTTTGAAGGTATAGACACCGTAATGGAGTAAATGCGGTAACCCTATGGTATAGATCAATAGCCTCGATTAGGGCCGAGATGATGACTCGGCCGTCCATTTGCGTGCTAGCCTTGAATGAGAATTAGTGAAAAGGTAGGAGGAAGAGAAGCAGAGAAAGACTCTACCCGATTCACGCACTCTCTCTCGTAGGGGAGAGAATGGGAAAAGAGGGGAGGAAAAGAGAAATGAACAGATTCGGGAGGAGATTAGGCTAATGTTTCGGTGTCGGCTTATGGAAAGTTTTGATAGAAAACGTGGGACGAACTCGAAAAGAAGAAGGAAATCACTACTTCACTTCAATTTTGACCATGGTTGAGTGAACACCGAGAAAATTACAAGCAAATGGGAAGTGAAATCGGAAAGTGAACAATCGATCAGAGAAATGGAGAAAATGGAAGAATCTGGAGGAAAGAGAAGATCAATTCTACTGGTCATTCGAGTTGATTGAATGGGACACAATGGAGCCGACGATTATTGAAGAGAAGACAAAGAAGGGATACTGTAGCTAGGATTTTGAATTGGAAAATGAATTTAAATTATATAATAGATCAAGATGGTCGCTGACAGGGATGCAGGCTTGGTAATAGTTTTACGGTCGTTTGAGTGAGAGATCGATAATACGATGCAAAAAAAGGCGAAAAGAGTTAGATCAAAAGAGAGTGCCAGAGGGTATACACAATATCGAACCGGCAACCCTAGTCGCAGATAGATTTATTTTGATGTAGCGAAGCAAAATTGTGAGATGCGTTTATGTTTTGAGAGATAGATGTCAAAGAATGTTGTGTGACTGGTCCTAACTGGACAAATGTGAGCAACAATAGTAAACAAAGTAAGTAGTACTCTCAAAGGAGATAAATAGGTCTTCTCAGGGACGAAGGAGGGAAATAATAACGAGTGAAAGGAAGAGAGAAGGAGAGATACAGGTAATGACTGTGAGGGAAATCGGACAAAAGGACGCGTGGAGAAGGTCTGACTCTCTCTATTCTGCATGCTCTCTCGCGCTGTCTGATCGATGAGAGAGCATCTAGAATGAGGAGAGTCTGATCATTACTCTGTAGAAGGGAACAGAAGAAAGAGATGGAAAGTGCGGGAAAGGATCAGAGGGGGACGACAGGCCATGGTACGGATTGGAACTTTCCTTTACAATTAGAAGCCCACCTAATGTGTACAGGACTTGTTTAGGATACATTTCATTGCATTTGAAAACTTCCGTTTTTTGGGTTTCTAAAAGGAAGTTCAATACGCTCCATCACCCAAAGACGTGATGAGTTCAGTAGTGGTAGAAATCGATGAAGAGAGGAAAGAGTGATATCAATCAACAGAAGGAATGATTGATAGGTAAATAAGGAAGAACTAATGATAATGAGAGATAATGAACATATGAAGGAGGGCACTGATTATAAGTGAAGTGAACCTTACCATAACAGAAACGTTTGAACAAAATAAAGAAAAAAAGTAACTTGCATGATGTGTACAACATTTTAAAGAAGAATGTTTCTAAGTAAAATGAGTCGTATACCGCGGTGGAAATAGTGTCTCAGGGCGATAGGGAGTGTTGGTGTGGGGGGTGAAGGGGAAGTGGGGGATTATTCTCCCCCGACAGACAGAATCACACGCAAAGTGTGCAAAGAGTGGAGTAATCGGGGACGTAAACCATGATGAAGAAGAGAAGAAATGGAGCAATCCACGTAATAGAAAGATTCCGGAGGGATCAAAAAAAAAAGAGAGAGAGAGAGAGAGAGAGAGATCAATGTGAAAAAAGGAGTGATTACCTGTTGATCTGCGAGTAGCTTTGTGATGCTATTCGAATCGTAGCACGCCTTGTATCGATCCTGAATGTGTCATGAATCGTCAAAGAAGGGAAAAGGTGCGATTATAGTCGTTGGCGGGTCACAAATGGTGTCGTCATTTGACATTCGACCTGGACTCATCGGAGAGAGAGAGAAAACGTGGTTGGTGACGAAACCTCAGTGACAATAAATGTCTGTGGAATGAACAAAAAAACGGGCCATAAAAGAGACACTCAAATCGTCGCCCTAAAAAGGCACATCGTTGAGAACTCAGTAGATTGCGGATTTTTATTAATTAGCTGATCATAATCAAAAATAACTGAGAAATCTCACCTCCAAATCGGTTAATTTGCTCTCCATTGTGTGAATCCACGATCGAATCTCAGCAAATGGAGCCATTCGAGATCCTGTTAATATTTTGAAAATCAATAAAAGATATAAAAGAATAAATGATTTTTTTTAATTCAAAAGAGGAAAAACTAGATACATACTTCTATTGACTTAGTAGTAAACTCGTTTACACACAAAATCTCGTATCTACTTTGCTCAGAGTGTACACATATTTGCTAATCAGCTTCTCACAGTAAACAACGACTAATCAGAAGCAAAAACGATCGTTTGGCAGTTGAAAGAAAGACGCGCAATCCTGTTATCACCCATTGAAATTCCGATCACTGAATTTTATCGCGTGAAAGCGATTGAAAGAATAGAGATTAGCACTAATCACTGAAATTTAGCACTGAATGTCTTTCCGATTTCTTATTTTTTATGTGCAAGCGTTGTTATGTTCAAAATGTGCAGAAATTGACGTGCGAACCTCGATAAAAATTTAATCACATCTTATCTAGTAAAAAAGTGTGTCTGAAACCAAAAATAAGATTAATATTTACGGGTTTATTCTAATTAAATAATTATCATGTTATTATTAATCTTCGTCAATAAACCGACCAATACTCTCGCAGTCACTCGTCGTTCTTCTCAATCTCAATTGTTCCATTGCAGATGAAATTGTGTTGACGCGCAGTTGGACTGCAAATTTTTATTTTGTAAATATGAAAAATCGACTAAGCCTAAGAATCGCAACACCTTAAAAAGAAAAAAAAGTATACTTCATATAATCTGATACTCAGCCTATTTTCTATTCGCTCATGATCTCAAATTCACAGGACACCAGTTAAGAAGTTTAGCTGTTTTCCGAACTTCACATTTTAACCGTTTACAACAACAAAATAAAATAAAGAGCCATTTTGTCCAGTCAAACTTTTTTTTTTCAATGAATTTGGCCTAATGAAAATTACAAATTTCAAACGATTAGAATTGGTCAAATCTATCAGAATCTGTCAGACATCCAGTAAAATAAACCTTTGATGTATTTCTGAAATGTGTTTTACGCTAAACAAATTCTCCTTTTTTAAATTTTTTTTTGCTTCTTTATGTAAATGCATACTTTCTAAATGGTTTGAATGAGGCTATAGCGAATAATAATGTATTGTGTACCTCCTCCCTCGATCTCTGGACATTCCTTCGATATTCTCACTCCACTTTCTATCACATCTGCAGCCATTTCTTCAATCGAAAGTGAATCCACTGGACATTCCTGCAAAAAAAGGAATGAAATTACGAAGTGTAAATTGCAGTTTTTTGCGATTATAGTTTTACAATGGGTCCGGATCGTAGAAAACATAACATGCGAAATGAAGAGACTCGTATTCGTTTTTGAAACTGCGGGTGGGAAGTTGTAAAAGTTTTGCACACGATGGAGAGAGGAAGGTGACAAGCACAAACAAGTAATAAAATAGAGAGACGATTATAACGATGATGATAAAGAGGAGAGAGAGAGAGAGAGAGAGAGAGAGAAGAGAGAGAGGCCCGCTAAGAGAGGAAGTGAGGAATTGATAAGACTGTTTCAGAATTGACCACACCAGTACATCAAAGTCGGTGTGAACGATGAAAAATTGGTGAACGTGATTTATAAATTTAAAGACTTCTCTTAGAAATATACCGGAAATTAAATACTGTTGACTTAGGCTGGAATAATGCTGAAACTCGATGCAATCTCACAGTGCATGAGCCATCTGGCAGAAATGATCTCCTGCCAGTCCTGTCTCTCTCCTCCCCCGGGCTCTCTCTCTCTCTCTCTCTCTTCTCATTGTCTGAGATGTGTGGTCTAATGAGCGGTCATTAGTCAAAACAATGAGGAGACAATGAGAAGAGAGAGAGAATCTGCCTCCAATTGAAGTGAGAGAGAGGTGATCTCATTCCCATTTGAGACAACGATAGATTAAGATTAATAGAGTTCGAAATTCGCGTAAATAATTGCTTCATCTCTCTTCATTTCTCACACTCTTACACCAATAGGTCGGCGGAGAGACTGTGTGAAATGAAGAGATCTAATCCAATTATTTACCCAAATTTAAAACTCTAAAGATACAGGTTATATTATTGAAATACTTATTCTGTCTCAGAAAAGTTTCCAATATTGATTCTTATTGAAGACGAATGCCAGTTTCAACATCGACTCTAGAAGTAAAGCTGAGAATGAAGTGAATGGAAGCATCGACCCTATCATGTTCCAGTCTGACTCAATTAAGAACACAAGAGAGAGAACATAATAATTGGAGAGAGAACAGACGGAAAAGGAGATGAGAGACAAGGGGAAATTGAGAGAGTGAGAGACAGCTAGAGTCGTCTCTTCCTCTTTCTCTTCTATCTAAGCTCATCAGATGGTACCAATAATACTAATCCCCTCTTTGATTGAATCGAATCCATAAGTGATAGAGAGAGAGACCCGCACGAATAAACATATGTGAAGATTGGATGAGAGACAAGGAGAAATGAAGAGAGCACAGAGAAATTAGAGAAAGCACGAGAGAGTAGAGGAATATGAGAGGATCTTCGGCTTTTGGCATCTGCGCCTAGGTCAGTTATTGCATCACCAAAAACGATCCGATTTCTCGTACGAAAGGCCTTCACTAAAAGAAGGAGACTCGATCGAATCAATGCTCAATTTTTTAAAAAAATATCAAAATTAGGCGTCAAAAAATATAAGTATGGAAGTTCATGATCTTCCATCTAATCGTCACTGATTGTCTCACTTCTCAAGTGGGATCGTCTCTATTGTTTCTCTTTCTCGCCCCTCTTCTCTCTCTCTCTCTCTCTCTCTCTCTCTCTCTCTCTCTCTTCTCCTCTCCTTCCGGTCTCTTCACAGTCTCTATCATCTACCATCATTGCAAACAATCAGCCCCGCCATATATCAACTCTCTCAGTCAAATTAGCGCCAAAGACCGGAATCGAAGAAGGAATCGGAACGGAAAAAGAGTTGATTGAAGTGATTAGAAGGAGTGATAAGAGAGAGAGAGAAGTGTGAAGAGTGAAATCGGATTAGGAAAGTGATAATGAAGAGGAAGAGAGAAGAAGGAGAGAGGAAGAGAAGGAGATAATGGGATGAACGGAAATGAAAGATAGAGAACGGTGCATTGAACAGAGACATTGAACAGAAATGGGATGAGATATACTCATCAACTGACTAAGGAAAGACCGATCACTTCAATCTCCAATGGAGTAAGATAGATCTGTCAGAGTAGTTCTCACTCATTCTCAGATGGAGGGGTGGAAGGGGGGTCTCGACCCTCGGGGAAACTGATTAGCTCTCTCTCTCTCTCTCTCTCTCTCTCTCTCTCTCTTTCTCTCTCTCTCTCCCTTCAGTTGACGCCCCATCACACGATAAGTGATACGTGAGATGAGATGATGGAAGAACAAATAGAGATCAAGCACAGAGAATAAGGGGGAAGAATGTTATGGGAGATGGAGCATGATTCCAACCCTCCAGAATGGGGTCAGGGCGAGAGAGAGTGTAAAAGTGAGAGAGTCGATTTTACACGCTCGCTCACTCCTAATCCCTTTCTGGATGGTTGATCGGCCTGCGAAATACAATAATAGTGGCCACACGTGAAACTGATTCACACCATTACTTGGTGTGGAATAGAAAGAGTGTAATGATAAAGAGGAAGATACGAGAAATCGGAAGTCTTTGAGGTGGGGAAGATTAAATGTTTCACGAGGATTACGGCACCAAGTTCTTGAGAGAGATGGAAGGGAATCATTTATGCCCTGAGGACAGAGGAGATAAAGTCGCCTCGATTCCTTTGATCAGTGTTCCCTTCGATCTCTCTCTCTCTCTCTCTCCCTCTCTCTCTCTCTCTCCCTCTCTTGTCTTCCAATAACAGCCGTGACCATCTATCAGTGAAGTGTGGACACGGGGGTGTAATAGACGAGAAGGGAATGGAGAGAGAGAGAGAAAAGGAGTTATCAGACAAGAAATGAAGAATAAACCATCTACTCTCACGGACTCCTTCATTCAAAAACATTCCAGAAAGGGGCTGGAAATGAGAGAGAGTGTAAACTCAAGAGTGACTCTCTCATTTTCACACAGTCTCTCGCCCGGACCTCTCTAGACATTTTTGTGAGTGACCGGAGGACTTCATCCAATGAAAGCAATAAACGAGTTATTGCAGTTGACTTTACGAGATTTGCCAGATGGGAAAGAAATCTCTACTTTGTATGCCCTGAGGGCACAGGAAAGTCTCGAGAACAGCGATGCATTCAAGCGAAGATAAGAGATACTATAACAAAAGAAGAAGAAGAAGTTAAGGGTAGAAGAAGACTGGCCACGAATCATTTAGCATTGAGAAAGGGCGAGAAATGAGGGAGGAACACGTCAAGATTCAATAGAAGAAGCGAAGCGAAAAGTGCGAAAAGCTTAGAGGAGCCAACTTTTTGCAGCGATTAAATCTCGATGGCACACGATTTGCAAGGCGTGAAAAGATGGAGAAGAGAGAGAGAGAGAGAGAGAGAGAGAGAGAGAGAGACTGTAAAGAGAAGAGAAGAAATCAACCGGAAACATACGAATTCGAGGAGCGAATTGAGAGATGAACGGCGAAAACTGTACAGTTGCAAGCAGAAGAGGAGGATATGGGATAACTCCCATGGGACTGAAGAGAATTGAGCAAATCGAGACTCGGAGATGAAATCGGTTGTAAAAAGACGCGAATTGAGATAATCAATTCGGCGCCCGACAACAATCATCGTAAAATTGAAGAGAAACTTGGAATAACGACTTGTAGAAACAGAGGGAGATTGAGAGAGAGAGAGATCTCGACCCTCGCAATAGATGCCATTTGGTAGTGTCTCGATCGACCATACGGTGACCATCGTCCCCTCCTCTAAGCCCTTTACTACTCCCCCTAAATCTTGTCCTTTCCTTCTCTTCCCAGTCGATCTTCAGATGTAGAGAAGAGAAAGAGTCAACCCACCCAATTAGAAATAGGAACTAATGGGAATCATTCACTAATCGACCGAGCGTTCAAGAATAGACAAAAAGGAGCTAGTGAGGGGTCAAGAGTAGATGGGAGAAGAGATAGAGAGAGAGGAGGTGAGAAGAGGAGGAGAGAGAGAGGGAGGGGAGAGGAGGGGAGGTGGTATGGGAGGAGGAGAGATACCAGAAAAAGGTGACAGTACTGGCTAAGAGCTATAGTAGAGAGAAGTCACCCGGAACGCTTCTGGACAAGGGAGGAGAGAGGGGAGAGGAGGAAGGAGGGGAGGAAGGAGGAGAGGGGGGAGGGAGAGAGGGGACTAAGCTAAACTTCAAACGGTTCGAACACAGTGGGCAGCATAACATGTGTGAGATGGAAGACTCCCACTGAGAATAGAAGAGAGGGAGAGATCATGATAGAATAGTCAAGTAATGACTCTTCTCTTTCTCTGCACTCTCTTCATGCCCAATGATCTCTCTTCTCAATGGAGAGAACGATAGAGAGATGATCCATCAAGAGAGTTGCATAGTATACTATCACTGACTCTCTCTCTCCCTATTTCCCTAAGCGGATGAGACTGGTAGGGATCAACTTCTTGATCTACCTTCCATTGTATTCGAGGGACAAGGCAAGTTTGAGATTACCATATCTGGATGGGGCTATCGATGGCAAGAGAAGAGTTAATCGAGTGGGAAAAGTATACTGCAGGCAAGGATAGATATATCTCACGGAATTCTACTGCCCAAAATCGCGTCTTATAGAAGACAAAGGGGCGAAGTGGAGTACCATCTGGTGACGAAATATCCCATCTTCCCCCCTTCCCCCATTCAACCTCTGTCCTTCTCTCTCTCCTTCATCCCATAAGTAATCCCCTCCTCCTTGAGAGGATCCTCTCGGAAATGAGCGGGAATTTCTTATGAAGCCACAGCAGATGCTGTAAATTAGACTGAGATTGGAACGGAAGATGTAAACAATCCAATGGGAGTGAGAATAGTGCAGACTTCACTGCATATGATTCCAAAATAACAGAAAAGCGTCAGGGCTAGACAGTTTTAAAAAGTGTCCCTTCGCTATTACACGCATAGCTAATCCAAACCCATTTTCTGAAAAAAAGACCTGTGGAATGATGTTGCTAGCTGCCACTGGGGATCTCATGGTACTCTAGTGGTATCCTCCCAACGTGGAGCGAGAAGAAAGAAAGTGTCTCTCTCGTCTCAACCACCTTAGCTGTCTAATAAACATCTCACCCTTCTCTATCTCTTCCTTCAAATCTTCTCTTAGACAGGTGTGAATCGAGCTACGAACTGACACTTCTATGTAGGTTATCATTTAGACCACGAGGTCAATCCTCTCTTCAATTCAGTCTGCACACATAATAATGTGTACGGTTTGGTATGCGTGTATTAGTCGTCATATGGCAAGCAAGTATGATAACTATTGACACAACTGACGCTTAAAGAAGGAGTATCACGAATCTCCTGCTCCCTCATTACTCATCTCATATGTTTCAATGGCGCGGTCGCTTTCTCCTCATTCCCCCTTATCCCTCCCTATCATTTTTGAATCCCTGCATTCAGGGTCAGTTTTTTTTTTTTTTTTCAAACGCGAATAACTGTATTCAAACTTTTCGACTGAACATGCGGTTTGCGGGGCTCTTATCTGGAAACCGATTACCATAACCCGACAGTGAGAACTCAGTTGACCAAAAGTTCGTGGGACACCACCTTTAAAATATAAAGATGTATGCTTTAAAAACAACGCACAATGTACATCACCTGAAGAAAATAAATTAATGAACGCATATATTTATAAGTATGCTAAGAATTTGTACGTCCGAAATTGGAGCCGGAGGGAATCTGTTAAAACTACAGAATAAGAATGTTCACGCAACGCGCACCACAATTCATAAAATCATCTATTTTGCATTAATTAATTTTATTTGTAAATTATTTGCATTACTGTCGTTATTTAACTCTAATACATTGTTCAGCGTGATGTCTCAGCATCTCAGAGATGGCCAGACCCAGAAAAAGACGGCGGGCGGAAGGAAGGAAAAAGACAGACCGCCCAAGGAACGAACTTGCCTCCAGTTTGCTTCTCTTCCATCTCCATTTTAACTGTTTCTATTCTTTTAGCATCAACACTATGTCTGCCTCTGTCGGCACAGGGGATCGGCTCTCCCACTCTTAAGGCTAAGTGGAGCTGGGAGAGGACAAAATACACCAAACGCCCACTCCGTACGCCGCGGTCTGACACGCTGCAATTGTGCGCGAACTCCCCCCCCCGAACCCCTGGCTCGGATAGGGTGGATAAACCAGGGCACCCCATCCGTTACGAAAATTCCAATACCTAGTCCGAGTAATCCGTGTCCCCTCACTGCCGGTCCATGTAGTCGGTCGAAGCAAAGGGCACAGGGCCATGCAATCCAGGAGCAGCACTACGGGCATCTTTGATTACTCCCTGGAACCCGACGACACGACAATGGATTACGAATATGCACTCTGAATGCCCGCACCATTTCATCAGAGTCATTCCGAGCGACCAGGGAGCCCTCACTCATCGCTATTCGATGTGATGTGATACACACGGCAACGTGCGATGAAGATGGATCTTCTAAGTATCAAAGTAAATCGTATCAACAATTTTCTCTGCGAATAGGTTCTATTCCGCGTTTTGTCTGCCCCCTCCCCCCGTACTTTCAGGTCACTATGCGCGCCATTTCAGGGACACCGTCGCTTGCAAGAAGAGGCATGGAGCTTCCGAGATTGGAGTGTGAGTTACCTCCAGCTATGGAAGTCAAACAATCTCCATTGCAGGCGCTAACAATGGTGTTTACTCTTAGAGAAGACAGTGGAGTGCTTTGATCTCTCTGCTTACTCTAAGGGAGAGTCCAATGGAGTCATGATGGTGTAACCAAGAGAGGATCGGATTACAGAACTCTGCCAATCGAACCCCTCGAGTACACTTTGATCCCTCCCAATCGAGAGAGAACTCCTCTGATAGAGAAGAGAGAGAGCGAACATTTCAACGGAGTGATGTAACGTGTCAGAGGAGTGGTCATTTATGAAGGAGGCATGTCAAAAGGTGAGTGACGAGATGTTCAACGCTAAGAGCAACGAAATCCGAAACCAACGATGCACTTTGAGGGATTTGTACGATGAAAGAGACATGAGAAGGAACAGAGAGCGACAAAGAAATGAAGGAGGAGGAGAAGGAAGGAAGGAACCTCCAGAGTTGTCTGGTCAGTGAGAAGAGAGATCGTAAAGAAGGAAGGGGAGAACCCTCGAGGAGAACGAATGTGTCAATATTTTGTGATGGCTCTGGAGGAAAAGAACGGTGATTCAGAAGAAGAAGAGAAGTGACCAAGAGAAGAGAAGGAGGAGAGATCGCGCAGTGAATAAAGAGCATCGGAGGAGGAATGAAGAGGAGATTATGAGAAGAACAGTATCATAAATCACGAATAACGAGAAATGAATTAGAAAAGAAGAACAGGAAGGGAAGCTCGACTCACTCTGGAAAGATCATCATTGAGTTGATCGAGAATGAGATTGTAGAGGGACGAACACTTCTCTTCGAAGATATCCACCAGATATCTCTGCAATCGAGGGAATTAATCAAGGATTAAATAGATAATCGTGTCTATCTATTTTGATTTGTATAAGGGTGTCCCAAAAGTTTTGCGACTCGGGCCTATTTTAGTTTGCGACGATTGCGCAATCGATCGATATCGATGATTGCGAAATACATTTGGTAAACAATCCATTTCGTAATCATTCAAGCCTTAGCACAAGTCGAGTGCTGTAGTGTCCTTGTTTCTACAACGTTTCTCCCGATGGACACTTCTTTCGATCATCGCACAGTTTTGCTTCACAATTTTCTTGCGGGAAAGACGGCGAAGGCAGCCCATCAAGAACTGGTGCTTTCGAAAGGAGATTCTGCCCCGACTCTATCGACCTGCTATAGATGGTACCAGCGTTTCAATTCTGGCGACCATAGTATCGAAGACGAACCCCGTTCTGGACGCCCTCACAGCAAGAATCAACCCCTGGTACTCAGTGCAGTGGCGGCCAAACCCAAAGTGAGCGTGCGTGAGTTGGAAATAGAGACTCATACTCCCAAATCCACGGTACAACGAATCCTCCACCGGGATGAGAGGAAGCCGAAGCTCCCCCATGTCATTCCCCACTCCCTCACCCCTGCTCAGATCAAAAAGCGTGTCGATGTGTGCCGAGAATTGCTCCACCGTAGACCCAACTTTCGATGGGTCAGCAAGATCATCGCTATGGACGAGAAGTGGATCACATACGATAACCCTGAGCGGAAATTGGAATGGTTGGGCATCGGAGAGAATCCCCAGCTAGTCCCGAAGAAGGAATTGCACGAAAAGTAGGAACTACTGAGTTTCTTCTTCTCCGTGTTGGGACCCGTCTACTGGGAGATCCTCCCCAATGGAACCACCATCAACGCTGACGTCTTCACTACTCAACTGGAAGAGGTCACCATCAGGGTCCCTTCTGGTCTTCTAAGCGATGGAAAAATCCTGATCCTTATGGATAACGCGAGACCCCATCGTGCGAAATTCACCCAGAAAAAGTTGGACGAACTGAATATGGAATGGCTGCCTCATCCACCGTATTCACCCGATATCAGCCCCTGTGACTATCACTGTTTCCAATCTCTTGCTAACTTCTGTCGCGGAAAGAAGTTCGCTAATCGGACCGATCTCGACTCGGCCTTCCAGGCTTGGATCGATTCGAAGACCAAGTCATTCTGGAGAAATGGAATCATGAGCCTGCCCGATCGATGGCAGAAGGTTGTGACTAAGAAGGGAGCCTACATTGATTGATCACCTTTGTCAACTGTTGAAGATGTGATGATAAAAGTTTTTATTGAAAAAAGTCGCAAAACTTTTGGGACACACTTATACATCGTCATCTGGTCCGGGTGGCCGAGTGGTGTAAGCAACTGCAAGTCATTCGAAGGGTCATGAGTTCGATCCCAGCCCGGACCAACAAAGCCCTCCATCCTTTACCTTTCATCATCATCATCTCTACCTCGATGTTTCATCCAAATCATTCACTTCCCCATTCCCTCGACCTTCCTCTTCTCTTCCTATCTCTCTTTCTCTCTGATAAGCCTTTCATTCAAATATGAACTGACACTTGCACGAACTTTCGCCCGTTCTCTTCATTGAGATGACCCCAGAAGATAACGAATTATAGACTCATCTAGATCATTGACTTGAAAGTGGTCGATTGGATCTCAAGGGAGAATTCATTCCACCCTCACATTTGACCCGTCACTCAATGCTTCCCTTGACTGACAAATTCATATGTAGTCTCTCTCTCCGTCGATTCTTTCCTCTTTCTCTTCCTTCCTCCAATCCCATCAAATCTAATATGATAATTCACTGTTATTACCCCTCATTCTCTTCAGGAAATATGCGGAAAATAGCTGTCATTTCGAGACTAGTTTGAATATTGATTGAATTGACCTGTGAACTCTGTTCCTCCTCCGATCTCAGTGCCACATCGGCCATTATCGATTTCCTCGAGCCACAAAAATCGATAATTGTCCCGATCGACCGTAGTTTGATCCCTTCTTCACCCGTTCGTCAGCCGTATCGAAATGGTCGACACTGTTTGAACTGCGAAGTGAAGAGGAGAATCGGATGGTGGTGGTTCAACCTGGAATCAATCGATAATTGAAGGAACGACCGGAAAGGGGCGAGACACGCGAAACGGGAAATTCGTATTGCGAGAAAATGCGAGATGGTTTGTAGATAGACGAGAATGGGGATGGAGAGATGAAAGAAACGCCGAAGTGAGAAGAGAAATTGATGAAGAATTGGAAGTGATCCAATGAGTTATTGCAGACGAATGTTGAGACGAATTAGATACGGAGGTAGGTCATTTGAATGGAGTTTAGTCAAGAAGAGGGAGATATGATTACTAACCTACAGAACGGGTCATGACGAGAGAGCGTGTAAAAGTAAGACAGCCCCTCTCAATTTCACACGCTGTCTCGCTCCTAACCTCTCTCTGGGGGTGCTTGACCGTGTTTGATTGAGAGAACGAGAGAATGAGATGAAGAGAGAAGGAGAAAAGCGAGGGACGGCAGGTAATCGAAGGAAAAAAGAGAGGAAAGAAAGGAAGAAAGAAGATGGATGAGAGGGAGAAGAAGTCAATCTGAGACCCAAGTGTTGAAATAACCCCGAGATCTGATGAGAGAGAGAGAGTGGCGTCAAATTGCCTCTCTACGCAAACTTATCACACTTTTTGATTGATCAGACTTGATTAATCGAGCAGTTGTTGCATTATTGAGTGAATTAAATGATATCAAATCAGAAGAGATTGGGAAGAAAGTCGAGTAAAATAATCTGTGGTCGTTGGTTCCATCTGATTTCTAGTCGATGATGGATTAGTTGTTGTTTCTGAGGGAATCGAAGTGGGCGACGACTAAACAAGACGAAAGACTACGAAATGAGATGGAATTGAGTGATGGATGAGAGATTGGAAGAGGAAGATCGAGGAGGAGAATGGAGACAAGGGAAATTATGAGAGGAGAAGTGATTCGATGATTGGTAGGCTATTCATTTTACAGGCCTTTCAACCCTAAAGGGCTTGGAATGAAAAGGCGTTCGAAATCGAGAGAGGAACTCTCACTTTTGCAAGCTCTCTCGCTCTGACTTCTTTCATTAGATTTAGCTTCGACAGAAACACCGTTGGATCACATCGTAAATCACTCAAATTTCCGTCTCACTCAAACTCCTTTGGATGTTGCAAAAGAAGGAGATTCAATGGTCACTTCATCACCTTTTTTCTCTTCTCTGTGGACATTGTAAAAAGACTGGCAGATGGCTCTTTCTCCAATACTTGTTAGCCGTTATTTCACCATCCGAAGCGTAAGAACATCAATCAACGTGGGAGAGAGAGAGAGAGAGATCGGAGTGGAGTAGAAAGAATGGAAGGATATTGGACAACTGGCACGGATTTTGGAAGATAAGGTGAATTGATCAGAGAGATTCGATTGAATGAAACCCCATCTGTTTCGCATTTGAATGGTTAAATTGCATGCGGTAGATCATGAGAAGAAGAAGAAGAAAAGATACAATGAAGTCAGTTAACGATTGAATGAGAGGATAGACCAGAGGAAAATAGGCTTACACTCGGATGAAAGAGAAGAAGAGACAGAGTATAGCAACAGAAGAGAGAGAGAGAGAGAGAGAGAGAGAGAGAGAGGTTTGATCTACTAGTGGAAATGAATTGAGGAACGGATTAGTTGAATACAGAAAGGGGTTGAGAGTGAGAGAGCGTGTAAACTCAAGAGAGCCTCTCTCACTTTTGCACGCTCTCTCGCCCTGACCCCTCTTTTGGAATCATGTGAGAAGAACTGTGTAAGGAAGTGATGAGTGTCAATGAGATTAGAAAGTGATCGTACGTTTTGCCGTTTAGGAACACGAAAATATAAAAGTTACCAAACGTTCTGAAACGTATTCCAAATTTTTTTTTTGGATTTTGTTCATTATTTAATCCTGGATACAAAAATTGAGGGTTCCTAACTGGCAGTTCCAAAACGTACCATCAACGATCAAAAACAACAGAAATTGAGATAAGAGTGAAACAAGGGAGAGAATTCGTAGAGAGAGAGATTGAGATAAATGGAGGAATGGTTTGCAGTAATGGGTCAAACAACGATATACGAACACACTCAATCAAGTCGAAATCGATAGGGAGCTAATTGAATTAACGAAGAAAGAGAAGGGTTTGAAGTGATGGGAGAGAGAGATTTGCACCCCTCGAGGTACTGTGAGTCAATCGATAACTGACTATCTCTCTCCCTCTCTCTCTTCCCATTTACGGTGCCATTTCAACTGTGGAGAGGGTGCGCCCCCCATTGGGTTTATTAGTGGAAGAATAGAAGAAAGATCGAAGCAGATTTGAAGGGTTTTAGAACTGTGAAAGAAGAGTGAACAAACGATAGATAGTAGGTTGTCGGATGGAGTGAAGAGAGAGAGAGAGAGAGAGAGAGAAAAGTTGACCACTCTCTCTCTCTCTCTCTCTCTCTCTCTCTCTCTCTCTTTCTGACGGCGGGGAAGTGAAAGAAATCATCAGACAATGGAGATTGATTGATTAGTAATGAGAATAGAGGGGGATAGACGATAGTTCCTCTCAAAATCATTTCTTTCCTCTTTAACAACAAGGAAAAGGGCGCCAAATGTGCATTCAATTCACCGAAAACAATCATAAAGTGGTGAAGAGGAATAAAAGTTTGGAATTACTCTCGATAACAAAGTTAATTTGTTAACACCTTGCTGTGGAGAGAAGAATTGGAACGGGGAGTGATCGGGAGAAGTTGAGATGTGAAGAGGGGAGGAGAGAGAGAGAGAGAGAGAGAGAGAGAGAGACGGGAGGGAGTGACCAGAAGGGTCTGAAACAAGATAGGGCGACTCTTTGAGTGAACTGAGGAACGCAAGAAGCGAAAGATGAGATGGCGACTTCTAAGAATCACACAGAGGCAATCGAATTTATCCAATTATTGGATTATGGTGGAGAAATTGATGGTGACTTTTCGAAATGCCCTTTAGAATCTCGAAAAAAAATAATCTAAATGTTTAATTACCCAATTTTGAGGTGCTTACCGACGTTGAAAGACAGTTGCCAGAAACGTGACGTCTAATATATTGATTTTGACATTAGAAATCAAGCATTTTAATGCTCTGAATCGACGCCAACAAATTGTGGAAACTTTTGTCTTCCCAAACAACGAATGGCCCAATTGAGATACACGGATTAGCCAGCCTACGGAAGTTGTACGAGATTTCACGGACGTTGTTTCGTATTCAAGAATTGCATGAGATTCAAGAGAGAAGGAGAGAGAATAGGAGGATGGCACGATGTTCACTAGATTCATTATAAAGTATGAATAAGAAATCGGAATATTCGATCATCGGGGGAATTCGAAATGATTCATTCACTCGACCTTCAAAGTCGCGCGCGAATTTCGAAGAGACGCGCCATTTCAGACAACGTTTGCAAAAAAGAGAAGTAATAGAGAAGTTAAGTGGACAAGGAGATCAGTTACTGTGGAGAGAGAGAGAGAGAGAGAGAGAGAATGAAACTGAAGGTAATGGAAATGGAATGAGATTCATGCTGTGAAGGGACAAGAGATGGAAAAGGACGCGGAGAGAGAGAGAGAGAGAGAGAGATCAGGGAGGAAGGAGGAGAAAGAGAGGGGGAGGTGGTGCAAAAAGTAGGGTGAGACGTGAGTAGTTGACCATCTGGGACTTCTTTATGCTGTCAATGAATGCGATCGAATGATAAGAGAGAATCGGAAGGAGGGAGGAGAAGAGAGAGAGAGAGAGAGAGAGAGATCAACGAGGAATGCGATAGTAGGCCTGTCTACAGAGTGTGAATCACTTTGAATGGCAGGAAAGAATGGGAAAACAATGGAAAGAGGAGAAGGAATTGAATAGAATCTGAGGGGAAAATTATGAAATGGATCGGGTTTCTCACTATCAATCGTGATTTTCATCGTTCACATACTTTTTTCGAGCGATCGCGAGAGAAAAACGAAGAAGAAGAAGAAGAGGAGTTAAAGAAAGGGACGCTGACTGGAGAGACGAAGTAGAGAAAGAGAGAAAAGAGGAAGAGAAGAGTTCGGGGGATGATATGGGTGGAAAGAGGGAGAATTCAAATGAAAACGAGAGGGAAACTCGTAAAAATTGTAGAGGGAGAGAGAGATACTGATAATCTATTTGAAAGGGCAAACATAGTGAATAAAAGAGATTAGAGAAAAAGAGAAAAGGGGAATGGGAGTGTGGACAATTGAGTGACCGATAGAAAAACAATTGAGAGGAAGAGAGAGAAGCGTGAAAGGAGTAATCGAACGGTCGATCAAACTGGTACACTCTACCCCCACACGCGCATCTCTCTCTCTCTCTCCCACCCTTCCACTCCTCTGACCATAACAGAAGAGAACTGTCTGTTTAGCTGTGCGCCACGATTTCTTTCCAAAAAAGTTGAGGTTCAAAGTATTGCCACTTAATATCAATCGAATCAATGCAAATGTGATAAGAAAAAGTGGCGACCAAAACAATTTGGGGCAGAATTGAGAGTGAATTAAAACGAGAAAGAGACTGTTAGAGAGTTCATTTACAAGCTAATTAAGAATGTCGTTAATTACTTGAGAGAGCAACTTCCAAATGGAGAAATGAGGGTGGAATCAGCTGATGGAAGCCTCACTTTCGGCATGGAGGTATTGCAATTTTACAAACACTTGTCGAAAATATTTAAACGTTCCGCGGATAAAAACACATTTCGCAGGCAAGTGAGTGGGGCAAAGCAAGAGACACGCCGAGGTATAGAAAGACAGTACACAAACCAGTAGTCCATTTCATTAACAAATCATTCTAAAATTGTGATAGAAATGTATTGGAGTTTTCGGGTGAGAAAGTGCGTCTCGTCGCGTAGCAAATTCGTACTAGCGGTGGTCAAAATGTGGCGACAGAGTGAATCCATTGAACAATCAAATGAATGGAAAGCAATCCAAGAATGTAATGAGACGAGGGAATTAATCGGATGATGATCAAGCTTCTGATTAGAAGAGGGATTAGTAGAGAGAAGGGAGGAGGAGAGAGGAGAGAGAGAGAGAGAGAGAGAGAGAGAAATGGTGAGAGACAGAGATTGTACTCATTGTCAGTGTCTGTATTACATTCCTAGAAATTAATGAACACAAACACTGGTTGGGAAAATTGCACTCTGCAAAATGAAAAAAAACCAATGAGAGGTGAAAATAGATCGATATTCTCGAATTACAAGATGGTAACATGAATATCCCCTATGATAGTGATCACCCATTGAGTCTTCTTCTTCTCTAGCCGATCACAACTGGGAATGATAGTGTAATTGAGAGGAGAAGAGAGAGAATTGAGAGAGAGAGGGCATGGGTCATCATTCTTCCCCCAGAGAGAGAGAATCTGATCGGACGCACATTTATCACTATGAGACTCAACGAGAGATTAGCACATGTGGAAGGAAGAAGTGTATGGATTGCATCATGACTAGCCAATGGACGAACAAAGAAAAAAACACTATAAAAGATTGAAACATCGCATGCCAAGACGGGGAGTTTGAAACTCAAATTTTAGTGCACGAAAAAGAGAGACGCGCTCTCTCGTTTTCGCACGCTCTCTAAGATAAGAGTTTCAAATTCTCCGTCTCGACATTTCGGAATTAGAGTTATTTGTATGAGAGAATAGTGCAACTCTCGTGGTCACGCCCCCCATCCACAGAGATTCTCTCACAATACAAATACAAGGAATGGAGACAAAGCGGAAGCGAGAGAGATTCACTCTCAGATCCCCCCAAGGCAGAGAGAGAGAGAGAGAGAGAGAGAGAGAGACGGACTCCTACTGTTTGACCTCAGATTTGCACCCTGGGAGAGGCATTTCCGGTGCTCTCCCGTGGTAGACAATACTCCCAAAGAAGGGAAAGACTTTTGTGGGAAAGTAGTGGCAAAAGAAAGAAGAATGAATGGAAGACTATGGTAGAGGAGTTAAGAGTACTGTAAAGAAAAGAAGGAAATCCGAAATGAATACAAAACTAGCCACGCCTGATCCATACAGTGGAAATGCGCAAAGTTAACGAAGTTGCCTAGTGATGATGTAACTTCTCTTGCAATAGTAGTGGGAACAGTCTTTGTTCGTCCTTTGGCGTCGTTCCCTCTACAAACGTTGCCACGGTTTGTGAATCCGAGTGAGACAGCAGGGAGAATGGAGAGAATTAGAGAAGCAGAGAGGGGGCTTATGAAAAGGATATTGCAGAGATGAAAAGAAGAGGAAAAAAAGAGGGAGAGAAGAGGGGAACAGATAGGGTGGAGTTCTCCCATTGAGATCCCAGTCTTTCCCCCCACTGGGAGGGGAATTGGCATTTCGTTGGGATAAAAGTGGGGGGGGGGAGATGGGAGGAAGGAACAGAGAAAGAGAGACTGTAGATGGACTTCTACTACAGATTCATTTATGCAGTAGACAACAACCAGGGGACAATTAGGGTCTCTCTCTCTCTCTCTCTCTCTCTCTCTCTCCCAGTTCGACCAATTAGGCCTCTCAAGCTGGTTCCCCTTTTTATGAATGATTAATGCACTCCCGTTCACTTTCTTCCCTTTAGTTGGAGAAGGTAAACAATCGAATTTAATATTTAATAAGAATCGGAGGTGTGATAACAAGAGATAAAGAAGAGAGATTACTCACATATCCCAAGGTCAGAGACAACTTACAACATATAAATTGAACACTCAAACGGGAATTTGTGTGCCTTGCAGGGGTCAATTTATGACTTGTCCCAATCTGAGAAAGAGAGATTAAGAACCGGAAAGAGAGACCATTCATACAATTACACTCACACCAACACAGAGATGGACAAGATACGGTAGGTCACGGGGAAGAGTCCGGTAGGTCACCATTACAACTCACATTACCATCGCGGCACAAAAGAAACGAGGGGAAGAAAATATTGAGAGGAGAGTAGAGAGTTAGCTAGGTCACAAATGGAGTTCACTCGCCTCTTTGCTCTACGGAAAACGTTACGTTTATGACCGTTCTTCCCCCATTCGGACAGTGAGATGAAGAGATTGGAGAGAGAGAGAGAGAGAGAGAGAGAGAGAAAGAGAGATAGACCAATGTGGAGAAGGAGAGTGGACGACTGTCAAAGGACGCCCCTAAAGGGTCGAACTATGGCTATTGGTCGGGAAGAAATCGAAATTATGAGATCGCAAACTGAAATGGAGAGAAGCGAGTTTCCAATCAAAAGCCGACAATTCGTGATCACGTCCATAAAAGACAAGGATTAATTTCATCAACATGAGATGGAATACAATATTATGCTCTGCTTCTATGCATTCTCTGTCACATTCGATATAATCAGGGCAGGTTCTGATTCAGAGCCAGATGATGCAAATCCAACAAATAGAATTGATGGGAACTTCGGGAATGAGGTGGTGTCATGGTGGAAGGGAGAGTCAAACCGAGGAGGATACAGTACCCGAAAGGAATTAGGGGAAGAACAACAACAATAAAAAATGATTACGGTATCAACAGGGGGAAGAAATATCGAGCACATCAATTCGGATGAAAAAAGGTAGATCAAAAAATTTAAGAGTAGGTCAAAATGAGAGAGTGAAAAAGGGATAGAGGGGAGTCTAATGGAACCCTCAGGGGTCACAATAAACACACAACAAGAAAGAGAGAGACGAGAGGTGTCAATATCCGTTCTAATAACACTCTCGACTCTCTCCATTCACAGTACTCTCTCACTAGTCAGAGTAGACGAGAGAGAGTGGGAAGTAGAGAGGGAGGAGAGTGTTTTGAGGTACCTTCACTCTTATTCTTGTTTGTCATTTCCATTGAGTGTCGAACCCCATCGTCCTCCCTTATCCTCCTCCTCTTCTTCTTTTTCCTTCTCTTCCACAAGCGAACCCACCCACTTTTTCATCCATTCCGGATCCTCACCATCACTGCAAAATCGATAACTCTATTCGGACTACCGTAATCTAGATCTCCTAATCTCTACCGCAATCTCCCAAACACCCGTGGTCCCTCGCCCGCTCAATTATTTAACTACTCTTCCTATAGGTATAATAGATAATCGATCGATCGTATTCTTTATCGTGCTACAGTACCTCATGTCACTCGGCTTGGCTGCATTCTTCGGTTCTTCCTCCGGTGGGGTTACCGTATCCACGTCGTCGGAGTACTGTAATTTTCTCAATATTCTCACATCGGGTGCTTCTCGTATAGCAAAAATTTATCTCCCGATCTCATTGATGGAATTTCTCAAAAATATTCGCACAATTAAGAAACCGGTGGTTTCGTGCTGCTGAATAATTGTAAATGTGCGAACCAAACTGGTTAAAATTGCTAATCACCTTGTCGCAGCTCCCGTCCTTTCTTCTCGTGTCTTCCTTCTCCTCTCCTGAATGTATTTTCGCTCATATTATTTTCCGAATAAAACTACACTCAGAAACATAATGGCATCTCGTATACCACTAACCAATCAATAATTCCTACCTTCATCTGCCGTATCCTCCTCCTTCTCCTTCTTCTCTTCAACTTCTTCCCTTATGAAGCAGCCATATCGATCCCTTTTTATTATCTTCTTTCTTCTCTTACTGCAATTCGTCCACTCATTTCACTTATTTGTCTCTCCATTTCACGTCTAGTCCCAACTCCGCTAATAATGAACGCCCTACCGATACTAGTCTAATTATAGTCAGTGTCCACCTTTATTTTCGTCATGAACAAAATGTTCCCCCACACTCGCACTCAGCTCAATGAGACCACACATAAATATGTAGAGTGTGTTTTTTTTCAGGGAATTAAACATAACTAACAATATATTGCCCGCTAATGACGGTTGCAAGCAGGGCTGGGATTTTTTGAAAAAAATTTCAAAAATTTTTTGATCAAAAAATTCAAAAAATATTTATTTTCAAAAATTTTTTGATAAAAAAATACACGTAATTTTTGAATTTCAAAAAATAGTTTTTTTGAATATCAAAAAATGAAAAATAACGTCATAGTCATATCACAAATCTAAGATCTGAATTGGTCAATTCGCATAATTATTTCGATTTAGGCGCTAAATTTAACGAGTTTCGTACTAATTTCGGCAAAATGCATCACTATTTTTGTAAAATATTTTCAAAAAAATTTTTGAGAAAATTCAAAAAACTTTTTTGATTTTGAATTTTTGTATTGGTCAAAAAATTCAAAAATATCAAAATCAAAAAATCCCAGCCCTGGTTGCAAGGAAACGTGAAAAGGCCGACCAAATTTACCATGAACAACGGAGCTCAAGTATATATATATTTATCGTACTCTTTGGTTTAGACTGGTCAAATTGATTACTATAAATAGTCTAACCCGTTTCTGACCCGAGTGTAGAGGGTCGTCCAGGTCGGACGGCCGGTCATGTAGCTATCCCGGTTTCTGAAAAGACCAATTATTTAAACGGGGAAGTTTGAAACCTTGATCTCCTATTTAAGCTGATTTTAACGGAAACAAAGTGCTGAATGGTGCTAGTAATCATATGAGCTCGCAAGTCACCCAAAAGTAGTGCGGAAGAAACAAGCATATTCGCCGCATTTTGCTCCAATAATTACTTAAATAGCGAATCACTCATACTCTAGAAGAGGAGGCCTTGCGACACAAATGCGCTTCATTCCAAATTTTAAAAAAGCGACGTTAACATAAAGAATAGTAGATGAAAAGAGAAATATTATGTAATTGAAATTAAAACAATTCTGGATCAAAATGCATAAAAGACAAAGATTTATTTCATCAACGTGGGATGGAATACACTATTATGCTCTATTTCTATGTATTGACTGTCACATTCGATACAATGAGGACAGGTTCTGACTCTTTGTAATTCATCTTTACAATCGATAAAATTACGAGTGAGAGATCATTGAAAATCCAGAGTCAGAAAATATAAATCCAAAAAAATACAATTGTGGCTAAAACTCGGGAATTGGAAGGGGAGTCATCTTGGAGCACACTTAGAACTACTTGTAAATACAATCGTGACAAGTAAATGTAGCATATTTGTGATAATTCACGCGCAGAGAAAGAGTACGAATTCGAAAATACAAATGAGGAAAGGTAGATCGAGTAAACTTGTGACGGGAGAGATAGAGTATCATTGTGGAAGGTAGGGTCGAAACAAGGAGGGTACAATACCCGAAATAAATGGGAGGAAGAAGACAATGGGGGAACTAACGACTACGGTATTACAATAGGGAGAAGAAATATCGAGTATATAAATGCAGATAGAGAATAGAAAAGAAAATAGAGAAGAGAATCAAATAGAAAGAGCAGAAAGAAGGGTAGAAGGGATCCTAATAGAGGAATTCTCAGGGGTCACCATAAACACACAACCAAGAGAAAGAAGAGGTTATCGGTTCTAATTTTAAAAAAAAATAGACGAGAGAATGGTGAATTGAGAGTAAGTACAGTGTTTGGCTGTGTCCACAATCTTATCCTTGTTTGGCGTTTCCATTGAGATAAGGAGTCGTTCCATTTCTTCCTTCCTTCACTTTCTTCATCTCACGATGGAAATCTTCTGCCTTCTTTATCGATAACCATTCGATTCCTCCGTATAACTAAACGAAATATACATTAATAAGCGAGAAAATACATATTTGACTTAACTTCTCAGGAAAAAAACGTTGTCTTTTTTTCGACAGGCCACAATATATATATATATAATATATATATATATATATATATAATATATATATATATATATATATATATATATATATATATATATGAGAGGAATCGCGAGAAACTCGAGCATCGCTGGGACGTAGAATTTTATGATTCTCAATTTGGCTGAAAATATGGCCTAAGGTATTTCAAACCTTCCTCTATCGAATTGCGTTTTCAGAATTTCGATAAAAAATTTCGCAATCGCGTGAAACACAAACAAACCTGGTGACTCAGCGGAATAAAATAGAGAGTGGCATGTTTGAAAAATCATAACTTGCATCAAAATGTTGATAGCGACTCGTTCTTTTTTAGGTTAGATAGGGAATCACTCCGACTACAAACTACAACTATTGAACTCATTCCTGGCTGACCGGTGCGGTGACCGGTGCGGTGCGGTGCGGTGCGGTGACCGGTGCGGTGACCGGTGACCGGTGCGGGGCGGTCGGTTTTGTAAAAATTTAATTATTTTTCTTAAAACTAAAAAGGCAATGGGTTTTGTTGCTTTTTATTATAGTCACTGTGTGTACAATTTAAAACCAAGAAATGGGCCAAATCCGTACAGAACTTTTAAAGACGCCCACCATTTCGTGCGACAAGCCAATGACATATCATGGTCAAATTGTTGGAATCATCCAAGTTAGTGATGAAAATGATCGTAAATGAGCTAAAAACAATACTCCTATTTGTTTTGAGACGATTATTTTTCGAGATTTTTTAGGAAAAAAATTTCAAAAAATTTCGAACGAAAATTTTTTTTCATCAAAGATGCGGTTCAATTAAGCGCTAGTGTGTCAAATCTTTATACATATAATAAATTTTGATAGATCGACATTGATTTACTCGTATTTCAATGTTTGTTGAGCTTTAAATGGGTTATTTCTGTCTACATATTCAGTAATCGAGATCGACATTTTAAATTGGCCCTATTCTGACGCTACTTGGTAAGGAGTTTCCTCATAATGCCTCAAACATTTTCCTTTTTGAAAGTGAATGGCTATCTAGTCGTACAAAATTACTACGGCGCTTATAAAACCGTACATGCGCAAAATCCCGCACGCTCTGCTTCTCTACCACTCTCTCACTTCCGCGCACTCTCTCGCCAGGTTCGGCGCCCGAACCGGGCATAAATCTTTTGCCGGTACTTTTCAAAGTCCGAACGCTTATTTTTCTGCACAATTTACTTCGTTTGATTTACACCGAGCTCTGGCAAAAGATTTATGCCAGGCACGGGCGCCGAACCTGACGAGAGACTGCGCGGAAGTGAGAGAGTGGTAGAGAAGCAGAGCGTGCGGGATTTTGCGCATGTACGGTTTTCTAAGCGCCGTAGTTGTTTTGTACGACAAGATAGCCATTAACTTTCAAAAAGGAAAATGTTTGAGGCATTATGAGGTAACTCCTTACCAGGTAGCGTCAGAATAGGGACAATTTAAAATGTCGATCTCGATTACTGAATGTGTAGACAGAAATAACCCATTTAAAGCTCAACAAACATTGAAATACGAGTAAATCAATGTCGATCTATCAAAATTTATTATATGTATAAAGATTTGACACACTAGCGCTCAATTGAACCGCATCTTTGATGAAAAAAAATTTTCGTTCGAAATTTTTTTCCTAAAAAATCTCGAAAAATAATCGTCTCAAAACAAATAGGAGTATTGTTTTTAGCTCATTTACGATCATTTTCATCACTAACTTGGATGATTCCAACAATTTGACCATGAGATGTCATTGGCTTGTCGCACGAAATGGTGGGCGTCTTTAAAAGTTCTGTACGGATTTGGCCCATTTCTTGGTTTTAAATTGTACACACAGTGACTATAATAAAAAGCAACAAAACCCATTGCCTTTTTAGTTTTAAGAAAAATAATTAAATTTTTACAAAACCGCCAGCCCCGCACCGGTGCATCAGCCAGGAATGAGTTCAATAGTTGTAGTTTGTAGTCGGAGTGATTCCCTATCTAACCGAAAAAAAGAACGAGTCGCTATCATCATTTTGATGCAAGTTATGATTTTTCAAACATGCCACTCTCTATTTTTTTCCGCTGAGTCACCAGGTTTGTTTGTGTTTCACGCGATTGCGAAATTTTTTATCGAAATTCTGAAAACGCCATTCGATAGAGGAAGGCTTGAAATACCTTAGGCCATATTTTCAGCTAAAATGAAAATCATAAAATTTCTACGTCCCCGCTATCCCGGATATGCTCGATTTTCTCGCGATTCCTCTCATATATATATATATATATATATATATATATATCAGGGTGTCCCACAATTTCTGTCCCTCGGGCCATTTTCATAGTTGTAAAGAACTGATCTTCGGCCGATTCTCAATGTGATACAATATATTGGATAGACAATCCACCCATTATTAAAACAACCCTCAGCATTAGGACATTGCTTCTCTCTGCTGGTTTCTACACCGATTTTTCCGAAGGACTCATGTTTCCACTTTCTGTCGATATTGCTCCATAAAATTTTCTACGGAAACTCAACCGTGGAAACTCATTAATAGCTAGTGCAACCAATACTAGAGGCGGCCCCTAGTAAGCCAACGTGTAAGATTCGGCTCTACAGGTTAGCTTCCGTAGACCACAGCTCAGGGGATATACCCTACTCTGACCGCCCCCTCTTCGTAACCAAATCTCTGTTCTCACTGCGTTGGTATTCAAACTCAAAACAAATACCATTCCCATGGGACCATACACTTTTACTTCCATATCCATTGTACGTCAAATCATGCATCACAACTGAAAGAGTAAAAAGCTGAAAAATGTCGCAAACCAAGGAAGCCAATGAGAAGGAACGTGCAAATGAGCGTCGGGAGTTTTTCGACTGTCCAGTCAGCATGAGGTGGGCCAGCAAGGTAATCGAAATGGATATGAAGTGGATAACGTACGACAACACTGGCATGAAAACTGGCTGATTGCATACGGGAGAGTGGCCCCAGTCCGATTCAAACAAGAAAGTCCACAGAAAGAATAACATTCTCAGCTGCTTCTTTTCCCTTCTCGACCCCATCAACAGAGAGATTCATAGTGATGGGACCACCAACTTCCGCGACCACTACCCTGTCCAACATAAAGAGGTCGCCATCAATACCTCTCTCTGTCTCCAGAGATATGCAAAATTTCAAATTTTAATCGACTTGTGAAGACCCCATTTTTGGAAAATGTTCCAGAAAATGCTGGACGATCTGAAGTTAGAGGGGTAAAATATACTGATGTATACTATCGATACCAGCCATTACTACTATCGCAGTTTTAAATTCTTTGCGGGCTTCCACCCTGAAAATCAGTTCGCCAATCGGACCGATCTTGACACCGACTATCAATCTCAGATGGACGCCTGGGCTCAGCCCGTCTGAGGAGGGCTATCATGGCTCTGCCCAATCGATGGAAGGAAGTCATTATTAGGAACGACGTCTACTTCGATCACTGACCGTTTGCACCTGTTACATTTATGAGCAAACATATGTTAGTCGAGTTTTAGGGACAAAAATTGTGGGACACCCGAATATATATATATATATATATATATATATATATATATATATATATATCAGAGACTATCTGAGAGGCTCGACATTGAGCCGTACAAGGAGACCTAACCTATGCTGAAAAAATGACCGTAGGGTAAACTTTTAGTGTAGAAACCGAAAATCGATCTTAGAAGTTTGTATTCTCAATCCCGGCTGAGATATGTTTCAGAACATGTACTAAGGTCGGAAAATGAATTTTTTTTCTCGGCATAGTTGGACCCAAATATGGTAGTAGATATTGAATATCATCCAAAATGTATCATTTTCACTGTTGAGAGTGAGATAGAAACTCCTCTTAGAAAAAAGTTAGAGATTTTTGAATATTTGAAATAAAAATCTTGAAAAAAGTTTTTCAGTTAGGGGGGTTTTGACTATTTCATTAGATTCCCCGTCAAAAATTACCCCTAGGCGCCCATTTCAAGGGCGATCGAAGGGGGGAAGTTATTTTTAATTTTTTTTTGAAATACGCTCCTTGGCATTTTCGTGACTTTCACTAGTTTCAAACTCTCTAGATTTTCGCTATATCGAGCTATTTGAATTGAAAACAATCATAAAATGAATAAAACAATATTAAAATTGATTTACATACATGTTAGTGTCATATTTCTCGAAAAAAATTTTTGACATTGTTCAAACTCAAATTTCATTTTGGTCAATTTTCTTTAAATTTCGAATGCGAATTGCATCCTATTCTCTTTAGAATGTTCAAATATTGCGTTTAAGCAAATATATGTACATATGCAGTGTGCCGAACAACTTTTTCACAAGATTTACACCTTAACAATCTGTTATATTCCACAATCTATTAAAACGTTTCAATCACAACCAAAGTGGCTGAGGAGGTTACGCAGTATGTGTAGAACATTTCGCCTTTTGAAAGTGAGTGGCTATCTATTTGTACAAAGGAGCTACGACGCAGTGAATACCGTGCATCTGAACGAGCACACGGATTATGTCTTCTCTTGCACTCTCTCGCTATTGTGCACTCTCTCGCTGGTTCGAGCCCCGACCGATGCATGAATCTTTTGCCAGAGCCTAACACCCTGGGATAGAAGTGAATTGTGTCTGAATCACTTTATAAAGATAAAATGTAATACTAACAAAAGATTCATGCATCGGTCGGGGCTCGAACCAGCTAGAGAGTGCACAATAGCGAGAGAGTGCAAGAGAAGACATAACCCGCGTTCTCGTTCAGATGCACGGTATTCACGGCCTCGTAGCTTCTTTGTACAAATAGATAGCCACTCACTTTCAAAAGGCGAAATGATCTACACATACTGCATAACCTCCTCAGCCAGTTTGGTTGTGATTGAAACGTTTTAATAGATTGTGGAAAATAACAGACTGTTGAGGTGTAAATCTTGTGAAAAAGTTGTTCGGCACACTGCATATGTACATATATTTGCTTAAACGCAATATTTGAACATTCTAAAGAGAATAGGATGCAATTCGCATTCGAAATTTAAAGAAAATTGACCAAAATGAAATTCGAGTTTGAACAATGTCAAAAATTTTTTTCGAGAAATATGACACTAACATGTATGCAAATTAATTTTAATATTGTTTTATTCATTTTATAATTGTTTTCAATTCAAATAGCTCGATATAGCGAAAATCTAGAGAGTTTGAAACTAGTGAAAGTCACGAAAATGCCAAGGAGCGTATTTCAAAAAATAATTAAAAATAACTTCTCCCCTTCGATCGCGCTTGAAATGGGCGCCTAGGGGTAATTTTTGACGGGGAATCTAATGAAATAGTCAAAACCCCCCTAACTGAAAAACTTTTTTCAAGATTATTATTTTAAATATTCAAAAATCTATAACTTTTTTCTAAGAGGAGTTTCTATCTCACTCTCAACGGTGAAAATGATACATTTTGGATGATATTCAATATCTACTACCATATTTGGGTCCAACTATACCGAGAAAAAAATTTCATTTTCCGACCTTAGTACATGTTCTGAAACATATCTCAGCCGGGATTGAGAATACAAACTTCTAAGGTCGATTTTCGGTTTCTACACTAAAAGTTTACCCTAAAGTCATTTTTTCAGCATAGGTTAGGTCTCCTTGTACGGCCACTGTAGCCAGAAACTCGATCCTCTCAGAAAGTCTCTGATATATATATATAAACCAACTTTCTGCGCTCCGACGAAGAATGAAATGGCGAGGAGAGCGAGCCATCCAACGTACTGCAATACATAATCAGGAGAAAACAAATGTATTTCGGATTTTTTTTAAAAAATACGTTAACGACATGTACACGCAGGTAGTGAGATGTGGGTAGATTTTTTTCTCTTCAAAATTGGCATTTGAATTCTTTTTTTGAATGCCAAAATGTGTGTGAGCTTCATCGTTTTTCCACGTGCTTGTTGCCTTATAGTTAACAGTAAGTAACAACTTACGTTGACAGTGAACAGGAAGTAAGTCCACATGACGAATACAAAAGTCCAGAAGGTGACAACGAAGATTCGACCATCGAAGGCTGCATCCGTCATCTCGAATTCCTTAATTATCGATTATTAAATCAATTCTGAATTGACAATTCGATGGGTACCTTTCCTCCCTCGGGAATCGGGAACGTCGTCTTGTCGGGGTTCTCACGAGAGTAGAATCTAGAAAGAAATTCATTCAAATCTACGCCTTCTGCACTATCAATATCAAATATAAGTATTTTTTTCTTTGGTATAAAGTAGACTTTAAACTTGAGAAATATAGGAAATTTCAACTTAATATCTAGGGCCCACCGAACCGCAAATTCCAAAATTAGAGCCGGGGAAAGTACGAAAAGACAGAAATTCAAATCTGCACCGAATAACAGTTTTTGAACGATATTTCGATTAAAGAGGATGCGCCATTGGGTTTTTTGCTTACTGTTACTAAGAAGTTCGGAAGACAGACAATGAACCAAATTAAAATTAGAAAAAATGACAGAAGCGAACATGTTTAAAATCTTGTGCGATGTTCAGTGCTATTTTATTTTATTCAATAGATATTTTATTAGGAGTTGCGCCAACGGATTTTATTTGACGCGTACATTGTATGATGTCAGCTGCACATTTGTGAACAAATTCAGGAAAATTCACAGAAGCGAACCTTTTTAATTTTGGCTTCAAATTTTAAGGCTTGAATACGGTAGCTATCGATTATAAACTAGTTGCAATTTATGAAACATTTAATAAATTGATTTAGTATTTACATGTAGCTCCCGAAGAGTAGCCAAAGCCGCATATTTACTGTGAATGTCAAAATTAGCCAAGGAAAACTCAACAAAACTGTGAAAACCAATATGTCTGACCGAATAAACTTGTGTCGCCACACCGAACTCATGTCGCAACGATGCGGCACGAATTCGGTGCGGCGACTACACCACAGAGGGCGGGGCTTAGAAACTTGTCTGATACTCGTTTAAGTGGTAATATTTGATAAATCAGAAACGCTATCCTGATTCTGCATCCCCAATTACCACGAAGGCACTACATTTGCAATTTTAGGAAGAATTTTCAATTTTGCGTTGCGGCCCCTACTAAATATCGATATTTTTAACGAAAATCTGTCATCTCCTCACTCTTTCAATTTGTGTTCCTTCTTCTCCCAATGTGCATGCAGCCACTTCGCCAATCCCTCGTCATCCGCAGGAAGAGAATCAATCGGAATCTTCACCACCTACAATGCTCACTCTTTCACATCAACAAATAATTGTGTTCTTTTTTTGTTTAACCCACTTTTTTTTAAAATAAAAATGTGCATGTGTCGTGAAAACATTTCAGAGCCAATGTACTGCATTCCTGGTCCGTACCTGGTATTGAATATCCGTGGGACAGAGTCCGTGAGCGACCATGTCAACTTCCGATTGCACGATCGCATCGCCGAATCCTGAATTAATTGAAAATAGACTAGATAATTTCGGAATAAAAAAAATTTTCTCAAAAAAATTTGTCGAGGTATAAGGTACTGACCGATGGTGACATCATACAGCCACTTGATGTATCCTCTCTTTCTCATTCTCTGCACGATGTGCACGAATCCCGTTGTCCTTGCATGCAGAACATAATCGTAGTGAACGAGGCCCTGAGAGAAAAGAAGAATTTGGGGAGGAATTATGAGGGAAAAGGATATGCCGCTTTTGTGCTGATCAGATCAGGCGAAAACAAATTAATTTAGCATAAATACTCAAATTTTAAAGGGACCTCGGGCGGCAAATTAAGTGCTTTACAGATTGAAGATAATTTTCTTCCGCTTCGAATGCGAATTTAAAGATTTTTTTTTGAAAATTAGTTATGAATTTTCAAAGATATAATTTTCGGCTGGAATGACCCGGCAATACTGTGTTTAGCCTCAAAGAAAGTAATTCCGGGTCGTTCCAGCCAGAAACGAGACATTTGAAAATTCATGACTAATTTTTTTCTAAATCTTAAAAATATGAGATTTTGTTCATTCGACTCGGAAGAAAATTATCTTTAATGTGAAAATCACTTCATTTGCAGTCCCACGTACCTTTAAATTGATGGGCATCTATGGTTGTTTTTTTGAGTTGTTGAACAATTTTATATTTAAATATACCATGCAAAATTTTCCGTCAGTGCTGTTCACAATGCAGAATTTTTTTAGATTTCGCAAAACTGTTATCCATGTACAGCCCTGGTCCGATATAATGTGGATTGACCTTCTCTTTGGCGTGTTTCTCACTCCTCGCAGTGGCAAGAGGACACTTATCAGTTCCCTCGGGATACAGAAGAATCTGCAAGTATTATTTGGACGAAGAAACCCACAGATACCTCTTTTGTTTTAACCAACAGTATGTGTGTTTCTCTAGTCTGACCTGGTAGTTGAATCCACTGTCTGCGTAGTAGTCAATCATTCTGTCCAATTTGGTTCTGTCGCTTTCGAATGATCGATCGAGGAATACAAATGCATTGCATCCCATCGCCCATCCCGCACCAGGCACGTACTTCAGAATTCCCTGATCAAAGGAGAACAATTATCCTATGGACGAAGGAAATGTTTACAACAAAAGATACAATAGTATTACAAGATCAATCAAATTTTCGGGACGGATGGATGAAAAAAATCTTATTCGTCATAGGTCAAATATGGATCTCGCAGATATTTCGTGTAGAAATGCCAAAAATCGCTAGCGAGGGCTTGACTTGTGTTAAGTATACAGGGACAAAGTAGGATATTGTGTCTTCTAACCTTGAGTGTGATCTTCTCACTGACTAACAACCATGGATCCATCTGATAGAGAGCAGTCCAGAAGAACATCCAATCCAGTCTGAAACACTCATGACAATCATTCTCGTTCAATCAAACCATATTATTTCCACATTTGAATTGAGTGCGAATTCGAGATATTCTGTTTACTTTCTTATTTCTCATGTCAATATGAGATTCAAATTGAACCTCATATTGATAGCGTATGATAAGTATGAAAGCAAACAGAATATCTCGAATGCATGATATTGCTCTTCGATGCACAAACCTCGTTCGATGGTTCATAATGATAAGTGCAGGGTCGGCGTGTTCAATCTTGTGTCCCACCACTCTCACTTTGACTCCCCAAATGAACTGAAGAACTCCCTACAATCACATCCATTTCATTCTGCTATTTCTTCATTAATTCCTATCCATAACTTGGCATACCATTCGAGATGAGTACAACATTTCTTATTTCCCTGGATGTTCTCAACAACATCTCTCCTCTTCTAATATAAATTCACAAACAATCGTTCAAAATATCAAAACATTCCGCAATTAAACAACACATGTGGTTGCGAAAGAGCATAACAGAGCAAGGGACACGCCGAGGTATAGAAAGAGAGTACACACTACTACACATATCAGTAGTCCTTTTCATAACCGTACCATTAAAAAATTGTAATATCACTGTTTTACTCACTCCAGGCATGGCGACCCACATTCCGACGAGTCGATCAACGAGTCTTCTCCAATTGTGAGGAGAGAAGAAGAGAAGAGGAGACATCGGGAACAGAATGTATCTGAAACAAAAATAAATCACTCTCTTTCGTTTCCTCGCATTTGGGAGTGCAACTATTCTTTTCAATTTGTATGCTAATATCTATAACTATTTCTGTGAGTACTAAAAATAGAAGTGTTTAGATAGATGATACTTCTATAGTAGTCTATTTCGCTTCGCTAATTTCTCAGATATTCAAAATATAGGTGGTGTACCCACATTCCTCCCATGAGACTCGATCCCCATAGAACGAGTGCAAATAGCCATCCTCGAGCTCTTCTTAATATCGATTGATCGCCCGATTGAAGAGTTGGCGGTTCCCCCATTCTGAATTGGAATTGATGACCCATGGAGAGAAAGAGATTATAAGGAAGAGAAGTGTGACGACAAAGTGATAAAATATGGATAGATAATGAGAACGGGACAAACTTGATGAATCGGCAATTTGCAAATAACACATGATTACGATACTAGGTGAGCAACGAGAGATGTAAATGGTGAAGGGTAGTTTGGAAGTCAACTTATCTGAATAACACGCGTGTGTTTGTGCACACAACCAACGATGCAAATGTGGATGAGATAGGTGAATCTTTGTCATCAAAGAAACATGTCGATATAGGGGATATGGAAATGAAGAATGATGTGGCAGAATTGTCAAACACGGAGAAGCTACAGATTACAGAATGCTCAGTTCGCTGTGTACGATGAGTCACTCCCTTCCCACCCTACTCGCCTCTCCCCCCTCTCCTCTCCTCCCTCACATCAAACCATATCTGGGCCACTACTGTGATGTGCGAGCGCGTGTTTTCACTGTTGAAAACAAGCCAGAGTAGATCAAGATAATGGAGAGGATCCGAGGGCGGAAGGAATTCATCTCAATAACTACTCCCTCCCCTCCCATCTCTCAACTTGCCCTATTCTCAATAACAATAGAATCTGATAAGTGTGATTCGCACGAAAAGTTCGTTGCTGAAACACAGTGAGAGGAGAGAGGAACGAGAGATGAGGAAATAGAGGGAGAAATGGAGATGGAGAGAGCAAGCATGCAATGATTGAAGGTCGAGGCAATGGGACGAACGGGAGATTCCAAATCGAACGAAATCCGATTTGGATGTGAAATACGGATGAAGAGTGTAAAAGAGAACAAATAGATTCATACTCCCTTTTTTTTCATTTCCCGACCGTTACTCAATATCACACTTGACACTCACAAAAAAATTTCACTACTGCTGGAAAAAAACAGCAATGGTCATCTTTTAAAGAAGTAATAAGCTTAGTTTTACTCGAAGTAAAGAGTAAATTGGACGACAACCGTAGAGTAAACCAAAGGGGGAGAGAGATCACTTCGACTGCCTACAAGGATAGTTCGATCGAAATAAGATAAGAATCGAATCGGTGGCAAAAACTGGTATTTAATAGGGAGTTTTCACATCTCCCGATCAGCGTTAATTGATAGTGTAAAGTATGAGATTGGAATGAAACACAACCAATTGAATCTCATTCCAAGCGACTGGACACGACACTTTTTTATCGATAAAAGATCAAAGATCACAGAACTAACAGATAGGGTACGTAGATAATATTGTATGATACATTATTATGCGCACTGTGTGAAACCTTGGTTAAAGCAACGAAACAATGATGGAAAGGAGAAGAAAAGAAGGGTGAATATCTGCCCGAACACACAATCTCCGTATGAACTTCGTGTTCATACAACTCCTTCTTTTCTGTTTGCCCATTCGCCACAAAAAATCACAAACCAATAAAGATCGATCCAATCCAAGGGTACAGTAGGTTATACAATGATAAAACGGTGAACCAGCTATGAAAGGAGAAACGACTAGATGGTAAATGTACAAAACTGAGAATAAACTTAGGGCGGTTACTTGGTTTATTTTTAAAATGCATCAGTATCCAACTACTGTTAACTACACGTTCTTCGTTAATCGAGTACCGTACTTTACGCAGCTCTAGTCTTCTTTTTCTCTACTGTATTTCTCATATAGAACCATTTGATAACGAGAAACTCGATTCCACCGTGAGCAAAATGGGCGTAGGTGTAGAAAGCAGTCGAGAGGATGCAGTACAATCTGCAATAATCACAATGAAAAGTCGGGAATAGCGAATCCGGAAATAACACTAGATGTTAAATAAAAATGAGGTTACTCGTATTTTTGCCATGAATTTTACCTTACACCTAGAGGCCACATAGGCATTTTTAGAGGCCATATATGCTGTCTCTCGCTAGGATAAAATAGATCTCACCAGAAATAGCAGGTCCGAAATTTTTTTCAAAAAAATTTATATAAATATCGATCAAACTTTAACATCGCAAAAAAAAGTGCCTAGTTTTAGATCGCAGAACCGGCTTTAAGGAAAGCTTCTTGCTTTTGGTAACTTCAAAAATGATAGAGCAAAAATGTTTGTTCCCGAAAGTCCCAAATGATGTCTACTTTTTAAGGTTTTAGAGTGAAAAATCAAAATGATGTCTGATTTTTCGATTTTTCAGGCGCTGCCGTGCCTATATATATATATATATATATATATATATATATATATATATACAAAAAAGGAGAAAAAAAACTTTCGAAAGTGTGTGTAGAAGGTGGTGGAAATCAGTAAAGAAGGTGCACAAAATTCGGGTTCATAATACATTTCATCAGCAAAAAAAATAAATTCTGCGCCTTCTCACATTTTTCACATGATTTTATTTGTTTGCAAAGTTGCAAAATCATTTTTTCTTTCACATCTTTTCAATTTCATTGATTTTGGCCTCGATGACAGCAGAAAAGTTGAATAGTTCCTCCACTACTAGGAAATTGAAATGTCTGTCTGTTGGTATGTTTTTTTTTCCTTCCGCGTGACGGACATTTTTTTCGTTTTTTCGCTATAAATCGCTTTAAACTCAAGCAATCTTCTCAGATCCTTTTGCATATGATAACCCATCAGAAAACATTTCAATATTTATTTACAAAAAATCGATAATTCCATGGCCAAGTCGGTAGCGAGCTCGAATTCAAATCTGAGGGTCGCAGGTTCGATCCCCGCCGGTGCATAGTCTTTTGCCGCATTTTTTGCAAGTGTCAAATGTGGCCCAAACTCATTTTTGAGTGACGAAATTCACATTTGAGCATCTTTTGCCGATTTTTGAAGTGAAATATCGATTGATTTCACTTGATTTCAATCCCTTTAAAATTTTGCAATATTTAATTGACCAAATCCATAGCCAAGTGGGTTACGCCCTTTACTTACAATCCGAGACCCCCAGGTTCGAATCCCGCCGCGGGCAAAACGTTTGCCGCATTATTCGCAAATGTCAGATGCCCTTCTAGCACGTTCTTGAGTAATGTGAAACACGTTTTCACCTGTTTTGCCGAGTTTTAACATGAAAAATCGAAATTTTCGAAAAGTTCCCAATTGATTCGCAGAGCGTGGGGGACCATAGGAAAAGTGTTTTGCGATGTCGGAAACGTGTCTGAACGTTTTCTCTTTAAATGCACTCCATCTTGCGTTTCCGTTGAGAAAGGCTCGTGAGGCTGAGAGCGATCGAAAACAGTTGCCACGGAGCCACGAAGTGGCGTAGTGGCAATTTTTTTTCGATCGCTCTCAGCCTCACGAGCCTTTTGCAACGGAATAAGCCAGTACTCTTTCTAGAGATTAACATTCCCCAACATACTAAATTCCCCCTGGACCGTATTTGGAGCCGGCTACTGAGTCCTCCTCCCTGGACCGAACTTCAAGAAGGCTACCGAGGTCCCCCTGAACCATACATGAAGAAGGCTACCGAGGCCCCCCTGGACCGAACTTGGAGCCACTGACCGACCTCCCCCAAGACCGAACCTGGAGCCAGTGACCAACCTCCCCCTGGACCGAACCTGGACCCAGAACTATGCATAGAGCGTAGTGTACGCATAGAGCGTAGTGTATTTAACCTCAACACATCCCGGCTAGTTATTTCAAATATATAGGGCCAAAATTCTGCGTTGCAGCACCTTTTTGAAGAAAGTTACACTCCAGAGCCTGAAATTTCCAAAAAGCAGGTATGTTTTTTTTGAATTGTAACAATTCTACTAAGAAAGTATTATCAACATCAAAAAAAAGTTTTTGAAAATTATCCCGAGATCAGTCATTTTTATCTCTCGTGATACCTCTCATAAGCACGTCTGCACGTTGTCCGTACCATGTGAGAAGAAATATTTTTCAAAATTGAAGCAAAGAAACAGATTTCATTGTAATTTTTTTTGCGACTAGGCTATCTCACACCGCAGGGCTGTGAGACGGTCTGCATCTTTGGCAACTGAACAACACCCGCCCAAATACTCACAAAAATTACGCCATTGAGAAAAACAATTAAGCACAAATACTATAAGGGTGTCCGGAAAGTTTTCGCACTCTGACACTCGCCACGTCATAAAAATGGCGTTATCAAACAATTGATTTAGTGGCAAAATATATTAAGCGAGCAATCCGTTCATCTTTCTTTTAAGCCCTAGTAGTCGTCATTTGCTATAGCCCTCATCTTTATGCATCAATTCCCGTGATGTATACTCTGATCTATCACAGCCCAGTTTTGATTTTAAATTTTCTCAAAGAGGATTGGGCGAATGAAATTAGTGTCAAACTAGCTGATTATATTGAGTATGCCCCTTCAGTCTGAGTATTATTTAAATATTGCTAGCGTTTCTATTCAGCAGACTACATCTTCAACAAATACACCCTCTTTTGGCTTAGTATACCCTAAATTAGCCTTTCGTTCAGAGAACTGAGAAGACTACTCCCAAAATGAATCTGGCTCCGCTATAGGGGGACACTTACACTATATTTCCCACCGCGAACAAATTTCTGATTCAGCGTGGTTGGCTGAAGAAACTTGCTCAAAACCTTTTTCAAAACTTTTCTTGTCTCTGCACAAAATTCGTGTCAAGGAGTGCCAAGATTTTTCCAACTCTAAGAACAATAGAAGATGCCTAATTATCGAAATGGATGAACAGTTGACTACGTACGATGACCCTGCCAGAAGATTGGAATGGTTGAGCGTCGGAGAAAATGCATAGCCTTTTGCAAAGAATAGAATGCATGAAAATAGAGAAAAACTAAAGTTGTTCTATTCCGCACTCGGTTCCATCTGCTGAAAAGGGTTATGTCATAGTACCATCTAGAGACCGTCCAATAATTGGCGAAACCGATATTAAAATGATATCAGTTTGAGTCAATCCGATATCCTTTGTTACACGAATGGATGGCGCCCCTATCACTTTTCCATTCAAATATCTCATTCCCACTGAGCGGTCGCTCACCATCTCGTCTCACCATCGAACCATTGTTACTCGATTGGCCAAACGTGTAGATACTCGAATGCCATTCATATATTTCGCCCATTCATATATTTTTTTCCATTTGGATGACCGGTCATTCGTGTATCCCATCCATTCGTGTGGTTCTCATTTTTCGCCATTCGCGTATCGAGTATATCGGTTTGGCGGTCTATGGTACTACCATCATTAACGCTGACCTTTGTACTTCACAACTGGAAGAGGTTTTCTTCAGAGTTCATTCTGGTCTCATAATATAAGGAAAATTCAAACTGCGACGGGCAATGTAAGACCATATTTTCGAAATTGACCCAGAAAAAGTAGGAGAAATAACAATGGTGGCGCTGCTTATTATCACTGTTTCAAATTACTCACTTCTCGTAGTGTTGAAAAAAATCCCCAATAGGACCTACCTCGAACCCGAAGTAAGGATTGACTAACAGACCCTGGATTTCTAAAGGAGAGGAATCGTCACTATGTCCGTTCTATGGGAGAGGGTCATGAGTAGGAAGGGAGCATACAATAATTACTTGCCGCTTTGAGCAGTTGGAGATATTCAATGAAAAGCTGTTTCTTCGGTAAAGTGCGAAAACTTTCCGGACACCCTTATATTTTTGGTCAATTCATTTATTAAATTTAAATTATTTTATTTTAAAAATGTTTGTTTCGGCCAGCGTATTCAGACTGCTCTAAACATTCTAAACATAAAAACATACAGACTGCTCTAAACACCAAAAATGAGAAAAATTCTATAATTGCAGTAAATCGAGTATTGCTTGTTCTTTTCCATAGCATTTGAGCATTAACATGCATCAGTAGAAAAAAATTGAATATGTGCCCCTTATATGCGATAACCCTACAGCACGGTCAATGTCTTTCTGCATAAATATTAGTGATTGAGACAAAGAAAGAGTTCATACTTGAGTAGAGAGTACGCGTATATGAAATAGATCCACATGACGGAAGAAAGAATCCAGAATGCGAAGGCAGCGAAATATCCACTACCAGTCATCGTAGACTGCAATACACACAATTAATTAATGTAAATTTCATTCTTAAATGAGTAAGAGCGGGTGAAGAGTTATTGAATGTGAGAAGCATAAGTGACATCATATTACCTACCGAATGTTTAAGCACGATGTTCGTACCATAATCACCACAAAATATCACAACAATAACATACCGGCCATCTGAATCCCTTTCCACTGGGAGTGAATTCCTTCGGCGAATTAGGATCGTAGAATTTGCGAAGCCTGAATGAGATAAATTAATTTGGTGTAGTAGTAATCTTCGCATTTTTTATTCTTAAAAAACTGTGTAGAATGGATAAAAATGCAAACCAACTCAACTTGACCACTAATTTACTACCATACGTTGTAGTAGAAAATTGTAGACAAATTGCAATGAGTGATATCAACTCATTTATCAAATTCTTTATTTATTTGATATACATACCTCATTTCCTTCTCGTACCATCTCTCCTTTAGCCATTTTCCTCTCGTTTCTTCAGTCGTCGGAATCTCCGAAATGTCTGTAATATCGATAATGTTGGCACTTTGACACTCCACAATCAAGCACATGTTGCTAGAATAATTTTCAAACTAAAACAAGCTAGGATTAGCATAATTTGCAACCAAAGTAAATCTCACCGTAAGCCTTCACATCGAAATGGATTTGCTTCGGGAAGATTCCTTGTTTGAAAAGATCGACCTAAAATTAATCAGAATCAATATCAATATATGTTAAAATAGTATCAAGCGTAAACAGTGTGCATATACTGTGTCTGACCTCCGATTGCACGATGTGATCGGGATAAGCGACAGTGACATCGTACACCTTCGTGAGATAGTTGCCTGCAATAGAATCAATTATCGATTACTAACCGTTCGATCCCTCTGAGAAGAAAAAAACAACATACATCCTTGCATGAGATCCACTAGATAATTGAAACCAGTCGTGCGAGGATGAACAACCTGTGTATACACGTATAAACACAAATTTATAAAACATACTTCTAATCAGCAAATAACTAAACGCACTACTGTCAAATACCTGTTCATAGTTAGGAAGTCCATGTTCTTTAGCATACTTCTCACTCGCTTCAATTGCATGGGTACCACGGTCTGTGCCTGAACAAGAGAAGATCAAGAGAGTAGCAACATAATGGAGGAAGATCGAAGGTAGAATCAGTGATAATTAATTAACACTCTTTTTGACAAGATTTAAAATGCAATTTAAAATGGACCTTCCGCGAATAGGAGAAGTTGGTAGCTCCTTCCCGCATCCGCGTAATAGCTGAAATATCATTTCGCTAATTTAAATGATAATTGTCATCTTTAATATTCGCAGTACGTTTTCAATATAATTCAATGGCCAGAACATTGTTGCACATACACGTGTAATAGGGAAAGATAGTCTAGATTTGCACTTTTCCCTCACCGTATGATTTCTTCCATTGAGTGTCGATCTCTCTCGAATCTTCTCGATAAAAAGATATACGAACCACATCCCATCGCCCATCCTGCACCCGGGATTCGCTTTAGATCAGCCTAAAAAATGTGCATTAAAAATAATACAAAAAGATTTTTTAAAAGGTCGTGGAACTTCCATATCTCGAAAGAGAGTTATATATTAATTGGAACATTTCTTATTAAAGGATATCAATGTTGGGCTAAATATTCGATATCAAGTTGTGTGGTGTCTGTAAAATTACAAAGTGTCGGTTTGCATTTTTAACAAACTTTTGAGCTTTCCAAAAAAAGACCGGAAGTCCGCGTGATAAAAAAAATCTCTGAAACAGTGCCGATCAGCAACTTGAAAATCTCCGAAATTCTTAACCCATCACTGGACGAAAATTTTTTTAGATATTTAATACCTTGAGGGATATTTTCTCGGTAGTGAGCAGCCAAGGGTCCATTCTATAGAGAGCATTCCAGAGGAAGAGCCAGTCCAGTCTGAATTACATCGAGCATTTATTTATCTATGCATGAATATTTGGTTACACCCACTCTATATTAAGAAATGCGAATAACTAACCTCGTTCGATGGTTCATGAGAATGATGGCGGGCTCATCTCTTTCGATCAAATCTCCCGACACGTGGAAATGAACACCAAACACAAACGAACAGAGCGACTGCAAAGTAACGCAAAAAAATATTCAAACCCTATGCTAATTATGCATATGCAAGTATCTTCCACTGAACTCCCACGAAAAATGTCGAAAACCAACTTGTCCCATTTTGAACTTTATGAACTAAGAAAAAGGCAAGACATTCAAATAGCATAAAAATACAGCATCGAAAATCGAAACATAATTTGGTAAAAAATGATCAGTGGAACCAAATTATGGAAAATCTGAATAGATAAACCTAATTATGACAAATCTGAATAGCGAAACCCTATTTGGAAAAATCCGAATAACGAATCAAAATTAGGCAACTTTGCGCAAAGGGGGGTGAGCTGACGCGTAGAAGGTGCGTTTCCAATTTCGAGTGCATATTGCACATTTTAATTATGACAATTTTCAGCAATTTTCGATTTTCAGCAAAGTTATCGATTATATTACTTATCGCTTATCTCGTCGTCATTCAATATTCGTATGTTCGCTTTCTTTCAAAATGCCTTTCAGCTGGACCAGGACAATTTTAATGTTAGTTTATATTTAAATAGACTGAGAGAAGGATGTCGATTTGCGAGGTGAGTGTTTTCCTTTTCCAATATTATATTCTTTCCAGAGATTCCTAATCCATTTATTGAACGTTCGCATTCCCCCCTTTCTCCGAACCTTTTTAGACGCTGTAGCTACGCTATTTTATCATTTCAGTTACTATTTGACTCAATAGCCACTCTTTTACAGGAGTAATTACACGAAATAACTTCGTAGGAAGCATTCCTCTCATTTCTACTATTGTACCATTTGTACTAATCGTTCCGTTGCCTATTAATAAATCGAAGCATAATTTGGTTGGATCGAAACATAATTTGGTTTAATCGAAGCATAATTTGATAAAAATTTGACCCTAATTGTGGCGCAAAATTTTCCAATTTTACCCAAATAAAGGTTCGATTTTTGTAAATTATCTTTCGATTTTCGATGCTGTGAAAGTCGTAGTGGCACAACTGACAGCGGGGAAAGTGAGCCAGTATCCGACCATCCGATCAGCGCATTGTCTCCATAGCTTGGGAGCGAACCATGCAAGAGGTATGAAGGGTATCAGAATGAAGATCTGCCAAGCATTTATATATTACATTATCAACTGCGTTAAATCAGTAAATAAATGTGGTAAAAGTATAGTAACTATTTGTTTTTTTTACAATCTTATACCAAATTTAATTATCAAAACAAATTGGCTCACCGATCCCAGGAATGAGGTAATGAATAGGAGAATGACGAATACAACACCATTGTATTTACCGAACATGGCGGAATATCGATTGACGGCCCTTGGCCGATAGATCAGTGTCAGATCAATAGATACAACCCGTGACCTACTTCAGTTGGACATCTGAATGTGAAATAAATCAGTCATGGAACAAGGATTAAAACGGTATCACACATATCACTGCATATGTAAACACCCTTGCGACCTTGTTATCTAGATGGAACGTACAATGTAGTATCTCCCCACCTCTCCTCTCTTTCCCCTCCCTCTACTACAATTCACATACCAGTTTCGGATAGGCTAATTCTCTCTCATCGCGATTCATAAATCAATCCGAGAAACACCGAAAGAACACTAATGTAAGGTGGGAAGAAGTGAAAGATGTGCATAGAGATCAATGGAAAATATCATCATGTGAACATTACACTGTCGGGAATGACCGATAGTAAAGAGGAAATCAGAACTCTCCTTGACCAACACTCGCGCTGATAACATCCAAAGGTAGTGATGGCACAAATAATGAATGGCGAGAAAATAAGAGCGCAAGATACTCAGCCGTCTAGAATCAAAATCTGCGGGGAGAGTGCAAGAGAGACAAGTGAAAGGGTGTATACTACGCACAATGGGAGGATCAACAACTCAATAAACAGCGTAAATTAAGCAAAAAGCGGCAGAAATTAGAAATAAATTTGAACTTAAAACGCAAATCCGTAAGTCATGGCCGCAAAAAATACTTCTAGTGGTGTGGCTGCACGCAGTGATTGCGGGAGTTCAAATTCCATGTTTTACAAGTTTTATTTTATTAATTTAAATTATTCTCCATTGAATTCGCGGTTTTATTATATAGATTTGTTAATGCGCACCGCTTTATTTCGATTATGCTTCGTTTGGCACATAATTTTGCGCGCGCGCACTGAATTTTGTCAAAATTCAGTGCGAGTTTGTCAAGCTACAAACTCAGTCTTTACAATCGTGGGGTACACCTATTTCTAGTGAGGGGCACAGCTTCTTCAGCTAGAAAAGGACAAGGAATTAAAATTATTTTTTGTGATATCAATCCGTAGCGTACCTTTGCTCAAGAAACCATCTTTGATAATACTAGGAGCGTTATTTAATGTGAACATGGTTGTTGCCATGTTTGATACAATATAGTTGCCTGGCAACTTGACAGAATTTGCAAAGACGGCGTTGTTTTGACGCAGTTACGCGTTTTCCCCCATCCACATATTAAAAAAAATGTTTTCTTTATAAAAATTATTTTAATTGTTGTTCTTTTAATTAAATTTCAGACAATTTCAGTTGCTAGATGCAACTATAAGTATGCATGATATTTCTCATGGCTGAATTACCATACATTGATCTGATAAGATTAGACGATAATAGTATGCATTCACGCAATACATTAAAGGTGATTTTATTCAAGGTGTAACACCCGCCTCGTTATGCGCTTTTTGATCCTCAATACAATATCATAACAATCTACATACTCTATCGAAAGATACTATCAATATGTGAACGGCTTACAACATGAGGTAGTATGTCTCTTTGAGGATTTGTCAACTTGTGATTTACAACTTCAATAGTGATGAGTTTCTTAAGTTATGATTTTTCTACAATTGAAACAGGTTAATTTAAATCCAACGAATGGGACAATTATAGTACAAATGTATAAATTAAATGATTCACACAATCGATTCATCTAACTGATTCCAAGAAACTCTACTTTCATCGTCTGAATATTTTTTTAAAAGACTGATCAATACAATTCTTACGAGCAACAATAAAACTGAACCAAGCACAGACATAAAGAAATTGAGAATCTGATATCATTAGACAAGACCACTCGCATTGTCCTATTGCTCACTGGATTGTACGGAAACAGACGAGCGATTCTCCTTTTTGCCCTGCAGATAAGCCATTTTTGTTCTAACATATACAGTGAATTGCAAATCTTACCAAGAAGAACTTTTTTATCTTGTAAATTTTTGAGTGTCGACTTTAACTTGATCGACTCCCCTTTAAAGTGCAGCTTCCATCCAAACCTCGTTTTTCGGCCGACCCTGCTATACATATAATTTAAAATAATTAGCTCATGTGCGGAAAAGTTAGCAAAAGCCACGGACCATTATTCATAGACGATTGAGGCCTGTTATCTTGAGACTGACTGAAAGGTGTTCCAACAGAATCGCGATTCTCGTAGCGATCGTAGTACTGTGAAGAAATGTTGAAGGATCATTGCAGTCAGTCACCAATTATATTTCTAAGCGGCTGCCATATGATATTAAATTAGACTATAAGTTACATTTAGTATTTTATCTCTCACCTGGTTGAGATTAGGTTGCGACTTGCTGAGAGTTGGTTTGAGAGGCGGATGATTCCAAATATCGGTGAATACTCTGCAACGATCATTTGTTCATCGTACTCTCTTGCTAAACTATAATGTACAAATAAAAGTACTTCGAATCGAGTAGATCCAGGTTTCGAGGCAGAGTCCCGCCGTGAGAAAGGTGAATGAGAAGACGGGGTGCTATGATATGAATAATCAATTATACGAACCAGTTGTTCCGTGAATTCCTTCTATGCAAATGAGGGCCATATTTTAAATTAAAATATCGTGCAAGAAATATTCTCACCATAGACCAAAAAAGTTTGTTCCCGAAAGTCCCAAATGATGTCTGGTTTTTAGGGTTTTTGGGTGAAAAATCGAAAATGATGTCTCATTTTCAATTTTTCAGGCGCTGCCGCGCCTGGATATCCTGAAATGTCTGATTTTTCGAAATTTCACATCAAAAAGTCCAAAAGCTGTCTGCGTTTGTTCCCTAGAACGAACTTTTTGGTCTATGATTCTCACCTGTAGGCACTCCTATTTCGCTCTTATCTACTTTCTTATGGGTTGGATTACGCTCCACCGGCTCCGGAACGGCATTTGCTAAATATAACGAGTAATATTATTCACAAATTTTCACATTATGTTATTTCACCTGTGTAGTTTTTCAGGTCCGTTTCGAAAAACTTCAGTTGATCATCGAACCCTCTGAAATAGCGCACTATGTTATAAACACTTTCCGAAGTATTTTATCAAGAGACAATTCCATTATAAATGCTAATTCACATACCCCGCTACTTTCAGAGCCTTCATATCGCTCCACAATGAATCCTCCATGTTTCTTTTTCGAAATATTCTGCCTGAAATTTGCTGTTAAAACATAACGAAAATGGATTAATGGGAAACTTGCAACTGAAATTTAAAAAAAAATACAATCGAGAGCCGTCGATCGGGCCTGCCGCCACATCAGCCACTTTACAATCAGGGTCCGAGTAGCTCAAGTAATACCAATCCTCCTATTGGACCACTTGGAGGAGGGGGCGTTCCGGGTGAGTACGATCTTAAATGATCAATACAATTCTTACAAGCAACGGCTCTCGATTGTATTTTTTTAATTCTCCCGTTGCAAATTGCAAGTTTTTTTTCCATATTATACGAACACAAAGGAAATTATATCCAATCAACTTTTGCAAAACTCGCAATGCTCTGTCATTACGCTTGTGGGCATATCTATTTCTAATGAGGGGCATAGATACTTCTGCTAGAAAACAGCAAGGAAAAAAAATTTCGTTATAAAAAATTCCAGCCAATTCCAGTCGCTAGATCAATCACGATAAGTAGATATTTAGGATATTTCTCATGGCTGAATTACCATACACTGATCTGAACTGATTAGACAATAAGTGAATAGTATGTTTTCACGAAATAGATTAAAGGTCACTTTATTCGTGATAGGTAAATAACACCCGCCTCGTTATACATTATTGATCCTCATTTCTATATAATAACAATCTGCATAATCTATCGAAAGATACTAGGAATATGTGAACGGCTTACAACATGAGTTAGTATGTCTCTTTGAGGATTTGTCAACTTGTGATTTACAACTTCAATAATGATGTGTTAGGGTAAAATTTTTGTACAATAGAAACAGGTTGATTTGAATCCAACGAATGAGAAAATTTTAGTACGAATGTTTGAATCAAATGAAAGTTATATGGTACACAATCGATTCATCTCGGTCTCCCGGTGATGTTTAATCCAATATTGGTTCCGAGAATCTCTACTTTCAACATCTGCTCATTCTTTTTAAAGTCAATTCAGTACAAAACGTGTGATACTATCATGAACTTGCATCCGAATAACTAACATGTGACTTTAATTGGATTAGTTACCTGTACTACAATTAATTACAGTGATGTCGAACAGACAAAATATACCTACTTACTACTCAGAGTGAGATACTCTGCTGCAGCAGGGGTCGTAGCAACATTGTGATGGGTCTTTGGAGGCAGGGTGGGAGGGAGAGGCGGTGGGTCGGACAGAGGCGGACTGCAGGGCGAGTCCAGACGGCGATCCACTCTCTGAATACAATATCACAATCACTATTTTAATAGAATAAGCCACATCTAATTCTATAGATGTTCAAAATATATGAAAACTATGGCATAGTATTTATTTATTTTGAGATACTGGATATAAATCAGCAGTTTGTGAAGTTTAAGCCGACTAGTGAACCCGAGACTTGTGGCATAATAAATAGAAATACTTACTCGGTATGGTTCATAGCCGCGGTTGTCGATAAAATCGGGAGATGAATCTCTTCTTGCACCTCCCCTCACGAATCCTCCGTTTACAACCACTGCCGCGGTGGATGGCATCTCGATATAACTGAAATACGTCTTATTCATAGGAATGATGGATTTTATATTTTTATTATAACTGTAGAATGTATGTCGGGTATGCTCGAAGTGTGTACATTCGATTTTCGATTCCAGTAGTGAGTTTTCTTTAACTTACGGTGTCGATGTGACACACCCAACAGGCGAGTCCGCTGTGCAACCAGACACGGTTCGACTGCGACTGAAATCAAGATCATGAGCAAATGTGAACAACGCCTTACTGATTGTGTGACAATAAAATTCCAATTCTTCTTCTTTCCATTGACAAATTTGCTCTATACAATTAACCAGAACTGTCCAATGAAACCTCAGCTCGTACTTAAATCGTGCGTAGAGAAAAATACACAAATGTAATTATCGCTTGAAAAAACTAACCCTCTTATAGTACTGGGCAACGTGGACAAGTCCATATGAGTGGGGGATGACTGCTCGACCGGAACGATGGTGGAGAGTCCAGGCTTAAATTACGGAAGTAATTTCATGATGTGTTCTACGGTGGCAATTATTTTGTATACTAGCAATGTAGGCAAGGTAGTATATCTGGGGCAATAAGTCACTTGCGGTCCCAATAGGTTTGTGGGAGAAGCTCACAGGCGGGTTGGAAGCGCGAATTGGGCATTTTACAAATATTCCGATTTTTTTCGGAAACTTTGGTCTCCCATGTCACTCAGAAAGCGCCTTTTCGACGGTGTAGTTCTACCCGCACTCTTGTATGGATCCGAGACTTGGTACCTCTGTAAACGAGAAAAACAAATTCTTTCCGTCGCTTAGCGCACTAGAACGCAAAATTATTGGAATTACCGTATTTGATCACGTCATAAATGAGCGGATCCGTGACATCACTAAATTTAAGGATGTAGTTAGAGAGGCGGAAAGACGGAAATGGATATGGGTAGAGAGAATCTCGAATCAAAGCCATGATCGGTGGAATCGGAAGATGCTAGATTGGACCCCGAGAGGGAAGAGGAAGCGCGGCCGACCGGCAAAGAGATGGAGAGATGATTTCGTCAACGCTGCTGGACCACAATTCGTGCAACTCGCAAGGAATGGAGATCTCTCATGGCAACCCAGCTTTAACACCCAAAACCAGCTGATAAAGTTGTTTAAATGTAAATGTAAATGTAAACTAGCAATGTTTGCTGTATTTTTTAGTATAACTGTAGAATGTATGTCGGGTATGCTCGAAAAAAAACTAGTATAGCAAAAGGTGCTCACATGGAAGTGTTCCCCGTGTCTTCTCCTGGGAGGTAATTCAGGCGGTAGCCGTGCCAATCCAGATGCATAAGACGGCTGCAGATGAGTGTAGGCAACATCTGCAAACAAAACTTCTATACCTTCTTGAAAGTCTAGATCGCCCCAACCCTCATCATATAGAATTGGTTTGCAATTTATATTGCTATTTCTAGTGTCTTGAATGGTGCCTTACGGCTTAGACTTGCTTTTTTATATGTTTTATTTCTCGGAATTTAGTTATTATCGGTGGTCGACCAATTGATCAGCCAAATTTAAGATCATACTCACCCGGAACGCCTCCTCCTCCTATTGGATACTGCTCATCTAATCCGACGGGAGTGTTGGAATTACTGCTTGAGCTACTCGAACCTTGATTGTAAAGTGGCTGTTGTTGCGACAGGCCCGATGGACGGCTGTACGAAGTGTATTACTTTTACTGTGGTAAAACACGTACAAATCCGCCGCTAGACCTACTCTTCAGTTTCATGCACGCTACATTAGTGTAAGTATGTTTATTTCATTGTAATATTTGTGAGAAAAAAATCTTCACCTATTCCCAGTTGTACTAGATAGCGTACTGTAGGCACTATTCGTCGCACTTATTCCATTGACACTGGGGCTGGAATAAAACCTTTAAAACAAATGTTGTTACTCTCATTCTATACCTATACGACGCGTTCGACATTCCAGCAGGAGAGGAGGACGGATGAGGCATCGGTGAAATCTTCGTGTATGTTCTACACAGAAAAAGTGTGATTAGCGAATGTTGCAAACAATCTTACTTTGTATTATGAGTGGGCAAGATGTTCTTCCTCCTCCTTTCTTCTATCTGATCTGCCACTCCGTTAGTAGAACGACCATCAGGAGACTTTCCACTTATCTGATGTTTCCTCTGCTGAACATTACATGAATTATTATTGCGCATTGAAGGGACAAAGTAGTATATGAAAATTTTACATTTTAGAACACAGAAAATCGCACAGTAAGCCACAACAGTTTTGTATGATAAATTCGTTAATACTTTCCGGGGTACTCGATTAGTTGGACCTATAACAGCAATTACCTCCTGATGCCCGTACATGATTCCTACATCAACCGGAGTGCGAGTCGAATTATAGAGGAGTGCTGATGATGTAATGGTTGAAGACATAGATTGCGAGCGAGACGGAGTGACACTCTGAGGGCACGCAGAGGTTACAGAAGGCATGCATTGGGGACATGTGCGGTAGAGACACGGGCACTATTGGTTGGATTCTTAGAGGCCACACTAGCACAGATTCCAGCAACGTTATAAACATAACTCCTTTAAAAAAAGTGATATCACTAGACAAGATCACTCACATTGTCATGTTCCTCACTGGATTCTACGGATACAGAGGAATGTCGTGGAACAGACGACCGGTTCTCTTTTTTGCCCTGAACAGAAATTTGTTATAATTCTATCTCTATTATTGTATTTATCTACATATACGGCATATTTAAATGTAAAAATTGAGTTTACGTAATGTCTTATTTTGAAGTGGCATAAATATAATTAGTAGTCATTTGATAGCCTTACCAAGAAGAACTTTTTAATCTTGTCAATTTTTGAGTGTCCTTCTTTACTCGATCGACACCCCTTGAATGTACAGCTTCCATCCGATCCTCGTTTTTCTTCCGCTCCTTTAAATATAATTTAAAATCAGCTAATCCGACGAAATAAGCAAAATATTACGGACCAGTATACATAGATGAATGAGGCCTATCGTCCTGAGATTGGCTGAAAGGTATTCCTACAGAATCGCGATCGTCGTAGTTCGAAGTTGATTCTAAAGGATCATGTTATTTTTCTTCCAAGCAAGGAACTAACCTCTAAGATATTCGTCATATCCAGCCGTCTCATCAATGATCTTCTCTTTTTTCTTCCTCATCCCATGATGTCTGTCCCGAGACATTTTTGTCTGTGGAGAGATGTGGATCTGAAGTACCATTGAAACCGGTCACCAAATAAGTTTCTAGCCCAAGCAATATGAGATTAAATGAGACTATAAGTTACATTTAGTATTTTTTCTCTCACCTGGTTGAGATTAGGTTGCGACTTGCTGAGAGTTGGTTTGAGAGGCGGATGATTCCAAATATCGGTGAATACTCTGCAACGATCATTTGTTCATCGTACTCTCTTGCTAAACTATAATGTACAAATAAAAGTACTTCGAATCGAGTAGATCCAGGTTTCGAGGCAGAGTCCCGCCGTGAGAAAGGTGAATGAGAAGACGGGGTGCTATGATATGAATAATCAATTATACGAACCAGTTGTTCCGTGAATTCCTTCTATGCAAATGAGGACCATATTTTAAATTAAAATATCGTGCAAGAAGTATTCTCACCTGTAGGCACTCCTATTTTGCTCTTATCTACTTTCTTATGGGTTGGATTACGCTCCACCGGCTCCGGAACGGCATTTGCTAAATATAACGGGTAATATTTTTCACAAATTTTCATATTATGTTATTTCACCTGTGTAATTTTTCAGTTCCGTTTCGAAAAACTTCAGTTGATCATCGAACGCTCTGAAATAGCGTACTATGTTATAAACACTTTCCGAAGTATTTTATCGAGAGACAATTCATTATAAATGATAATTCACATACCCCGCTACTTTCAGAGCCTTCATATCTCTCCGCAACGAATCCTCGATTTTGAGTTGTTCGATATATTCTGCCTGAAAAAAAGTTGTTCAAACACAACGAACATAAGATAAGATAAGATAAGATAAGATATACATGGAACATGGAAGAAAGTGCTTCACAATTTTGGAAGAAAATGTGGAACTACTTTAAAAATACAATCGAACTAACAGGATCGTCAACTCTTAGCAGATCCTCCATATACGCGTTGAGCATCTTGCGAATTTCTGTGAATTTCGGCCGCTTTTCTGGCTCCATCTCAAGACATCTGCAACAACAGATAGAATAACTAATAAAGGCCTATCGCGTTTAAATTTGTTACGAAGAATAATTGATCTTACTGTCGAATTATTGTGGCAATCGCGGTGGGGAATTCTTTCGTAGTTTCCAATTTTATCAATCCTGTCGCTACCTAAATAGTAAAACATTATTAGTAAATAATTTATTACTATCTTTTAAAATGAATTCTGGGCAAGCTTGCGTTCTGGACAAGGAAAAGTAGGTAGAAAAATGAGAGAACACTCACATAGAACGGAATCATTGCGAAATTTTCTTGCCTCACATCACTCTCATATGGCTGCTTCCGAGTTACCAGTTCCCATAATACCTGTATATTTTACCTCTCATTTATGTCCAAAAATTGTTTGAAATGTGTAATTCCTATATTAGAAGATTGGAAAGCTTACCACTCCAAAAGACCATACATCAGAATACTCTGAGTAGATACTCTTTTGATATGCTTCTGGAGCTATCCAAGCTGAGGTACCCGCCGCTACTGATTGTCGACTGCAAATATTCAAGTAGATGGCATAAAATGAAAACGCCATTGCATAACCCAGAAGTTCTCTCTTCGAGCGTTTACAATAGTTATCGCATGCCGTTCTTTTATGGTCGGATATAATGATGGACCATCCCTGTTAACTTTTCTTGTATTAAAATGATGATTTACGACCCGGTGGACGCCGAAGATTCCATGCATCAATATTCAAAGAGGCTCCATAAATGAAAAAAATTGATTACCATACCTAGTGACCGAATTCTCTCTGGTCAATCCAAAATCAGTCATTTTGAGTTTGAGACGATCGAAAGCCGTTCCATCGCACGTTCTGCACACTCCATTTGGCTGAAAGATTTTTAAAAAATTAAATAGGATGTAAATAAAGATCAAAATTACAAACAGGTATGATCTAACCTGAATGTTTTCATGATTGTAAAGTTCCGAATTTAGGCGGTCTGGCATCAGCTTTTCACTTGGTAGAGCACAAAAGCACACTTTCTGCAGAACGAGCACTGAAAAGCACTTTTTAGACGATTTTTCATTTTTCATAGAATTAATCACCATTGTCCATCTTCAGATCTCGATGGACGAATTGTCCGGAGATGGCCTCCATAGCAGCACAGATCTGTTGAGCCCAATCCACTAGAATTCTCTTAGGAACTGCTGCATCAGTCACTTTACGGTAGACCTGCGAGAGCGTACCACCTGCGAAATAGATATGAGTCTTGTATCGAGCTCATTCGCATGTATGTTTTGCACAACCTCCCACCCCAAATAAATACCTTGGCATAATTGAAGTACGAGTCCGAAGGATCTGCTAGGGGGATCTAGGCAGACTCCGTACAATTCGACGATATTCTCATGACGAAAATTCGAGAAGTGTGCGGCCTCTCGTTTAACATCTGGACACAGATAATTAAGTTGTTAAAACGATACAGATCGAGAAGATAAGTTTTGAAGAAATAAAATTACTCACTGTAAATCGTCTTTTCTATGACATCTTCTCCTCGTTCCCTTTCGCGACCGATAAGTTTGAATCGTTTGAAAGCAACAGCCTTGTTCCGGTAGGTCGCTCGAAAGACTTCTCCTGCGGCGCCCTCTCCGATTAACGAAGGATTCTGCAAGATCTATGTTTTAAGCATACGATTTCGATTTTTTTCAATTGTGTGAACTGTAAAATTTGAATAAAAATTTATAGCAAAAGTCACCTTAATTTCATCCGGTATGATCTTCTGGAAATTGCACGGACCGATAGCTCTGATGTAGTTCTTGGGGAACACTCCAACTTTTCCATCCACTAGTCCCTGGTACCAACCTAAGAAAAAAAAGTTCGAAAAGGATGGATTCGTAATGAGATCGAAAAACAACCAACCATTTTCTGCGTCTTTCACTACTTTCACAATGGATCCTCGACGTAGATCGAGTTCGTCATGATGCCGAGCCTGAAACATAACAATTAATATATTTTGATAAGAGGTGGAGCGAATGAAATTTTAAATAGACAAGATATTATGCCTGAAACTTAAACATACCTTGTAATCATAACAGATTTCATAGATTTGCTCGTCTTCTCCGTTATTATTTCGCATCCGAACGGCTAAATAGAAATCATTTACATCAATTAACTAGACCAATCATTTTATACCAGTCAATATTCAACCCATAAAACTAAAATTCGACGGATATCGCCGGTTCTTGTTGCACTCACCGTCTGGCTGGAAGGGCATGGGATCATCGATACCAGAATGTCTGCTGGTGCGTCTGGTGGCTACTGTAATAATCCAATCAATAGCACACACTTTCTATCAACATACGTCAAGAGTTAATCCGATTTCATCTCTGTGTCAAACGAACCATTCGCAGGTTGGCCCATCAGGCCCATATTGACGTAATCCTCGAAACCTGCCTCCGATTCCCCATTTAACATTGCCGATGAGCGACCTTCAGTTCGTCGTCTGTAGTGGAGAATTGGATAAACGAACTGTGCAGCACAGACACAGTTCCGGAACAATGTCAGGATTGAATTCGCAGTGTGGTCAATTATAAAGCATATATCAATTGTATGTCCCCCTAAATGTGTGTCTAGTTGTTTTTATAAACTAGTCCACAAACAATTAACAATAAAAATAAATAACAAAGAAAGAAGATGCCTTCATATCCTTAAGCATAACGAATCCTATCGTATGCTAAAAATCGTTGTGGGAGCGTACACCACGCATTCATTTATTTGTGTGTGAACACGGTATACCAGTGCACGGTGTACATGTGTATATTACTGTTTGCCAATGCGCTCGACCACACGAAGAAGACGCGCCAGATAATTGATTTACTTTGTTTTTTTTTGTTGCTAGTTTCCGAGAATTCGAATTTGTTTTCGTTATTCCATTCCTCTCACGAGATCGCTTATCTTGTGTACACTGTCTCTCACTGTCTCATGTTTCTTCTCCCAATCAAGACGTTTGTATCTCTTGGTATTTCGAATTTTCTGGAAGGGTCGGTCGTAGTGGACCTCTGTTCGTGTTGTTCAGAGTAGACTATGCGGGATCTCTGGCAGAGTGGAAGGGATGAAGGGGTAGAGATATCCCAGACTGAGAGAGCGAATTCAACTGCATACGGGGCCGCCGTTGTGTGATCGATGTTGAGAGATAGGGGAGAGGATGGATAGGAGGGAAGGGAAGACGAGAGATCGAGAGGAGAAGGAGAGGGCGGAGGGGAGGAGTGGCGCATTGCGCGCGCAATGCGCTCTTCATCCATCGCTCTCGTCTCTCTGTCCTCCCTCTCTCTCTTCCAGCCCTCTCCCGCCCCTCTCCCCACCTCCTCTTCCAACCCTACTCCCTCCGCTGCCCCTCTCTCTTTTAATGCGCCAGAGCAGTATATTCCTCCCCCCATGTTCCCTCCTCCATTTCATTCCCTCTTATGCTTCTGTCATTTAGACTTCCTCACAGTTATTCCATCCTCCCCTCTCACCTTTAGGATCCTTTCCTGTCTCTGATTGTATCATTGGGGAGTACATACTGTCGAATCCCTTTGTTTCCCGCTTCAGGAACTTCAATCCCTCCACTCCCCCTCTTTTTAAATGTAATCGCGAGCCCCTATTGCATGTCTAAATCAATCCTTTCAATCATTTTATGGCCGATAATTAAGTGTAATCGGAGCTGTCTAATAGGTGTGAAAATGAGGAGAGAAACGACGGTTGTGAGTGTTGGGGGAGATGATAAGCATAAGAGCAATCAGAGAGAGAGAGAGGATTCAAAGTCGGTTGTGACTCATTTTGCCTTGACTGTTACCCACCAAATCAACGCCGACCATTCCCTTGCCTCTTCCGATGATACACACAACATTCGCCTTCTCTCTACTCCCAAAACGAGCTGTTATTCTCGTGTTACTCTCTACCCCTATTAGTTGATTCATTCGTTTCCCCTATTGAATGGGACACGTACCCTGCTCCCTTTTCTGGTTGTTCACTAGAAGGAAAGGGAGAATCTTCATCCTTCCTCCTTCTTCCCGTCCCTTTTTTCTCCTTTCACAAGCAGCATCTTTTCTGCCTGCCACACCGTCCAGAATAATCGATAATTCTTGGTCCCTTTCTTCTCCTTTCCTTTCCAGTGGTGAAAATGGAGTCGAAAAGCACCCCACAAATGGGTAGGAAAGAGGGAGAAGATGAACCCGAATTTTGTTTCCTCTTTTCTCGAGAGGAGTCTCTGAATTTCGGTCGGCGAGGTCGAAAAAGGAAAGAGTAGAAGAAGGGGCTTCGTTTTACCCTCTCTAGAGGGAAGAAAGTAATGGGACTCGTGGTCTCATCCCAATATCTCCTTTTCCTCTCCCTCTCTCCCTCTCAAATTGTGCTTGGAGGCGTCTCTTCCTACCAGAAACTGGAGACTTTCCATGTCAGGAAGCCTAGCAGTCTCATCAATTGTCATCTTCCCTCGCCCCTTTCTCATTCTCCCCCTCCCGTCTCTTCTATCATACTCATCCAAAGTGGGGCTTCCCCCAACACCTCCAATCTCCTATTCTAATTCCTTGTCCACGTGTACATTCGATGCGAGTGATAAGGTTTCGTGATATGCTTAAGAGTGCATCGATATTTGCCCTAATGCAATAAATGTCAGTTTGCCCGTCGACTTCAAACTTCTCACTCAATCTCAATGGCCGACCAACTGACTGAGGAACAGATTGCTGGTATGCCCTCTCCTCCCATTTCATCACTTGAAATATTAATGAGAGGGAAGAGACGGATTGGTGGTTACTCGAAAGATTACTGGTTGGCGTGAAGCTGTCACTTTTTGAAAAGAGAAGAGAAATGGGAATAGGAAAGAAGGGGGAGATATAGAGTATGCATGGAAAGGTTGATAGAAGGGATAGAGAGACTCAGTGGAATGGAGGGAAAGGAAAGGAAAGGGAAGAGAAGTGAGAAGGAGAAGGAGAGGTGAGACGATGAAGCCACTCCTTGTTTGGTATTCATGAAAATGGAATCCTTCTCTCTCTCCTTCCCTTTCCATTGGGAGAGAGATAGATAGAAGGCAATTGATTGGAGTGGAGAGAAGCATGATTACTTAGACTAATTAGTTTCTTTTCCTTCTCTCCCCTTCCCATTCCCTTCTCTTGGTCTCTTCTCTCTGTCGTGTTATCGATCCTTGCATCCTTTTCGTCTCGACGGGAAGGGGGGAAACGGTGGTTGCTAGGTGAGGTAATAAAGCTTGACACGCGACAAGCATATCGATTACTAGTAACTAGTTGCTGAGATTGTAGGGACATGTTGTCGCTATCTGTTCATACTTGTTATTCTCATCCAATCCCTCCCCAGATCTTTGTGCTAAAAGGGCAAAATATCTGTACAAAATGGCCCAATTTTTGGGGGGGGGGGTGTTGAGCATTGGTATTGGAAGGTTGACTGATTGTTTGAAATAAGAATGGTGGAAAGAGTTGCGATTACTTCCTCATTGCATCCATTGAGAGAAGGAGTGGAATGATTATGGAGACGAGGAAAGAGTGGAGAGAGGAAGGGAGGAGGGTAGAGAGGGGGAAAGGGAAGTCGAACATGGCCCCTCGGGAAAGGAAGAAGGACGGGACGGGAGAAAGAGGCACATGGAGGGGAAGAGTGAATAGAGGGGAGCAGAAGAAGAGAAATCCGTTGTTGAATCGAGTCGAGTCGAGTCGTGTAGAGTGTGGATAGGGTTAGAGTGAGATTGGAGAGAGTATTGAAACAAGATTGACTGATTGAAAACATGAGGAAGGGCGGGAGGAGTGGATTACACCACGCGACGAACAATTATATCGTTGTCTGGTCGATGGGGGAAGAGAAGGATGAGTCAAGCTGAGGGTATTTTGAAATTGGAAGAGAGTTGACGAAGGAATCTTGTGAAAGTGAGAAGGAGGTGGGCGACGAGTATGGACGAACGTTTTGACTGTTGGAATGGGGAGAGATGGAATTGTATGAGATGTGAGTAAGGACGGCGAGGGAAAGGACGTGTGCTCCCATTCCAATGATAGTTTTTGTTTGGAAATCGTTTATCAAGATGGTGATCGGGTTCAATGGGGAAATCGAATGAGATATGTGACGACATTGACGTTGAAAGAGTATTTGACAATGAAATAAGTGGAAATAAAAAAAAATTAAAAAAACCCATTGCAGAGTTCAAGGAGGCGTTCTCTCTGTTCGACAAGGACGGCGATGGCACCATCACTACCAAGGTGAGAGAGGAGACGAGAAGAGAGAGGAGAGATTTAAGGCGACTGATGATGTAGAAGAAAATATGTTATTATTATTATTATTATTAAAAATACATTTCGTTGCAGGAACTCGGAACCGTCATGCGTTCTCTTGGTCAGAATCCCACTGAGGCCGAGCTTCAAGACATGATCAACGAGGTCGATGCTGATGGTCAGTTTCAGTATTATTTTACATTTTTAATTACCCAAAATATTGATTTAAGAATAATTAAACAAATGAGATGCTGTCCAAAAATACGAGATTGTGTTATTCAGGAAACGGCACTATCGATTTCCCCGAATTCCTGACGATGATGGCCCGTAAGATGAAGGATACCGACTCTGAGGAGGAGATCCGTGAGGCATTCAGAGTGAGTTGAGGAGAGATGAGGTCTTGGGGGGAAGAGTAATGGGTTACTGTAATTGAATGTAATCGATTGGAGGTGTTCGACAAGGACGGCAATGGATTCATCTCTGCCGCTGAGCTGCGCCACGTGATGACCAACTTGGGAGAGAAGTTGACTGATGAGGAGGTACGGTAGAGGGACATTATTGATTAGTGGACACTTGCCGATGAACAGACTAATGATGTGTGTTAATTGCAGGTCGATGAGATGATCCGAGAGGCTGACATCGATGGAGATGGACAGGTGAACTACGAGGAGTTCGTCACCATGATGACCACGAAATAAGATGTGAGAAGACGCGCCCGATCGATACGTGCTATAAGTAGAAGTGTGTAGAAAGTGTGTGGCCTATCCATGCACCTTCTCACACTTCTCACTCTTCACGTAGAGGTTATGGATTTCTATATATTTCTTTGATCGCTTTCACATCTTTTTTTATCTCTCTTGATATGATTTTGTGTCTATCTCGTACTGCACCACTCCTATTCCATTCCTGATAGCCCCTCTTCCCGCCTCTGTATGACCACGACCAATTATCGATCGATATTCGTTTATACTGTTTGCGATCCCGGCGAAACCTCGTCTTTTTGAATACGATTCCTCCTGCACCCTCAAATTCTCTCTTTCCCACTCGATCGATCAATAGCGTGTTTGTTGTTCCCTTCGAGACCCTACTCGGTTTGAGTAGTGATTACTGTAACTCTTCAGTCAGTCCGTTCCTCCTAACATCCCCGATGTTGAGTGTAATCGATAGATGGATAGATGAAACACCGCAGTAATCCTACTAATCGATACCGTTCCTTCCGATTACAGTATCCGTTCTACCGTAGCCTTCGCTATCCTATTAGAGATCATTTGGTTATGTATATCAGAAGCAAACGCTACAAAACTGAACACGCACACACATAATTATTATATTTTTGTCGATTTTCCGAGTCCACCTGTTCTCTCCCCTTTTCACCCTCTGTTCACACCACTAAACACCGCAAGTATTGTAACCGTGAGACCATTGATGAATTATGATAATACCTCTCGCATGTCGAATCTAACACGTCGAATGCCTACTCATACAGTAATCTTGACGAGACCTTGTATGGTCAGAAAAGTACGGTAGATGGAGAGACTCATCTTACGGTAGCGCAACCAGAGATGGAATGGATTATCAACACTGTTTGTCCTGTACAAACCTAGAGAATTTCGATGCTAGTCCAGTTTAGACTAGACTCTAGTTCGAATTTAATTGCTGCTATGCAGAAGCCTTCCTGTCATTCCTCTCTTACCGTAATCTTCTCCGTTCGAGACCCATGGTCTACCGTATCGCCCCCAGTCCTTCGACATGCTTTGAGTATTTTCCTGCTACTCACGTTCTTTGTATATTTGATGTTAAACGCGCGACGAATTGTTGGTGTCTTATCGCACATCTAGAAAGGGGTTGGAAGTGGGTCGACCGAGTCTAAGCAGCTTACTCGGGATAATCAAGAATCAGAAGATAAGAGCTGTCTCCCAAGGGAAGGGGGCAATACACCGTTTGTATTATCGTAAAGTGAACGTCAGTAGACAAACGACACAAACTTCATCGTTTATTCTTCAAATTCAACAACTTTCCTGACGGGGAAAAGGCTAACAAAACATGTACAATTGAGGGTTACCAGTGGAGCATGAATGAGTAGTGGAAGGAAGAAGGAGAAGAGAGGAAAGGAGAGACTTCCAAGAAGGGAGAGAGAGAGAGAGAGAGAGACAACGGATGGAAGAACACTAAGGAAAGGACAAGGGAATGTCTCAATCTATCCATCAAAATTCTCCCAGTTAACGAGAACGACAAGGAGAAAGAAGAGACTTTTGCAGAAAAGGAACAAAAGAATATCAGTGCGTTCGCGTAAAAAGCGCCCCTTTACTGTACAGCAAATTTTGACTATGTCTGATTTCGACATGTTTCGATAGCCCCTGGTCTCCTCTTCCAATCCCGCCTTTCAAAAAAAAATTCCGCATAAAATTTGCATATATAATGAGCTCGAAAGATTGCGCATTTTTCACTTTGATCGACAGTATCTCAGTTCCTTTTGAGAAAATGACATTACTCGCTGAACAAATGTTGCTTGGTTTGGCCAAATGAATAGACGTACGTTTTTAGAATTTTAAAATTCGAAGATTTTTAAAATATGCAAATTTTTGAAGCTTCATATCTCGAATACTAGGAAAAAAGTATTTTTAGAAAATTGATATGTTATGTAATTTTGTATGTAGAATTCGATTCTGTAATAAAAATGGAATTTCAAGCCAGGTAAATCCATGAAAAGTACTGTTTTCAAAACAGTACTTTCGTATTATTCTTCACAGTTTTCACTCGGTGAGCGGTCGAAATGGCTCTAAAATATCACAATTCTTCATTTACATCCCTCTCGTGCGGTCGATAACTCAATTATAGGCCTCATTTCGACCGCTCACCACCCAAAAACAGTGCAGAATAAGACGGTAGAAAAGCCAGTAAACAGTAGTTTTCATGGATTTACCTTGCTTGAAATTCCATTTTTATTACAGAATCGGATTCTACATACAAAATTACATAACATATCAATTTTCTAAAAATACTTTTTTCCTAGTATTCGAGATATGAAGCTTGAAAAATTTGCGTATTTCAAAAATCATCGAATTTTAAAATTCTAAAAACGTACGTCTATTCATTTGGCCAAATCAAGCAACATTTGTTCAGCAAGTAATGTCATTTTCTCAAAAGGAACTGAGATACTGTCGATCAAAGTGAAAAATACGCAATCTTTCGAGCTCATTATCTATGCAAATTTTATGCGGAATTTTTTTTTGAAAGGCGGGATTGGAAGAGGAGACCAGGGGCTATCGAAACATGTCGAGATCAGACATAGTCAAAATTTGCTGTACGGATTCTTCCTCATTCGTGCGATTTTTACGCGAACGCACTGATATGCAAGTAGTTGTGAAGAGACACATACTTGTCTCACTTCAGGCAGTTACACCAGTCATCATACGGTAGCGAGGAGCTCCCTGCAGAGAAAAATATGATGAAATATAATATATCAGTAGTCGATTGCGGTATATGATTACCGTAACAAGATTCTATTCCATCCACTAAACAAAACGAATCGAAAGCGTAGAAGAGAGAAGAAAGTACGAGGTTTGGTTCATCTCGTAAATACTTCTTTCACCTCTTTTTGCCTTTCACTCAAGACAAACCACGAAAACAATCTGCCGAACATCTATGCACTCAAATCACTTTTCTCATTGAGATGGCCCAAAATCCCAATCGATAATTTGTATTGAATTGGACTAGACTTTGAATGGAGTCACTCTAGATTGAGTGTATTCCCGCCCACGTTAGTACTAATTCATTAGCGACTGATGCAATGTTTGAATGGAGTAAGAGAGCAAAAGAGATACGAGATCGCTTCTTGCTTGTTTTTGATTCTCTTCCGTCTCTTCTCGTTCTCCATCCCTTTCTCTCTCTTCTTTCCCTCTCTACCTATCACACTTCCCATACTTCCGTGAGAGTTGGCAGAGTACTAGGCGAAAGGAGTGAGAGCGGGGAAATCCCATCGTCCCGAGTATTTATAGATCCTTCTAAACAGGATGTTCTACTCGCGCCCGCACCGTTCTCCTCTCCTCTCTCTCTCTCCTTTCGCAACGATGCGCGCATTGCGCCCGCCCCCTCTTTCATGCTGTACAAGGGTGGTCCATGCGAGCAAGCGACGACATCAACTGCGCGCGCATTGCGCCCCTTCCTCCTTCTCATCCTCCTACTATCTCTCACTTCTCAATCCCCTCATCCGTCCATCTATCAACGTCCTATCAACGTTAACCAAGGAAACACCCAATAAATTGACGACTACTGCATATTTGGGGGGAAAATAGATGACAACGGGATAAATGGGAAGGGGAATATAATGCTAGACCATTCGCTCAACAGCTTGATTCTCCCATTTCTCTTTTCGATTATCTTCTCTATTCAATTGACAATGGTCGCCAAACGACCATCCTTTCGCCCGGCAATCCAAATGGAAAAAATTGTGGAAGTAAAAAAAAAGAAAGAGAATAATTGAATAATCGTACCATCGATTTCTCGCATCAGCAGCGCACGTTCTGATTGCTCTCTTTGAGTGTCCCGTTGCCCTGGCGAGTGCCCTGAGAGAGATCAAAGATCAATCGGAGTGGTATCTTTCTTGTTTCAGTGATGTTGAACGAAAAGTAAAAGGGAGAGTGATACACATGGTATTATTGCTCTAGTCACTCTATCGCAAATCGACTCAGATATTTAGTTCACCTGACAACTCTTGTGATACTTGGCTGACATGTGACTGGTTTCGCCGTTGAGAGAAGACTACTGAAATTAAAAGGAAGAGATCAAAGATCAGGATAATGAGTAGTGATATACAGCGGTGACAAGTAGTTCTCAATGCATCGTACATTATCGGCCAATCAATATCAATTAACTTACCGTATGCATGTGATAGCAGCGAATACGATGGCTGCGTCAGTCTGCGGTTGCTCAATGAGAAGTGAGAGAGCGTGCACGATTCCAGCTACTTTCTCCTTCCTGTAATTGGTTCAGTCTCAACTTAATTAATCTCTTCCGAATGATTTTTTTCCACGAATTTTATCAACATCAAGATATCATTCATTCAAATACAGTCAGAAATATTACGGAAGAGTCAAAATATACATTTTTGGCATCACAACCAGTTATTTGAGAACATTATCATGTATCAACCTTGTTATCATATCTCTTCCCTATCCCTATCCTCTTCCCCATTCCCTTTCACTGACGTCATCTTTCCTTCATCCGTTCTCTGCACCAATTGATCGAGTGATTGAACGAGGAATAGAGTGGATTGAGAAGGAATTCCACCCGATGAAGAAATGTCGATGAGAGACGAGATCAGAGTGTCCAGCAACTGACGAGAAACAATTCAGTTATATCAACCAATAGTTCATGTTATACCTTATCAGTGTTTTATAGGGTATACATAAGGTAACAACTGATACTGTAATATTTTAATTGGTCTTTCGTTCTATTCTCGCCTTTCTCTAATCCTCTACCAGTGTGAACATCTCTGCAACTTCCTGTCACATCCTATCATTATCATAATCGTCTTCTATCTTCCACTCAATAATTCTCAAATTCACTCACGGGAGTCAGCAAACTGGCGTCATCGCACAACTTCACCACGAGTCTGCAATCACATTTTGATCACACAATCGAAATCGCGTCGAATAGATCTTACAGAATTAAGAAGGTTAAATAGTATAATCTCAATATGTTACCTGAGTGAAGAGAGCAGAGTGATTCTCCATTCTCTCGTCTTTGCTTCTTTCACTGCAGACTCGAAGAGGGGGACCAATTGGTACGCGATTCTGCATATCATTTTTAAAAACAAGTTATTGTTGATTCACATAGGAAAAACACCGAGAACACACAAGATATGTACACACCTTCTCATAAATTTTTTTGTTAAAAAAATATTTAAACTATATGACGCCGTTTGCGTTCGGATCAACAAGGCGATGGAACAGGTAAAAAATCGAAATTGCTCAAAACTTGCTCCTAGGGGTAACCTTCCGCGCTGAAGACGCTGGTGCGGTCGATTTCGCAATAGGACCCTTCCGGGCGCCGGTATGGCGCCGCGCCATTTCTGCGGTAAACGTGTTTTTCGAGTAAAAGTCTTCGGAAACTCGTCTAAATGCCCGAAACCTAAAGTTCTTAATCAGAATTTGACGCTCTATCAAAAGACACTAATTTCACATCGTGTTTGTTTTTTTCCCGGATTTTTTTCTTCGAAATTTCACCCCCTAACAATATTGGCACTTTTTCTGAAATCTTGAAAAAGTCATTTTTTCGATGAAAAAAATCCGGCAAAAAAACTTTGGCAACCGATAGGAATCGAACCAATGACCTTCGGATTGAAGTTCTAGGCCGCTACCACATCGCCCATGCGGATGCCGCGTGTTTACACGCGTTCCGCGCGCGTGAAATTCGTGCGGTGCAAAGAAAAACTACTTCCCACGAGGTCAAATACATCATCCGATATATCAAAATGATCAGAAAACAATTCTCTATAATAGTTGACTGGCTTTTTCCGCAATGCGGCCTGTATCAACAATCGACTTTTTGGCGAAAACGAAAAACAAAGACTTTTACTCGAAAAACACGTTTTCCGCAGAAATGGCGTGGCGCCATACCGGCGCCCGGAAGGGTCCTATTGCGAAATCGACCGCACCAGCGTCTTCAGCACGGAAAGTTACCCCTAGGAGCAAGTTTAGAGCAATTTCGATTTTTTACCTGTTCCAGACCTCTGTTGAGACCTTGTTGATCCTAACGCAAACGGCGTCATATGAGGTTGTTTCGCCGATTCTCATCCCGAGACCTTTCTAATTATTTTCTATTCTTCCATTGCCGAATATAATTCATCGATCTTCCTACTACACTGTTTCACTTACCGTTGTCTCCACAATGGAGATGCATTCAATCCATTCATCTCAATCTCAAATACATCCGATGAGTAATCGAGAAGTTCGTCGAGAAGAGAAGAAGGAGAAGGATGAGAAGAGAGAAGTGACAACAACTGAATCAGACACTATTATCTATCTATTACTAGCAGGGATGTGTTGAGGTTAAATACACTACGCTCTATGCGTACACTACGCTCTATGCATAGTTCTGCAGGTACGGTCCAGGGGGACCTCGGTAGCTTGCTTCAGGTACGGTCCAGGGGGACCTCGGTAGCCGGCTCCAAGTACGGTCCAGGGGGACCTCGGTAGCCGGCTCCAAGTACGGTCCAGGGAGAGCTTAGGTTGTTGGGGAATCTTAATCGCTAGAAAGAGTACTGGCTTATTCCGTTGCAAAGGGCTCGTCAGGCTGAGAGCGATCGAAAAAAGTTGCCACTACGCCACTTCGTGGCTCCGTTTTCGTGGCTTTGGATTGTTGGCTGTACTGTGCTCGATCATGTCTCGAATGATCGGCTACGTAACCTTACTAAGGTGCGAGACTTTGTTGATGCTGCGATGAAGAGGAAATGGTCTTGGGTGCACAAAATCGCTAATGATGATTGCTTGAAGTGGAGCCGATCTGTGATCGAATGGTTCCCACGAAGGAAAAGACGAAGAGGACGACCAACGACAAGATGGAGCGACTTATTTCGAAAAACGATCGGACCGGACTTTCTGAGTGAAGCAAGGAGCAGCAACTGGAACGCCATGCACATCAGAGCTCTCAACTGAACTTCCTTAAATCCTCAATCGAGGATGAAGACCCAATTGAACTCTTGATAAATGTGTTCAAACTGAAACTGAAACTCAGCCTGACGAGCCTTTCTCAACGGAAACGCAGGATACCGTATGTTGATTTCCTTGGCGTGTTCGAACACGTTTCTGACATCGCAAAACACTTTTCCCGCGATTCTCCACGCTCCGGTTCATTTGGAAACTTTTTGAAATTTTCAATTTTTCACGTTAAAACATGTTAGAACACGTTCAGACACGTTTCTGACATCGCAAAACACTTTTCCTGTGATCCCCTACGCTCTGCGCATCAATTGGACACTTTTCGAAATTTTCGATTTTTCACGTTAAAACTCGGCAAAACAGGTGGAAACGTGTTTCACGTTGTTCAAAAACATGTTAGGACCACTTCTGGCACTTTCGAAAAATGCGGCAAAAGGTTTGCCCGCGGCGGGGGTCGAACTTGGGGGTCTAGGTTTCAAAGTCTGGCGCCTTATCCACTTGGCTATGAAATTAGCGGATTTTTATATTAAAATTTTGAAAGGTTTTCTGGTCAGTTATCATATGCAAAAGGTTCTGGGAAGATTGCGCGAATTTGAAGCGATTTATGGCGAAAATGAAAAAAATGTCTGTCACGCTGCAACAAAAAAAATCATACAGACAGACAGACAAACAGACAGACACAATCATTTCCTATAAGTGGAGGAATCTCTATCTCTATGGTGATAGGGTATTTTGGAACTGCCGTATTGGAAATCTCAATTTTTTTACAGGATATGTTTGGTATGTTTCAGAACATTTAAAAATTATATTTTTGGATTCCTAAACCGCATTTCCAAAACGTACCATCGCCATCTCTCCAATCTCAAACCTCTTTCGTCTCTTCCAATCCGGGCCGTCCTCTTCCTACTACCAAATGAGCCTTTGCAGCAGTGATTCGTAGTCTCAATTGTTCGTCCGAATCCGACCCCACCTCAATACAGCCGAGTTTCTACAGAACCATAATTACTCACACAAAAGTGCATATATGCGTACTCTAATAAATCAAAGTACCATATGTGAGATGGAGAGAGCGCCCATTGAATCATCGCCGAATCGATTGACCTGTAGACAGAAATAAATCAAACATTTCACTTAAAAATCCTTCGAAAATGTAAAATAAATAAAAAACAAATACTTACTTGTGCAAAGTAAAGAATGGATCTCAATTCGAGAGTCGAGTCTACTTTTCCTCCAACAACGAGTGAGATGAGACGATAGAGCGAATTATCGTCCTGTAAATATCAATATTAATCAATATGTCCAATTTCCATTAACATATTTGATATGCGCAGTTAAATTTTAATCATTTTAATTATTATAATTTCTCACTTTAGCCTGCACAATCATGAGTACGTATAGACTTGCAAGTGCACTCCTCATCCACTTTTTCTCCTCATTTTCATCTTCCAGAAGAGTCAGAGAATCGGCCACCACACGAGAATGACAACTGAACACAATTTCAAGTAGGAATGACAAAATCATTATATAATTGATGAACTACGATTTAAAAAAAATAACACTTTCAAATAAATATTAAGTGGAAAAACCTTTGACTAACGATTGATCCCCACTGTTGCCAGATATCAATACATGAAGACATACGAATGAGAGAAGATCTCTGCAACGACCACATCATGAAGGAACTATTGTAACTAAATGCAGCACGATTTAGTTAGTGTAAAACTTAGCATATTGACTAAGAATGAATATTCACAGGCAATCTCTCCTCCACGAATTGTTTGTATTCAATGGCGATTCGATCGACTCCGAGTGTTTTTCCTCTCTCCGATCGTGCAAATCCGAGAAGAATTCGAGCTCCTTCCTCAGAGACAACTGAAAGAAGAAGGGATGGAAGAGAGAGAGAGAGAGAGAGAGAGAGAGAGAGAAAGGACGACACGAGCAAATCACTGACTAATATTTTTGCAGGATCTTTCTTTCTATATATCTCGTATAAAGTAAGTTAATGTAATCACCTTCCATCTCCTGCCATATTCTCTCCCTCAGTCGCTTCCAACTTTCGTCACTGTGTACACTCGCGCACGCAACGTGAACTCGATTCAATGCTGAAAGAAATACGGTAACGAGATGTATCTATTCAATAGTCACAGTACCAAACTGTTCCGTCGTCTCCTCTCCTAGTGACATCGACTGAGAGATTATCGATTGATGGAGGTTCCATCTGGCGATGGAGTGGGAACTGACGAAGGAGAGGAAGGCTTCCCTGCAATACAATTTGTGCAGCGTTTTGACTTTTTCATGTTAATTTCGAACAATATTTTAGGATCTCAAGGTCTGAAAATTGAGGAGAAAATCAAACAACAGTATGATTTTCGGCAAATAATTTTTTTTAACATTTCCGACTTTTTGGTACATTTTTTTGTACCCTCTTGATAAACGACTATGAAATAGTCTATGGAAAATTGAAACATATACGCTAGATCTGTCTCATACCTCTCTTCATCGTCAATCTCAGCTGAATATAATCCTCTCTTGAGTAATTCTCCATAAGCATCTCCCTCTTCTCCTTCACTTTCACTTCCACGCATCTCGACCATCAACTGGAAGGAGATACAATATCGAATCCATTCACTTTAGGAGGGACAGAATGTGAGTGATTACTGTACATGATACCGTACCCCTGCAGTGGTATAAGCAGTGATGCGTGCCTCCTTTCCCACTAGATTCCTCACTGCATCAATGGCAGCGAGAAGAGTCGACTCGATTGAGATCACGACGTCAGCTGAATGGAATGGTCAACATTGAGAAGGAAGGTGCATTGGTGATACAGTATACTGATAATAAACCATACAACATCCGATCCTTCTTGCTACAGTAATCCATTGGACGAGTGCTTGCAGTCCGTCTTTACACACATCTGCCTTATTCGCTGCTGTACTTGTAGTGTCGCCCTTCAAAAGCAAGCAGTACGACATCATTCCAGATCTTTTGAGGGGAATGGAGATGAAAATAGAAAAAAATAATAGTAAGAAAGAAGTAATAGAGATGGCCCATTCCTGACCTGTACAAGAGTGAGTGCCCACGAGAGTGAACGAGACACTACATTCCTCACTGATTTGCGAGGCTCCGCTTTCGATTCCACTGCAAAGGATAAAGTTTATTTCGACCACTAAAAGCATGTTTGCAATAACGTTGTTGAGATGTTACATATTTCATAATGAAAATATCTTACTTGAATCTCCGGCTGCGATCTCCATTGCATCACTCGAGGAGGAAGAAGGAACACACAAAGTCTCCAATAGATCGAAGGCACGAAGAGACAGTCCCATTTCAGCCTGGGTGAGAACAGTTACGAATAATGCATATCCACATTTAAAAAAAGTGTATGTGGAGTATTTTTCATTACCCTATGATATAGATAAGCAAAGGCAAACAACAATAGCGGAATAATGCATTGCACCATAAATATTTGAATAAGTAATTTACCTGTAGAACAAATGGTTAATGTACCTGTAGAACAAATGGTTCGATATTCTCCATAGTGTGATCGATGGCAGCATCCAAATGACGAGATTCCAACTGAAGACAATCACGAATAGAAATATTATGAACGCAAACGTAGTTTTACACTAATGATGCCACTTTTGGGAATTAACATAGATTTCTTACTGATAAGTGACAGTAATCAATAATCCAATCCACCGTACCCCACTGATCCTCTCCACCATTGCTCTCATCGCATTTGCAGCAGGTGCAGCACTCTCGCCGTATTTGTCATTCGGATCGAAAGTCACTGCTCTGTAAAATGCCAGTATTATAAATACATTTTTATGACAATCTGATATATTGTATCTGTAAATACAATCTATCGAATTGCTATTAATGTTAAATTACTTGACCTGAGAGCCGATAGAAGTGCTTCGACGTGTGGAGGAATGGAAAAGGCTGGGAAGGTAGAGACAGCACGAACCTGCAATCAGAACCATTCCATGCACAATCAGATCCATTCAAGGGTCATCAATTGATTGACCACACATGGGCGGCAAATTATACAACAACAAAAATCCCGCCCTAGTTTCAATGGATAGCACAGTGCATCCAAACGGATTGTGAACTTAAACAAATATCAATTTATAATTTTCTAAAAAAATTTCCACATCTTGCGGGTGGCCGAGCACACTTGTGAATGAATCTCACCATGAATGTACAGACATCAGCTCTGATCGACATATCCAATCCCACTTCTGTCAATTTCTCCTCAATCATCAGAAGACAGAAAGGAGCGAATCTGAATGGAATGAGACATGTGGAATACTGAAAGAGATTAAATGACGTACCCTGGTTGGGCGACTAGACAAGATTCGCATTGATAGGACAGTGACTCCTTCGTTATCGATTGATCGCCTTTCTGGAATGGAAGAAATACAAATTAAATTTATGAGAAGAAGCTGAGATTATGAGCGTGGCAAGTTATCACGGTAAGGAATCTGTGCTACTACGGATAAGAGGCAAAAAAACTAACCGGCTTGAACTGAATGGGATAGTAGCACGCGATAGTCTCGAACATTTCCTCGACGAATGGACCTGCAGCGAGAATTGATTCAACAAGTACTCCCCACAAATAATGAATAGATATCCTGAAGAGGACGGTCAATGCTACTCACCGAGACTCCATTCCTTAGCTACAGTGACAAAGAGTCTGAATACGACAGTGAGACATCGTGGATCTCTCTCTCCTCCAATACTCTTCACAAATGACAGAACAAATTCCGATCCGAGGGGAAGAGTGGCTGAATATCGATTGATATTCTCATTACATGCAAGATGAGTCGCGCCAGACATTGTATCAGGCCGGTGCCGTTTTCAATTTTTCGATTTCGAATTAGATTTTTCCGGGAAAAAATCATGTCGGAAAATTTTCCGATTTTGAAAGTCGGAAATTTATTTCCGAAATTATTAATCATTCAAAAAAAATCCAATTTATCATTCCAAATGTCTTTTTTTGAAAAATATATTCCGAATTCTTTAAAGAAAAAAATAAGGATGAAATCGGAAAATCGAAATTCCGAGAAAAAAACCCATAATTTTGAAAAAAAACTCGTTTGTGATTTTTTTCCGAAAATCATTTTCCGCACAGCCCTGCATTATATTGTGATATTACATTAACGTGCCAGGGCTGTGCGGAAAAATATTGTCTAAAATTTCGGAAAACGAAAATTTTCCGAAAAATCGGTAAATTCGGAAAATTTAGGAAACAAATCACATACTTTCTCTTTTCTCGGATTTTCGATTCTCCCATTATCCTTTTTTCTCGGTAGTTTCGGAAAACGGAAAAAAAGTGCAGCCCTATAATGTACCTGATTTCTGGACTGTGCAAAGCCACTCGAGTATTTCATAGAGAACGAGACGTTGATTGACAGACCACGCCTGTAAATGAGGACAATGCCTTATATGCCACCGAATTATCACTATGTTTATATGCTACCTGTACATTTCCCTCCTGATAGAGTGATCTCCATGCAAGGATAGATTCCTCCTTCGATGTGTTATTGTTTTCAACTAGCTGCAAATATGTTATGAACTACTTTGAATCGAAGGATAAGAACTCAGTGCTCGTGAGGTATAGCTACTTCTGACGGAAGGCATAGCTACTTCAGGTAGAAGACAGAAATCAGTCAGGAAGTAGCTATTCCCAACGGGAACTGAACAGGGGAAGAATTGAACTGACTAAATGTCTGACTGCATCGAGAACTCTCGTCGCTGCGAGACCAGAGGAATCCAATCGATCGAGGAGGAATTTGAGCAGCAGATGAACTGAAGTACAATTGGATTGATTGTCTTCTTCCTCTTCGATCTTCCAAAGGATACAAGGAACATACTCTGATCTTGGGCAAGAAAGTCCGTGGGAAGTTTGAGTACGAGAGCGACGAGTCTCTCCAGAGCTCTCTCTTGCTCTTCCAAAGAACCATAGAGTAGTGGTCTAGAAAGAACATCTCTACTCAGTCGTGGGGTATAGCTACTTCTGGCGGAAGGCATAACTTCTTCAACTAGAGGACAGAAATCAGTGCTACTTCAGTTCTATACAGCTGAAGAAGCGCTGCTTTCTAGCTGATATCTATCTTCTAGCTGAAGTAGCTGTACCCCACGGGCACAGAGTATGAGAAATACTGGACGACGATGAAGATAAGGGGATGTTTACAGTAGTCTACTGAAGACGAATGGAAACAACGATACCTGAGATTCTCGAGTGCTTCGGAAAGAGAGAAGTTGGGGTCGACTAGTTTGGTGAGCATTTCCTGTGCCCATTGCTCATCGCCGAAATCGAGTTCGGCTGCATTCTCCATCTACACGGCAGTTATTAACAGTTTTCATTAGATAATGACCATAACAAGAAGCCCACGGTCAAAAGTTGAACACGAATGCAAGCATCTAGGCGTAGATGTAACAGTCAGCGCAAAAATGACCGCAATTGATAAAAACTAATCAGACACAGAACAAATGAACTTGATAAGACATTCCCGTGCAGAGGGACGGAAACGACTCACGAGAATATTAAAAGTTACGGTATCAATGTTATCGAGAACTAATGTTTTGCTACTGTGAAATTGTGAACTCTTTATGTTTTTTATTTACGCGAAACGAGCATTCATTTCGTGTTATATTACAGGAATAGGCTTCCCGAGTATCTCAAATGCTCTCACGTTCTTTGGATTGTATTTTTCAATGAATAAGATGCGTTCAGACAAATCATAGATGTAATCAGTCAGTATTTTATCAGTACATCATTTATTTTCTTCCGTCCCTTCCTCGATTTCTCTCACTTCTTCTCTGACTCCTTTGGCTTCTTTGTCTTCTCTTCTACAATAATTTCCTTATTTATCGATTCCCTCATCTACCGTACCTGTTCGTTTCTCTCACTTCTCTGCATACTTCTCACACTTCTTCCAGGACTGCTCGTTCTTCCCTTCTGCACTCCTTTGATCACTTCAGCTGAAAGTTCTTCTTCATCTCTCACTTCCTATATTCTCCCTCACCTCTCGATTTGCTTCTGTTTCTATCCCTCGATCGAGATCTCGATCTATTCGGGGGCGGAACCTGTCAATGCCCATCTCCAGTCAGTTCTCGATGCAACTACCGTACCTTGCTTGGATCGGAGACCTTGGGAGGACTTCTCTTCACTCCTGTTCTTCTTCCTTTGACAACAGCAGATCTGCTTCTGCCCTGTCTGCTTCGAGATCTCAATCAATTCCAATTGAATCTCAGTCATTTCATTTCTTCTCAACCTCGATCTTTCTCCTCTTCTTCCAATGGGAGTTTCACTCCTTGCTCTCAATCGAATTGCTTGTCTTGCCAGTCCATCAGCCATTTCATTTCCCCTCTCTCCATCGTGTCCATACACGTGTTCGAATGTCACTGACGGGAATCTGCAATACTACCGTACTTCAATCTCATTTTAATTTCACCGTTCTGCGAGTCTTCTCAGATCAGCATAGATTCCTGAGAATCTACCGAAGTTTCCATTGTTCATAGCATCGATGACTCCCATGTAATCAGTTCGAATGACAACTGGTTGTCCTCTGAATAAGGGACTTCTTACTATTCTTCTGAGAATTTCTTCTCTCAATCAACTCACTTGTATTCCTTCCACTCTAGAATATTCGCAAGTGCAGTCTGAGCAGCAATCACCTCTGCTATACCCGAATTGTGTTCCGGTCCTTCAATTATCGATTGATCTTTGATCTCTTGTCTATTGACCCACCAGAGAGCGCCTTGCTTGTGTTGAGTGGATGGTTGTCTCCGAAGAAGATTCCGATTCCTGACGCTCTTCCCTGCACGCACGATGCGTCAGTGTACGCAACTATAGGCGCAGTTGATGAGACTACAGTAGTCGTTGCCGGCGCGGTGCGAGACAATGGAGGGAGAGATCGAGATCGTTGCGCCTCCGACGCCTGCATCGATGTCGTGGAGGGAAGAACGCGTCTCGTGCGGGCGCGACTCTGTCGCTCCGGCTGAGAGACCATCATCCAAGGACGAGGCTGATCCTGAACAAAATGGAATCACTTGGCACCGTGCCAAGTGGTCTTACGGTAGATATCGATTCACAAACAGCAGGAGCTGAGTGGGAAGTTGTGGGAGGAGTCGTGGTGACATTTCGGAGTTCCACTAAACGATCAAGTACCGTAATCTGGTTGGAATGAATATGAATCGATCTCACCGAGTGAGCTGGATACGGTAGGAATTCGAGTGAGTGAAGTGAGTTGTCTCGACATAGCTGCAGTAAGAAGTTGAGAGATGGGAATGTGATCAACTGAAATGATACAATCTTAGACAATCCGTATTTGAAAGAGTACGGTACTTATCGGGTTGAAATCAGTAGAATCAGGAATTACGGTTGATGAAAATCGGATCTGAGAAGTTGAAGATTAAAGTGTTCAAACATTTTCCAATTGAAATGAAATCAAAGATAAACTTACTAGTCTGTGAGCGGTTAGTTTGAGTAACGAGTAGACCATAGATTAGTAGATCATTTAGTGGACGGATAGGCGACCGCCCGTAATGGAGAACGGGAATGGAAGTGAAGAGAGAAAAGAGAGGAGAGAGGCAGAGAGATCGTATGCAGATCACTCTTGAACGTGACAATTTCGAGTATTGAAGATTCAATTGCAGGGTAATTGTTTTCGTTACATTAAACATTGAAGAAAAAATAGAAGTTTCCTTTGTATGTATGACCGATGAGCATAGATATATTTCTTATGAACAAAACCATTTATCGATGACTACAACTTTTCAAACAATCAAGTGACGAAGAACGAGTAACGACTTGGGAGATCATAGATTCAAAACATTTAAATATTCCAAATTGGGACAATACACAACCGATGTTCAGTCAGTGATAGGGGATATATTAGGAGTCTCAAAGTCGAGTGAGGGGTGCGGGATACGATATACCAATCGATATCCTCAGACCTCGGGTCCTTCTCCTCCTGGCACGAGCATCGTGATGTGATTTCCATTGAGAAGAATCGTGTCCAGTTTGGTCACCTGAGAAGAATCATTGAGATTACTACTATAGGATAATTCAAATTCAAATATAATGACATGTACCCTGAGAGATTACAATAACTAGGTAACATGATTGGCAAACATTCAAACAGGACAGAATCGGCCATAGCTGGTGTGATATCATATATTTCGCAGTATCAATTGGCCCTGTAAACTCGATGATGCCTCATATATCCGGCTCTCCAAAGTTTTACAAAAATCTTGAGAGCTTAAAAATTCGAAATATTGGTGCCTAATTGTAAGAGCGAAAATGCATACGGAATCACTTTTAGCGCAAAAAATTGAGACCTAAATTTTTTCGACCACAAAATATCGGGATATAAATTTTCGGCGGAAAAGTACTTCTAAAAATAATTTTAAGCGAAAAAAGTTGAATTCATATATGTAACACCGTCAGAGGTTAAATACCACTGTAAATGTTACAGTGAGTCAACCTACCATAGGCCTGGGAAGGAGATCGATCAAGTGCTTACTAAAACTAGCTAGTTGCCATGATCGTAAGGAAGCATTGTGTATTTTACAGAAGTAAAAAATTTGGTACCCCGAGTTTCTGCCGTGCCTAACACACCGCATGGTTTTTTTCTCGGAACCATGGTAGGGGCCACCCGCTAAAAAATTCCACCATAGGATTGAAAACTGGGCGAGTTGGAATACTTTTCTATATTTTGGAGGCTTCCCTTAGAGGGCTATTGGAGAACATTCATTGAAAGAAATATTGGGGAGAAAAATTCGCAAACAATCTGGGAGAATGTTTAGTTTGCCCTTACAGTGGGTAATTAATCTCTGAATACCGTGTTATGTATTTTTTTGGATCAGGACTGCCACACAACCAAAAAATGAAACGTTTGTGTGTAACTATTTTGATGTCAACATATGGGGCTTATAAGTGCGAAGTATTTGATCCCTACGAGCGAAAATACATAGAGAATCACTTTTAGCGCAAAAAAATTGAGACCTAAATTTTCGGCTGAAAGTTACTTTTAAATATAAATTTTAGGGAAAAAAGTTGAAAATTTAGTTAGCTCTTCACATGACTAGTAAACATGGACTTCCGCATACAGTTATACCTTATATATATATATATATATATATATATATATATATATATATATATATATATATATATATATATACAGTAGCGGACAAAAGTCTTCGGGCACTTTTTATATCTGATACAACTTTTTAACCCAAGGGGGCTTTGATACGATATGGTAAGACCATATCGTATCAAAGCATATGTGATGACGCAATCGATGCACACTTTTTTGAAGTGCCATTATTCTTACATGGATTTTTTCCCGCTCGTCTAACTTTCAGGATGTTGAGACCTGGCCACGACCTACCTAGAAACTTTTTTTCAAGTTGCTGCGGTGCCGCTACTTGGCTGCAGCCAAGCTGCAAAATGGAGACCTGAAAATCATATCTCGCCGTTTAGACATCGCCCAGACCCGATCAATGCACCAAAATGATCGCCATCATGACTACCGATGATCCTGAGAATATGGTCGCGGTAGGTCACCAATTGTCCTCAGGACACGAAAAAATCACTTTTTCGCATTATTGTGGTCTGACGAAGGGGAAGTCTATAGGACGTGCTCGAGAGATCTGGTTTGGGCGTGGATTTGGTTGAGAATCTATGAGAGAACCGATTCCTAGCTGCAATAAGCGTTTTGCTTGGACTCCTGCCCGCGACGATCGATTTCCGGAAGGACACTGGTTTGGCCACGCCCATTTTCTGCCCGTTGACAAGGTTCTGACTTTTGAGTGTATCTCGGTACTGAGTTAACGGAGAAGGCTGGCAGACCCATCAATGGAATCAGCGTGGCTGGCTCTATATTCTCATTCACAAAATTTCATCATCACTATGCAATATTGCATCATCCTTATGCAATATTCCTATTTTTTGCGTTTTCTTAGCGGTTAGTCAAGGAATTATGGTGGAATAAATTCCAATCAAATAAATTTGATATTTCCGCCACTCTAGAGCACAAATTACGTCATTAATATGCAATATTATATAATTCTGAGGATTATTGCCTAAGGATGATGCAATATTGCATAGTGATGATGAAATTTTGTGAATGATAATATAGAGCCAGCCACGCTGATTCCATTGATGGGTCTGCCAGCCTTCTCCGTTAACTCAGTACCGAGATACACTCAAAAGTCAGAACCTTGTCAACGGGCAGAAAATGGGCGTGGCCAAACCAGTGTCCTTCCGGAAATCGATCGTCGCGGGCAGGAGTCCAATCAAAACGCTTATTGCAGCTAGGAATCGGTTCTCTCATAGATTCTCAACCAAATCCACGCCCAAACCAGATCTCTCGAGCACGTCCTATAGACTTCCCCTTCGTCAGACCACAATAATGCGAAAAAGTGTTTTTTTGTGTCCTGAGGACAATTGGTGACCTACCGCGACCATATTCTCAGGATCATCGGTAGTCATGATGGCGATCATTTTGGTGCATTGATCGGGTCTGGGCGATGTCTAAACGGCGAGATATGATTTTCAGGTCTCCAATTTGCAGCTTGGCTGCAGCCAAGTAGCGGCACCGCAGCAACTTGAAAAAAAGTTTCTAGGTAGGTCGTGGCCAGGTCTCAACATCCTGAAAGTTAGACGAGCGGGAAAAAATCCATGTAAGAATAATGGCACTTCAAAAAAGTGTGCATCGATTGCGTCATCACGACGCAATTACTGAACGATTTCGCAATCCCCCAATAGTTGCATCGTAATCTCCAATAGATTTGGTATATGGTCTTACCATATCGTATCAAAGCCCCCTTGGGTTAAAAAGTTGTATCAGATATAAAAAGTGCCCGAAGACTTTTGATCACGAGAGATTGCATGAAAACATACCCATTGGGGAACAACTTTCAAAAACATATTTTAGATTTCGATGAAACTATTATGTGGAAGTACATTGGAGATGAGAATTCCATAAATCCGGGTCTCAGGTCACAGAACCGGCTTTTAGGTATTTCCGGCTCTAAAACCGGAATTGACGTAACTCTCTTTAAAATGTACATAGAAAGTCGTTCTGTAGCCCAAAATTACCAGAAAAATATTCTCTACAAATTTTCTGTTGGGGATATTCATCTATCTTATACTGTTGAAAACTTCTGATTGAAAAACTGAAAACAATCAATTAAAAAAATTAATATTTTTTTTAGATTCGAAATGCCACAAAATTGTGAAGTGGAATGTAAAAGTGCGATTCAATATTAATAATATAAAAATATAAAAATGACCAAAAAGTGGGGTACTCGGACCTGAAAAATCGCTTTGAATCTCAGAAAACAGTATTTTTCCAAACCAAAATGTATCGCTTGATGCTAATATCAACGGAAATATAATTAATTTGACATATTCGTTTGTTTAGACAATAAATCTGTGTAGCCTGAAGAGTTTTATCAAGATATTTCGATATCTACGAAAAAATTTTAAAAAATTATTTTTTTTTGGTTTTTTTGTGTAGATATTGGATTATGTTAATTGTACTCTTCTGACTCGTGTTCATTGTTTATTACATGTTTATTGTTTTCCTCTTTATTGTTTAAACATATTCAATGGCCATTTGGATGAGTTTGGCGTCGATAAATCGCTTTCAATGTCAGAAAACAATAATTTTCAAACCAAAATGTACCGCGTGACGCCAATGACGTCAAACTTAGACAAATAATCATTGAATATGTTTAAATGATAAAGAGGTATAGTCAGAAGATCACAATTAACATATTCCAATATCTACAACAAAAAAAATCCAAAAAAAAAATTTTTTTGGTGAATTTTTCGTAGATATATTTGTGAATTTTTCGTAGATGTCTTGATAAAACTCTTCAGGCTACACAGATTTATTGTCTAAACAAACGAATATGTCAAATTAATTATATTTCCGTTGATATTAGCATCAAGCGATACATTTTGGTTTGGAAAAATACTGTTTTCTGAGATTCAAAGCGATTTTTCAGGTCCGAGTACCCCACTTTTTGGTCATTTTTATATTTTTATATTATTAATATCGAATCGCACTTTTACATTCCACTTCACAATTTTGTGGCATTTCGAATCTAAAAATAATATTAATTTTTTTACTTAATTGTTTTCAGTTTTTCAATCAGAACTTTTCAGCAGTATAAGATAGATGAATATGCCCAACAGAAAATTTGTAGAGAATATTTTTCTGGTAATTTTGAGCTACAGAACGACTTTCTATGTACATTTTAAAGAGAGTTACGTCAATTCCGGTTTTAGAGCCGGAAAATACCTAAAAGCCGGTTCTGTGACCTGAGACCCGGATTTATGGAATTCTCATCTCCAATGTACTTCCACATAATAGTTTCATCGAAATCTAAAATATGTTTTTGAAAGTTGTTCCCGGCCTCATGCAATCTCTGGTGATACCTGTCATATATATATATAATCACGTGTATTGTACTAAATTTTGAAAGATATCTCAGCCGAGTTTGAGCGGAGTTCATTTTAAGGTCGATTTTCGGATTCTACGCCTGAAGATAACTCTTGGGACAACTTTTCAGCATAGTGCAATTTTCGCTAGTACGGACCCTTTAGCCAGAATCTCAATCCTGTCAGATAGTGTTTGATATATGCAAAAATCACGAAATTTAAATTTAAATTTTTTTTTTTTTTAAAAATTAAATTTTTCATTTCTTCAACATTTTATCATGCAAGAATTGAACAGTACTGACATATCTTCCAGGAAAAAAATATATTTGTAAGGGTCGTCACCCCAGTCATATTGTATAACTATCCTAAAAAGCCGAAAAGTTAATCCATGAACTTCATAAAAAGTTTCCAGGGAGTTATGAATGAACCCCAAATCATTCCAATTGTACTCAGTTTCACTCAATATAATAAATAATGTTTGAAATTGCATTTGTGACTCTTAAATTATTGACTTCTGAAAATATGAAAAATTGAAATTTTTGGAATATGGAGAAAATTGAAATTTTTTTGAATTTGGACTGCATTTGGTCTTGCTTGACCAGATTCTATCTAGTTATACATTTTACAAATTTTGAACCTCAAATTAGAGTGATGTCTTAACATTTAATAATATTTACATTTTTACGTCGAAAAAATCGTTTTGTCGTCAAAATGGGAATGTAAAGTCAATATATTCATTCAAAAAGTACTGTTTTATTTTTCTTTTGAATAGTAATGAATTTTTAATACCTAACTCTTAACATCTACAAATATCTTCTGAAGTTATTAGACCACATTTGAGATAGAAATCCAAAAGTAAGCAACTTTGCCATCTTATAGCAAAAAACGCCGTATTTTTAAAAATCGGAGAAAAAGGGTCCAAAGCTACTTTTTGATGTAGATTCCGAAAATCGGGGTATGGAGTTGTCAAAGGGGGGTGCTGAAAGAGATATTTTCGATTTTTCACTTAAAAATGTGTTTTTTCGATCCTAACTTTTTCAAACGCGCGTTTCAAGAGTTCTAACTATCAAATTCGGAATCAGCGCGAAAAGTTACGTATAATTAAATATTTTCCGCTAAGTATTTCGAAACTTTTTTTTTCGACGAAAAAATGTCTGAAAATTTTGACCTCGAAAATTTTTTTCAAGCTTAAATATATGCGACGTCGATCAGCATTCGTGATGCTCATTCCACGAAAAAAGTTCGAGGGTAGGTTGTCGAATTCTCATCCGGGACCCCTTTCCACTCTCTCGTGGACGGTCTCTTAAACACAATTAAATGTTCGTTAGTACGGACCCTTCAGACAGAATCTTGTTTATGTAAGATATATAGAAAATCGGATTTGAAGTAATGGCCAGACACCCGTCAGCATATTTTTGCTGTTGTTGATCGGTTATAATATTGCCCATACCGTGAGGTTCCTAGTTCGGGGACCTGCGCGCCGCCGCACGTTTTATGCGTAAGGGAAAGGACAGAAAGCCGAAAAAGATGCGGGAGATTCAAAGTAACGCCCACAGTATATGGAAAAGTTGCGTGTGCCTAAAATGTGCCCAAGTACGGCATTCAGGGCTTTCCATATGAGACCTTTTCAATATTGATCGCTGCTTTTCGGACTCTTCTCCGGTCCTGGTCGTGGTGTTTCTCGATAATACAGTATATTTTTAAAAAATTCAAATTTTTCGATAAATTCAAACGGAATTTCAATGTTTTCTCAGGATTTTTTTCAGGGTTTGTGAGTTTACGGTATGTTTAATTTTTATTATACTAAATACTGACCGGCCATTTTTGGGGTTTTGTCACACCGTGTTACGCCGATCGTCGAATTTCACGGCATTTCAAGGCCCGATTTGGTAATTTTCTGCGTGTTACACCACTGAAAAAATAGGACAGCGCGGGAAGAATATATTTTTAAATTTAATACTGTTTTAAATTCGCGGCTAGCAATTTTTAGCACTACAGGTATGCTGGGCTGTTACACAGTTGTTTGAAATTCGCGGGATTCCCTGAGAAAATTCACGGTATTCAAGCGGTATTGAGTGATTTTGATTGATGGGCGTGGTCTTGGTTTTACGTGGAGCTGAAATGCCGTGAATTTGCATACTATGATATTTCTCCATTTGACAATTGCCTATTGAAAAATTTTGTGCCTAGGTTTGTCTAACTTTTTGTCAAAAGAGATCATTACAAAGGGCACATCCCTGTCTCCACCCGCCCTCTTACCTTCTTTCCATCGGGAGTATTCTCGAACTCGACCACATCCTCTAGTACCATGTTGACGTAGTCATCGAATCCGGACAAAGTACCCACGATCTCCTTGTCGTCTGCAGAGAAGAGTTATCGATTGCTAATCTCAGTCGCAGCCAAGATCTTTTCATAATAAGCTTAATCAAAGACTGGACGATAAGACTAGACGATGAAGGATGAGACGGGTCGCCGTAAGTAATCAAATTGAATCGACTCACTCTTCATGATGACCCAAATGCGAGATCCGATGCACTTATCGACCAATTCGAGAGGAAGAAGAGTCGAAGCATTAACAGAGGTAGACGCCATCTAATAATTACGACTAATTTACACAATATACAACTTGAATTCGAGTGGTGACGGGGGCACGAAGAGAGAGAAATTCGGGATAAAATCTTGCCAGTCATATAGTCAAAGTTACTCGCTATCAATTTAGGCCAAAGGAGATTTAAAATATCTATTAAAATATTGCCAATTTTGTTAGAAATAAACGTTTAAAGAAAAGCAACGTTTTCAAAGTTTGACGCACAAAATTACAGTATCCGAAGAATTTTCAACTTGAACGCAAACTGATCTTAATTCAAATATATTTCGTAAAGAAATTTAAAAATATTAAATCCATAAATTTAGAATTCTATTGAAATTAATCGGTACCGAATGACCTGAAATATTTGACTGAAAAGAGTTTGTCTGTAATTTTTCCATCCTCGATTCACAAATTGTCACTTTATATCTCGTACACAACATTTCATTATAACGATACATCGCAAGCGCATTTGCAACTTTAATTTACGGAATTTCATTCGGAACCATAGAACATTGTTTATCGATTTCTTTGAGAAATAATTACGGTAAACGTTAGTCGACAGAAACAAAGAAAAAACAATGAAAAGTTGCAATTGTTATGGATACACATGCAATAATGAAACAATTGGAGAAGACATAACTCAGCTACTAGAAGCGACATTTCGGCAATGGGACTCGGAGAAGTGGCATTTATGAGGAAATTACAAGGGAATACCGTATCCGAACTACAGTAAACGTGTTGGTGTTGTTGTGAGTGCGTAATGTACGGTAATATCGATCAAATCGACAATGAAAGTGTCATCGTGTATTCAGTCAAAGTGATTCGCGGTGTCCGAAAGAAAGAGTTTCGTCGATTAGTGGCTACTCCATGACAATTCCGCTACGGGTAAAGTTCAAAGATCGATTCTGCGTCTATTGCCACAACGAGAGGAGAGAAGAGTATCAGAGAACAGGGAAAAGAATTGCCATTCAAAGTAAGCTGACATTGAGCCCATAATTAGTGAAACTGAAGGAATATTAACATTGATAGAGGGAAGCAAAAGAATGGGAAAATTTGGAGGAAAGAGAGACGAAAATCAAGCTTCTTCATCCTCAGGAGGGGCAAATCCATCCTCTGTCTCGTATAGAATATCAAGGAATCTGCAATTTACTCATTTAGTTGTTGCCTCTTGGAATCCCCCCTCGTATCAACTCAGCCCTTCCATTTTCATTGCCAAATATTTGACAGCCCATAGTTCAAATAAGTCCTGCCTAGCAAGAATGGCCACTTCCGCATGGTGTCCTGGCCATATCGGCAAACGAAATTTTTTTGTTGAATGTTTCATGATTTTCTAGCCACACTTTTTTCGAAAAAAAACAATTATAGAAAATTGAGCAATATGCACATCGTCAAGCGTTCAGACACATTTGACCTATGAGCATACCTCTGAATGGGCGGGGTCGAAGCAGTTTCCTCCACTTCCTGACACAGAATCTCGATCTGACGCAGTTTGGAGAAGTAGAAATCTCGTTCCTTCTCGAGTGATGCAATCACCTGCAAAGAACTCGCAACTCCTTCCATCCCTCATCATCTTCTTCATTATATTATCCCCCATATACCGTACCCATGCATGGGCAAGGTGTAGCCCACAACATAACCTCGCGCTTTTAGCCGAAAACCTACCCGATTTAGGTTCAAGCCGTTACGATTTTGGATCGAACACTGCCGTTTTTTTGCTCAAATACACCAGATTTTATCACGGACCCTCCTGCTTCTGATCTACCATGAACAACTCTTGTCCATCTACCGCCGTACCTGATCGCTCTCTCCCAATTGTCTCTGAGTATCTTCCAGATCAGCCTTCAACGACGCGATCTTCTCTTGATCTGCCGCACTCGAAGTTGCAACGGGAGGAGGGGCGGGTTTGAGGGCAGACGGAGTTGGTTTCATTAGACCTCCCATCGGACGGGCAGGAGTCGCCTTCAATAGAAGCAATACAGGTATGACATAAATATCAATCAAGAACCAGAACACCATATGTAATATAAAGAGAGATTAATGTATGAGAGAATAAATATCACCGCAAAATTAGCGGTGGGTCAACTCATACCAAGGCCTACAAAGGAGATCGATCAAGTGCTAACTAAAACTATATAGACGTGTTGCTATAACAGTCAAGAAACAAGTGCTGATCCAACCTTGGGAGTGGGAGCGACGGGTTTCTTGACTGCAGGAGTGGAAGCAGTCGTGCTGCTCACTGAGTGATTAGAGGAAGTACGAGTGGGGGGACCTGAGATGAGATATGAGTATGGTAGGATTAGACACCATTTCATATCGCGAGAAAATCGAGGACGGCAGGGACGTAGAAATTTATGATTTTTGATCTGGCTGAAAGTTTAGCACAAGGTATAACAAAAATTCCTCCATCGAATGGCGTTGACAGAATTTCGATAAAAAAATTTCGCAACCGCGTGAAACACAAAACAACCTGACTACTTCGGTTTTTTTTCTTAAAAATACAAAGTTTAAAAATTCATAACTCTCTTCAAAATGAAGATAGAGATTTCTGGTATGGATATTTGGATAGAGAAACTCCTCGGCTGCAAGGTGAAAATACAAAAATCATTCTTTGCTCTTGAGCCGATGAGGGGTTGTAGCTTTTGCAAAATATATTATTACTTCCATAAAAGTAAAAAAAGGCTGGCTCCCACCGCGTGCGCTCTGGTGGTGGTTGCGGCCACTAATTATGACCAAACCCTGAACCAAAAAGGGCCATGCTTTCTAAAGTGGGCGCAGCCGACGTAACATTTTTCGAAATCTGTCAAGTAAAAATGCAACGGAACCATTGTCAATTTTGCTGGAATAGCATGAAAACTATTCAAAAACGAGAAAATATTTGGCTGTGATGAGTTATAACTTATATTTTTTGCTTATAAAATTTTTGAAAATTTTTAGATTTTTAAAATTTTTAAAAATTATTTTCGTATTTTTTATGTTAAATTTTTATATCTTCTCATAGTTAAAGGTACTGCATAGAGAAAGTTTAACTGGTTCAAGTAGTTTCACTCCGAAATTTTACAATGTTTACACATCAATTGTGTAATTAATATTTTTGCGTGCATGGGAAATGAGAGTGCTAGAGAAAGCAGAGCGTGCGTCGTCCGTCAGACACTCAGTTTTCTTGACCGTGTAGCTCGTTTCTTCTAATGGATATCAACTCACATTCAAAAAAGGAAATGTTCTATACATGATCAGGAATACATACAATGAGAATAAGATATCACTGATGAGATTGAATACGCAAAAATATTAATTACACAATTGATGTGTAAACATTGTAAAATTTCGGAGTGAAACTACCTGAACCAGTCAAACTTTCTCTATTCAGTATCTTTAACAATAAGAAGACGAAACTATGAAAAGATACAAAAATTTAACATAAAAAATACGAAAAAAAAATTTAAAATTTAAAAAAATCTAAAATTTTTCAAAAATTTTATAAGCAAAAAATATAATTTAAAACTCATCACAGCCAAGTATTTTCTCGTTTTGAATAGTTTTCATGCTGTTTCAGCCAAATTGACAATAGTTCCATTGCATTTTTACTTGACGGACTTCGAAAATGTTTACGTCGGCTGCGCCTACTTTAGAAAGCATGGTCCTTTTTGGTTCAGGGTTTGGTCACAATTAGTGGCCGCAACCACCACCAGAGCGCACGCGGTGGGAGCCAGCCTTTTTTACTTTTATGGAAGTAATAATATATTTTGCAAAAGCTACCGCCCCTCATCGGCTCAAGAGCAAAGAATGATTTTTGTATTTTCACATTGGAGTTTCTCTATCCAAATATCCAAACCAGAAATCTCTATCTTCATTTTGAAGAGAGTTATGAATTTTCAAACTTTGTATTTTTAAGAAAAAAAACGAAGTAGCCAGGTTGTTTTGTGTTTCACGCGGTTGCGAATTTTTTTATCGAAATTCTGCCAACGCCATTCGATAGAGGAATGTTTGTTATACCTTGTGCTAAACTTTCAGCCAGATCAAAAATCATAAGTTTCTACGTCCCTGCAGCCCGCGAAATGCTCGAGTCTATCGCGATTCCTCTCATATGTAGTCCATCAATCGACAACTGAGTACCGTACCCGATGGTCTGGGTGCATTCATAGCTCTCATGGGCATACGAGAAGCAGTGGTTCCTCCTCCCATCGACACTCCCTTTCCTCCTTCGGGAAGAGCTTCGCCACTTAAATAATTAACTTCATTCGCAATTTATGGATAAACAATTGATATTTAATTAGATTATTTCGTAATTGTAATGAAGTAAATGACTAACAATCGTGCGTCGAGGGGAGAATAGTCGTGACCATCGTAATTGGCATCGAAGAATTTCTTGAACCACTGAAGGAACTCAAAGTTGTCCTGCAATCAACCACAATTACGTCATCATTAGGCAAAAACTTTAGTAACAATTGAATTTGGTTATTATATGTGTAATTCGATACCTGGAACTTTCCCTTGATGAGCTTCTCAACGGGGACGATTTTATCGATTCCGAGAGCCTTCCACGAAGTTTGTACCAACTGTAATCAACAATATCATACTCATTCCCACAATGCAAGAATGCCTTATTTTACGTCCTACTGATCTCCTTCAGTAACCAACCAATCGTACCTTCCAATTGCTGAGCCAGTCCAATTCCAATCTCGAGTTCCACTTCACTTTCTTCAGCATAACGGCACCGGGGAAGAGAAAGTCCGTGAACTGAAGCAATAATTCTCTTCTCTAATTTTGAATATACCTATTCGTTACCAAAAATTCAGGTCGGAATCACACGTGGGCACGGTCACCCGGGGGCACTCTGCATGTTCGGAAAACCTGGTGGTGGGTCACTATGCAAGGAGTCCAAGAAGTTAAAAAGTTAAAGGTTGTAGGAGTTGGTCAATGCTGGGGGCACGATGAATTCAACGGAAACAAGGGCGGGAGCAGTATGCAGAAACTATGTATAATTTGCTGCCCACATGTGGTCGGAATTTTTTTTAAATGAAGACATTTCAAGACTCGAATCTGACCAGTAACTTTTCCCGACCAGTTCTCTGGGCAAATATAATGTTATTTCCGGTCACACAAAAATATGTGATCCAGAATATCCAGTCTATTTTGAATGAATCACAATATACCTGGCAGTATCCGGCTCCATTGTGTAGTTCCTCAATCTTGCTGTACTGTGACTGCAGACAGTCGTTCACCCACATCAGCATCTCATTTCTACAATCATCGTGTTAACACACTCAGTACTCCGACTGCCAATTTGCATTGTTCACCACTCACCGACTCAGATTCTCTGTGGTAGCTGACGTCGCGTACACATTCACAACGGCCATCGTTGACCTGCAATTGAGAATGTCCACCATGCACATGGAGAACGAGGGGCAATGAATACGGTAACGATGTCCGACACGAACGGATGAGAAGACATAATGAATAGTAAGACCGGATCCAGAAGGTTCTTTATCAATATACACTTATCATACTAGCCTTAAAATTAACTAAAATCAAACGATTATATATTCCGATACTCACAGATTAGACAATATGGGATTTACAGTTCCATATTAATCGATAACCGGGCACTTTTTTCTTACTAAATATTATACTCGATAAGGACGACTTTCGCACACGATAAAACTTATATGAACAATCGGGAGGGTAAACCTGACTTTCTAGAGTGATCTACCGTAGTACGAAGTGTGGTGCAGTGGGAAAAAGGCGCCGATCGGTAATACACACAATCATCACTAGTGGGGGTGTGAAAGTACATCATGGAACAAGCATGGAGGGAGATTATGTCCGGAAGTGGGGAGTAACTGGGGGTGTACGGTAGATCGGGAGTGAGAGTACGGTAATATATGTACGAATCTTCTCCTGTTCAACACTGAGATGAGATAGGGAGAGAGATTCTGGCAATCATACTAGCTAAATAGAAGATATTCAAATATTTGTGTAAAAAGGGGAAATCCAATCTAACCGATATAGTGCAACTATCTCTTCTATTCGATAGCACAACTTTAAACTAGGCAGTGATTAGGTAGTAGTGGTGGGGGTGGGGGATACTGTACAATCATCGACATACTAGCGAAGTATTCGAAAATAAGTCATCCTGATTCATAAAGTCAACCATCAGGACATTATAATAAAGAGATGTAACTGACATTGAGATATAATGAGAGATTCCTTGATTGAGATGAGTTGGAAACTGCAAAATAAACCATCAATAGTAGACACATTGTCTCCCCGAGCTTCCCACTTTACCATATGGACAGTGCTAATAATACGAGAATGTTGAAGAGAACAACGAGGTTTTTTTTCTCCTTGGCCCGCTAGCACCCATTGTGAGTCGCGCACCCAAGGGTCACGTTGAATACCCAATTCAGACCAATGGAGGAGATACAATGGGGAATGAAGAGACAGCGAGACAACGAGAGCAAACCAGAGCGATAATTAGGGTGTTAGGGGATAGGAGAGGACTGTCACTAGACACAACAACATACTAAAGTATTCTGTGTCAGGAAGAAAATTAATGAGTTACTCTGATCATAAAACTAAAGTTATTCTTATGAATATATTCACTTTGGGGGTATATGGAATATATTTATACTCTTGGGGGCGTCTATCCTCAGTACATCGGGGGATATCCACTAGAAATGATTGACTCGAGTGTGCGATCAAGAGAGACTACAATCAGTAGAGAAAGATGGAGAGATCACACAAAATGGAGAGAGTCGAGAGAAGGGAGAGAAGACCCTCACTTTCTCTATGCGATTATGATCATACTGATGGGATTGACGCGAGAATGGAAGATGAAGAGAAGAGACGAAAGAGAGGAGGAAAAGAGGAAAGAGACTATCGATAGGCTGATCCTAATCTATCCACTCTGATGATAACCCATAGATAAGGAGTCATCTCTCGCAATGACCTCCCATCTCAAAACCGCCAACTGCATCCACTACCACTATACTGATCATCTATATACTTTAAGTTTGAAAAGAGTACAAAATCAAAGCAATCTATCGCTTCTCAATAAGTGTCAAATCACTCCCTTTTTATATTCTACAATTCGATTGACAGGTTTCAGTTCCATTCGAGTATGGTGAAATTCTGTGTGTGCACATAAAGGTCGAAGGAAAAGCAAGGCGAAATTATGAAATGTCTACTCGACAATAAATGATGGTTGAAGAAAAGAGAGTGATCGGCCTCTATAATCGGCGTCCATGGTCACTCTCACTCACAAAGCAGTCTCGGCACTATTTTGGATCATAAAACGATAGAATAGACAGAAAAAAAGAGAAAGACGTCAGACGATTGGAGCCAATGAAAAAAAGAAAGAACGAGATCAATGACCAATTGAATATCGAATGGATAGGAGGGGTGATGCTAATAGCACATATCGCCAACATCAGATGGAGGAATAGAGGGAACTCTCACAGTGGGGGAGCAGTGCGGGAATTCCCCCCCCCTTCTAGAGACTACCTGATTGAGTGAGAGGCCAGAGAAAGAGAGACGGACCCCTCTAGATAGCCATCCTAGTGAATCGAGGGGCGGAGTCTATGCGAACTGCCTCTTCTAAATACCCCTGTGAATCACTTGCCCCCCTCTCCTCCCTTCCTTGCATGACTAAACACCCACATTGCTGCCTATCAGCTGTGAATCGGAAGGGGTCTTATCAGTAATGAGTGTAATTAAGAGAGAATAACTCACGGTTCATTGGTCTCCTCTGAGACAAGAGGGAAGGAATGATCTGTTCCTTCTGAGTCGCGGAGAGGGAGCAGAGTGGACGAACTCACCCGGATCAGTGTTCACCAACTGAGTTCTCTCGATGGGAACACCACGACTGAAAGACAATGGAATTGAAGAATGAAACGACCAAGAAATTTTAAGCAACCACCTTCACTTTGAACTTTGCACTTTGAGCCTGATTGACACTTTGCATCTTCGAAAGAATTCGGGACGAAAAGAATGGACATATAGGTCAAAAAAGTGGATAGATATCGACATAACTTGTACACGGAAGGCGGGCGCGAAAAATATATGCCTGATCAATTAGACCCGTAAAAAAAGAAACCTGTCTGACAGAGTCTCCGAAAGTAGGCTATCAAAAATCGAAACATGCCAGACCAGTTTTATATGCTACTCTACTTTTTGGCTTCTGGGAATGGGCATGTGATGGATTCGATGAGACTACAATATCATTTCAATAATCTCACCGATCGCATTCTTCCTCTGGTAGATACATCGATTCGAGTGCTTCAACTACAGTGAGAGGTCGATGGAGAGGATCTTCTTTATGGGGAGGAAAGGACGTGTAGCTGATCTGCAATTGACAAGATGTCGATATGGAAGGAAGACGAGAGTAAATCAGAGTGTAATATTTCAATTTCAACAACACACTGACCAATACTCAGAAATTCATCGGACCAACTCCAATTTCACAATGCCCGTTTTCTCTTTTCCCTAGGAAAAAGGGCTTCTATGCATCTCTAATGTCTGTCATAGAAACACAACTTCTGCACAAAATGCGACTCTTGCGAAACAAGGGATTCAAACTGATAAGAAGAAAAGTCCAAAGTGAATTAGCATCAATTGGATGGGCGGGAAATTACTCTTTCGTCTCACATCGATCCCAACTATAGATATGAATCGGCCCACGATCTCTCTCACTCTCCCCTCCCCTCCTCCGTTCCCTCGCAAACTTCTTCCCTCCCCTACAAAAGGCGTCCATTTTGATCTCTCTCCCGATCACTCTCTCAATTCCGTGTGTTCTCTCGTCCGTCTCATCTTTCAATCCAAACCATACACAGTGGATTGCCTCCATTCACAAGAATCGCCTTCCATTTCTCCCTTCGACCTTCGCTACTTACACACATATTAATCGGCAGCTGCGATTACGACAAGAAAAGAGAGGAAGAAAACATGGAGAGAAAGGTCGTTAGAAGAAGAAGGAATCAGCAAGAAATGCCCTTATTCGATGAGTGGTTTGAGACAGATGAGAAAACAATTGGAACGTTTCTCTTCCAAGTGTTTGATCAGAGATGTTTCCTCCCAATCAGTGTGCCCCCCTCCCTTTCTCTCGCCCCCCTCCCTCACTTTCACCCTATTATTATAATAGTCCTGTTCCGATTCCCAGACTCATCAATATCCTCAGCATACTCCATTCTAATGACTCTTTATGATCAATCACATCTCTCCATTATCCCACTTTTCTTAATCATGAGGATAGTGCACAAACTTCAATTACGAACACAAGGATATAATAAGTGAAGGAATAAAAACATAAAATCTCCCTTGAAATATTACCTGATCGTATCTCTTCTTCATCCACGAGTATTCTCTCACACTAGTAATATTCCATCTAGTGGTCGGATCTTTATCGAGAAGACCATGGAGGAGACTGAATAAGAGACGATTACTATTACATTTTTAAAATGATACGATCATACCAAAAAGCTATGGTAAACACAGGAAGTAGCATTTGACATCTTGTGTGTTCCTATCATTATATAAATGTAATAGAGGGAATCGAACAGACGAAATATGAGTACTCCACGACAAACTCAATGGAAAAGAGTATCTTTCTCACTCACCGTTCCACTTCTTTATCCAATCTCACAGTAGTTGGCATCACAAGAGGATCTTTGGCTATCGCATCGAATAGTTTCATGATTACTGCGCCCTCGAATGGATATTCTCCTGGAATATGAACCAGTTCAACTGTACTACCACTTATCGGTAAGGTTAAATGAGAAAATATAGTTGAACGGCTTATGTTTAGCAGATAAATTAATGGTGGACTACAATTTTTAAAAAAAAGTGGTGCTGACCAGACATCATATTGTAGAGAGTGACTCCACACGCCCACACATCAGATGCAAATCCTCTGCAATCACACTATCAAATATCTTCAATTTATAAACATATTTAATTCGTAAGCATATTGTAGACATGATATATGTGTGATTCGCACACAATTCCCCATTTACCCCCCCCCCCCCCTTAATATAGCTCGCAACGAACCCATAGTGGGAACAGTTGCCAGACACAGCCTCAGGAGGTTGGAATTTGGGAGTTCCTTGAGCATTGTCGATTCGATCACCCACCTGACAATAGTAGAACATTTGAAATCATACAATTTTACATCGAGCAGAATCGTATTATGCCAAGTTTCACCCCATATACTTACAGTACTCACTTGATATGGACTAAGCTGTTCAGCCACTCCGAAATCACTAATCTTGAGTACGCGACTTCGCGTGAGCAGCAAATTACCCGGTTTGATATCCTTGTGAACGACTCCCATCGATTGGAGATACTCAAGACTGAAACAAGAAATACATTGGAGGGATGTACCAATCAAAAAGTCATTTCCCGGTAAGAGATGAAATAGTCGTTACCCCTTTATGAGCTGTCCGAAGTAGACATGCGCTTCTGCTTCTTCCATCCTCTTCAATTCAGTCGCGTCCAGAATCTTAAAGAAAGTGAAGATTCTCTATTATCAACTTTACAAGACCTGCTGATGAGCTTCATGCTATACCAAAGTCTCTAACACTTGTAAAAAAGCAAGACCAGCTATAAAAAGAAGCGCTCAAGAAGCATACATGAAACTAACAACTAGGAGGAAGGATGAAGTAATGGAGTAGAAAAAGAGATGAAGAGGGAATATTCACCTGTTGTATGGAGGCGACACAATACTCGAGTACCATGTACAACTTGCACTTCTGAGTATCACGAAATGACTGAAAAAGAGAGAGAAAAGATCAGAATAGAGAAGAACTATGAGTGCGACTGACTTCAATCAATTGGATGACATTGACGTGTACCACCTTCTTGAGTATTCTCAATTCCCTCTCGACATTCTCCTTCCCATTCGGAATCTTCCTCAATCGAGCATCCTGCAAGAGAGGACAGTCTTGATCCCATCAATGGATCATTCGAGGGAAATCATAATCCTCCTCTCCTCTTATGCCCCTTCAGTGTTCATCAATGTATATCAGTACATTCTTCATTTCACACACTCACTCATCTACCAATCGGCCGAGGGAGTGTGTGAAATGAAGAGTAAGATCGATGTACATTGATGAACACAAGCCAGAATAATAATAATAATAATAATAATAATACCTTTATGATCTTGACGGCTCTTCTGACGAGTGAATGCTCTTCTACGACCTCTTTCACTTTTGCATAACTTCCTTCTCCTATGAGTCCTCCAAATAGATATCCATGGATTATCTTCGGATCTTTCTTCGCCCACACTTCTTCCACGAACTGCAATACAACAATAGATTAAAAGGCGAGGTTGAGAAGATCACTTAATTGAGCGTTCATATCCAGAAAAAATCCATTCGTAGTCATCACATTTTCGTCAGGAACAGCAAAAAAACAGATTGCTAAAATTTAATGTTGTCTATGGAGGGCTTGTATTTATAAAGAAGTGGTAAATACGTGTTAGTAGAGTGTACACAATGGTTCTCACATTATGATCTTGTACGGGCTGGAACATTCTCTCTCCCGTCTGTAGAATATCGTGGAGGGCAGATGCAAAGTGCTCATCCTCTTGATATGAAACCGAACCATGACGACCATCGCCGTACGAGAACACCTCAAGAGATAAAGTTCAAAATGTGTTTATGATTTGTTTTCAAAATAATTTTATGATTTGGGGAGTTGTTCAATGCTGGGAGCAATATGTAATCGAGTGAAACCGGGGTGGGAGCACTCTGCAAAAATATGTATAATTTGCTGCCCATGTGTGGTTGGAGGGAAGACCATCACTATAACCACGGATTCATTCTGTGACGAGAAATATACTCAGTGGACATGCCTATACGAGAATGAAATAGTATTCGAGTCTCCAGGGAATACCAAATTACCAGTGAAAGAGGCGGGAAGAGATTTGCACAAGTGTACTCAATGAGGCGTGAGAGCAGTGTAAATACTAGACAGATTCCAGAGATTGCGACCTTCTATTCTCCCTCTAGAAGTTCCCAGTTCAAAAATCGAAAGAGAAGACGCCGTAAGAGAAAAGAAGACTCGGAAAGAGACTGCAGTGAGAGATGAAGAGAGAGTCGGAAAGTGGATGGAAAGAGGGAAGGAAAAGGGAAGAACACTCGAAAACACGCAACACAATCAGAAGAGAACGCTGTTCCAGTCAATCTCTTGCAACGAAAATACCAACTTCAACCTCCATATATCCTCACTAAAGACAAGTTAATATATAGCCATAGTCACATCTTATTCGCAATGGAACATGCCCCTTCCCCCTCTCTTACACTCCCAAGAGAGGCACGTATGAAAAACGTCGGGCGAGAAACCAGAAGGAGTCGAAATAACAATTCTCCCACAATCCCAGCATCTCTTCAATCTATCCCAATTGAAAGAGAGAGAGAAGAGTCATGGTCCACACAGAGACATATACTCCAAAAAATACTACCATGCAATTTGGGCACTTTATTGATTTGACCTACCGAGACAAAATAGGACAAAAGAAAAAGAAATATATTCACTATAACATTTCCAATATGTTCCTATGCGATATAATTTCAACCAAATGGTGGAAGAAGACCAACTCTCATGAAAACATTATTCAAATGAGCAAGTGAATATGGAAAGGGCACATCGACGTTCCTGCGCAATTATGAATATATGGATAGAGTAGAGGCAACCGACGCGGAGCTATTTGAAGGTGGGGATAACCTAGGGGTCCCCCCTTCCCTCCGGGAGAGAGAGACTTCTGTTGTAAGACCGCCTGTTCATCTAATGGCCCCAGGGGCTACTCACCTCTCTCCACTCTTTACTCCCTTCCGATCGCACGTTCAACGGAAACTGCTAGAGGAGAGAGAAAGAGAAGGGGGGGTTGGAGGGATAAGGGGAGGAGAGATACGAGACGTACTCATGTCCACTCTTCATCTAAGAGACATGGAGCTAGATGAGATGTCACAAGTATCAACTATCGGAACATCAAAATATCAGGTATTAGAACAAAAAGTACATAAAAATGAATGCGATAGAACCCAGCGCATCAGTAAACTACACAGTGCGTAAATGCGAGTTGGGAATAGTGACAAGAGGATTGACGATAACTCCCTCCGATCGACACGATATCCCAATTCCTGTCCCATGTAATGTGACACCCGACCATCCCTCTTGTATCTCCTGTCCACTTCAATACGGGAGATAGGGGTCATCTGATGGGAGAGACCACCAATCTCTCCCTTCTATGATATGTTTGTACTGGATTTACCACTATATGGAGATTTAACACTTTTTCGGTAATCTACTCGTTGCCAATTGGTTCACCACTAGTAAAACGTCCTAATAAAGTAAACTACAAGCTAGAAAATAATTCTAGAATTTTACCAGTGGAAAGTGTTCTACTAGAATTATACCAGTTGGAGACTAATGGATTACCGGTATTAAATTATAGTAGAACTGGTGTTCTACTAATAATAAAATAGCAGAGTTGGACCCTTGGTTGAAAAGTTGCTTCATCCGTCCAATCCATTCTCTTCACTTACATTCTCCCCATATCTTCCATCTCCACCGGGACTCCTTCCTCCAATGCCTGGTAGCACTCCCAATGGTTGATATCCCCGTGGAGAGGGGACAGGCAATTCGACCAGATCCACGAATGGCTCCTCTTCTCGATGAGAGGCAGAAGAGGCTCGATGCCATGCTGACACAGAAGCACGCAATTGAGATGCTGAATGACACAATTACTCATATTTCATTTCCAATAAGTTCAACTGACCCTCATCCATTTCCTCATCTTCATCCTCCTCATCAGAATATCCTCCTACCGATAGATGAAGTGTATTCGATCTTCCGATAGCCATAGGTGCCAATCCCCCTCCTGCACTACCGAAACTACCAGAGGGAGCAGTCATCTCTGCAAGTAACTCAATTCAATCATCGTTAACTCATCATAATCTATGATAAATCCACATTTTGAATGGTAGATCTATTCATATAATCTATTAACCATAATCATCTTCATTCAATCTCATTCCTGTTCTCGTCTCTGTCTTCTCTCTTTCCTCTGTTTCTGCTGTCTCAACCGAACGAGAAGAGAGTGGATTGGAGGCACTTAATTACATTTACAAATTAATAGTAAGTATCATTTTTTTCAGAGTTTACAACGTAACACTACAAGAAGGTCGATATCGACTTAAAGATTCAAAGTAGAAGGCGCAAACATAGAACCTAGATATGAAAAATCTGTATGTCAATAATTAGTCAGATATCAATAGACAGTATAAGAATGCAGCTCACAATGAATTTTTCAATTTAAAAAAAACTTAAGCAAATGACTAAACTTGCCTTAATTTTAAAAAATCCAGCCGTACAGTGAAACAGTAAAAATACCAGTCTCATTCTTGACAAAAAACTGGCTAATCATATTGGTTAGGTGAATCTGCAGACACGGGGGGTCAAACTTGTGGCTATTCGATTAGCATTCTAGCAGACAACCACAGCATTACCCGCCTTAAGTACAACAACGAAATTGTATGACAATCGAGCGAAAGTTTTGTTCGCACTTATAAGCCCCATATGGTAAAATGAAATAGTTGCACTCACAAGTTGCATTTTTTTGGTTGTGTGGTAATTCCAATCCAAAAACAGTGCAAAATATGGGACACATATATAAGACTGGTTCATCTAATTTTTTAACCATTATTGCTTTGCCATGTCCTTTCATTGTGTAGGAACTGGCTTTTCTACAATTCTCTAAAATCACAGGATATTTCGTGGACGTTGATGTTTGCAATGCGCAATTTATGGCACTTCTTCGAGCTCCTTGCCCCTTATACTTTCCACAGTGAGCTGTTGGTGTTTTACGCAAAAACACAGATGGCCAAGTTTCCACTTTCGCAAAAATGAAATCTCTACTTAACTGTTCCGTGCTTGGATTCGCCATTCTTTAACCGTGAGAAATTGTCTGTGTCCAATCTGCCAATTTTTCACCGTGGAAATTGGTTGTTTCAAATCTGCCAACTTTACACCGTGGGAATTGGTTGTTTGTCTCTTCTTCAAACGCAGCAAAAGATGGCGTACTCCGCCAGAGTTCGAACCAACGGCACATGGATTTGTAGTAAACCGCTCTACCGACTGCGCTACAGAAGACAACGTGGGAGAGGGCCAAGGAGAGACTCAGAACACATTTTCTCTGCCGAATGGTGTGGGTGCCTATCCGCTTTATCGAGTTCTACAACGTACATTAGTAAGAGTTTGAATAGTATACCTCGCAGAGTGTGTTAGGAGTGTGCTAAACTTTATACATACATATTTATCCTGACATCAAGGCAGGGGCAGCAGGAGGTATAATTCGGGGGCAGAGGTGGTCGGGATCTTCGAATTCGAGGCAACTGGGTCAAGGGAATGGATCTTGCTTGGCTTCTTTGGTCAATTGAAGTGTCGATCTTGGACGATTGACATTGAGCGTAGAAGTAGATTTTCCAGCAACCAGTAACGTCCTGAGAAAGTTGGCGACTTGAATTTGATGTAGGCGATCCGGGTCCTCTTCTCGAAGTGGTACCAGGTGGGCGATATACAGTCGCGCCGGAAAGTATTCGTGCACTTTGTTTTTCTTGTGTAACGTTTGCAGTAGTTGAGCAATTGACCTGAAAAATTTATTGGAGCTAGCCAATCCATTAACTAATCGGATGCCATTATTGCGGTGTTTGGAGCCATTCGTCTTGATTGCATAGTGATGGCGCAACTAAACAGCACTTTTTCGAAAAATTATATCTCGGAGGACAAAATTCTCCTACATGTCAGTTTAACAGAAGTTGTAGATCTGCCCATGGACTACCCAGAAAAAAAAATTCAAGATGCTGCGATTGTTCTCCTTTGCAGCAACCTTGCTGCAAAATTGAGGCTGCAAACTCATAACTCGGCTCCCAGACAAGCTAGAGACCCGTACTAGTGCTCAAAATTATCCGTTTGGTGAGCCCAGACATCTCTGATCGCATCCCTGGCGCACGCTTGTTTCGAAATGTATCGTCTCCCCCTTTACATAATCTTGCCCCGCCCCCTCAATCTCTCGCTTCCGAACACTCAGCATGCATGAAAAAAAATGCTGATGCTACAAAAAGTTGGGCATCGATTCTTGGATGGTTTTGGGTCGTTCCTACACAGGAACCATATTTTTAGAAAATTCACCCTTCGAGTTGAGCACCCTCAAATTTGGGGTATGCAAAAAAAAGGACTTTTTAGTGCCCTAAAGTCAAATATTCACCAATATGTACCAAACTTTCAGAGATGTCTGGGCTCACCAAACGGATAATTTTGAGCACTAGTACGGGTCTCTAGCTTGTCTGGGAGCCGAGTTATGAGTTTGCAGCCTCAATTTTGCAGCAAGGTTGCTGCAAAGGAGAACAATCGCAGCATCTTGAATTTTTTTTTCTGGGTAGTCCATGGGTAGATCTACAACTTCTGTTAAACTGACATGTAGGAGAATTTTGTCCTCCGAGATATAATTTTTCGAAAAAGTGCTGTTTAGTTGCGCCATCACTATGCAATCAAGACGAATGGCTCCAAACACCGCAATAATGGCATCCGATTAGTTAATGGATTGGCTAGCTCCAATAAATTTTTCAGGTCAATTGCTCAACTACTGCAAACGTTACACAAGAAAAACAAAGTGCACGAATACTTTCCGGCGCGACTGTATATCGCCCACCTGGTACCACTTCGAGAAGAGGACCCGGATCGCCTACATCAAATTCAAGTCGCCAACTTTCTCAGGACGTTACTGGTTGCTGGAAAATCTACTTCTACGCTCAATGTCAATCGTCCAAGATCGACACTTCAATTGACCAAAGAAGCCAAGCAAGATCCATTCCCTTGACCCAGTTGCCTCGAATTCGAAGATCCCGACCACCTCTGCCCCCGAATTATACCTCCTGCTGCCCCTGCCTTGATGTCAGGATAAATATGTATGTATAAAGTTTAGCACACTCCTAACACACTCTGCGAGGTATACTATTCAAACTCTTACTAGTGTACGTTGTAGAACTCGATAAAGCGGATAGGCACCCACACCATTCGGCAGAGAAAATGTGTTCTGAGTCTCTCCTTGGCCCTCTCCCACGTTGTCTTCTGTAGCGCAGTCGGTAGAGCGGTTTACTACAAATCCATGTGCCGTTGGTTCGAACTCTGGCGGAGTACGCCATCTTTTGCTGCGTTTGAAGAAGAGACAAACAACCAATTCCCACGGTGTAAAGTTGGCAGATTTGAAACAACCAATTTCCACGGTGAAAAATTGGCAGATTGGACACAGACAATTTCTCACGGTTAAAGAATGGCGAATCCAAGCACGGAACAGTTAAGTAGAGATTTCATTTTTGCGAAAGTGGAAACTTGGCCATCTGTGTTTTTGCGTAAAACACCAACAGCTCACTGTGGAAAGTATAAGAGGCAAGGAGCTCGAAGAAGTGCCATAAATTGCGCATTGCAAACATCAACGTCCACGAAATATCCTGTGATTTTAGAGTGTTCTAGCTTGATAGTACGTTTAATATTGCCAGACACTACAGCCTACTCTATCTCAGTGAAATTCGGGAAAAAACATGGCAAGACAAAAATGGTTAATAAATTAGATGAACCCGTCTTATATGTATTAAACTTTTTTCACTGAAAGATCGATTTAAAAGTAACTTACAGCCGAAATTTTTTTATCCCTATGTTTTGGAGCAGAAAAATAATTTAGGTCTCAACTTGTTTACGCTAAAAGTGATTCTGTATGTATTTCCGTTCGTAGACTCAAAAACAGTTCGCACTTATATGCCCCATATGGTAAAATGAAACAGTTACACTCACAAGTTGCATTTTTTGGTTGTGTGGTAATTCCAATCCAAAAACAGTGCAAAATATGGGACTACATATATGCATTAAATTTTTTTCACTGAAAGATCGATTTAAAAGTAACTTACAGCCGAAATTTTTTTATCCCTATGTTTTGGAGCAGAAAAATAATTTAGGTCTCAACTTGCTTACGCTAAAAGTTATTCTGTATGTATTTCCGTTCGTAAGCGCAAAAACAGTTCGCACTTATATGCCCCATATGGTAACATGAAATAGTTACACTCACAAGTTGCATTTTTTGGTTGTGTGGTAATTCCAATCCAAAAACAGTGCAAAATATGGGGCTACATATATGTATTAAACTTTTTTCACTGAAAGAACGATTCAAATGTAAAAAAAGATCTTTTTTTCGTCAATTTTTCGACTCACACTGGTAACTCCCTGTATATAATGTTTGAAATGACTCACCTCTTGGTTTCATCATTAGTATCTCCTCTTCCTTCAGCAGTGCTTGATTCCGGTTCTATGATTATCTTCCTTTGAGTGCTCTCTCCTCCTTCTCCTCCCTCGCCCTCTCCACCTTCCTCCGTCAAACGCTGCAACATATCTACACGACCATCAATATCGACACTTCGTCATTTCAAAATTACATTCCTATTTAGTCCTACTATTCATTTAATCCCTACTACTCCATGATTTTGAGTCGAAAATATCTCTACTTGAGAAAAGACAACATATAAAATGTACTATACCATAGAAGCAGAAATAAGAGCGTAGTAAATACTAAAAATGGTTTGTTCTTGTGATTCTATCTCCTTTGTTTCTCTCCCATCTCTTTATTCCTCCCTTCTCTATTTCCCGTACTATCCTCTCCATTCTGGGTACTCTTCTTCAATGACGTCACTGATCTTCACGTGGTCAACTGATCAGAGATGCAAGAGAAAGAGAACCAAAGTTTGCAAAAACAACCATCCCCTTTTGGTTCACAACCCGATTTCAGCAATGAATCTAGAGTTTACTATGTCATGAATAGTTGGTGGGAGTCCAGGGAGCATCCAACTGCATGGTCAACTCTTCAAATATTATCCAATAAATGAGAAAAAAACGGAAAACGCTCACCTCCTCGTGCGGTCCCGGAATTTTGAATTTCGTCCCTGGGTCTCACCCTGGCCAATTCGAACTACGGTATTATGCCTACTGTGCCCGTCTCCAAATGCCGATAAATAAAATAGAGATGGTAAAATGAGAGGTACGATCATAGGATGCTTTGAGGCAACCTCGAAAGAAAATCAAAAATATCCGGAATAGAAAAAAAACTTTATTGATTGTACATAAAGAAACAACAACAATGATGACCGCTAAGAAGCGTTTCTGTACACACAAAAATAAGATATGAAAAATGTGTTGAATAGAGATGACGTAATACTATTCATTAGCTATGCTGAAAATTGAATATTTTACGGATTTCAGACGTTTGAACAAAAAGTGCGCCAATAAATGTACCGGAAGGTTGAGCAAGATTCGAATATGAAAAGTGGGAAATTGTTGATGAGCAAATCAAAATAAACGAAAGTGACAAACAGTCCAGTTGGAGATGTGTAACGATAACACGGATGTTAAATAATACTGTACTCAAAGAAGAATCATTTGATACTATTGAGTTACTAAGGAGGAAATTTGGTTAAGGGATAAATTAATGTGATTAATTTATTAACGAGCACCCACTAATAATAGTGCGATAACTGACTTGAATAAACTCTGAACCCTCTATCTCTCTATGAAATGACCAGGCATGGGGGAAACCACAGCTCGTTGAACCCTTCTAATCACCGATCTGACACACGAGACACCCTAATCGACATCGTAATCGACGGAACCATCAGCGTACATCATTGGATTCGTTGCACTGATTTCTTCGACGTGTTCGATCATCTCAGCCGCATCTGCTGATATCATAGCTGGAGCATGACGAGCTCCTCCCAGAGTAACTGGAGAAGAAGGGCGAGGAGAAGAAGAAGAATGATGAGAAGACAGAGAACGACCACTTGCTCTACCTGGTGAGTCCCCAATTCGACCACCAACCATCTTACGATGAAGATTGAGAATAGAAGTGGATGGAGGACCCATTGAAGTACCAACTCGACGACTTGCAGGGGCCAATTGAACTCTTCGTGGAGTCATTCGAGAGAGAGGAGGAGGAACGGCAGATCGACGGAGAGCAATCGGAGCCTTCATGAAATCATCGTCGGCCAATCGAATCTGATGAACATCATCTCGAGTTGAAGGAGGACGAAGGGAAGAAGGGAGAGAAGAAGAAGAAGATGATGTCGATGGATGGTGCAGTTGCTGCTGAAAAAGCATATTAGTTTCAATGTACGTTCCGAGGAACATACACTGGCACTATTTTGACTTCTTGGGGACATATTACGAAAAATCAGACTACATTTCAGGATCGCAAGGTTAGAAAATGGTCCGCCAAAAAATTGTAAAAATCACACAACATTTTGAACCTTTTTGGTACATTTTTGTTTTTTTTTGGTAGACAGTCTATGATTAGTTATTTATATAGTGAATATCTTGAAATCATAACGATAAGTGATCCTTATTGGATGAACAAACCTCTTCATCCGATGTTCTCTCAGTCTTCTTGAGGACGACCATTCTTCGTTGTGGAGGAATGGTGGTGGAAGAGACACTCGAGACGACAGAAGAAGGGATTTGATGGAGAGGAACGAATGATGACGAAATCTGCAATTACTCACTGCTCACTATATAAATAGAGAGAGAGAGAATATATCATGCTTTTCACGCTAGGCTCGGTTAACAATGCGATTATTCCGATACAAGCCAAGATCTTCGAAGTTTATTTCTGTTGTTGATGATTTGGATAGATATTTTTCCAACGATACACCATCTTGTGCATTAAATACATATGCATATTTATCCTGACATCAAGATATCAAGTGCATGAAATAACGCAACCTAAATGTTCGTGAGCTCTTTCTGAAAATGGAAGTGAGTAGGAGCGAGAGAGTATTTGAATTATTTAAAAAATTCAAGCACCCGAGTTGGGGGGAAATATATAAATCATTCTGATTCTAGTGATCTTGTACAGGTTCTTATGTACAGTATATACAGTCGCGCCGGAAAGTATTCGTACACTTTGTTTTTCTTGTGTAACTTTCGCAATAGTTGAGCAATTGACCTGAAAATTTTATTGGAGCTAGCCAATCCATTTACTAATCGGAAGACACTATTGCGGTGTTTGGAGCCAATAGTCTGGATTGCATAGTGATGACGCAACTAAACATCACTTTTTCGAAAAAGTATATCTCGGAGGAAAACAATTCTCCCACATATCAGTTTCACAGAAGTTGTAGATCTACCCATGGACTACCCAGGAAAAAAATTTCAAGGTGCTGCGATTTTTCTCCTTTGCAGCAGCCTTGCTGCAAAATTGAGGCTGCAAACTCATAACTCGGCTCCCAGATAAGCTAGAGACCCGTTCTAGTGTTCAAAATGATCCATTTGGTGAGCCCAGACATCTCTGAAAGTTTGGTGAAGATTGCACATCATTTGCCCTCAGGGCACAAAAAAGTCACTTTTTTGCATACCCCAACTTTGAGGGTGCTCAACTCGAAGGGTGAATTTTCTAAAAATATGGTTCCTGTGTGGGAACGACCCAAAACCATCCAAGAATCGATGCCCAACTTTTTGTAGCATTAGCGTTTTTTTTTCCTTTTTAGCGCGATCGCATCCCTGGCGCGCGCTGGTGTTCGGAAACGAGGCGGGGCGAGAGTATGCAAAGGGAGAGACGATACATTTCGAAACCGCTGATGCTACAAAAAGTTGGGCATCGATTCTTGGATGATTTTGGGTCGTTCCCACACAGGAACCATATTTTTAGAAAATTCACCCTTCGAGTTGAGCACCCTCAAAGTTGGGGTATGCAAAAAAGTGACTTTTTTAGCCCTGAGGGCAAATGATGTGCAATCTTCACCAAACTTTCAGAGATGTCTGGGCTCACCAAATGGATCATTTTGAACACTAGAACGGGTCTCTAGCTTATCTGGGAGCCGAGTTATGAGTTTGCAGCCTCAATTTTGCAGCAAGGCTGCTGCAAAGGAGAAAAATCGCAGCACCTTGAAATTTTTTTCCTGGGTAGTCCATGGGTAGATCTACAACTTCTGTGAATCTGATATGTGGGAGAATTGTTTTCCTCCGAGATATAATTTTTCGAAAAAGTGATGTTTAGTTGCGTCATCACTATGCAATCCAGACGATTGGCTCCAAACACCGCAATAGTGGCTTCCGATTAGTAAATGGATTGGCTAGCTCCAATAAAATTTTAAGGTCAATTGCTCGATCATTGCGAAAGTTACACAAGAAAAACAAAGTGTACGAATACTTTCCGGCGCGACTGTATTAGTTTTCCATATAGTTTAACATTGCATTAGTTTTTCATCGTGCAAATGTATCAAGAATTTGATAAAATAAATGGCAAGGATCTTTGAAAAATGACGTTTATAAAAAAATAAAATTTAAATAGGCGGACAGGGGGGTGGGCACTTTGCAAAAGTAAAAATGAAAGTTGGAATATGCAAGTGAGAAAGCAACACGAGGCCAGAAACCCAAATTACGGTATGCGTGATCGGTCGGTCAGAACCCCTGTTATGCGATATTTTACTTTTAGTATTTATCATATAATTATTCTATTTAAGTTTTACCATGCGCGCAAAAATTGGCCTTTAACATTTTTAAAGACTATAATATGTGAAATATAGAGTAATTTTCTCTCTCGATGATTTTCATTATTTTCTACGAGACTTCACTGACTTCAGCTTGCACGCTGTGGAATAGGCCCCGTGCATGCGGTAAGTGGGAACAGTACTTTTGGCAACAACATCTCATTGAAAATTCGTTGAACTATCCAAATAGAGGCAACAAGTTTGCAATCTACAACGAGCTGCTCAACAAAAAAAAAGAATTTTATATCGTGATAGATCTCAGCAATCTTTGTGGGACCTTTTGATACCCGGAAATTTTTAAAAAATATATCGAAGATATTGATAGTGCACATTGTTGTCTGATGCATCACGAAAAAAATATGCAGACAACCAGGCCAGCGAACCCATTTGATCCGGGCTGGGCGCACAGTTAGTGTGGCCTCCTAAACAGGGTCCTAAATATATTTCATGTATATTCACCTCTGCAGTGGTCACATTCGCCGCTCTCTCAGCAGCCGCTGCAATGACACTCTCGATCTCTCCATTGCTTCTTATTATTGGACGAGCGATGGACGACGAACGACGACCGAATCCAACACCTTCAATCACACCGACTAATATGGTAATTACACATAATTCAATTATGGAATACACACATAACTCAATTATAAAATCACCCATCAGGAATACAATTGTGAGCAGCATAAAGTCTCTCCATTTCTGGTTTTAACAAGCGTCCAACACACCAATAAAAGACCGCGTTATCTCTCCCTTTCCCTTCCCCTATCCCAATTTCTTTCTCTCTCTGACGTAAGTATAGACAGCTAGACTGAACTCAAATAATCTATAAGAGGAAATGGATACAATTTCATGCAAATGGCAGCATTTTGGAATAAGTCGAGACTAAAAATGAAGATTATACTAAGTCGCACCAACCGAGATCATCGTCCACGAGATACTGTTGAAGGTCGTCTGAGACTGCATACGAACTGCTGTTAGAGCCGCTTGAAGATGAACCTACCAATGGAACTATTTCGGGCATCCGATGAGTTAAATCGAAATTAGCGCAATAAATGGAAAGATCCTCACCCGCTCCTTCATCCGTCCCATTTCGTCTCGGTACACTCGCACAATTGTGATGCTGCAATATTCAATTAGTGTCCAACGATACCATAATTTACATATTCACCATTTACATATCGGACTGCTCGCAGAATGAGATAAACATATTACCTTAGTGAGATGCTCTTTGAAGTGCTTGGAGCACTTTGTCTGGAATGTGCAAGAGACATAAGGACACCCGAAAGTGGCCGAACGACCGAAGTGACGGGAGCTGCAATACAGCATAGATGACTCGGAATCAATATTGGATATGGACATAAAAGAGAGGGGGGAATGAGGATGTTGTGCTGACCTGACATGCTGCTGATAACTGGCCGGTTCCATGTACGTTTCACCGCAGTATGCACACTGCAAACAACATTGTTTTCACTCGAGCAATCATGAGTTTTTGGCGACGAACAGTCGCTATCTACCAACCTTGTAATGCCAATCGTCTCTGGACGTATGATTTCTGAGGATATGCCGTCGAAGAGTCATCTGACTTGCTGTAATCTCCATTTAAGTCAGGACGGAAAGAGAAATGACGCACCTGCTGCATAATCACAATGATCGCACGAGAAGGGACGAGTTTGGTTGTGGATATTGAGGTGCTCGTCGTAACTTCGTTTCGACGACAACAACTTGCCACAGATGGAACATTGCCATCGAGTACGCTACAATGAGAAACGTCAGCTAAATAGAGAGAACAAATAGAATAGGGAAGACTGACAAGTCAACGGAAGAAATAAGAAAATTACTTGGGGAGCAGGAGCGGGCCTGGCAACCATGGTCTCCCTTTTGATAGTAACGATACGAGCAGAAGGACCGGCCATTACTGAACATACAACTTGACGAAATTTAAAAGTTAGGTATAAACTGCCAAATGTAAACCAACCTTGTGTGGCGGGCCTTAGATGAACAATCACCATTATTCGCCGTCGAACATCAGGCCGTGGAACGCTCCAATAATAAGGAACATTATACAAAAATCACAAGAAAAATGGTAACAATGAAAAATCCAACGTCTATTTTTAAGGATTGAGCAAGCGAAAGTGATTACAAGAAAACGCTCGATTAGAAGTGGCGCAGATGCAGCATACATTAACGACATTATTGACACAGAAAGTTCGAAGAAACACTCTAAACACCGCTCATAAAAAATATTTTCTATTTTTCAAGATGCAGTTATCGATAGAAAAAGTGCGCTCGATTACGGTGTACGATGTGATTTTTACAACTACACTATATCCAGAGCCGTTATTCAGCGGCATGAAGCACAAAGTAATTTTTTAAATGCTTATTTTCTAAATGGTTATTATGTATATTTTTCATCAAGGTCTCGTTCTAGTTGCGTCATACATGACTATGTAACTCCAAATAAACTTATAAATACTTTTGTTGTTTTCCTTTTTTTTCTTCTTGAATCGTTTCCCTCCAATCGGGTATACTGTAATCCCAAATCTTGAGTTCCCATTTTCTTCTTTGGGGGGAGGGCGGTTACTATTTAAAAGGTGCTTGATATCCGGATTGTGATAAGCAAGACGGAGAACCGGATAATGCTGCCGTGATGAGAGAGTGCAAATGGGATTAGATCTCGCCAAATGCTTATTCTGCTGCTATTGATCATTACTTGCTCTTCTGCAGAGAACAGTCTTCTTATTCAGGTTTGAGACCGTAGAGCCTTCTGTTTCATTTTTAAAAATATTTTCAGAGAGCATGTGCCCTGAATCCTTCATTAAAAATGTGTTCTACACGTTCAGCCATAGAAGCCAAATTTGGGAGTCTATTGAGACAACCGTCAAAGACGGTTTCGTCGACCCCATCTCCACACTCAAATCAGACATCAGATTCTACCGAGGAGGCAGATAGGAAATCCGAAAACGAACTGACAGAAGATTTACCAGTGCCTGATATTACGGGAGATCGAAACGTAATAAATTCTGGACTAATATAAACATCCAATCGATATCTCAGGGTACTGTAAGTGTGTTCTTGAATGACTTCTGCGTATCTCAGCGTAATAGATTTGTGAGAAATTGTCATGGAGAAGTTGAAAAGTCTGAGGTATTATATTTCTTATTTTTCATTATTTATCAATTTTTTTCCATGTTTCTTTCTGCAAATCATATCCTTCATCGTGCTCTACAGTCGGCGATGTAATTCCAATCATGACTTACTGTGCCAGATTCTACAAGAAATACCGACCTTTGTGTCTATCGGAAGAGATTGATCCAAAAGCAGATCAGGTCCTGTCATAAATTACCAATTCATTGTGAATTGTTTCATTTTCAGTTTTGTTACGCCTTCGAACAATTTTGTCTGCCGGATACGAAGATTTCAGATACTCAAAAAGTAAGAAAAAAATTATCAAAATAATAACTCGTTGTTTTTTCCGGTTGCAACGCCATCTTCAGTTCTTCAACGATGTGAAGATGTAGTGAAAGAGGCTAGGAAAGTATGTGACCCAATGCCATCAGAGTCTGATGAATTCAACTATGTTCGATGCTCAAGATTTCTCGAAAAATGTCGAAAGTTTGTCGATTGGGTTTAATATTGTGTCGAATAAAACAACTTCTTAAATTTAGTAGTGACTGTTGAAGAAATAAGCATACTGTAGAAGCGAGGTAGATCACAACACTCTCAATGCGCCATGTTGTGTTGGCGCGTTTCATTACGATGTTGCGCAATTGGAGTGTCTCTTCGTTACAGTTAACTGTTGTGTCCCTTTCCGTTGTGTTTATTTATGTGTATTCAGCTTTTTTTTATCGATGTGTGATATGTACATTCAGTGGGCATATGATATACAAAGATGACGACTCTTCTCCCCGATGATAGCTATTGTACGAGTGAGCTTGGGAGACTTCTCTTCCAGGTTTGACAGTTTCTATTTTCTTAGTTATACATTACATAAGATATTCAGTCCAAAACCGAATGGAATGGCCGTGCGTATGTTTCCGATGCGAAGGAGATTTCCCAATTGGGAGTCAAGTTCGTTGAATACACATGTGTGATCGTGGTATGTTCGTTATCTTCTTATCACTTTGCTTTCCATGCAATTCCGATACATTATACCTGTTGTTCTTCAACAAGATGTACAGATGACACCCAAGCAAGCTCTAGAGCTGGATGAGCGAACGTTCGTGCTTCAGACGAGGTACAAAACTATGAACAAGTTGCATTCAGCACTTCGGAAATTACATTCACAGGTTTGAAGTTTATCACTCATTAAATTTGTATTTTTTAAAAATTTTAGTTGTACCTAAAATGTGTCTTCCCTTCGTTCCCCGAAGCGAAGTGGATTGGGGGCAACGATGCAGCCACCATAACCGAGAGAAAGGTGAGCTTCCACTTTGATTTCTGATCTCTGACCACATTTGGAAGCCTGGTGTCTTATTTGAAGTATCTCTTTCTGATTATTCATATCAGCGACAACTGATTTAATGAATAATTTGTTATTGCAGGCAGCTACTGAGACGTTTCTCACATTTCTTCTCTCTCAAGAGGTGCTGCGTAAGTCGAGAATACTCCATCAGTTCATCGAGGTGAGCTACTTCATATAAGACTTCTGAGAGATTAGCCAAGCGGTGGCGTTCGACAAAATATCGTTGTGAATTCTTCTGCAGTGAAGTGCGTATTCACATTAATCCGCAGCATTCAATATTTCGCAATATAAGAAGGACCAGTAAACTACTTCATGCTACCTGGGAAATTTTACCGGACGGCCCGAGCCTCCTGAAATGACTTAAAGTCAAGTCTAAACTCAGGTTAGGGTTAGGATGTTGCGTAGGCTTCTCTTATTATCAATTACGATGATTTAGGATGTTTTATGCACCCTAATGCTAGAAATTGCATATTTACGTACTTAGACTTAGGCTTATAGGTTTCATTCAATAAAATTTCACAGGTCTTCATGCTTCATAACCAACTCATGATCCGCGATTTAAACAAGAACATGGCGTTTTCAACACGATCCAAACTTGTTTATTTTCTGTGGCTTGGCGAGGGGAACAGGGTAATGCTCATGTGAAAGTCATAAGTTGCGCGTAAAAGTATGTTGAGAATTGAGCCAAAGGTTTTGTTTGATATATTTTTTTACAGATTTTTTAAAATTAAATTTGACTCCACATCAAATTTTACTTAGTGTAACGAAAAATAGCCGAAATCAATTATAATATTTTCCAAAAAATATATTGCACTCTAATTCACAATATTGAAAAAAAAAATTATTGTGAATTGGGCCAAAAACATATTTTTATTTAAAAAAAAAACTAGGAAATTTTAATTTTTCCATTAATTTCCTAACAAAAATACTGCTTCGTATATTTTTGAAATATATTATATATATTGCGATTAGGGGTATTTTCATATTAAAGAAAACGAGAAAAAAAATCAAACAAAACTATAAAATTGTGATTTTTCAATAATTTCCTCACGAATGTTCTCTCTTTCGTATATTTTATCCGCATTGATAATAATATTATTGTTATTAGGGCCGAATTTTTTTATAGTTACAAAATCTAAAAAGATTTGAACTAACCTATGAAATTGTGATTTTTCCATAAATTTCCTATCAAAATACTGCTTCGTATATTTTTCAAATATATATTGCGATTAGGGCCGAAAATATATATATTTTATATTAACGAAATCGAAAAAATCCAAGTAAACTATAAAATTTTCATTTTTCCACGAAATTTCCTAATAAAGTACTGTTTCGTATATTTTTTCCAATTGATATTGTGATTTGGTCCAAAATATATATATTTTCAAATGAAAAATATAAAAAAAAAAATTAAAGTTAACTAAAAAATTGTGATGTTTCCATAATTTCCTCACGACTTTTCCTAACAAAGTACTGTCTGATATATTTAAAAAAATTAACCTAAAATATAAAATTGTGATTTATTCACAATTTACACCCGAAATTTCCTAATAAAGTACTGTTTGGTATATTTTTGTCCAATTGATATTGCGATTAGGGTCGAAAAATATATCTATATTAACTAAATGGAAAAAATTAAGTAAACTATACAATTTTCATTTTTCCACGAATTTTCTTAATAAAGTATTGTTTTGTATATTTTTTTCAATTGATATTTTTCCACGCGAAATTACGTCAAACTTCATTTTTTTTGGAGTTCGAGAAGAAGGCTGCAACATAAAACCTAGATATCCACATACGATTGTATCTTCCAATGCACCTTTAAATTATAGAAATTGTCAAATTTTGATTAGGTTTTGAAAGCGGACGAAAGCTATTATGAAAATAATAAATGCGAAATTTCTTTTAGATCGAAGTGTCAAAATATTGTGCGAAAATTTTCAGTTCCGACCTAAGAATTCCGTGTCGCCAAAAGGTGTGCAGCTGCGGCGAAGTTGTTGTGCACAAGCTCCGCCCACTGCACCTATGCCAAATTACGGTAGAGGTCGATACTAGCCCTCTACCGTAGTTTGGCGACTGGGGTAACTAAACCGCCATGCTTCGAAACTCGGGTTAGGTCATTGCCCGGCGCGCTTTATTCGAGACGGGTTGGCGCCCTACGACGTTGTTGACTTCAACGTCGCCCGCTCCCTCTCCCGGCGGGGCAACCCGGTTCGCGTAGCGCGCGCTCTCTGACCACATGATATAAGCCGAGGAACCACGGCGGGAAATACATAGTCCGAAGCTAATCTTGGTCTAATTCTCTAATAACCAGAAGATCGCCAGAAGTGGGCGGAGACTGTTGAGTTCCTGAATGGCACAATAAGAAGAAAAAATAATTCGGGTGGCTGCTATTTTTCCAAATTATCTTGTTGAGAGACGGTTATTAGACATGATAGTTACGGCTCCATGTTTTGCGAAATGTGTAAGGTTGTGGAGTGATCATTAATTCTTCATTGCAAGGAAATTGAACCACTTTTTTACTCGAACACCTCATCTCAGAATATTTCTGATTAGAATAGAAAACAAATAGAGTAACCTTGTGATATGCAATCTCCTCTTAGAAACTGCCAACATTTTTGTTCACTGTAATTTATTTCCAGAGTGCAGAGGAGAGAGTGCCCGAGGGCGAACTCATCGATGCAAATTCGACCATAACTTCCGGAACTGGACTACTCGATTCCACGAACGTGTGAGTATATTTCAATTCATTATTCAATGATTAACTTAATAAATTAAAGGAATCACTTCTAAATTGGTTCATTGTCCTACTCGCTTGTGCTCATATTGAAATGTCCATCTTTGCAGTATCTCTGCCGAAGTTGCTCCCGTCATGACGCCAGACAATGTAATGTCCCATTGAATCATTTTGCTGCTTAAAGGGACCTGGTACTGCAAATGAAGTGAATTTCAGATTAAAGAGAATTTTCTTCCGATTAGAATGCAAAAAAACCGCATATTTTTACGATTTTTTTGAAATTAGTTATGAATTTTCAAAGGTCTCATTTTTGGCTGAAATGACCCGGCACTACTGTGTTTAGCCGCTAAACACAGTAGCGCCGGGACAATTTGGCCTGAAACGGGATCTTTGAAAATTCATAACTAATTTCAAAAAAATCGTAAAAATATGCGGTTTTTTTGCATTCTAATCGGAAGAAAATTCTCTTTAATCTGAAATTCACTTCATTTGCAGTACCAGGTCCCTTTAAATTCAGTTATGAATATCGCACTAGATCTGTATATATAATTAATCTCAGCACGAATAGGTACACTACGAAGAGTATAGAGACCGCTCATAATCGATTCATTCCAAATGTCTAGCCATTAATTGATTTCCTTGCTCACTAATATGTCTCTCCATATCAACAATTGTAATAAACGAGTTATCGAGAGAGAAGATTCCATTTATCGATTGATATGGTTCACATTCCACTTCCCGAGTACTGTAATTGACTGTCGTGTTGAATGGTCTTCCCTCTCGGTGTCTCGTAATGTCCAAGTGAGATGTGATCGTACTGTAGAGAATGGCTGGTGCTCTGCTTTATGTGGAATTGAGTAGTGAAATCGGATTGTGATTGTGCTTTCGGTTTGGTAGGGCAAACAAACAGTTCATAGCTGGGTGGTATAGACGTGGTCGTAGTTCCCTGTCTCTTCTCTCCCCCTTCTATAGCTGTCTCTTCTCCCTCCGTCCCTAACTGTCTCTTCTCATCTCAGGATTCTCTCCTTCCCTCCTCTTCTCACTCTAGTCTCTTCCACTTCGATGATGTATCCATAGACGAGACTCTCACTATGAGCAACCAAGGAAGAGGCTTTCTCAGGGAATATCTCTCTAAGTTCACTAAGAAGACAGGTCAGTTCCTCATGGAGAAAAAAATTGGGCATTTAATTGAGATAGGTCTCTTCATTTCGTGCGGCCTCTCACCATTCGAACGGTGTAGAGAATGTACGAAACGAATACTAATTCAATTATTTATCCGAGATTCAATCTCTGGTTTTCTCACTCTTCTCCCTATTCTAATCGATATTCTGTAGATGAATCGGATGGGTATCTCGTCGAAGCCGCTCGTCTCGTTTCGACAGCTCAATTGGCAGAGTCAGAAGGAGCCTTCGAAGCTGCTTTCTACTCATTTAAAGAAGCTGCAAATGTATTGATTAAGGTGTGTCCTTTGATCTCCTCCTTATTGCATTCCCCCTCTCGGAATACAATCTGATTCACATTTCTCCGTCCCTCCCTTTATTGCTCCATTCGCACATCCATCACACTATTCATGCTTCCTCCCTCCGTTCAATCTCTCTTTTTTTCAGGGAATGGAATCGGAGAAATCGCTGTCGACTCGTAATGCAGTTCGATTAAAATCGGCCAAGTATATCGAGAAGGCGGAGCAGATCTACCGTAACCATCTGAGATACGATAACGCCCCTCTATTCGATATGAGACATATGCCGAGAGATGTGGGTTGAATGTTGTTCCCTACTTGCTCATGTTAAAATTTGATTTCAGAATCAGGACGAATTGGCGTTTCGTTCTTCAAATAGTGGACTCAAATCCTTTCGATTCATGGGAGTTCTTCCTGACATCGAAGCGAAGAAACGAGTATTTCTCGTGCAGGAAACTGAAAGTGGTGCGTCTCGTTCCTTCCTTTCAAGATTGAGCAGTTAGTTGACCAATATCCTTCGATCCATTGACTGGAATTGGATTTGGAGTTTAACACATTTATCAAGAGTAGGCTTTAATGTGCATGGCTGGACACATTTAACTCCTTGCTTGTCTCAGAAAAGAGTAAAGAGTGGTCATTGACTGATTTCTTCAAATGTATACAATTGCAGGTGGCGAGTTCGTAATGAAGTTAATAGAGAGACGAGAGGGAGATGTGAGAGATGGAATATTCCTTCCCACTAATGTACCTCATATGGTACAACTCATCAAGTTCTACACTACAACCAATTACATCATTCTTCTGCTACAGTACGTTAAGACAGGAAGATTATGGAGTTTTCTGGTGAGTGACGTTGGAAGCTTTCGTCGTTGGACTATTATCAATCTGTGTTCTTACAGTGTCGATACTTGGCCGAATCAGATAGGAAATACGAAGAGAAAGAGAGGAATGAAGCGGAAGAAGAATTTGTAGAGAATGAAGTGAGGAACCGGGAGAATCCATACAGAGGTATGACACTCTTCTTTTCAATAAGATGATTATCATAGCACAAAAGGGTATGTCTTGTCTGATTTTTACCTCATTAAGTAGATTTTTCCCTGGAACATACCTTTTGGTCTATAATCGATCATGTTAGAAGAGTAGCTATAACCGTGTGTATATCAGGTCGACACACTCGTTTCTGTGTGACTGCGGACTGTGAGAGACTGGCAGTGATGGAGAACGATGGATTGGAGGTACGGTAGAATTATCGATTGAGTAGAAAATAATTGATTGATATCAGGAGGGAGCAGCTGTGGTGTGTTCAGTGGGAGAAGATGTGATGGGAGGAGAAGGAGATGAAGAGAGGGCGAGATATCTACTCGTACCATCCGATACTGCCAATGCAACCACTGTATGTTTATGTACTTATTTATCGTACCACAAGGGTGCGTTAAATAAATAGTCGAAAAAATGAAAAGAAAAGATATTATCAGTTGATTGAAACACTTCAATTCATTTAATATCTCATGAAACACCATTATTTATGTAGTCAACATCACTGTAAATACTCTGGAGCCAACAATGAGTTATTATATGCATTACAGATGATCGTCGAAGAGGAAGCACCCGCCCCTGTAACAATTTCGATGATTGGAGAACACGAGGAGAAAAAGAAGAATAAGAAGGAAGGGGGAGAATGGGAGAATGACAGACTCATGAATTTAGCAGAGGCGATGGCAGAATGTAGAGAATATCTCAAAGAGAGCAAGAGATGTTGGTGAGCACTTTTGGATTCAATTTAATTGTGATTAGATGGCTGACAAATAGACATATATACATATTTATTCTTCCATCTCAAAAAATATTGTTCTTTATCAACCAGTAGTACCAGTGATTAATAAAGAAGAAAAATACTTTTTGAGATGGAAGAATTATAATGATCAGGTCGGGAGTTCTTCCGGAATCTCTCATAATCCATTGGAGTGCTCAATGCATCTCAATGCTCTACGTTCTACACTCGCATAAAGTGTACATCGGGTGAGGAAATCAGTTGAATATTTGAGTGTTTTTTTGAATTTGTATTCCAAAAAACATTTAATGGTTTTCAGTGATTTGCACCCCGACAATTTATTGATTGATGAGGAAGGAAATCTTCTGTTCACTTATCAAACGAAATGGAGTGAAGATGAGAGGGAGAGGCACTTCCTAGCCGGATATACTGCACCTGGTCAGAATTTCTCCTTATCCAGTCTATTCTCAGTTCCCATGTGGTTATAACAATATTCTTCTTTTCTTCTCTCCTTATTGATTGATTTTAGAGTGTTCTCTGATGCCCTCGACCCTCACTCCCTCATGCGACGTCTGGTCACTGGGTGCTCTTCTCTATGAATTAATAGTTGGAAGACCTCTTGCTTGTGCAGCGCCCCATGGAGTTAGTTACTTTAATTATTTTTTTTGCATAATTGTATAACACATATCTAGTTTCTATATATGAGGCTGTTCACTGTAGGTTCAACAAGGGCACACCAGGAGTTTGGAATAGGTATAAATCGAAATGGCTCTAAACTTGCTCCTAGTTATATTTTTTGCTTTTTAAAAAAAACACTGGTTCCATCGATTATGCGATCCCCTGGGCGCCGATATGGATCGTCGTATTTTCTATATGAAACGTCTTTTTTCGATTAAAACTTCTCGGAAAGCTGCCACAATATGTGTACTATCACAAAAAAAACTCTAGTTTACCAATATTTTCTCGTTTTCAAGAAAAAAATCGATTTTTCACAAAAGCATTGTTCCGGGAGTTATCATCTTGAGATTATAGAGCGTATTGTTTGTTGTTGTTTTTTGTTTCATAAGGGAAGGTTGTTTTATATTCCAGGAAAAAAATTTCGCTCTCGCGGAACTTGTATAGGCACACGGCATTCACATGATCGATGATAGTCTAGAACTTCAATACGAGTCGGTTGAACGTTTTTTTGCCTATATTTCTACTCGAAAATAAGGCAAATACCTATGCTATTTTCTAGGTTTCTAAAAAAAATATGGCAATTTCCTAGTTTTCTATTAACGGCAAATTCCTAGTTTTCTAAAAATGGCAATTTTCTAGGTTTCTAAATGAGAATTTTCTTGGTTTCTAAAATGGCAATGTTCTAGGTGTCTATTAACGGCAATTTCCTTGGTTTCTAAAAGTGGCAAGTTCCTATGTTTATATTAACGATAAATTCCTTTGTTTCTGAAAATGCTAAATTTTTTGGTTTCTAAAACTTAAAATTTTCTACTTTTCTAAAAATGACAAATTCCTAGTTTTTTTTAAAAATATATACCAAAAGAGCACGTACCAAAAACAGTGACGCTCATAGTCCCTTAATGCGGCGACGCGCGCTTCGCCGCTCCCTGTATTATGGATCCCCCCGCACGAGTGGGGGTTGCGGGGGGGGGGGGGGGAATCGACCCCCGCGGAACCCCCCCCCCCCCCCGCGCTGCCTAATTTCGGGACTCATGAATGTCACTGAACAAAAAAGAAAAAAAGTATCATGCGTTCGGAAATAGCTGAAAAATCGAAAATATGGTTTGGTGTTTTTCAATTTTCTGGCCTTGGGACGGCCTTGGAGGTATGAACCGTCTTATTTTTTTCGACATTTCGCCTTAAAGGGTAAAAAAAGACATTTCTCTATATGCTCAAAGATAAGGGGGCTCCCAAGTGAGTCTATTTGCCGGCCCGGGCGCTCTCTCTCCCTCTCCCTTTCCATTAGATCTTTCTCTTTCTTATATAAAATATATGTCAACCATATCCAAGCATGGGGAACTCGATTTCTACACCCATTTCACATGGTCTCGCCTTTTAAGACAGTTATTAGAAAACAGGTGACTGAACGTTAGCTCGCTTTTTGCGTCAATTCATTTCTGGATTCACATTTTGCCATAATTTATCAAAAAAATTCTCCGATCATTTTCCCTATACTGCAATTGGGCTGAAACGTGCCACTAGTCCCTCTGAAGACTTGCCATCCTGTTGCACCCACCGGCTGGAAACTTCGAGTGGGGGAAGTCTGAGTTAACCAATAGAACCGAGTTCCATCTCTTTTCAGAACTATTCACAAACAAAAAATTACTTCGATTATTTAAATTTAACATGAGAAAAAGCATTTACAAAATGGAGGAAATCAAGAAAGATCTAGTGGAAAGGGTGAGGGAGAGGGAAAGAGAGCGCCCGGGCCGGCAAATAGACGCGGTTGGGAGCCCCCTTATCTTTGGACATATAGGGAAATGTGTAAAAAAAAGTGTTTCTCTATATTCGAAAACCAGAAAATATCGGGAACTGGCATTAGCGTCATTCTATAGAGTATACAATTTTGATAGTGCTCGTGAAATTTTCGGCTATTCCGACAGCTTTTCAAGAAGTTTTAATTAAAAAAGACTTATGTTGAGAAATCTATGACACGAGTATTTTCAGCGTCGAAATTACCTCTAAGAGCAAGTTTTTTTTTTATGAATTTCGACGTTCCCGCCACTTGTTGACCCTAAAGCTGTCAGCTTCACATTATGATGCACTTCAGATCGGTTATCTATCCGAATTGCCATCTATTCCCGAGTCTGCTCACATCTCATTCTCAGCTAGAGACATCCTGTCAAGGATACTCCAGATTGATCCTTTGGAGAGAATTACTATTGATCAGGTGGGAAATTGAGTTTCTTTCGTATAAGATAATGGTGTTAACATATGGGTGATGGTTATATCATCAGATTCGATGTCATCCCTTCTATTCATCGATTGATTGGCTTCTCTACGACAATCCCCATGGACCAGCAAGAGTTGGGGTGAAACAGACGAAGACAGCGAGAGAAAGAGTGCGAGAAGGAATGAGAGAAGAGGAGAAGAAGGAACAAGAAAAGATTGAGAAGAGGTCAGTTAAATACTCCATATCTTTCTTTTTTCAATCGTACATGAGCACCGGGGTGTGCGGGAACCGTGTAAATGGAGGTTTCTGGTGACTGTGCAAAACTCAGAACAGTGAAATCGTTTGAAAGTAGAATTTTCGGGGGCACCCCGCAATAGACTAAACTGGTCCGGGGACACTGCTCAAAAAAAATGCTCGGATAAGTTCTGTACATCTTTGATCTCAATATCTTCTCATTCAGACAAGCAGAGCGAGCTCGAATAGCAGAAGAAGAAATGGCGAGATTGGAAAGAGAATTGGCAGAATTGGATGAATATGAAGGAGGAATTGAGAATGAGAATCTGAGTGAGACGACGGCCGGTCGATGGCCAACTAGAATACAGAGAAGAGGACAACAAACGATGATTGTATCGAGTGATGATGAAGATGAAGAAGAAGAAGAAGACGATGCTCTGCCATCTGTACCAGGTAGAAGTTGAGGACATTTTGGTAGATTAGTATTCTTTTCTTTTATTACTCTTGGTTACTGTACACTGCACCACTCACATTCTCGCTTGCGATACACAATAGGCAACGTTGTAAATATTAATAATTTATATATGCATGAGTTTGATATACAAATTTCCCACTCGATTACCATACATCTGAATGCTTATCATACAAATCTACAGTGTCAAAGTTTTTTTTTGTTCCCCTATTCCCGAGTTGTGATAATAATATTTCACAGGTATTGAATGTCACCGATGTTTTTGATGAATAAACTGAGTATTGATGTTCTCTACAATTTGATCTACGACGGATGTAACACTTGTAGAGGGAGATACGGTAATAGTGAGAGAGGTCTCATCATTAGAGGGTCTTTCCAATGTGGACAATTGGGAATCAAGAAGAACTGAAGGGAAGAAATGGGATGATCGAGTAGTCAGTCTATTCATCAATTCCTCTCTGAAACCATTAGATTGCCTTATATCGATTAGCAAAACTTACTTGGAAACATCGAGAAAAACAAATAGACATCGTCGATCTTCACAAAGAATCTCACGATATGATTTCTTGAGGGCTGAACAACTCACGATTATGGAACCATGTCTGAATTATTGAGAATAATACTTAGGTAAATGACAAATCACCCACAATCCAATCTCATGCCTAATCGAGCGAAGCCATGGGAATCGATCCGAATCATTTAGTGGAATGCCTAGAATCATGTATTGATCAATAGAGATTATCACCATACCTTTCTTCATCTTCTCTATGTTCTCTATTGGATGCAATCTATCGCCTTCCAACATCGTCCACTGCAATCTCTTCGAAAGTTCTTCGGCTACAGTACTCTTACCACATCCAGCCACGCCCATTATTACTACCGTATCCCAAGCCATCTGAGCAATGCTGAGATTTACTTATGAAATCAGCCGACTACAGTATGAAACGATTGGACGTTTAACAATCATGAAGCGGATCATTAATAGACGTTTATCTAGTTAACACAAACAATGAGTAACAATATGTCCTAATCCTTCTTCTTCTGATCAAACTTGAGTGTTACCGTAACGGAATCATTGTGTCCTTTGAGATATGAGAAGGGAGGGAAATAGAGGAATCTAGCTGCACTCAAATAGAATGCTCCGATGGAAAGTGAACGAATTGCAAGTTTGATGGTCGGTCGAGTGGAATAATATCCAGAAGATCCCGAAGTTCCCCAGATGATGAAACCACCGATAGCTGCCAGAGATCCCGTACCGATGTACCTGTAATACGAAATGATGTATTGATTCGATGATATGGTATTTGGAAGAAGGAAAGATAAATACCGGCAAGATTCGCAGTCCTTTGCATTGATGTGTCTCTCCATCTCCTCTCCATTCATTCTCGTGTCTTCTCTTCTCCACCACGGCATTCTTGATCTTTCTTAGGAACGAGAGAGAAGGGGAAGATCGAGAATTCGTTGGCTATCGAGAGACCGAGAAATCCTGCAATCAAACACATGTAAAATTTGTGCATTTTTTTTTCGTTTTATGACTTATTTAGGAAAGTAATTCCATATTATAATTTCCGACCTTTTTCTCTCAAAAATTCGAGGGAAAAATTACCCTTCTCGAGACGAAATAATGAAGAAAACAAAAACCTTTTTTTTCGATTTTGGTAATATTTTTTTTACTATAATCACGTTATGGAAAAATATATGAGAAGGCATGAATCATTATTTTTAAATGACAATGTTTATTGATAGAGCAGTAATTATTGATATAGAACAAATGGTTTAGAAATAGAACAGATTTTTTTTTATAAAAATTAAACGTGTATTTATGATAAAAAGCAATATTCATATTTTTTCGACTGGTCGATCAAAATAAAATAGATTTTTTGCAAAAAGCCATTATTTACAGTGTGTAAAACTGAGATACTATTTCGGATCGAATTTGGCTTGTTATGCACTGCCCTAAGCAATTACCACCTAGTTTGGAGGCCCTAGTGTAAAAGACCCCTAATAACCGGCTGATACCAAAAAAAAAAGTCGATAAATAAACAAAAAATTATTTTTATATATCAGGGTACTTTTTTTAAATTTCTTCCCGCATTATGAATCACGGTATGGTGATTAATAGGCGGAGTCGTGCTTTCATGCAGAGCTGAAATTAGTGTTAGATGCACAATGTTCGGGCCAAAATCCACAAAAAAAAGAATCGATTTGCATGCGTGAAATGAAAAAAAAGTCGGATTTCCACATCAGGCATATTCCATTTTGAATTCTCTTTGTCTAAATACGTAAAGACATATAGATCCCAGCGACAGTCTGTATCGATAAATAATTTTCGGAGTACACCATTTACGCCTTGGGTCAAAAATTGTGAAAACTGTTCTCTTGGCCGAATACAGGCAAACTAAAAAATAAAAGTAGCAAAGAAAGAGTGATTTAATTAATTTGTTAAACAAAATGAGTAATGTTAATTGCAGCACTCTTTTCTCGGTTCGAAAAAAACTTGTTCTTGAATGTATGAGGACCACCAACATAACGCAAATAGATTCCATTTAGTTAATTTCAGAAATTTTTATTTTCCCCCAATTTTGATTCAAACGTTTTTTTAAATTCCCGGCCAACGGGTAGCAATAATGGGCATTTTCTGTGTTCTTGGCCCACGGCTATTATACCACTCGTGTATGACCCCCAAAACTCTCAATTGAGGTGGGCGGAAATGTCCAGAAAGGAGTATGGTCGAATCCTACCGAGAACATATTATTTCGCAGTTAATACATAATGAACTCACCGACAGCAGCAACGATAGTCTGTCCTCTCTGTCGATGAGTGATGAAAGTGTTGAATGCACGGAGAAAGCAGAGAGTCGATGCACCGAGAGTACCGTACTCAAGGGAAGGAATCGCTGCTCGATGAGTATCTGTCATACATGTTGCATGCGAGGATCGAAAAAAATGCACACACATATCTATAAGTGCGTTCGCGTAAGAACCGCATACATACATATTTATCCTGACATCAAGGCAAGGGCCTGCAGGAGGTATCATTCGGGGACAGCGGTGGTCGGGATCTTCGAATTCGAGGCAACTGGGTCAAGGGAATGGATCATGCTTGGCTTCCTTGGTCAATTGTAGTGCCGATTTTAGACATTGAGCGTAGAAGTAGATCTTCCAGCTTCCAGTGACGTCCTGACTAGCGTATATCAACCAAAGTGGGAACTCACGTCGTAGTCTTGTCGACTGGGGCCTTTCTTGAAAGTTGACGACTTGAATTATATGTAGTCGATCCGAGTCCTCTGCTCGAAGTGGTACCGGGTGGGCGAAATACTTGCCGGGTTGCCCAAGCTGACTGGCAAGGATTCTCCAAACTGAGGTGGGAGAGGAGCGGGGAGACTGTCGACCGCCCGTCACGAGGCACAGAATGAAGAATACCGCATAAATTGTCCTCAAATCCGTACAGTAAAAAGTGACTAGATGAGTATTTCACAGATTATGGACGCTGTTGGAGTTGAGTTACGACTTTAATCAAAGAACAACGAAGGGCCGCCAACATGTGGCGCATCTTTTTGAGTCATTTGTTTATTCAAATCTTTAGTTTTAATTCTTTTCTGAACATGGGCTATCCGATGGTCACTACCGCATGTTGTGACGAGGTCGGCTTAAGGTCGCAATTTTCATTTAAAAATTAACTGAAATACACGAAAACCCCTCATTTCACTTGTTCTACGCGAAGTGAGCGGTCTAAAATTCGCACAATTATCATTTTACACCGCACAGTTCGCGTCGAATGATGGGAATGATGGTGAAATATGGGCGAAATGAGGGGTTCTCATGTATTTCAGATAATTTTGTATTGAAAATTGCGACCTTAAACGGCCCTCGACACAGAATGTGGTGGTGACCATCGGATAGACCATGTTCAGAAGTACAACATATCGAAAATTGGTAACTGGACTCGGTCTGGTTTTCGAGAAATTTGAGTCTATATTTTCCGGATTTTTTTTTTGTAAATTTGAATAAAAATTTAAAAATGAATTTGAATAAACAAATGACAAAGAAAGATGCGCCACATTTTGGTGGCCATTCTTTGTTCTTTGGCAAAAGTCGTAACTCAACTCACTGAAGAGCTACACTCGAAACACTATGAATATAGCATAACTTTGACCTCCTGTAATTATGCACATTTGGCATTTGAGACCATGAGTGAAACAGAATTTTGTTGATCACATCAATAGCTACCTGAATATGTGAAACACTCACATAGTCACTTTTTGCTGTACGACGGGTGTTGCGATTCTTACGCGAACGCACTAATATGGCTTAGACAATTCCGACCATACGTGGGCAGAAAATAATAGATATCTTTATAGTGCTCCCGTCAAAAAAGTAATAATTATTCATGCACCTCTTCTCCTCAATTGAGTCTTCTCTCCTTCAAGATTAGATACTTGAGAAGATTCTTCTCCCATAGAGGGCACTGTAAAAGGGCCGTTAATTGCTCTTAATTTAAAGAAGCGATAGATGAGTGATACAAACACTGCAATTGTGTTTAGAACTGAGTTAGTATGGAACCGTTTATCGTAAATATCTGAGATACAACAAAATCCTAGAATCTTTCAATACCAATGAGAGAGAAAAAAATTGAATCAAACGAGCAATGAAAGACGCAACAACAGAATTATTGGGGAACTTGAACATTATAGCGGATCAGATCACGATTGTCACATTTGATAAGGCAGACCGGATAGAGACATAATTGTATTGATATCTAATTGATCCTTCCTAGAAAGTGTCCAACGCACTCAATAATCATCGCATTCAACAGGTCGACCCAATGGAATCACACTCCTCTTATGAACGTCCATCGAAAGAGCTTTCCGCATGTCTGAATCATACAATCATTATTTGCTATAGACTTCATCTCAATCTGATTGAAATAGAATAAGATTTGTGACGATATTGATGTAGTGTCTATTTTATGTAGACTATATACTATTTTAGACAAGAAATAAACAGTTTTCGTTAGAGTGATCTCTCCTTTCCACACTCACCATATGCATTCTCTTCGCTGGTTCCTCCGTAGTAATTGATTATTTCTCGATAGACGATGTACCCGAGAGATTTGTAGAGGGCGACTGCCACCTATAAGGGTTTATTCATTATACGGATTCACATTTTTATCTTTCATAACTCAGATAGGCTAGTCCATACGTGGGCAGCATATTATAGAACTTTTTTGCACAGTCCTCCCGGGTTCGATTCGGGCGGTTTGTAGAGTGCCCCCGGCTACAATCTCCGAAGGCTCGCAATAATAATTTCCGCGTTAATATAAGGGTGTCCGGAAAGTTTTCGCACTCTGACACTCGCGACGTCATAAAAATCGCTTTAGCAGACAATTAGCATAATGACATAATATATTAAGTGGGCAATACATTCATCATTCTTTTAAGCCCTAGTACTCATTATTTGCTATAGACTTCATCTTTATGCATCAATTCCCGTGATGTATACTCTGATCGGTCACAGCCCAGTTTTGCTTTTCAATTTTCTCTAAAAATATTGGGCGAATGAAATTAGTGTTAAACTAGTTGATTATATAGAGTAGGATGACCCCTCAGTCTGAGCATAATTTAAATTTTGCTAGCGTTTCTGTTTAGCAGACTACATCTTCGAAGAATACACCCTCTTTTGTTGTAGTATACCCTAAATTTGCCCCTCGTTCAGAGAACTGAGAAGACTACTCCCAAAATGAGTCTGTTTCCGCTTTAGGCGTACACTTACACTATAATTCCCACCGTGAACAAAATCCTGAATCAGCGAGGTTGGTTGGCGAAATTCGCCAAAATCCTTTTTCACGACTTTTCCCGTCTAAGCTCAAAAATCGTGCTAAGTAGTGCGGAAATTTTTTTTTACTCTTAGAAAAATAGAAGATTGCTCAGCCCAATAATCGAATTGGGTGAACAGTTGACTACGTACGATTAACCTGTCAGAAGATTGGAATGGCTGAACGTCGGAGAGAATTCATAGACTGTCGCAAAGAATAGAAAGCATGAAAATAGAGAAATGTGAAAGTTATTCTTGATCGGACTCGGTTCCATCTAGAGAAAGGGGTTATCCAATTGTGCCATCATTAACGCTGACCTCTGTACTTCCGAACTGTAAGAGGTTTCCATCAGAGTTCTGTCTGGTCTCATAATAGAAGGAAAAATCCAAACTGTGGTGGGCAATTTAAGACCATATTTTTCGAAATTGGTCCAGAAAAAGTTGGAGAAGGGACGGTGTTGGGGCTGCTTCATGCCCAACCTTCACACAATATCAGCCCTTGAGATTATCACTGTTTCAAATTCCTCACTTCTTCCAGTGTCGAAAAAGAATTCCCCAATGGGACTTATCGTGAACCCGACTTCGAGGTAGGAATTGACTTGCAAACCCTGTATTTCTAAAGAAGAGGAATCGTCACTATGTCCATTCTATGGGTAGATGTCGTGAGTAGGAAGAGAGCATACAATAATTACTTGCCGCTGTGAGGTGTTGGAGAAATTCAAAGAAAAGGTGTTTCTTCGAAATAGTGCGAAAACTTTCCGGACACCCTTATAAAGTGTATAATCTCACTCCCAATTTCGAGTTCCCGAGTCGAACGTGGTTTTTTTTCGGTGATCAACTATTTTCTCATCGTCTAACTGTGAAGACTCCCACTGATCTGTTGAGACTGCGCCAAAAATAGTCCGGATCCTCAAACATCGATTTCAACGTCTAGAACTTCGATACAACTTTCGAATCCCCTGACTATCAGAAGAAGCGAAGAACCATGTTCGATTAGTATTAGTCAGATAATTTTTTTTGGTAAAACCGTAGTTACTATAAAAAAACAAATTATAACATTTTTTTAAATATTAATTTTGAAAAATTCGAATTTTCGGCACTAATTTTTTTGAATTTCATAATATCGCACAATTGCGTGCCAATTTTGGCTTTAGCATATACGAAAACCAAGTCGTCAGGGGTCTCGAGAGTTATATCAAAGTTATAAACGTTGAAATCTGTTTTTGTATGGGGATCGTCGGGTTCTTCTTCGCGTATTTCCGAATATAGTGCATATCTTCCTGTTCCGTAGTCTGAACGCTGGTGTTGTAGGAGCCATTTGGCTGCGTACTGCTTGGGGTTGAAGTTTCCGGACTATTTTGGTGCAGTCTCAACAGATCAGTGAGTCAATAATCTTTCTCCGTCATTCATTATTTTTTTTCTGAGTTGAATAGTCCCCCCGACGGATTTTCGCGGTGTGCAGAGTGTTCCCGGGGGGGGGGGGGCATGCCCACGTATGGGCTAGTCCGTACATGTACACATTGTACTCCAAATCATTATACATCCATATGGGTCATATCTGGGATCTTCCCTAGGTTTGTGAAAGAAGATAAATCGAAACTAAAGGGATAAAATAGCTTCTTTTTCAGGTATACCATATATTGAAATCCTACTTTGGAATTTTTTTTTCTCGTCCGCAATTACTATTCCTTATGAATTATTTACACAATCTTATCATATTGGCGTGTCTTCCATTCTCTATCTTTCTAGTAATCTAAAAATCGCTACTATTAGAGAAATGGGAATCCCCAAGTCAGACAGAGCCTAGATCTATTGCTCTTTCCGCCACAGAATTATAAACACCTGGAACAAAATTTCAGAATCCCTCCTTACTCTGTGACAGCATCCAGTCAAACATAATCTCAAAAATAATCACTATAAAATAAAAATCTTCCTTCTCCACTCATATGTTTCCTTCAATTTCCCTCTATCCGAGCACCCATTACACTATCCTATTAAGAACAAAAAAAATAATTCTGAGGATTTCTGAAACGTTTCGAGCGAAATATTGTCCACATTCATTTTCATGTACCTAAAGAATAACTATGAAACTAATAACATAAACTTATGAAAACATAATTTTTTTGAAAAATACAATGAACCCGGGGTCATGGTCAAAAAAATATTTTTCACCATGAACCCGGGTTCATGGTATTTTTCAAAAAAATATTTTTTTCTGATGTTTAAGTCATCAGTTTCATAGTTCTTCTTTAGGTACATGAAAATGAATGTGGACAATATTTCGCTCGAAACGTTTCAGAAATCCTCAGAATTATTTTTTTTTGTTCAGAAATTTGAGCAATTTTGAGGTTTATATTTTTTTCGATGTCAAATCATCGTTAGATTTGAATACTGTCAACTACAAAATTATTCTACAAACTCTCCGAACAATTTGACCTGCGCCAGGATTCGGTGGATATACAGATTTCTGAGATATGTGTGAAAAAGTGGATGTATTTTCGAAAAATACGATATTTGCTCTTTGAGAAGGCAGAACACGCGCTTTCAGTCAAATATTGGAAAACTTAGATGTTGTAGCTGCCCAAAATGATGAGATAGAGACTCACTTGTAATTTTCCGACTGCTCTTAGCATGATGAGGGAAATTCTGAGGATATGGCTAGCGGTGTAAGAAATGAAACCGACCATCACACGAAGAGTGTTGGAAACACAATAACCATTTTATTCTCTGTATGTATCTGCACAAATCTTCCGTCGAGCATCATCTCTAACGATTATGACAACATTAGTACACAATAGGAAGTACAGTTTCTTCAAAAATGAATTTCAGCCCTGAAATTTTTCGAATTTGTTTCTCTCAAAAAGTCCACTTTAAAAGTTCCCAAAAACAACTTGTATGGTGTTTTTAGATTGTTTATGAATATTTACACTGCAAATGACACTGTTTGGAACAATGGCATAAATTTTTTTTTTCGAAAAAAAGTTCGGCAGAGCGCAATTGCCACGCAAGATCCGATTTAGCCGACTTCTGAGTTCCAGTGAGCAACCGAGCTGCGCGTTCGAACGAACAAAGAACCTAAGAACACTTTTAACTTTACAGCGATTTATAACATTTTTTATGAAACCGACAGCTTCGCTCCAATGAATCAGCCAGGAATGAGTTGGAACGGTCCAAACTGTAGCCAACGATATTCTCTATCTAACAAACAAAACCGCAATTGACAACCTTTATTTTGAACCGAGTTATGATTTCTCAAACTTTGACCTCTCGGCGGAAAAATCCGAAGACTCCAGGTTTGGATATGTTTCACGCGATTGCGAAATTTTTTATCAAAATTCTGTCAACGCCAATCGATAGAGGTGTTGAAATACCTTGTATAAACTTTTCAGCCATATCAAAAATCATAAATTTCTACGTCCTGGCCATGGTCGAGTCTCTCCCGATTCCTCTCTTAAGCTGCACGTTCAGTTCTTTAAAATTACCAGGAATCGAACCGAAAATTTTGAATTCCCGGGAGGACGAAAATCTGGTGTGGTGCGTGCGTGTGGCGGCGGGCCTATTCAGAAAGCTCGCGTTGCGGTGTGCGTCGCGGTTATAATTTCAGCGCATTTTCTCCTCTTAATTACGTTACTTTCTAAGCACTGGATGATAGACATCCGCCGCCAGGATTTAATACCGACAAAATGAACTAGAATACAAAAAGTGATAATACGTAAAATAAAAGATCACAAATGTGACACAGCGCACTACCGTAGAAAAAAGTCACATTTTGAATTTGTGCGCTTTGCCTGAAAGACAAGATTCTCGGTTCGTCCTTTCGGTCCTTTCCCAGGACTTGATTATCGATTTTTGATATTTTTTAAATATTCCTTCCTTTCTATTTCGACACTTCTCTATTCATTTCCGGGAAAAATAAATAGTGATTTTTCCCGATTCCCGGTAACTTTAACGTTACTTCATTTCAATCCATTGTCCTTTCAAAACTGACTACACATTATATCACAGGTTGCAGTAAATTAAACAACATTATTTGTGAAAAAAAATACAAATCTGCACTTTTATGCGTTGCCCAGCTTGCATAGTAGCACTGTGACTTTTGATTATTATAGAGTAAAAATCATCCAAGCCTTCGAAAAAAATGTAAAAGTGAATAATAGATTCCCGGTAACTTTAATGTATTTCAACCATAGACCAAAAACGTTTGTTCCCGAAAGTTCCAAATGATGTCTGGTTTAAGGGGTTTAGGTTGAAAAAACCGAAAGGCTAGATATTCCATATCTACCGGGAGTGCGCAACAGTGCCAGAAAAGTATATTGCGGTGTTCCGAATTTCTACAAATCTTTTTAAATTTTGCTCAAAAATCGGCCTCAAATTTTTGCGGTAACAGTGATTTTGAATGTATTTTCGCTCATTGGCACAAAAATTTTCGCTCTTAAGCCCCATATGTTTACATGAAAAAAGTTGCTCACGCAACTTGTATTTTTGGTTGTGTGGTAGTCCTAATCCAAAAAAAACAGTATAAAACAGGAGACTACATATATGTATTCAACCTTTTCCACTGAAAGTTACATTTAGAAGTAACTTTATGCGGAAATGTTCATCAGGATTTTTGGGGACCGAAAAAAATTAGGTCTCAATTTTTTGCACAAAAAGTGAATCGGTATGAATTTCCGCTCGTATGCACAAACAATTTCGCCATTTAGAAGCCCCATATGTTAACATGGACATGTTGCATTCAAAAGTTAAATTTTTGGTTGTGTGGTAGTCTTAATCCAAAAAAGTACAAAACAGGGCTGCATATATGTATTCGACTTTTTTCACCGAAAGTTCGATTTAGAAGTAACTTACAGTCGAACTTTTTTTTAAAATCCTTATGTTTTGGAGCAGAAAAAAAATTTCTCAATTTGTTTGCACTAACAGTGATTCTGTATGTATTTCCGCTCGTAGGCTCAAAAAAGTTCGTATTTATATGGTGAAATGAAAAAAGTTGCACTCAAAAGTTTCATTTTTGGTTGTGCGGTAGCCCTAATTCAAAAATAGTACAAAGCATATATGTATTCAGCCTTTTTTCAATGAAAGTTAGATCAAGAAATAGCCTGTTTCAAAAAACTAAAACCTACCCACCCTTATTCCTTAATCCCTGCGAATGCGTTGGTGATAAAGTATACGTATTATTATTTTAAAAAATCGCTTTAAAGGCTTTAAAGTGATTACATAGTTCTTTCAAAAAATGTTGCTTGTCAATTGTGCACGAAGCCATGATTACGTAAATTTCGGTTGGATAGAAAGAGCGATTGATAAAAAAACTCACTTCATTGCTGACTCTAACGAAAAGATCCACAAAGTAGCCCTTCTTCCTGTAATAGATTGAGTTGAGATTTATCTTCTTCTTCAAAAAAATTAAATCATGTCATATATGAAAATATGCTTACTCTTCACTGATGAGCTCGAGTCCTTCCATTAGCCTTGCTGCCAATCCGATCCTTCTGAACTCAGGGGCGATCGATAATGCAGTGACGTGACCGTGCCATTGCTCGTCTCGACCCTCCGATTTACCCATTACTGCAACCATTATTGTCATGTATTAAACTGGGGGAAAGGTGAAGCACTTTATTTATCCCTTTCGAGGCTAGGAATAGTGGACAAAGATGACAAACTGACTGTAACCCATTACGGGGCCGGCGGGGTGATCTACGATTTGAAAGTATTCAGGCCAGCTGATGAGATATGAGAGGTAGAAGTTGAACCCGTACTGAAAGTGCGTCAATCGATTACGCTTGTACTTATTTCGATGTGATCCAAACGTGAAAACAATCCAAGAGTACATGGAAACTGAGCTGACCGTCTCTGTCAGAGGATCCACGTTCCTGAAAACACGATGTTATGATTTACCATCATAATGTGAACGAATGATGCACTCTGGAGAAGATAACAAAGAATCGTAGAAAGGATAAGCACTTACACATTATTGAAGCGGAAGAGATCATCGAGAACGAAGGGACGAAGTGATCCCATCTTTGACACATCAGTTTAGTCTCACATTTGAGGCGATCACAGTATCCTTCTGGGGCACATAAACCCATTGTTAGTGTTGGAGGACATTCGGTTGTGTACCAGAGATGTTTATCGTTTGTCTACCGCGGAGTTCTGGTGTGAAATATAACTACATAGGGATTAATCGCAAGGGGCATCTTTAGCAGTGGGAGGTGTGTGAGAGAGAGACTAGAATCGAGATCGAGGGAGGTCTCCAGATTGGAATGATCACTCGTGTTTCGCATGCTTGCTAGGGTCTTCCTGTACTCCGAAGTCCTTCAGAGCGGGCACTGCATTCTTAATCCATCGCATGTAGAAGAGTTCCTGTCGCTCGTGGGGTTGCACCTGATAATCAAATATCGAATCAACACAAACGCGACGGGAGCCACAACTACCTTCTTCTCACTTTCGAAAGTTACAATTGAAGTTCTATTTTTCTTATTGGTGGAAAATATTGGAAATAGAGTAGATCTGATGAGGAAAAGTAACTCACAAGTGAGGGATTGGCCTGGATCTTGTAGTAGGCCCAGTGCATGGCTGAAAATGGTAGTTTGTATTTACTGAATCAATCGACAAGACGAACAAAACAACAAGGAAGTTATATACTTACTAACGATGAGTGCTCCGAAGACTCCCCATTCCTTGAGCGTACGTCCAGTGACCATCTTGCGAGTGTATTCGACCTGAGGAAACGAAGAAACTGACGATTAGTAATCACGAGCAGTCAGGGTATATATGTGAAAGTGCGGGCACAAACTAGAGTACGTGAGAAACGCAACGTTTGGAGAGAGATGACAATCGAGGTGTTGGTTGTACTCTGAGCTAAGCAGTAGAAAAGCGATCAAAGCACGTCTAGTGACGACAATCGGTGTGTAGAGAGACTATCAGAACGTAATACACCAGCCGAATATTCGAATCGCAAAGAAATACTTTGTTACCGTACGATATCGTCAACAGTCGATGAATAAAGTGCATTGGCACAAGAAACCATGGAAATGGCACAGCCGCACAAAAACATTTCCTGAAAGTACGGTAGTAGTTTACAAGGAGCATATCCATGATTATGATTTATTTTATTTTTTCGTTGTAAGTGAGGAAGCAAGGACGTTTTTTAATGTATCATTAATGTAGGGACCGCAGCGGTGATATTCAAAGTAGCTCCTAAAATCATCTAAAGGTTCGGTGGGTCAGATCGGTGTCGGTGTGTCATACTTATTACTGGATAAAGTATATTCCTATATTACGGGGGGTAGCAACGGATGTTGGTGATCTTATGCGGGGATTGGGAATGGGCAGTGGTGGCTGGATGTGATAGTGAGCCAGTTTGACGACAGGCATACTAGAAATTGCGAAATGGCGGTAGACGCGAAAATATGAAGAAAACGAGGTAAACGGCGCGATATTTGTACGTTCTCCGCAGATTCAGGCATAGTGATACGGCTCATATCGTGGAGAAAGATGCGGAGAATGTAATGAGCAAGAGAAATCCCGGGGTACACGTGAAAGAACGGAGAAAATAAATAAATACGGTGATAAATTTGGATTTAGCTGCAGAAAACGAGGTAAACGGCGCGATATTTGTACTTTCTCCGCAGATTCAGGCATAGTGGTACGGCTCATGTCGTGGAGAAAGGTGCGGAGAATGTAATGAGCAAGAGAAATCGTGGGGTACATTTCGACTTCGGAGCTTAGCTAAAGACAGGCAAACATCGAGCATGATGAGTTTTGTGCAAGTATTATTTTGAAGAAATTAGGAATGGAAACATAATATACCGGGTGCAATATGAGAGGCTGGTGCTAGGGCTATCAGTAGGGACACAAATTTCAAAGAAAATCGATAAAGATAATTAACAATCGATAACGGAAGTTAAAGCAAATATTAAAACCAATTTGCGATAGAACGTTGTGTGATCGGTGGTGTGAACTGTATAGGTAGTTTTGTGAGAACGCAGAATTGTCTCAAGGATCGCTCTCTCTACATTAATGAACTTGAATATGAAGTTATTACTTGTTACTGGCAGCACAGTTCAGAAAAGTTCGAGGCTTTTCAGCAAACGAAAGTGCCAGTGTTTACAAGATTAGAGTGACACTCGGGGTACAATTGAAGAGAAATTGAGTGCAGAATGAGTGTCTCAAATTCTTCTTCGTCGTTTCTAAAGAGGAAAGTCTCCGGAATTCTTCGATCGAACTATGTTCCTCCAGTATCAGAAATGGAAGCCGCTCCAACACTCAAGATGGACCCTTCAGCACCAAGAGATACTCTCTCCCTCAAGTGATCTACCATTCATTTTCAATCGATAGTGGAATATTTTCAGATGTCCATGTGGATACATTAAGCGAGATGTAATGTGCATAGGTGATGTGGTAGATCGGGAACAGAAGGTACTATATCGTTTGTCCACCTACCGTAATCCCATTTCAGCTTTTTCACTTCTGTGGCGGTTTATTCATTTTGATCTCCCGTGGAACAATTGAGTGTTCTCGATGTCGAAAGGTGATTTCATCTATTCTCTTCTCCATTTTCTCCTTCCCTTCCAGACTTCTTCTTGTATCTCATTCACTTGTCCCTTCTGTGCACTTGAAAGTGTCGTCATCCTTAGCAAACCAATTCGTGGTCAAGCAGTTCCTGTGTGGCCTCGGTCGAAAACTCCCGATCGCCCAAGAATTTCTCCCCAAAATACACGGAGACACTGAATCAAACTTCTTTATTTGCTCAATTACAACTATTTTATCCAATTATTGATAATCTGTCAATCTTCTAGGCGAAATCGTTAAAGCAAAAAGGCAAAGGGGTTGTTTAACTCGTAGTTTGTAACTATTATTGCGATATATGTCGATGATAAGAAAGGGAAACAACAAAACAAATCTAGCGAATCTCTATTAACAAAAAACTAAGTTCTTAGAATAACTGACATCTTACGTACAATTTCTCGAGTGCTTCTTTCATTTTCTCAATGAAACGATCGGGATTTAGAGATCGATCGAGACTGAAATCGGATTGAAATATTGAGTGAATAAAATGAAGATGAACTCACTCTAACGATTGATCGAATGGATCCTCAATACAGATTAAAGGCAAATTCTCCTTGTGGCTCGATCTGAATGATTATTGCATGATGATGATGCAATAGAACCGACTTGTGGATGATTCCACCCCTTCGGATTGAGATAATGAACTTGTTGAAGGGAAAATTGCAGTAGTAGAGGAAGAATCGAATGAGTAGAATTCCCGGTGAAAGATCATTGCAATTAACTGAGAAAGAGTGGGTTTTGATTGAAATCTGAGAGATCAAAAAGACATAAGATTGAAACTTACTCACGCCACCAATTAGAATGTGGTCGGTATCGAATTTTCCATAAGGATCAGGAGTGCATCGAGCGGGATACAACACAGGAAGACAAGGTAGAATTGGAGGGAAGAGACCACAATGAAGATAGTGGATGAGGAGAGAGGCAAGAACGTAACTGGAAGGATACGATAGATGGAGAATCAATCGATACTCACCTCGAGACTCCATCAGATGGATCGAATACTGTAGTCGACCATTGTTTGAGATACAGGAAAAGAAGAGGAAAACGACGGTCAATTCTGGAATTAAATTGATTCGAAATATGAAAGAAATGATCGAAAAGCGACCTTGAGTAGGCTGAAATCAGGCAAGAGAAGTAAGGAGTCCTCTTTGTGAAATGGAAAGTGACTGGAATTGAAGGGCAACCGGGGATCACGACCAAGAGAGTTGCCTGAACAGAGAAGGGGGAGGATTCGGAAGGCGGGGGAAGGCGGTAGGCGAAATAGAAGTATATGGTAGGGTGGGGGAAGAATACGGTAGGGGAGGTGAGGAAAAGGATACGATATGCGAAGGGAAGACTTACCGAATGAGAGGAATTTGAGAGGAAGACTGATCCTGCATGACACATATCTGTGATATGAGGTAGAATCATCTCACTGCAATATCAGCTATGCAATTTGTCATTTGTTGGACTGTAATCAATACTTCAAATTGAAGAACTCATAATCAAACTAAACAATAACGGGTTCAGAAACTAACTAGAGTCGTTCGACCGATGATTCATATATTCCGGTGATAGTGACATCGAGATTGGAGTTTGTAGAAGCGATGAGAGAATGAGTTGAACCGGAGAGGAACATTCCCACACATTCTTGATTCAAATGAGGACGCATGAATCGACACAACTCATTGTAAACCAAGTATTTCTTCTGTAGATCATCCGGTTTCTGAAAAGAGGCAAATTAGATCTCTCGATAGTGTCACCGTTTTCCATTTATATGCAATTTGAAACAAATATATTTGATATTTGATTTATATCCCTAGTCATTCTACCTTAGTCCATCCTCTATAGTACCTGACAACACTCATCGAATACTGAATGGATCTTCTCTGTGAGTCTCTCAATCTCTTCTTTCTTCGTTTCTTCCCATTTCTTCTGTATCTCACAATTCCTTCCAATCGCAAATACTTTGAATGATTCGTCGATCGATGGATTCATGTCTGAAATCAATATTACAGCACTCATCAAGATCTTCACTATTTACTTATAATCGATTTATTCTTGACCATCTTCTCATAATGAATCTTATCCTTTTCTTCTTCATTCAATCGCTCTCTTGATTTCAACAATCGATCTATTTCCATCCCAACTTCATCCCACTCGTCCTTATTATTGTTCTGCAAAAGATAATCAATCGATATTCATTACAATCGACTACCGTACCTCATTCGATTCTTCATTCACTTCCACAGTATCCTTCTCCTCCTCATCAATTATCGATTGTTCACTCATTTCCGCCTTCTCTTCATTCTCAATTTTCTTCCTCTTCTCTTCCATTTCATCGCAATTCTTCCTCTTTCTTTTCTTCTTCTTTTTCTTCCGATCTTTCTTTTCTTTCCTTGTCCAAGACGCCTTGGCAATCTCCTAAAACAGACCCATAATCTACCTGTAACGTGGAATACTAGTAGAATTATATCGATACAAATCGATTTACGAAAAATGATTTCCCTTTCTTCCCTACGCACTCACTTCTATGTCAGGATCGATGGAAGGGAAAAATCGTGCATAATCCACTCCATTCCTTTCCATTTCATTCAGTCGATCACTCAATATTCTTTCGTATTCAATTCTTCTCTTCTCTTCTCCCTCGGACGAACTAATCACTGAATATGCAAACAATGAATACATCGATGCCGGTAATAAAGTAGGTTAAATAAAAGTTCCCAATTTCCGTTTGACTTACAGTATTGAATTGCCTTCTCAATATATTCGTTTGTCTCCTTCGTAGTCAATTGATCGATAACTTCATCCACTGTCTCGTCAGCATACTGTAAGGCCTGGAGGGTCAACCGCTCAATGGTGGATAGCTTACATCTCTCAGCATGAGATAGATGAATCCAGGAGGGAAGACATTGATGGAATCGATAATAGAGAGGATCTCCATAGCGTGGCCACTCAGAGACTCACTCAACAATACACTTTGAGTGACTCGTTAGATGGTACACATCCTACCTCAATGTCACATCCGATACCGTAATCCCCTTGGTCTTGAGTAGAGGTTTCAGAATGGAGAGAAGCTTTCCATTACAAATTTGTTCATCCAACTCCGCCACGATGTCGACAGATCTCAATAGAAGAATGTCCAGAGAAGGAATTACTCTGAAATATCCCAAATTTATTTGGGAAGAAGACTGTAAATCAAACCGATCTCTCAAGAGTTTCTTCCACTTTCTCAACAGAGTGAAATTTCGAAACGTCACGACCTGAAATATTTCTATTCTTGGATTAAAAAAAATTAAATTAGCGTACTTTTCCATCGACAAGAGTAACTTTCGATTCACTTTCATCCATTGAATCATCGTCTGATTGATTACCATTCTGAAATAGAGTAATATAGTTTTAATTATTTGATTCCTCACTTTCTCAAACCTCAATAATTTCCACTCCAAACAATTCCCCATACACTTTAATCAAATCTTTCTCATCTTCTCTTTCTTCTCCATTTATTGTCCATCTCATCTCGTCGTATAGAAGCAAATCGGGAATACTTTCTGAATCGTTTCCAATCAATATAATTAGAAAATTTAGTATACAAATTGACAAAATGTCCTACTGTTGTTCTGCTCCTCAATGAATCTCCTCTTGATTTCCTTGAGTGCCATTGCCCATTTGCTCAATTTACTCGAGTCGAACTGAAATATCTCCCGTCTTTTTTTAACAATGAGTCCCAGCAACTCAACCGATCAACCATTAATAATGTTAAAAAAAACTAAACTCACTCGAGTGAGAACGAGATAAAAGAATCCTCGGGGGAAGAAATGAATGGAAAGAGAGAGAAGAACTAGATAACACCCATCACATTCAATGTCTCTGCATCCAAATCATGCATTACCATTATCAAAGAAGAGGAGAAAAAGTAAATGAAATGTGCACCAACTAACTTCAATTCTTTCCCCTTCAATCTCTCTTTGTTAACAAACCACTTCTTGAGATCTTTCACGAGTTTATCTGAATAAATCGATAAGACTCTCACAGATTCATTCAATATTCTTACGACTGAACAAATCGTTGTTGAGTGCAGTGAAAAACTGCCAACTTCTCTCTCTTATCTGAGATCGAATGAGAGACCTGAAAGAAATAGTGAATAGACGAAATCATCGTTAAAATTGCTGACATGGAATAATCTCCGAACAATCTCATATTCTTCTTCCAGAATGACGAATCATCTATTGGAGAAATGAGAGGAGGAGCATTCTGAACGAAGGTGAAATCAATAGATGGAGGAAACTCCATCACTCACTCTGTTCAGATTACGGTAGTATTCGAAACTCGTCGAGAGTAACTCGGGCTGGAATGCAATCGGTCGATTGATTGTTGTATACGGTGACTCACCCATTGTCTCAGATATGCAGTAGTTGATGGAAGGAGAGATCCGAGTACAAATTGGCCAGCTCTTCTACTAACTTCTCTCATTTCTCTTCCTTTCATTCCAACAATTCTCGGAAATACGAAAGGAACGATGGGAGTCATCAATTTGATCACTTCGTCCATTGACGATTTGTTCACAATAATCTAAGGCCAATTGATTATATCAATCAATATTCTATTCAATCCCACACTTCAATCAAATTGATATTGTACCTTTCTGAGTGAAAGATAGACGAATAGCGAAGGAATTCCTTCTCCTTCTACATCACTTCCAATTGTATACATCAGAATACGGTACGCGAGAGATGAAAGAGGATTCCTGACACGACTTTCCATTGATTGGTATATACAGTATCCACTCACTCAATGAGTTCTTCCGTTATTCCTTTGTACCCGGGTGAATTTGATATAATGAATGGAATGAGACGACATGAAATGTGTGAATAGAGACTTGAGTCAAATAGTTTCTTGCTAGCGAGGATGGATACTTCTGCATGGCGTCCAGGCCATGTCGGCAAACGACAATTTTGAATGTTTCATGCACTTCTGACCACTTTTTTGCCCACATTTATCGAAAATTGGACAATACACACTTCGGCACGCGATTTTAGGAATTTCCGCCCGAAATACCTGCGAGAACCCTATCTGACCTATGAATAGAAATGAGGAATAAGAGAGATTAGACAAACCATTGAATAGATCTGAATTGATCCTAGAAAGGAAAGTGACCGAGACATCTCTCAATTTCTTCACACAAATGTCCCATGCTCTGAAATGGAGGAACTTCACATATTCCTTCCCATCCATCATTGGTGCTCACCCAGTTTCATTGAGTGAATCAGTCTCTCCACTCAATATTCTCCATTCTTTATCATCTCTCATCGACTTCCAAGTTGTCTACAATTTCTTCCTTCATTCGTTCATAGACAAAAAGGTACCGTGAACAGACGGCCCAAAATGAGCGAAAAAGTGGTCTACTATGTATTTTTTTTATCAAATCATTAACACAAGTAGCCTTTTTTAATAGCATTTATCGCACTTCCATATGTTTTTTTTAAATTTCCTCGGGATAGGTAATTAATGTGTAGATTCGTTTCTTCATTCACTTCACTCACTTGTTCTCCAATCCATTCATCCACTTCTCTATTCAATTCAATCACTTCATTCGAGTATTCTTTCACACTCAGAATGACATCATTGAATAGATTAAAGTAGAGATGAGAAGTTGAATCAGCGACTATCGATCGAATAGAAGTATACACATCAATCTTCTCCGCTTCACTCACATCTCCATTCTCTCAAATTTAATTGAATTGAGAAAAAGATTGAATAAATGTATCTTACCCCGACCGAATAATCGTCGAAGTACATCAGATTGATCAATAATTGGATGAAGAGAATCGATAAGTGAGGAATGACTCTGGAAGAACGAATTCACTCTCTTTCTCAATCGATATTTCACCTTGAGAAGAATGAGAGTGAGAAATCCTCTTGGAAAGATTCCGATGGACGAAAGAAGAACCAACGTATTGAAGGAAGATCGAGAAGTACAATCTCTGCAAGAGGCAAACATTTTCGTTTGCCGGAAATTCCAATTTTTTTGCCAAGCAATTTCAAGACTTCGTACCGAGCTCATATTCGTAAGAATCACCCCCTATCCGACCAGTATCCATCAACTTTCGGTATATATCTGACTAGTTTTGTTGTTTTTTTTCTGACCAGCAGAAATAACGTTATTTCCGGACGGAAACTCGAAAAGATTGGTGGAGATGGGAGAAATACTCACTCGAGGTGAGAAGATATGAGAGAATCTGAGAGATGAGGGAAGAAAAAGAGAATACGAGACAAGAGATCATCTGAAGATGGAGGATTGGAAGAGAGATCAAAGATCAATTGACCTTGGAAGATGAGAGAATCGATGAAGGAGAAGAGATTGACTGAACGAGTGAGAAGATCAGCCAATGAGAGAGAAGAACTGAAGAGAAGAAAGATGAGAGAAGGAAGAAGAAGAGAGAGCGATGATAGAAGATAACTTACGGCTCAATGAAGAAGTATTCCATCTCCCAATTGAGATTATCATTTGAGAGTTCATCAATCGAAGTTGAAGAGAGGGAATGAGAGGGAGACACTACGGTCTTCTCAAATCAAATAGAGGCCAGACTTAAGAACAACCACCAATTGTCCTACCTTCTCAATCTTGAGTCTCCAGAATATCTTGTGGTATTTGCTCACACATTCTCCATTCAGTCGCACCAATCGACGGATTATTCCCTGAATGGGAAGATCGATAATCGATCGATAACAATGATCGTACCTTCACTACTTTCATCTGTTTCTTCTCCTTCTCGTACAATTCACCGTCTTCCCACTTCGATTTTATCATTCTGCCTGAAAAGTAACTGTTCTTGATTTTTAATTATAACATCGGACGATTTTGGTGGCCCATAGAGCCTCTGGAATTAAAAATCCGAAGACAACAACATGTCCCTTGTCGTTCTCTCAAAGTTTGAGACCGAGAAAGATTGATTGAGTAAGATTTCTTCTCGAAAAATATGATTTTTTGTTAGCAGCTCAAATAAATCGATAAGAATGTAAACCATACATAGGTGGAATAATCGTAGTGCACTATTCGTGTATTCTTCAATCTCATTCATCATTTCCTCCACTCCAAATTTCCTCGTGTCGCTTAGAAGGAAAAGAGCAACGAATCCAACTGGGACCAATCTCTTCTTCTCCAGATACAGTATCACTCTCGTCCAGAGATAACGAGACCTCAATATGGTTGGTTCCTCAAGTGATTGTCCAACTATCGTATTCAATCGATCGATATCCTCCTTCTACCGTAGTCATTCGATCGATATCTCCCAACTACCGTACTCCATCAATTGATATCGTGAAACTACCGTAATCACTCACTCGATCTCTGCTCCATCTTCTCCATATTCATTTCGACCAGAGACGAATTCTGATAGTGCAACCATGAAAGGACTCTCAGGCATGGAAATGTCTGAACCATTATCGATCGATTAGTAGATCAAAGACGTCATTTACCTCTCCAATATCCATCTATTAACATAACTAGCAAGTATCCGTCCTTCAAACGATCTTCCAGCGCCGCTTTCATTATTGATCTAAGAAAGAACCAATTAATCGATCAGCCGAAACTACTGTACCTGTCTATATCGTAGTCGTCACATGCTTTGTAAGCCAATTCATCTAAACTCTCGTCATTCAACTCATCAATGAAGGAAGTGGTCGAAGAAGAGTTCTCAATCAATTCAATCAATAAATAATATGAGCAATTACAGTACCTCCATCCATTCCATATAGATGGATCGATATATTTCAGAGGGTAAAATGATCTCTTCCATCCAATCTTTCCATTCTTCCCACTCCTCAATCTCTTCATTTTCCAATTCATTTTCTTCCATCTCTGAAGGTCACCTCATAGTTTTGAATACAACATAAATGTAGTTTCACGAGAGAATCGTTACTCTTTTCATTTATTCTGCAATCCAATACTGAAGTCATATATTGAAGAGAAAATATTTTATCGAAATCTTCTGCATTTCGTATACAAAAAAATGTCCCGGTGAAATTTGAGATCACAACAAGAGAACAAATTAGGAAATTGTGTGAGAAAACTTCTAAGAACAATCTAATCGATATCAAAGGGAGGGGATGGGGTAACAATGTCCTGGATGTGGTTTGATCTCCAATCCCTTTGTAGTTTGATCTTTGATCTCTTCCATCAAATCTCGAAATTGGTAATGACATCTTGACAGGCTGCAGTCATTGCAGCAGTGAAGTGAGAAGATGTGAAGGGATCGTTTACTCTGAGAAAGAAGAAGAATGAGGAATACAGTAAGATAGAATGAGATGAAAAGTTAAAAGATTGAAATTAGGAGTTCCCCTCCCCAAATCTTCCCTATTTCTTGTCAAATTTCAAATCCCATTGCGCCTCGGGCGTAGATCAATAATTTCATTATATTTTAAAGATCAACTCACACGACTGTGTAATTTCCATCGAAGGGATGTTCGACAGCAAAGTCAGGCACTGCCATTGGGAGATCTCTCCTTCAAATAAACCAATTCCTTCCAATTCATCATTGTCATACTCACTTTCTAACTACAGATCCACTCCTGATCGAGATTGAATATCGAGAGAAGTCGAAACTAGCGTAGTACATGAAGAATCCAATGAGGAGAGAAGCAGGAGATTGGAGATTGAGACATTCTGAATGAGAGAGATTGGAAGAAGAGAGAGAGAGAGAGAGAGAGAGAGAGAGAGAGAGAGAAGGATGAGAAGAATTCTCGCTAGAGAGAATGCATGGCGTCCAGATCATGACGGCAAAACAATTTTTTTGAATGATTCATGCATTTATGACCACTTTTTTGGAAAATTCATCGAAAATTAAGCTATAAGCACTTCGACATGCGATTTTAGGCAGTTCGGCACGAAAGAACTATGAGTATTCCATTTGAGATATGAGGGTTGGATACTCACGAGGAAGAGGAGGATCGAAGGGAGAAGCATAGTCGAAGGAAGAGAATGCATCGGGAGTTAGACGAGAGGGATAGAGGAGATGGAGACAGGGGAGAAGAGGAGGAGAGACTCCACATTGGAGATAATGGAGAACAAGAGTTGTCAGCAGATATCTAAACGAGAGTTTCTGTTTATGCTAGCAATACTATTCTGACGATATCAAAACATATATCTGATTCATAGAAGAACCATTCACTGTATTGGAAGGAATGCCGTATATTCGTAGAAATAAGCATAAACAACATACTTGCTGATATCATCGGGTCTTCTGAAGTGAGTATTCGTCCAATGTTTGACGTAGTGAAGGAGGATTCCCACACGCTTGTCGATACTAAACAAGAATAATCAGAAAGTAGAGTAGAGTTGTACATTTGAATGGTAATGGAAGGAAACGAACCACAAGAGAATCCATATCTAACAAATCGATCGAAAAGAAAGGCATAAAAACATGTTTTTGAGATAACATCCCGCGTAGTTGCATTGCATTTCGATTCGCTCACCTATCATAGATGGTCATAATCTTGGAGAAGTAGTATGCTCCTGGATCGATTGCAATTCTGACTCCCAGTGGAACTCCAGCCATCGAACACTCGAATTCAATCTGAGAAGAACATCAAGATTAGAGCATTCTGGAACGGATGCTACTTCAAAATAATTCCAACTAAGAATCCTAAGAGTACGGTATTCTCACCAATAATGCGTCTTCTTTCTTCACTTTTCCTCCCCTCTGAGAGATAAGAAAAGGGAGATCTCGGAAGAACAGATGGCTGCAATGGGAAAAATATGTATACTTCGCCCCTCCACTTCTTCATCAGGAAACTCCCGTACACTCAATGATTCTTCTCCAGTAGTCTACCGTATTTTCATATCTTGATTCTGATTACTTACTGTATTGCTGCCGACGTCATATTGGGAACGGGAGAGACCAAAACAAGATCGAGATTCGATGATTTCGAAGCGAATGAAGTGGAAGTTGAACCAGAAATTAGGAAGAAAACTCCGGAGGCGTCCAATTTCTGTAGAGAGATACAAATTATAATACTGAATATTTATTTTCTAATAACTCCAAAAATTCATTTTTTTTGTTATTTATAATATGTGACCCCCTCCCCCTCTTTTTTCTTCTTTTACTGACCGCTTGCATTCCATCCTGCAATCTCTCCCACACAACTTTCTTATTCCTTTCCTCTTCCGGAGTCTGCAATATAATATTCTTCCAGTTTTATATGATTTCATGTATACATTTTACTCCAACCGTTAATATTCCCTTCTTACCTGTACATTGTTCATGAATTGATCTTTGATTTTGATGTCGAGTAGATCAATTTTGTCCTTGACCTTCTCTTCCCATTTCGAATGTCCACTCACTCTTCTCCATACTGTAGTCACTCCCCATTCTGGACGGAATTCCCATTTGGACTCTGAATACAATCTTTCATCCATGGAAATAAACTGTCTGGACGGTGAATTATAGATAGAGACAAACAAATTAAGTATGAGACCGCGTTCATTTAAAATCGATTTTCGTCATTTGAATGCATTTTACGACGATATCCTTGATGATGGTCATAGTAGCTTTAGTTATCGCCAAATTCTTATCATTTATCGGTAATTAGAATTAGAAAATAGAAGGAAGCAGGTTTCCCATTCCGTGTAACTTATACTGTATGAAAATAGAGATAAAAATTTAATTACTTTGCCACTTGTCATACGAACTAGCGTGTCAAATTGGTTTGGGCATTAGTGTACTCCGGGTAATATTCGATCTAGTATTCCAGAATGAACAAGGATCTATCGCGTACTCGCGAGAGAAAAGGAAATATTCGTTAGCCGAGGAACCGGCAGGTTCCTCATACAAGCAAGGGAGACACGAAAAGGTCAGGTAGGTCAAATTTCACTAATCTCAATTCTACAGTAATCCTACTCGTATGTAGGGTTGCATACAGAAAATGAGATAAGAGAAAGGTGTGAATTACTGGGCCTTTCTGTCTAACCCTTGTGTACGTGAAGAACAGGCCTGTTCCTACCCGGCTGTCCTCGTTCACTCTAGAGTACCCTATGGACACTCAAGTCCAGTCAAGTTAAGTCCAGGTCTTAATAAAGGGATAAAAAGCAGAATAACCTAGTCTATATTTACCGATTTTGCCTACCCTAATACCAACCATACTAAATATATTTATCTAGGAAGTATAATTTCCTAATCTAAACAATTGAATGCGATATAAATGATAATCAATATGCATCTCACCATCCATTGGTCTGAATGATCCCTTCACTTTCCTCCAATGTTCAACACAAGTTCCCTTCAGATTCCTCTCCATCTCTTCCTTTTCTTCTCTCTTTTTCCTTTCCAATTCTTCCACTCTTCTCTCAAAATCTCCTCTTCCATCTCTTTCTCTACTCCTTGATCTACTCCTTCTCCTTCTTCTATCATCATCCCATCTTCTCTCATCTCTCCTCCCTCCATTCTTCTCCTCCAACCATCTCTGTAGTCTCTTCTCCCTCTCATTCATCTCATCTTCTACACTCAATCTCCTCTCTCCTCTATCTCCCCTATCTCTCCTTTCTTCTCTGTCTCTCCTTTCTTCCCTTTCCCTCCTTTCTTCCTTCTCCCTCTTCTCTTCTCTCTCCTTCTTCTCATCTCTTCCTCCTCCCATCATCAACATTGCCATTCTCTCCAATCTCTTCTTCTGTTCTTCTTCTTCCTTACTCATCTTAATCTCTTGATATTCCATTCCAATAGGAGTAACACCGAGGGAAGGAGGAGGAAGTCTCGTATTCACTGTTCCTCCTATCGATGGAGGGGGTACACCAGTAGGTGGAGCAGAGGGGAAGAAAGTGGGTGGGGGCATCATTCCACTAGATGGCATCATGAATGAGGGAGGGGGGACTCCTTGAGGGGGAGGAACTCCCATCACTCCAGGAGGGGGACCTCCGAATAGACCCATGGCTGGAGGGTAGATACCAGAAGGGGACGGAGCCATGTGATTGAAAGGAGGTTGGGGTTGGAATGGATTAGAGATGAGTCGATGGAGAAGTCGGATTGGTTTGCCTGCAGGAGGGACAACGACGGGTGCAATGCGTTTGTTCTTCTTTCCCATTCCAATCACTTCTTTCTCTTCCTTCTTCTCTCTTCTCTTCCTCGCTCTTTCCTCCTTCCTCTCATCCATAAACTCGTCTCCCATCTCAGGCATCACAAATTCCTCATTAGTTCTCAATGGGAATCCATTGAGATCTCTCTCCACTCCCATTCTTTCACTCCATTCCTTTATCGTCGATTTAGTCATGGGAGAAGACTTCATCCACTGTGCCACGAAACCAGGCTGAAAGCAGAACATATTGAATACAACATTATTAGATAACTGTCATAGAATGACGGTCATTCATAATCAAATATCGTAGATATTAACATCTTACATAAAATCATCTACGAATTAAAATTGAAAAAAAGAATGGTTACCAGTGATCATTTAGATGCAAACAATCTCTCCAATAGATCGATGTATGCAATATTCAGATCACTGGCATTGAATCCATTCATTGCGTGAGAGAAAGAGAGAAAGAAAGACACCAGGTGTGAGAATTGTTTGTGAAATGTGTGAAATTTGTGCAGATATACAATGGAAACGATCGAAGTGTGGAAGGAATCAGAATACGGAAGACGGCCGAGATAAGACTTTGGGGCTGATGTGGGTAAGGTAGATGGAAGAATATACTTTCTGGGATGGACAATAGTCTTCTGGGGAGTAATCTTCGTGGGGGGGGGGCTGGCGTTAAAGACTTGAAAAAATCATGAGTGGAATTACACTGTCAAATAAGACGAAAACATGAACATGACATGTTCAACATGTTTTATAACATCTGCATCAAATTTCGACGCAGTAGCTTCAAACAATCTCGCAAAGGAAGAAAAAAAATATGCCCACTTTCCACCCATGATATTTGCGCAGCAGGAATAGGGGAAATAGGGCGGTATATAAAGCAACTATGGGAAGATCAAGCAACACACTAGATGCATTTAGACGATTTGGAGATACATAAGCAGTGTAACGAATCAAGGGGAATAGTTGAGGTTGATTTGGATCGTCCTTAGAATCAGCTTGGATTGATGATGAATGAGTGAAGAATTGAATTGGGGAATCGATTTCGATTACAATCGGAAACAGTTCGTAAATCTGGCGGTGTCGAAAGAGGGAAAGAAGGAGAGGAGAGGGCGGAATGAAATGGCCCTTAGGACATCGTTAAAACATCTCTACCATACAAAACAGACACATATTACTGAGACAACTGAACTACAGGGGATAGTTGCACAATTAAAAAATATTGTTATCATATTTAAAAAACTGGAGAAAAAGTAGAAGGACTGGTAAGTGACTGGATATTGACATAAAGGTATATTGAGTGGAGACAACATACGAATCTTGGATTGAGAAGTGGAAACAAGGATAAATAAAGTGAACTCACGACTCTCGTGCACTGCAATCTTCCGAATACATCTGGTAGATGAGGATAGACGAGATCCTTTCCAAGTTGTCGTAAATTGGCTAGATTGGCAGCCACAAGTGGGTCCTTCTCGGCATTCTTCCCAGCCGAGGTGTATTTCGGCTCGAGTTGAATCACTGAATGGAAACGATCATTCACAATGTGTCCACTTTCAACTATTATTGATTAAATTTAAATTATATTTCGCATAAATATTTAAATTTCAATTAGCCCACTTAGATCGATATTCTCATTGACTTTGTCCTTGATCTTCGCGAGTAATTCGATACAAGGATCAAGCAACGATTCATCGAGTACCACCTGAGATAGAATACATCAAGGAATTGATCACGAACAGTTACTCCACACATTTTAAAACACGGACAATGACCGTGAACTCATTTTTGAAGAAGACAGTTGTTGACACTCGAAAAAATCTAGAAAGGATGAAATAAGTAATAATAAATCTGAAAACTGGCCAATTTATGGGGTTTGAACTATAGTTCTGACCAGTTTGATGCCAAATCTGGCCAGTCTCTAAATTTCTCAATCAGTATTATTACCCGTGGGACGAAAATGTATAAGTTGCTCATCCCTCCCAATCGCCTCAAAATGAATACACACTTACCGCTTTCAGACAGAGAATGTAGATTCCTTTGGGAAAGACAGAATATCGATCGATTAATTCGAGGAATCGAAGGCAATTATGACGGGTTGGATCACTCAAAGAGACACTCTTAATTGCCTTATTCTCAATTAATAACTTACAACAAGTCTTTGTCGTCCCAACAAATCGACTTGCTCACAATTCGGCATTTGCTGATGAGATTCCCTGAAGTTTTCCCGATTGCAATTTAATTCATCTACTAAGTAAGTTTACCTCCATACAGTCTGTCGATCTCTTTGGATATCTTGATTGCTGCATTCACTACACTCTCTCCATCCACTTCACTGCAAAGATCAAAGATCACTTCCACTTCTTCTCAAACGAGAATCTCACGTTTTCAGTCCCCACATACTGCAACTATTCTTCCAGAATTGTGATTGCTGTATCATTACCATCTGAAAGTTATATCATATCATCTTCCGATTTCATCCAAATTTCCTTACTTTATTCTTCAATTTCTCCATTTTCTCCTTCGAATATCGATCCCATGGCGTTTTCTCGTCGGTTATCCTTGTCAGTCTCTTCCCTTCTCTTCTCTCTTCATTCTCCCTAATCGCCGTTTTCACAAACTCCGGCTGGAAGAGTGAGATTCACACATGGCTTAGCAACAGTATTCTCCCGCTTTTTGCAACAAACCCACCGGACTTCGGTTTTAGATCAGACCCTCCCGCATTTTGCTCAAATTCGCCAGGTTTATCTACGACCATCCCGCTTTTGTCCTTTCAACAACAGCCCTTGCCCATCAATGATGAGATTACTTCCGATCATTGGCACTGACTAAAGTACATCTCCCAATTCATTCAACAAAGGTAGATCACTCACCCATTTCTCATTGTCGACTTCACTGAAGAGAGTTGGGTACTGCCATATAATGTATCTGTCAGTCATTTCTTGCATTGCTTTGCACTTTCCACGCATTTCCGCATTCTTCGCGAGTCTTTTCTCCGAGCACTTCGATACTGAAATAATGACATTTAATAAGAGAGAGAATAGATTTTATAGTCAATCTACGGTGGATTTGATTCCTCAGACAGACCAGACATCAAACATCACGGAATTACGATATAAACAAAGTGATAAACTGACTGAATGTGAGCTGTCCCTTCATATTCGAAATTATCTTCTTGAATGGCTCAATAACTGCTCGTATTTTCTCCCGATCGTCTCTCAACTGGAAGGAAGAATTTATTGATTGAGAGGAGAGAAGAGACTATTACCAAATTGATGCAGAGATAGAGAAATCCACGTGGAAAGAAACCGTAGCCATTAAGTGTAGTGAGAGCATAGTAAGCAGTGCGTTTACTCGTGTCACTGGAATTTAATCAATAAACTTAATTAATAAAGTAAATTAATAGAGTAGATGAACTGACCAAATGTGCTTCTCCGTGAGAACTGACGCTCCACTCACTACGGCACTTCGAAGTCGATACAGAAGAGAACCTGAGAAGAGAAGATTAAGGAAGGAAGAAGAAGAGAAAGACAAACCAGTGAAGAGAGTATCATTGAGTTCCATGAGGAGAGCGATCGAAGCCTTGATAGTGTCTTGTATCGATAGCATTCTGGAGAGAAAGAGAAGAGATATTTACTGCCCGGTACTCATCAATCTATCACAACTAGTTATCATTGCTCTCACTAGAGATTAACACTCGAAAAGTCGAAAATTGAAATAACAAAGCGCTTTGACTCTGTTTCGGAACAGTTCTCTGTCTCGTTGTTCATCTTCCTTTTGTTTTCGAACAAAGAAAGTTTCGAGTGGCAAACACAAGTTCTCACCCATCAATGCCGAGTGTGGGGAGGAAGAGAATTCTGCATTTGTTCCAGTAGCCATCATTGATTCCTCCAGTCGCCTACAACAAGAAACGATTGCCCCTCTAATCAACTCAACATGGATGATCTCCCCCGCCCCCCTTACACATTTACTGCTTGTCATGATAAACTATTATTATTAATAATTATTATTCTTCTCTTTCCCCTCACCACTGTAGTATTCACATCGTTCTTCTTATCCAGAACGACGACGTCGTCATCGTTCACCTGAAATACTTTTAATTAGGATCGAGACATTGATCTACCGTAGTCTCAATGCAAACAATCCCTCACCTCATCTTCCAAAATTATCTCGAGATCCGATTCTTCGGTCATCTGAAACAACGATACAGAAAGGAATTATTTTCACATCAATAATTTAACGCTTAGATATGAGAGAGAACTCAAACTCATCATGAGCAACAACACTTTTTTTGTGAGGACCATCTTTAACAAAGTACCCTTCTCAATGGTATAACCTGACAAATATGAAAACCGGAAATTATAGAAGATAGAAGTAACAATGAATCATAAATGGACGCAACAACAACTGACAACAAAATAAACAAGCAAGGTAACATTAACATAATATTATTCAAAGTCAAGCAACGGAATCGGGAAATATTCTAAGTAAAGGAAGATTCAAAGATGAGGAATGGCGGGGATTTGGAATGTGGACTTGAGTGAATCTTTCGCTTTTCTGCACGCTGCTCTCATTTGCTTGCAATCAATCTCTGATGCGATACTGAAATGAGGAAGTGGAACAACTTTTTTAAAAAAATGTATCAACTCAAGATATAAAAAGAACATTTCGTACCTATCCGGCTTTGTATGATAAGGGATGTATGGATGCTCGATGGAAAGCTTCGTACGAGGAATTTCATCGGTAGCATTCCTGAAGAGATCGAGCCGCATCAAATTTAAACCATAAATTCACTCTTCACCTCTTGTACAGACACCCCTCTCTGATTGAGATTATGTACTTCTCGAATTCAAAGTCAGAGAAATACGTAAAGAATCCGATGAGAAGTGACGATATCGACTGATTATTTTCTGGAAAAAATATGTCATACAACAGCTTTGTTAAATCAATAATTGTATGAATCATGAGCTTCAAATCTGACCCTGTGGAATAGGAATGATGTTGATTTGATTGTCTCTGAATGAGGTTGGATCGAGTGAAGGATAGAGACAAGTGAGAGAAGGAAGAAGAGGAGGAGAAACACCGCATTGAAGGAAGTGAATGAGGAGAGAAACTACGTGGTAACTGAAAGAAATTGATTCCCATAATACATTTTCGTCCCACGTACAATTACTCTCATTATGAACCCTATAAACTTGTCAGATTTAGGTTTCGAGTGTGAAAACATCAACAAAAACATTGTTAACGGACATTGCTCGCGTCTTGAAATATTTTATTCCCATTCCCAACAACTTCCACTCATAAAAAAAGGTTACCTTCTGAGTCTGATAGTGACACAGGTGTATTCTAGAATTCTCCATGCTTTGAGTACAACAACTAGAGAAGCGACTCTTTCATCCTGTCCATCGATCATTTGATAGACATGAGACATGTACAGAGTTCCCGGATTGATGTGAACTGCCACTTCCATCATCGAATTCCCAGTACACTCACTCGAAACAGTTATCGGAAACTGAAATGTAACACAAATGCAATGTAATTTCTCGAATATAAGAAACGAAAAAAACAAATAGGAAAACAAACTGACACTGCCTTTCAACTTGTCTCTCACGATTGTGACTCCTTCCGTCTTTCCCAATGTTTCCACCAGACCAGCACGATCACTAAATGACCTTATTATAGATACCCAATGGCATAATAATTTCATTGATTTGATTGTCTAATTTTTCTGTTGTTACTCCTAGAGGAGTCTGATGGGTCGGTAAGAGATTAAAAAAAATTCTGACATTCTGGATGTTCTACATCCAACGAAGACGTCGAGATTTGAATTGAGAGCTGCAAGTGAACAGAGAGAAGAACCAGTGATGGTGAGAGTACAATTATGTGCACTTAGAAAGGCACTCAGAGCACCCTTGAGGTAGGTTAACACTTTCATCTTATCTTGATAGTGTTCAACCCTCTGAAATAGGGACCATTATTGTTCACCTACTGCACTTCTCTGACTCGTTTTTGTCACCTAGCTGTTACATCGTAATTATCATGTTGCTTCACAAAATTACAATTCATTCAAATTTTTGGCATGGTAAATGATTGATTGATTGATTGATTAACTATTAATAGAAAGAGATACGGGTACTACCCGAACTAACCATAACAGTGGCTGCATGGTAGTCTGTAATCCGACGAGATAATCGATTCATTTCAGTCTCATTCTCATTTTCCCATTGAAGGAGAGATTGGGGACGACTCCAAAATGTCGTCACTTTCCACTTGCAGTTGAATTTCCACTCCAATTCTGAATGTGTCATTTGAATAATCTGAGGAGAGGGAACACGGGAATACCATCAGAGGGAGGAATGCTTCCTTGGAAGACGTAGTGACATGAGGATTGTGTGGGCTCAATGGGCATAGTGGAGTTCATCCCTTCATTCTGAATATTCGTAGATGCAGGGGCGATAGAGATTGAATGGACCAACTTCTATATTCTCTTTCAGATTGGCCAAACATTCCACTGCCACATCGCTCTTCTTCAGTTCCAACGATCTCTTTCCGATTGTTGAACCCTCGCACTTATAATCGAAGTCAGGACCTGCAAAATGAAGCTATGAATAGCTTTTGGAATACGCAATCTAGAATATATATTTAAAAGAGAACAATCTAAACGAACCAAAATCGTTGAAGAATTTGAGATATGAAGGAACGAGAGTGAACAACTTGGAGCAAACTTCTTCTAGTACTTCGTCATTCTTCTAAAATACAATATATAGAATGCACCATGGAATTTTGCTTTCTCAATTGTAATGAAAATGTAAACTACAATAACGTACGTTGCGAAGAAGAAAAAATACGAATCCATTCGGGAAGATCTTGAAACTGTTGAGATTCATGAGAAAAGTGAGAGCTCTTCTCGAATGAGGGTCCCTGACATGGAGAGACTTATGAATGAAGAAACGAAATACGAACTTGAGTTTGTCGATAGTAGCATGCGAATCGGGGTAGAATTCATTCAATCGATTTCTCAATTCGCCTACAAACGTAATCACATTGAAATGGGATGTAGATATATTAACTACCTTTGAAGGCTCGATTAAGACGGAAGAAGACTTTTACTGCATTCTGACACACATCGTACGCACTCCATTCGCTACAAATCGATATAATTGCAATCAAAAACAAACAAAGAAAAGGAAACCTCTTGATTCCAAATTTGGAGGAGTACTTTGTCCAATTTCCATCAACGTACGGAGTAGACATCATCTTTTCCGACTTCGTCAATACTTTATTGGCGCATTCTTCATTCTTAAAGAGTCACAAATTTACAATTCGATGGAAATAAAAAGTAAACTCACGACTTGAATGGAAGTCCGAGCGCCGACGATCGAAGAAAATATGACAGGAAACTCTTCAGCGAGCAGTTTCTTTGCTTCATAAACTGATTTCACCGCAGCCTGTAGATGAATTTCTATTTTTTTCCGAAAATAACGAAGTCGATATATATATTTTTATTTAAAATGGGATGTACTCACGGATCGCTCCTTTCTGACAGATTCCCCGAGTGCTGATCGACATTCTGATAAGAAGTTGTGATATGAGAGAGAGAGAGAGAGAGAGAGAGAGAAAGAGATTGACTCATACCAATCTTGATCAGCTCCATGTTCCATCTACAGCATCCGACACACTTTGGAAGAATGACGTCACATCGCGCATTGTCGTTCTGAACGAATGTACTCATAGGTTGAAAGGTAAAAAACATGACGATGCCAACCCGCATTTTGAGACTTTTTGGTTAAAAAATGAAAACCCACGCATTTTCGGATTTTCATGGCCATTTTTGAAAAAAAAAACCAAACCCGCGTTTTCGACTTGCCTCAACGCACCCTTTCGACCTATGAATGCACTAATTGTATGCGAATTGAAATATATTTTTTTTTCTTAAACTTACGAGTGCAATGAGGAGAACAAAGAATCCGATTAAAGAAGCCAATTTCTCTCTGTCCAGATACATCACCAAACCGATTAATTCCTCCTTACTGCAATTATGATGACTTTTATCGAGCGATACAAATATTTCTAATTCCTATATTCTTAAGAGATTGAAAATATCTCAGTAATTCTCCAACTAGGAAATCACTGAATATCATTGATTAACTTACCCTTGTAGATCACTGCGCGTAAACTTGATCATTGTCTTCAGGTAAAGAAACTGATGGAATTCATCTCCGAAAGTTTCCTCCAGGAATCGGATAATCGATAGAGCGATACAGTACTTCTCATCCACACTCATCTCACTGCAACACAATTATATGTGGTATCGTAATGTTTGCAGGAGATTATGCAATCAGTGCTGAAAAAGGAGTAAACCTTTTATGTTTCCACTTTGACAGACAATATTCCCAATATCCAGTGGTTAATTGGACGAGGCGAGATCGGAATCTATCGAGATCCTCAAGAAAAACGACTAGATAATACTCAAGTAGATCCAGATTAGATTAAATAGTAATTAAAACAGAAGAAAGAAAGTTTCTCACTGAGTGAACAGTCTCTCCCCCATTTGGATTCTCCTCCGTCTCTTCATAGTTCTCATCTTCGTCTATATTCATTAATGCGAAAGTCGAATTCGACACTCTGTCATCTTCCTCTTCCTTCTTAGCTTTTCTTTCATGCAATTCGACCTCTGACGAAGGTTTCTGAAATATACGACGTATTTAAATTTGTTATCTTTTACGTACATCTCAAAACATAATTTCATTATAACCCCAACAATTAAACTGTATACTTCTCACCTCTCCCTCTCTCTCCTTCTTCTTCTTCTCCCTCTTCTTCTTTTCCTTCTCTTCATCATCACTTATCACTTCAATCTTAACTTTCTTCTTCGGCACTTCGATTATCACACAATCACCATCTTCTTCCTCCTCCTCTTCTACTTTCTTCTTCTCTTTCTTCTTCTTCTTCTCCTCTTCTTCTTCCATTTTCACTCTTGTCAAATCAACTTCCATTGCCTGAGATTCTTCTTCCACTTCTCCACATAATTTCTTCTTCTTCCTCTTCTTCTCTTTCTTCCCATTCTCATCTTCTTCTTGCTCTTGTATCTTTCTCTTCTTCTTCTCTCCACCCATTTTTTCCTCTTCAACTTTTCTAATCTCTTCTTCTTTCTCCCTTTCTTCCTCTCTTTTCTTCTTTCTTTCCTTCCTCATCCTCCTTTTTTTCTTCCTATCAGATCCCTCCTCCTCCTCCTCCTCGATCTCCACGTCATTTCGACTCTCATCTCCGTCATTCTGAAAAGAATTTCCAATAGTCAGCAAACACGAAATCGGAGTAAAAGGAAGAGAAGTCTGGCAGTGAGGAAATGAGACTCGATCAATAGATTGAGGGCAGTCAATGCTTGGCCTGTCGACGCGTCTCTTAATAGTATCCTTCATTATCAACGCACACAGAAAAGTTATAAATATTTCTTTTAATATTTGCGTACCTCAAAAATGCGCCGTCGAAACGAATGGAATCCATGGACTGTGAGGCTCTGTTCATCTTCCTCAGAAGGGGAATGAGATCGCCTCAATAATGAAATATTGGTTTGAAGTTGATCCCGATGCTCACCTCCAAATATTGATTCAATCTTTACGAAGACCCGAACTGACGCATTATACGCATCAAATGCACTCCATGTACTGTAATGAACATATTTGTTATCATCCTTGAGATGAGATCTGAGGCGTCAAAATCGGGATCAAAAGTGACGTTACCTCGTGATGCCATAACTACATTCGGCTTTTTGGAATCGTTTGTTTCTGAATCGTCTTGACTTGAGATCGTGAATCTTCTTGTCTTTCCTTGCTCCGTTCCACGATGAGACACGCAGTGAATCCTGAAGTTAAAATTAACATTTGCGAGAATAAAAATATGACATATAAGTTCATGCCAGCGAGGAAAAGTACCTCTTCTGCACGCCGTCTAAACCATGTTAGCAAACTTTTTTTAAATCATTCATTTTGGCTCATTTCCACCAAATGTACACATATATGCAAATTTATATTATACATATATGCACATTGCAATATGCATATCGGTACTCGATAAAAGACAATTTTGTGCGAAGTGCCTGCTAGAACGCTATTTGGCCTATGGATCAAAATATAGTTTAAATATTTTTTAACAAAAAAATGTATAAGAAGGCTAACGGTACCCGATTGAGGATAGATTCGAATAAATTGAAGTATTTCCCTTCCAGATCTCTCCGAGCTATCGATGCTTCTTTCAATGCCATCTGAAAGAATCTTCACATAAACAAATTAAACAGATGAGTAACGACTATGTCTGTCTACTACTCACATGCCATTCTCTCTCAATTGATTTTCCGAGAGACAAACTCCTTCCGATCTTCACTGCATCCATCTGCTTCCCACAGCAATTTCGACTTGCTGAAAGAGCCTTTCGAGCGGCCGACGAATCGTTCTAAAATACAAAAATAAGGAGGCAAATATACCGTGATATCACTCACGAGGGCGAGGATTAAAAAGAAGAAAGAATCCGCTATGAGCTTTCTTCTGTCCAAATACAACACAAGTCCGATCACTTCCTCCTCCCTGTAAGTACGTCATTTCAACATTACTATTTTTCAAATATTGTAAACTCACTCAGTGAGATCTTCTGGGGAAAATGAGTGCAATGTGTAGTACTGCAATGCCTTATTCAACTCGTCTCCGTAGGAGTCTTTGAGATGGGAGATGATAAGCCGAGCCATTTTGGAGCGATCCCTCACACTCGGCTCACTAAATAATTAACAGATCAGCAAAGCAAAGCTCTTTAGTGAGTCGAGTAACAATTCTCAGACACATTCATGGAGGAACGACTACATGCGAAAATATTACTAGCTAGATCAAACTCACTTTTCGATACCATACTCCTTCATCAATTTATTCCAAGAATTACGCGACAAATCGATCAAATTCGAACGGAACTCGGTTATAGTCTGGAAATATATAGTATTTATACATTTGAGTCCTTCTCTAATTAAATTAAGAGAGAGCGATAACGGTATTCACCGAGTTAGTGAACGACGAAGGTCGATTCTCCTCTTCTTCATCTTCTTCAATAATCATTCCTTCGTCCTCAGTCCATCCCTCGTCTCGACTCTCACATTCCATTTCCATGTTCTCAGAATAATTTCAGTTTATTATTACAGTAATACTACTTATATCAAATTAACTCAGTTCTTCACTCATTTCTTACACAGTCTGTCACTCTTAGTAGTACTAAGTTAGTACGTACCATTCTCTTCTTCTCCTTCTTTATCTTCCTCCTCTCCTCAACTTCACTCTCACTGTCCTCTTTTTCTTCTTCCTTCATCTCTTTCTGGACACTCCTATCCTCTTTCATCTTTCTCTTCTTATTTTTTTCTCTTTTCTTCTTCATCATCCGATTCATTTTCTTCTAATTTCACTTCCTCAACCTTCTCCTTCTTGATCTTCTAAAATTTGAAATTGAAATTCCGGCAAAATAATTCCATTCAACGAATGTTTACCCTGTTAGAAAGAAGTGATTCTGTGTGTTTCACGTGGACCTCAAGAGATGAGCAACAAACCTTGACTGGTTTCACATCCTCTTCTTCCTCTTCTCCATTCACAATCGCTCCACACGTCGAAACCTACAACGACGAAGAATAATAATGAAGTAGGCGTCGTTACAAGTCTTATCATACATGGGCTTGGGTGTAGCCAGCAACACCCTCTCACATTTCAGCCAACCCACTAGTGTTGTTAGCTCGAGCATTGCTCGCCGAGTACTCGGCACTCGCCGAGTCATTTCTCACCCACTCGTTTTGACCGGTCGCTCGTGAGTGTGGCGAAGAAAATGACTCGCGAACAATGGTTACTCGCGAGTGTCTACGTGAGAAACACTCGTGAGCAAGAGGCACTCGTGAGCATTGCTCGCGAGTGCCTTTGTTCCCACTCTGGACATTGTCAGATTCACTGTGAGGTGAGGAGGTGTGGTGACCGGTCAGAACCACAGTGGAGATAATTGAATTAACGATGCAAATCTACTCGCGAGCAACACTCGCAAGTGACCGGTGCTCGCGAGCAAAAAGTGTAAAATGAACTCGCGAGTATACTAGGCTCGTGAGTCGATTTGACAAAGGCACTCGCGAGTATCTATTGTTCGCGAACATCTTTTGAGAAAATACTCGCGAGTTCCGAGTTACTCGCCATAACAACACTACAACCCACCCGATTTCGGTTCAAGCCGTCGCTGTGATGGATCAGACTCTCCCGCTCTTTGCTCAAATTCACGAGATTGTATCTCCTACCCTCCCGCCTTTGACTAACCAGCAACAGTCCTTGCCCATATATCAGTCTTATAATCAATTTCATCAATGGAGACCAACCTGAGTCCACAAATCATCGGCTCCTTCTGTGACGATCATCTTCATTGCTTCGTCTGCCTTATTCTTCCTCATGTCTATTAAAATAAATGTACTAATATAAGATTAACATTGAATTCAGATATTTAAAGCTAATTGTTTCTATTTCTTTTGAAGAAAAATACAGAAAGCTGGATGTACCTGCGTTTTATGAGTCGCGTATTCTCGTGAGACAACTATCCACCGGGAGGAACCTTTCTTGCATCCGAACTATTCGATGCTGCCACACAAAAGTTTGTTGAATTACATTTTTTTTTAAATATTGCACACAGAGAAAAAACTATAAAACGTAACCAGATATTGGAGAGAAAAGGAACTCGTCTTTAGAACGACCACTGAATGGGAAAATACAATTCTTTATACACATGTGTAAGATTCAACCTGATAATTCACCAGCACAATCGAAACCAGCAATCATTGAAACAAAACAAAAAAAACAATCCACGGGCATGATAAATTCCTTCACTATTTGTCGGCAATAGGCCGGATGAGCACCAAAATTCATTTTGGAAAAAAGTTATCTCAAATCTTATATTACCTAAATTATTATTATTATTAGCACTACGATTTGATACGATTTAATAGGAACAATCAGACGATGACGTCTATCACCGCCAGATCGGGAGTTCTCTTCCTAAATGACTCTGCACCGTGTTGGAAGGCAGTCCGAATTGCTCCCATGTACTCACGACGAACACATCTGAAACAACGACGAAATACACTTTCATAATAATTAGGTGATATAAGTTTCAATATAATTAGCTACCGAATAGATCGCAAATACATTCAAAAGTACTATTACCTCGCAGTGTTCTTTCCATCGAAGGGTTCCTCAATGAATAAGGGCGCTTTCGTTGTCTCAGCAGGCAGTTGACTTCTGCAATCAAGCAAATTGAGTGGTTTTATCATAAATTCACTTATCTACACATTGGTAGATCGCTCACCTCGGGAAAACCATTCCTTTTCTAATGGAGATTGCAGAAAGAGTGAAGTCAAATCGAGAATAGTACTCGAAGAATCCAATGAGAACTTCGCCCACACTCTGCTCGTTAGGAATTCGTCCTGAAATAACACGTGCATTCGGCAAAAATATAAATATAGCTTACGAAAATGAAAGATATTATCAATGATTAGTTGTAAAAAATGGACTCACGCGGAAGAGGAGGCGTGAATTCTCCAAATAAATTGAGATCGCTGAGTTCGGGTCGCTCTCCAAATCGAGTGTGATAGAGAACCTGTAATGGATCGATGGATGACTACAGTTTTCTCAATTATTTTTCTACCTGCAGATTGGGAAGAATTGCGGGGACGACTCCACATTGGAGATAATGGAGAACAAGAAGTATGAGAGAATAGCTGAAATCAGGCAGATCAAGCAGAATAACTCCATCCACAGTTGATTTCACAACTAATACATTCAAATCAATCAATAAAAGTCACAATATTTACAAAGTATGAGTTACCTATTGAAAGTGCCACAGAGTGAATCATTAATTCCTGCATTAATTGCCCAGTGTTTCACAATGAGACAAAGAACAGCGAATCGATCGTCCACTCTACAATATATCCAATTCACTTCTTCATGCCATCGTGAACGATGTCCCTCTGATCAACCACAAACCTGGCGTAATAGTGCATGAGATGTGAATTGTAAACACCAGCTATATTGTTCATGTTAATGTCAACTTCGAGTGAATTTGGAGCCTTCGTTTCCAGTTTGATGATGGGAACCTGCAAAATATCTTTATTACATCCGACATCGAATATTCGAAGGAGGTAACAAGTGTATCACTCACAACAGCGTGTCGAATGAACTGGCATTTCTCCACCATCTGTCGATTCCTCTTGAGCTCATTGAACAACTTATTCAGATTTCGCTTTGCGAATCTGCAAAGGAAACCTTTGTCATTAATTAGAACTCTCATTGAGAAGTCACTCTTGCGTAGATATAGTTTAGACATTCTGTTCCACTCAATTCGTTGCACACTACAGTAACTCACTCCTGTCCCTCAGTAATCGATCCATCTCTATCGTACACGACGAGACACAGATCCATGTCAGAGTTGTAACTGCCGCATCCATTGATGGTACTTCCCACAGCAAACATATTCACTGCGAATCCAGGGAAGATCTTAATTAATAATACATTCGCATAAAACAAAACAAAAAAACACCTTCTGCGCAATTTCAAGAAGCTTCATGCGAATGTCCTCTTTCCAGTTGTAGATCTGAATAATACCGTTCTCAATTTTATTCTAACCTAATAAAACGATCCAAACATAATACAATGAAAACGGCCACCAACATCATCATCCTGTCCATTCGATTTGTAATGTCGCCAGATGCTTTCATCGAAATCAGAAAATACTTGCTTCGAGAATCTGGAAATAAAACTCTTTCTACAATTACAATTTGATTCAATCCAATACCAATTCATATATTTCAGATGAATTACCGCTACAGTTAGCAACTGACCTTTTCTTGTATTCCTCTACCCTCCTCCTTTCATTTCTTGCTCCACTCCATGCAGTAGCTCCTAACAGATCAGTCTCAGAGTACATAATAGACATATCGAGGTATGCAATCGAAGAAGTCGCTGAAAATATACTTGAAAGATAAAAAAAAATATTATTAAGAATATACTTATCGAACTCACGCTGTTAGTATATCGAACTTACGCTGATTCTTCTTCTTCTCAGGAGTTCGCACGGTGTTTCCGAGTTTTGCCTGGAAATTAAATAACCGTTTAGCCGTATCTGTCTCTTTTAATGTATTGCCGTCTCATTGTTGGTAAAAATATAATATTCTGCCAGCATCAATTCACATAGAAATAAAATAGAAGGAATAAATTAATAAACCAATGCACCACTTCAACTTCGACGACATCATCATCTCCATCTGGCGAATCACTCGAACTTCCGACCACTATGCAATCGTCTGACTGAAAACACGCTTTTTTTTCAAAAGTTTAATCACGCTCATTCTCCGGTAACCAATTTACAAATAAAGAAACAATATCCGTTCTGACAATCTTAAGCTGGACAACATTCTTCCAATAAGTTTTGCCCATACCCCTGCTCACCTCTTCCTCTTCCACTACCACCACTCTCTTCTTCTTCGATAGAATCGGAGTCCAATTCGACGTCGAAGGCTCATCCATCTAATAATAAATAATTATCACTTTCTGTCATATTCGTTTCCCCTTTTAATCAATGTGTGCAGTGCTCACAACCAAAGTCAACTCACAGTTCTCTTTCTATTCTTGTCAGCAGTCTTCTTCTCGCTAGGTGGGGGTCCGGCAGGAGGGGGAGGGGGAGGAGGCAGGAGGGGAGTTGCAGATGATCAAGATGCAGCAGCAGCTGCTGCACCACCGCTGCGTCGGTCGTAATCAGCAAAGACAGTCTTGGCGTATCCGAGTATCTCCTTCCTCGCAGCTCGTGAGGCAATGGATTCATCGTCCGTGTGGGGAGGAAAGATTCGAGACTTGACGAGGAGACATTCGAATTCCCCTGAATTTGTGCAATAAATTATGTAATATTGTAAGCATTATTTCAGGTGCTATTCAAATAATCAAATTCATAAATCAAATGATTTCTTACGTTTCTTCAGAACTGCTTCAGCATTGTCGAAAATCTTCTGGCACAGATTGATGAGAGGGGCATTACGGACCTGAAAGCATCAAGATGCCTATTTTCTCTGTCTCTTTACACTCACTCCTCTAGTGGCCTTGAAGTCCTTGAGTAGTCCCGCATGTAACATCGATCCAGCGAATACTCCGGCAAGATTCTGACGCACCTTCGATCGAGAAGTTCTGTAATCAACATCGATAGATATAATTTCATATCATGCAATATTTCTGATCATAAACCAAAACGATATGTGCCAAAAAGTCGAAACTGTTGGCCTACATCACTATAATTAGAGTTAACGAGAGAGAAAGAAACAAACGCTTTTAAATTCATGCCAGACATGGAGTGGAAGGTGAGTCCTTGCAGAACATTGATGAATTCATCTCCATATTTCTCCACGAGATATCGAATAGTGAAACGAGCCATATTGGAGCGATCTTTAAGACTTGGCACTCTGTAATAAATCCATTTGAATGCATGTACAGTTATATAAATCTCACGTCTTGAGTTCGTACAATTCGACATTCTTCTCCCAGCCATAACTGGCTAGCGAATGGAACATAACCAACAACTGCAAATGTCAATGTACTTTAAAATAATAGACACATTTTTATATAAATATAGTTCGAACTCACCGAGTTCTTGACATCTTCTCCCTCATCAAATACATTCCTACTATCGCTGCCTGATCCGTTCTTCTGGAATAAATAGATATCTATTTATATTGTATATGAGAGGAATCGCGAGAAAGTCGAGCATGACTGGGACGTAGAAATTTATAATTTTTAATTTGGCTGTTAAAATAAATGTACTAATATAAGATTAACATTGAATTCAGATATTTAAAGCTAATTGTTTCTATTTCTTTTGAAGAAAAATACAGAAAGCTGGATGTACCTGCGTTTTATGAGTCGCGTATTCTCGTGAGACAACTATCCACCGGGAGGAACCTTTCTTGCATCCGAACTATTCGATGCTGCCACACAAAAGTTTGTTGAATTACATTTTTTTTTAAATATTGCACACAGAGAAAAAACTATAAAACGTAACCAGATATTGGAGAGAAAAGGAACTCGTCTTTAGAACGACCACTGAATGGGAAAATACAATTCTTTATACACATGTGTAAGATTCAACCTGATAATTCACCAGCACAATCGAAACCAGCAATCATTGAAACAAAACAAAAAAAACAATCCACGGGCATGATAAATTCCTTCACTATTTGTCGGCAATAGGCCGGATGAGCACCAAAATTCATTTTGGAAAAAAGTTATCTCAAATCTTATATTACCTAAATTATTATTATTATTAGCACTACGATTTGATACGATTTAATAGGAACAATCAGACGATGACGTCTATCACCGCCAGATCGGGAGTTCTCTTCCTAAATGACTCTGCACCGTGTTGGAAGGCAGTCCGAATTGCTCCCATGTACTCACGACGAACACATCTGAAACAACGACGAAATACACTTTCATAATAATTAGGTGATATAAGTTTCAATATAATTAGCTACCGAATAGATCGCAAATACATTCAAAAGTACTATTACCTCGCAGTGTTCTTTCCATCGAAGGGTTCCTCAATGAATAAGGGCGCTTTCGTTGTCTCAGCAGGCAGTTGACTTCTGCAATCAAGCAAATTGAGTGGTTTTATCATAAATTCACTTATCTACACATTGGTAGATCGCTCACCTCGGGAAAACCATTCCTTTTCTAATGGAGATTGCAGAAAGAGTGAAGTCAAATCGAGAATAGTACTCGAAGAATCCAATGAGAACTTCGCCCACACTCTGCTCGTTAGGAATTCGTCCTGAAATAACACGTGCATTCGGCAAAAATATAAATATAGCTTACGAAAATGAAAGATATTATCAATGATTAGTTGTAAAAAATGGACTCACGCGGAAGAGGAGGCGTGAATTCTCCAAATAAATTGAGATCGCTGAGTTCGGGTCGCTCTCCAAATCGAGTGTGATAGAGAACCTGTAATGGATCGATGGATGACTACAGTTTTCTCAATTATTTTTCTACCTGCAGATTGGGAAGAATTGCGGGGACGACTCCACATTGGAGATAATGGAGAACAAGAAGTATGAGAGAATAGCTGAAATCAGGCAGATCAAGCAGAATAACTCCATCCACAGTTGATTTCACAACTAATACATTCAAATCAATCAATAAAAGTCACAATATTTACAAAGTATGAGTTACCTATTGAAAGTGCCACAGAGTGAATCATTAATTCCTGCATTAATTGCCCAGTGTTTCACAATGAGACAAAGAACAGCGAATCGATCGTCCACTCTACAATATATCCAATTCACTTCTTCATGCCATCGTGAACGATGTCCCTCTGATCAACCACAAACCTGGCGTAATAGTGCATGAGATGTGAATTGTAAACACCAGCTATATTGTTCATGTTAATGTCAACTTCGAGTGAATTTGGAGCCTTCGTTTCCAGTTTGATGATGGGAACCTGCAAAATATCTTTATTACATCCGACATCGAATATTCGAAGGAGGTAACAAGTGTATCACTCACAACAGCGTGTCGAATGAACTGGCATTTCTCCACCATCTGTCGATTCCTCTTGAGCTCATTGAACAACTTATTCAGATTTCGCTTTGCGAATCTGCAAAGGAAACCTTTGTCATTAATTAGAACTCTCATTGAGAAGTCACTCTTGCGTAGATATAGTTTAGACATTCTGTTCCACTCAATTCGTTGCACACTACAGTAACTCACTCCTGTCCCTCAGTAATCGATCCATCTCTATCGTACACGACGAGACACAGATCCATGTCAGAGTTGTAACTGCCGCATCCATTGATGGTACTTCCCACAGCAAACATATTCACTGCGAATCCAGGGAAGATCTTAATTAATAATACATTCGCATAAAACAAAACAAAAAAACACCTTCTGCGCAATTTCAAGAAGCTTCATGCGAATGTCCTCTTTCCAGTTGTAGATCTGAATAATACCGTTCTCAATTTTATTCTAACCTAATAAAACGATCCAAACATAATACAATGAAAACGGCCACCAACATCATCATCCTGTCCATTCGATTTGTAATGTCGCCAGATGCTTTCATCGAAATCAGAAAATACTTGCTTCGAGAATCTGGAAATAAAACTCTTTCTACAATTACAATTTGATTCAATCCAATACCAATTCATATATTTCAGATGAATTACCGCTACAGTTAGCAACTGACCTTTTCTTGTATTCCTCTACCCTCCTCCTTTCATTTCTTGCTCCACTCCATGCAGTAGCTCCTAACAGATCAGTCTCAGAGTACATAATAGACATATCGAGGTATGCAATCGAAGAAGTCGCTGAAAATATACTTGAAAGATAAAAAAAAATATTATTAAGAATATACTTATCGAACTCACGCTGTTAGTATATCGAACTTACGCTGATTCTTCTTCTTCTCAGGAGTTCGCACGGTGTTTCCGAGTTTTGCCTGGAAATTAAATAACCGTTTAGCCGTATCTGTCTCTTTTAATGTATTGCCGTCTCATTGTTGGTAAAAATATAATATTCTGCCAGCATCAATTCACATAGAAATAAAATAGAAGGAATAAATTAATAAACCAATGCACCACTTCAACTTCGACGACATCATCATCTCCATCTGGCGAATCACTCGAACTTCCGACCACTATGCAATCGTCTGACTGAAAACACGCTTTTTTTTCAAAAGTTTAATCACGCTCATTCTCCGGTAACCAATTTACAAATAAAGAAACAATATCCGTTCTGACAATCTTAAGCTGGACAACATTCTTCCAATAAGTTTTGCCCATACCCCTGCTCACCTCTTCCTCTTCCACTACCACCACTCTCTTCTTCTTCGATAGAATCGGAGTCCAATTCGACGTCGAAGGCTCATCCATCTAATAATAAATAATTATCACTTTCTGTCATATTCGTTTCCCCTTTTAATCAATGTGTGCAGTGCTCACAACCAAAGTCAACTCACAGTTCTCTTTCTATTCTTGTCAGCAGTCTTCTTCTCGCTAGGTGGGGGTCCGGCAGGAGGGGGAGGGGGAGGAGGCAGGAGGGGAGTTGCAGATGATCAAGATGCAGCAGCAGCTGCTGCACCACCGCTGCGTCGGTCGTAATCAGCAAAGACAGTCTTGGCGTATCCGAGTATCTCCTTCCTCGCAGCTCGTGAGGCAATGGATTCATCGTCCGTGTGGGGAGGAAAGATTCGAGACTTGACGAGGAGACATTCGAATTCCCCTGAATTTGTGCAATAAATTATGTAATATTGTAAGCATTATTTCAGGTGCTATTCAAATAATCAAATTCATAAATCAAATGATTTCTTACGTTTCTTCAGAACTGCTTCAGCATTGTCGAAAATCTTCTGGCACAGATTGATGAGAGGGGCATTACGGACCTGAAAGCATCAAGATGCCTATTTTCTCTGTCTCTTTACACTCACTCCTCTAGTGGCCTTGAAGTCCTTGAGTAGTCCCGCATGTAACATCGATCCAGCGAATACTCCGGCAAGATTCTGACGCACCTTCGATCGAGAAGTTCTGTAATCAACATCGATAGATATAATTTCATATCATGCAATATTTCTGATCATAAACCAAAACGATATGTGCCAAAAAGTCGAAACTGTTGGCCTACATCACTATAATTAGAGTTAACGAGAGAGAAAGAAACAAACGCTTTTAAATTCATGCCAGACATGGAGTGGAAGGTGAGTCCTTGCAGAACATTGATGAATTCATCTCCATATTTCTCCACGAGATATCGAATAGTGAAACGAGCCATATTGGAGCGATCTTTAAGACTTGGCACTCTGTAATAAATCCATTTGAATGCATGTACAGTTATATAAATCTCACGTCTTGAGTTCGTACAATTCGACATTCTTCTCCCAGCCATAACTGGCTAGCGAATGGAACATAACCAACAACTGCAAATGTCAATGTACTTTAAAATAATAGACACATTTTTATATAAATATAGTTCGAACTCACCGAGTTCTTGACATCTTCTCCCTCATCAAATACATTCCTACTATCGCTGCCTGATCCGTTCTTCTGGAATAAATAGATATCTATTTATATTGTATATGAGAGGAATCGCGAGAAAGTCGAGCATGACTGGGACGTAGAAATTTATAATTTTTAATTTGGCTGTTAAAATAAATGTACTAATATAAGATTAACATTGAATTCAGATATTTAAAGCTAATTGTTTCTATTTCTTTTGAAGAAAAATACAGAAAGCTGGATGTACCTGCGTTTTATGAGTCGCGTATTCTCGTGAGACAACTATCCACCGGGAGGAACCTTTCTTGCATCCGAACTATTCGATGCTGCCACACAAAAGTTTGTTGAATTACATTTTTTTTTAAATATTGCACACAGAGAAAAAACTATAAAACGTAACCAGATATTGGAGAGAAAAGGAACTCGTCTTTAGAACGACCACTGAATGGGAAAATACAATTCTTTATACACATGTGTAAGATTCAACCTGATAATTCACCAGCACAATCGAAACCAGCAATCATTGAAACAAAACAAAAAAAACAATCCACGGGCATGATAAATTCCTTCACTATTTGTCGGCAATAGGCCGGATGAGCACCAAAATTCATTTTGGAAAAAAGTTATCTCAAATCTTATATTACCTAAATTATTATTATTATTAGCACTACGATTTGATACGATTTAATAGGAACAATCAGACGATGACGTCTATCACCGCCAGATCGGGAGTTCTCTTCCTAAATGACTCTGCACCGTGTTGGAAGGCAGTCCGAATTGCTCCCATGTACTCACGACGAACACATCTGAAACAACGACGAAATACACTTTCATAATAATTAGGTGATATAAGTTTCAATATAATTAGCTACCGAATAGATCGCAAATACATTCAAAAGTACTATTACCTCGCAGTGTTCTTTCCATCGAAGGGTTCCTCAATGAATAAGGGCGCTTTCGTTGTCTCAGCAGGCAGTTGACTTCTGCAATCAAGCAAATTGAGTGGTTTTATCATAAATTCACTTATCTACACATTGGTAGATCGCTCACCTCGGGAAAACCATTCCTTTTCTAATGGAGATTGCAGAAAGAGTGAAGTCAAATCGAGAATAGTACTCGAAGAATCCAATGAGAACTTCGCCCACACTCTGCTCGTTAGGAATTCGTCCTGAAATAACACGTGCATTCGGCAAAAATATAAATATAGCTTACGAAAATGAAAGATATTATCAATGATTAGTTGTAAAAAATGGACTCACGCGGAAGAGGAGGCGTGAATTCTCCAAATAAATTGAGATCGCTGAGTTCGGGTCGCTCTCCAAATCGAGTGTGATAGAGAACCTGTAATGGATCGATGGATGACTACAGTTTTCTCAATTATTTTTCTACCTGCAGATTGGGAAGAATTGCGGGGACGACTCCACATTGGAGATAATGGAGAACAAGAAGTATGAGAGAATAGCTGAAATCAGGCAGATCAAGCAGAATAACTCCATCCACAGTTGATTTCACAACTAATACATTCAAATCAATCAATAAAAGTCACAATATTTACAAAGTATGAGTTACCTATTGAAAGTGCCACAGAGTGAATCATTAATTCCTGCATTAATTGCCCAGTGTTTCACAATGAGACAAAGAACAGCGAATCGATCGTCCACTCTACAATATATCCAATTCACTTCTTCATGCCATCGTGAACGATGTCCCTCTGATCAACCACAAACCTGGCGTAATAGTGCATGAGATGTGAATTGTAAACACCAGCTATATTGTTCATGTTAATGTCAACTTCGAGTGAATTTGGAGCCTTCGTTTCCAGTTTGATGATGGGAACCTGCAAAATATCTTTATTACATCCGACATCGAATATTCGAAGGAGGTAACAAGTGTATCACTCACAACAGCGTGTCGAATGAACTGGCATTTCTCCACCATCTGTCGATTCCTCTTGAGCTCATTGAACAACTTATTCAGATTTCGCTTTGCGAATCTGCAAAGGAAACCTTTGTCATTAATTAGAACTCTCATTGAGAAGTCACTCTTGCGTAGATATAGTTTAGACATTCTGTTCCACTCAATTCGTTGCACACTACAGTAACTCACTCCTGTCCCTCAGTAATCGATCCATCTCTATCGTACACGACGAGACACAGATCCATGTCAGAGTTGTAACTGCCGCATCCATTGATGGTACTTCCCACAGCAAACATATTCACTGCGAATCCAGGGAAGATCTTAATTAATAATACATTCGCATAAAACAAAACAAAAAAACACCTTCTGCGCAATTTCAAGAAGCTTCATGCGAATGTCCTCTTTCCAGTTGTAGATCTGAATAATACCGTTCTCAATTTTATTCTAACCTAATAAAACGATCCAAACATAATACAATGAAAACGGCCACCAACATCATCATCCTGTCCATTCGATTTGTAATGTCGCCAGATGCTTTCATCGAAATCAGAAAATACTTGCTTCGAGAATCTGGAAATAAAACTCTTTCTACAATTACAATTTGATTCAATCCAATACCAATTCATATATTTCAGATGAATTACCGCTACAGTTAGCAACTGACCTTTTCTTGTATTCCTCTACCCTCCTCCTTTCATTTCTTGCTCCACTCCATGCAGTAGCTCCTAACAGATCAGTCTCAGAGTACATAATAGACATATCGAGGTATGCAATCGAAGAAGTCGCTGAAAATATACTTGAAAGATAAAAAAAAATATTATTAAGAATATACTTATCGAACTCACGCTGTTAGTATATCGAACTTACGCTGATTCTTCTTCTTCTCAGGAGTTCGCACGGTGTTTCCGAGTTTTGCCTGGAAATTAAATAACCGTTTAGCCGTATCTGTCTCTTTTAATGTATTGCCGTCTCATTGTTGGTAAAAATATAATATTCTGCCAGCATCAATTCACATAGAAATAAAATAGAAGGAATAAATTAATAAACCAATGCACCACTTCAACTTCGACGACATCATCATCTCCATCTGGCGAATCACTCGAACTTCCGACCACTATGCAATCGTCTGACTGAAAACACGCTTTTTTTTCAAAAGTTTAATCACGCTCATTCTCCGGTAACCAATTTACAAATAAAGAAACAATATCCGTTCTGACAATCTTAAGCTGGACAACATTCTTCCAATAAGTTTTGCCCATACCCCTGCTCACCTCTTCCTCTTCCACTACCACCACTCTCTTCTTCTTCGATAGAATCGGAGTCCAATTCGACGTCGAAGGCTCATCCATCTAATAATAAATAATTATCACTTTCTGTCATATTCGTTTCCCCTTTTAATCAATGTGTGCAGTGCTCACAACCAAAGTCAACTCACAGTTCTCTTTCTATTCTTGTCAGCAGTCTTCTTCTCGCTAGGTGGGGGTCCGGCAGGAGGGGGAGGGGGAGGAGGCAGGAGGGGAGTTGCAGATGATCAAGATGCAGCAGCAGCTGCTGCACCACCGCTGCGTCGGTCGTAATCAGCAAAGACAGTCTTGGCGTATCCGAGTATCTCCTTCCTCGCAGCTCGTGAGGCAATGGATTCATCGTCCGTGTGGGGAGGAAAGATTCGAGACTTGACGAGGAGACATTCGAATTCCCCTGAATTTGTGCAATAAATTATGTAATATTGTAAGCATTATTTCAGGTGCTATTCAAATAATCAAATTCATAAATCAAATGATTTCTTACGTTTCTTCAGAACTGCTTCAGCATTGTCGAAAATCTTCTGGCACAGATTGATGAGAGGGGCATTACGGACCTGAAAGCATCAAGATGCCTATTTTCTCTGTCTCTTTACACTCACTCCTCTAGTGGCCTTGAAGTCCTTGAGTAGTCCCGCATGTAACATCGATCCAGCGAATACTCCGGCAAGATTCTGACGCACCTTCGATCGAGAAGTTCTGTAATCAACATCGATAGATATAATTTCATATCATGCAATATTTCTGATCATAAACCAAAACGATATGTGCCAAAAAGTCGAAACTGTTGGCCTACATCACTATAATTAGAGTTAACGAGAGAGAAAGAAACAAACGCTTTTAAATTCATGCCAGACATGGAGTGGAAGGTGAGTCCTTGCAGAACATTGATGAATTCATCTCCATATTTCTCCACGAGATATCGAATAGTGAAACGAGCCATATTGGAGCGATCTTTAAGACTTGGCACTCTGTAATAAATCCATTTGAATGCATGTACAGTTATATAAATCTCACGTCTTGAGTTCGTACAATTCGACATTCTTCTCCCAGCCATAACTGGCTAGCGAATGGAACATAACCAACAACTGCAAATGTCAATGTACTTTAAAATAATAGACACATTTTTATATAAATATAGTTCGAACTCACCGAGTTCTTGACATCTTCTCCCTCATCAAATACATTCCTACTATCGCTGCCTGATCCGTTCTTCTGGAATAAATAGATATCTATTTATATTGTATATGAGAGGAATCGCGAGAAAGTCGAGCATGACTGGGACGTAGAAATTTATAATTTTTAATTTGGCTGAAAACATGGCATAAGGTATTTCAAACATCCCTCTATCGAATGGCGTTGACAGAATTTCGCTAAAAAATTTCGTAATCGCGTGAAACACAAATGAACCTGGTGACTCAGCGAAAATAATTGGAGAGAAGAATGTTCGAAAAATCATAACAGGCTTTAAAATGAAGTTAGCGACTCGTTCTTTTTTTAGTTAGGTAGGAAATCACCCCGACTACAAACTACAATTATTGAACTCATTCCTGGCTCGTGCGCCGGTGCAGGGCGGTCACTTTTGTAAAAATATAATTATTTTCCTTAAAACTAAAAACGCAATGGGTTTTGTTGCTTTTAATTATAGTCACTGTGTGTACTATTTAAAACCATAAAATGGGCCAAATCGGTTAAGAACTTTTAAAGATGCACGCGATTATGTGCGACCGGCCAATGACATCTCATGGTCAAATTCGTGCAGCCATCCAAATTTGTAATGAAAATAATCGTAAATATGCCAAAAACAATATTCCAGTTGATTTTGAGACGATTCTTTTTCGAGATTTTTTAAGAAAAAAATTTCAAAAAATTTCGAGTGAAATTTTTTTTCATCAAAAATGTGGTTCAATTAAGTGATAACAGACACTATCTGACAGGATCGAAATAGGTCCGTACTAGCGAATATTTCGACCATGCTGAAAAGTTGCCCCAAGGGTAAACTTCATGCGTAGAGTCCGAAAATCGATATTAAAATGGGCTCCGCTCAAACCCGGCTGAGATATGTTTCACGATAAATGAAAAATCGATTTTTTCAATTTTTATCCGGATCGTCAGAAACCCTTACATATCTATATTTTCGGAAAGCTGACGCTGAGAGAAGCATTTTTCATGTTGTTAATTTTCAGCTACCTCGTAGCAGTAAAAAGTTACGGTAAGTAAAAACATTCAAACTTTTTTATTAAAATAAAGTTCCACAGCAGCGACACTTTTTATTACATTTTCGGAATCTGCATATAAAACTACTATATAGTAATTTTTTGCTATAAATATTTCGGGGCGGAACCTGCTCGTTTGGACAAAAGTTTACACAGATGTCGGTACTTCCAGAAATGAATTGATGATAATTTTATCTTTACGTCCAATTCCTTTTCTATTATAGTGCTCTATCACACTCACGCGATAGATATCAACATAATCCAGGTATGCACGCTCGCCAATAAAAGTGATAAATGAGTTTAAAATGGAACAAAAAATATTATGAAAAATTGAATTTTTTTCTCATTTCGCTGAATATTTCGGTAAGAACACCGCTCTCATTCGATCTCAAAAGCAGTAAATATGCAAGAAATCAATTAAATAATAAATTAAATATATAAACTTAATATTCTGTAAAAATATTTTAAAAAATATAAAATTTTTTAAAAATTTAAAAAAAAATCGAAATTCAAATTTTAACTAAAACATTATTTCACTGAATTGTGCTGACCAAATCGTCGTGGAAATAATTTATTATTTATTTAAATATCGAAAAAAACACATGTTAGTCATCCTTAATAGTAGATGGGAAATTTATAAAATGATTTATGTTGCTGAATGTAAAAAAGCTTAATGTAACTGTAAATGATGACGAAGTGTTTTTCGATATCTAGATAAATAAAAAAATTAATTCCACGACGATTTGACCAGCACAATTCAGAGAACTAATGTTTTAGTTAAATTTCAAATTTCGATTTTATTAAATTTTTTAGAAATTTTTATGTTTTTAAAAATATTTCAACAGAATTTTAAGTTTATATATTTAATTTATTATTTTATTGATTTCTTGCATATTTACTGCTTTGAGATCGAATGCGAGTGGTGTTGTTACCGAAATATTCAGCGAAATGAGGAAAAAATTCAATTTTTCATTAGATTTTTTGTTCCATTTTAAACTCATTTATCACTTTTATTGGCGAGCTTACATACCTGGATTATGTTGATATCTATCGCGTGAGTGTGATAGAGCACTATAATAGAAAAGGAATTGGACGTAAAGATGAAATTATCATCAATTCATTTCTGGAAGTACCGACATCTGGGTAAACTTTTGTCCAAACGAGCAGGTTCCGCCCCGAAATATTTATAGCAAAAAATTACTATATAGTAGTTTTACATGCAGATTCCGAAAATGTAATAAAAAATGTCGCTGCTGTGGAACTTTATTTTAATAAAAAAGTTTGAATGTTTTTACTTACCGTAACTTTTTACTGCTACGGGGTAGCTGAAAATTAACAACATGAAAAATGCTTCTCTCAGCGTCAGCTTTCCGAAAATATAGATATGTAAGGGTTTCTGACGATCCGGATAAAAATTGAAAAAATCGATTTTTCATTTATCGTGAAAAATATCTCAGCCAGGTTTGACCGGAGCCCATTTTAATATCCATTTTCGGACTCTACGCATCATGTTTACCATTAGGGCAACTTTTCAGCATGTGTGAATTTCGGGCTAGTACGGACCCTTCAGCCAGTATCTCAATCCTGTCAGAAAGTGTCTGATAATGTGGTAAATCTACGTCCACACATTAAGTGTTGATATTTCGAATAACATTTGCTCATATTTCGTCCTTGGTTGAACTTTAAATGTGATATTTACGTCTGCATATTCAGTAATCAAGTTCGACATTTCAAATTGCTCCTATTCTCATGCTACTTGGTGAGCAGTTTCCTCATTATACCACAAACATTTTTTTTTTGAAAGTGAATTGCTATCTGGTTGCACAAAGGAGCTACTGCGCTTAGAAAATCGTGTATGTGCAAAATGCCGCACGCTCTGTTTCTCTAGCACTCTCTCACTTCAGCACACTCTCTCGCCTAGTTCGGCCCCCGAGCCTGCAATAAATCTTTTGCCAGTACTTCCCAAATTCGGAATGGCAATTTTTCAGCACAATTTACTTTGTTTCAATTGCACAGAGCTCTAGCAAAAGAATTATGCCAGGGACGATTTGCTATACATTAGAAAGCGCAGCTCACGCTGATCATTTATCTATATTTGACTAAGCATTTGACTTCTGCATGGCAAAGTTATGCTCATTTAAGTGTTTTCTCACGCGCGCGGAACGCATTTACAGACGCGGCAGCCGCATGGTCGATGCGGTAGTGACTTAGAACTCCACTACAAAGGTCAATGGTTCGAATCCTATCGATTTTAAAATTCTTTTGCAGAATTTTTTTTTCTCGAAAAATCGACCTCGACCAAAATTGTCACTTTTTCGAAAATCTTGAAAAGATTCGAACCAATGACCTTTGTAGTGGAGTTCTAAGTCACTACCGCATCGACTATGCGGCTGCCGCGTCTGTAAACGCGTTCCGCGCGCGTGAGAAAACACTTAAAAGAGCATAACTTTGCCATGCAGAAGTCAAATGCTTAGTCAAATATAGATAAATGATCAGCGTGAGCTGCGCTTTCTAATGTATATCAAATCGTCTCACGCGAAGACTTCGATCAAAAGTTGATGTTTGCACTAGGGCCAAAAACGATATCCACAAACGGACAACGCCATGAGAAAGAGCGTCAAATTCTGTCAGTATACGCGAGATTTCGTGCCTCTACCGGCACTCTGAAGCGAGATTTATTCGAAAAACAAGTTTGGCGCCAAAGTGGCGCGGCGCCATACCGGCGTCCAGAGGAGTCGGATTGCGAAATCGATGGCACCGGCGTGTCGAAAGTTGTCCCTAGGGTGAACTTTTGAGCGATTTCGATTTTTGACCTGTTCCAGCCATTTGTTGATCCTAACGTAAACAGCGTCATATAAGAATTCCAACACCGTACCCTTCTCTTCTTCCTCTTTATCAACATTTTTTGATCCTCATCTTCCTCTTCGGTCTGAACCTTTGCTTCCTGCAAGAAACATTGATACATGTTCAACGTCAGAATCGCTCACCAACCGTGTATACACGGGGGCTCAAAAATTCAGAACCTCTACAAGAGAAATGAACAGATAATGGTCACGAGCGCAATGCGTAAAATTTCCATTGCTTACTACGGTATTGCGATGAAAATTGTGGACTACATCAAGCATTATACCGTAGTAAGTGCAGCTTATTCGCGGACCGCTTTTTTATCCGCCTATGAGCCCCCGTGGTATAACAAGGGTGATAAGACTGACCTTGTCACACCTTACATCCTCCCCCTCTTCCCTCGTGGGTTCCTCATCAATAGATTCTTTCTCTTCCTTCACTTTCTCCTCCTTCTTCGCCTTATAATCCTCGTCCTCTTCGAATTTCATCTCTCGTCTCGACTTCTAAAAAATTTACTCTAATTGGTCTTCAAGATATTTGGGAACACAATTGTTGTAAATGCCAACAAAGTGGTTGCCTTGGCCGACTTCACATCTTTCTCCTCTTCCTCTCCTCCATTTACGATAGCTCCATATCAGTGCGTTCGCGTAAGAACCGCATAAATGGGCCTCAAATCCGTACAGCAAAAAGTGACTAGATGAGTATTTCACAGGTTCTGGTAGCTACTGGTGTGGTCAACCAAATTCCGTTACACTCATGACCTGAAATGTCAAATTTGAATAATTACAGGAGGTCAAAGTTAAGCTGCATTCATAGTTTTTCGATTGCAGCTCTTCAGGGAGTTGAGTTACGACTTTACTCAAAGAACAAAGAATGGTCGCCAAAATATGGCGCATCTTTCTGTATCATTTATTTATTCAAATTTTTATTTTAAATTATTTCCGGAAAATATAAACTCAAATTTCTCGAAAACCAGGCCGAGTCCAGTCACCAATTTTCAATATGTTGTACTTCTGAACATGGTCTATCCGATGGTCACCACCACATTCTGTGTCGAGGGCCGTTTAAGGTCGCAATTTTCAATACAAAATTATCTGAAATACATGAGAACCCCTCATTTCGCCCATATTTCACCATCATTCCCATCATTCGACGCGAACTGTGCGGTGTAAAATGATAATTGTGCGAATTTTAGACCGCTCACTTCGCGTAGAACAAGTGAAATGAGGGGTTTTCGTGTATTTCAGTTAATTTTTAAATGAAAATTGCGACCTTAAGCCGACCTCGTCACAACATGCGGTAGTGACCATCGGATAGCCCATGTTCAGAAAAGAATTAAAACTAAAGATTTGAATAAACAAATGACTCAAAAAGATGCGCCACATGTTGGCGGCCCTTCGTTGTTCTTTGATTAAAGTCGTAACTCAACTCCAACAGCGTCCATAATCTGTGAAATACTCATCTAGTCACTTTTTACTGTACGGATTTGAGGACAATTTATGCGATTCTTACGCGAACGCACTGATATATCTGCAATTTCGATGAATCCACACAACCAATATCAATTGGATTACTAATTGAATTCGGTTACAATATCTATTGATATTTCAAATTTACTACTACAAGTTCAATAAGTTCAAAACTGTAATAGGTATGACCATTTCGCTCCCTTAGCGTCAGACAGTCCCATAGGTGGGCAAGGGTACCTTGGCTACCTGCAGGGGGGTACGACTACCGCCTGCAATCAAAATCCGGAAAAAAATAATTTTTGTCACTGGTAAACACATCAATAGGGGTTCTTTGGGGGTCACATGACGACCGCCTGCAGGGCCAAATTGTGATCGGACGACCGCCTGCACAAAAGTTGGATTTTAGCTGCCCATCTATGGACAGTCCTACACCTGGGGCCGATGCTTTTTGAGAAACGATTCTGTCCAGTGTCTTTAATAAATAGGACGCATGTCAACCTCGATTTTATTTTTTAAACAAATCTTAGTATAAATTCAATTCTAACCTGAGACGACGCTTGGTCCTCTTCGTCACTCGATTCGGATGAACTCGCCAAATATTCGTTCTCTTTCCTACTTCTTTCAATCTCACAATAGACCTCAGACAGACATGAGGCAATGTCCTTCGAGTTACAAATCTTAATAATTAGGCTCCAAAATATAAGTAAATCTTAGTAAATGTAGCCGATCAAATTATTAATTATATCGATAACTCACTACTGGTTTCATCTCTCCGCACATTACGAGTAAACACGCCATACAGGCAGTCACGACAGTCTGCATCTTTTCGAATTCCACTTCTTTCTTCTCCACCATTTTAGGTATTCCACAGGGACCGACAGCTGACAAAAAAAATAAAATAAGCACCATAAGAGGATATAAATATATTTAGCTTGGAGACCTTATAGAGTTATTGAAAAGTTCTATGATAATAAAGTAGAATAGGAAACGTACTAGATGCTTTAACGAACGAATCAATGAGAGTGGAAATATAGTATGCGATTTTCCCCAATTCCATTTCCGTCGACTGAAAGCAAAATATCAAAAAATATGGTAATTCTACCGTAGAGAACAAAGCAAATGAGTAAAAGACGTACGACAGCAAGGAGATGAATTAGTAGGCGAGGAGGAAAGAGATTACACGAACAAGCGAGAAACTTGATGTACGAATAGGAAGCAACCATACGAGATGAACTGAATAATTATTAAATGGGACGATTACAATGGGATACTGTACAAACAAATAAATAATTTTTTAAAATATTTATTTGGATGAATAATAAAAAAATTAAAATAAAAAAATACCAACTTACATCCTCTCACTATACGCGATGATTGGTTTGATTCCTTTGACCAGGTCCTTCAGCATTTGCAATTCGACTCGGGTGTAGAAATAAGGAGCTGAACTTAATTCGCACGTCACCATACATTTCCTCGAAAATACAGGACCACAAAAAAATTTAACTATCTAAAATAATTATGGAAAAAGTGGAACTTTTTAACTCGCCCACCTCTGTGCTCATTCTCCCACACCAATTCACTCTTCTGAACTTTGGCTATTCCGTTGAGTAGGAGATAACTTTTGTGGTGGATCATCTGGAAATCTATTATATACCTCGTAATCTTCCCAAATACGATCTATTCATCCTTTAAACCGTCAGTCAGAATTCTATTGATATCAATAGGATCGAATAACTCACCTTTTTCATCTCTACGCTCTTTTCCCATCCTCTTTCTCTCAATGCACTCAACATAAGTTTGTCCTTCTTCTCTTCACTCTGTTGCTTCATCGTTTTTCTTCCTTTTCGCACAGCCTGACAGTCCCTGCTAGTTGAAGGAATACACTTCTTGTGAAGTGAACTTCCTGCGAAGTCAGATTTATAGTTAGTAATTGATCATCGATCTTTGATCGAAAACGAGATTAAATAAACGGAATAATTTATATAAAAAGAAAAAAAACATACCGGTGGATCCCGGTTTCGCCTTAGTAGGATAGGTTCTTCTAAGTGATTTATCATCCGGAGGAAGACTTCTCTTGGAGAGAGGCATTCTGATATATTTGCATTGCCTACCTATTTTTGAGATCTTAAAAACTAGCATCAATAAGTTTTAAATGGAAAAATATATTCAAGAGATCGATATTTCGAACTCGTCCACCATAAACTTATCGACATCAGGAGGAAAAAAAACTTTATGTACACTAGACAACGAACGTGATAAATTCACCACGAAAATCGGAACCAGTATTCATAGTAACAAACGTATCAACAAAAACAACGGTCAACAGTAACAACGATCAACAAATTTCAAATAGCTTCTACTTCTGCACAATATTGTGTTCTACTTAGACGCCATCAATTACCGTTACAGGTTGGGTACACTTGGTAGATTGAATGTGGTGGTGAGACTAGTGAGTGCTCTCTTGCAAGCAGCACGAACCGGGGCGAAATCGACCGGAGAGACGACACTAAATTGACACGAGTTCTCATAATGATTGAAATAGTAGATGTTAGACTCACTCATTGGGTTTCGATTGAAATGCATAGAAGGGATGTTCGATCAGCATACGTTTGTTTTCTCTGTCCACCATCAAATTCCTGAAATTCCCGAATAACCAAAGAAGAGCGAGTGAATGCACCTCTTGTACAGACATCCCTCTCTAATTGAGATGACGTATTCATCGAATTCAAATTGTGAGAAGTAAGTAAAGAATCCGATGAGAAGAGAGGCGTTCGATTGTAAATTCTCTGTGAAGCACAATGTTCAGACAAGATAATATGAAGTGACCCTCTCAATTATGCATGCTCTCTCACACTGTCTGATCGACGAGAGAAGATGTAGAATAAGGAGAGTCAGATCGTTAATCGTTAGATGAGCACGATTAAACTTACCACATGGAACAGGATGAACAACGTCGTTGATGTGAAGTCTGTAGGAGGTTGGATGCAGAATGGGATAGTGTAGACTGAGAGAAGGAAGAACAGGAGGAGAGACACCGCATTGAAGGAAGTGAATCAACATTATCATCAAGTGATAACTACAATTACATTCATTTACATTTCGAATGAAATACAAATGACCTCACCTTTTGAGCTTTGCGGTGATACAACTAGCATCTAGTATTCTCCATGCCTTGAGTGTCATTGCGAGAGCAGCCACTCTCTCATCCTGATTGTCTGCCATTCGATACACAGAAGACATGTATCGAGTGGGTGGATTGACATGGAAGGAGACATCCATTGAACGCCCGTCCGTTATCTCATTCGTAATCTCCGTGTGGAACTGTAACCATTATATGTCTCACTACAAAAATATTTATAAAAAATAACAAAAGAATACCACAGTATGTATACTCTTCCTCCGTACGCACATAGATCACCTAGTATCACTGTTTACAAGAGTCGTCTACGTGAACTAGATTATAGTCATTACGATATAAGCCGATACACGTTTCGATGTACATTTAGCTATCCCCCCTCAACCTCGTCCCCTTTTAGAGATCACTGAGTCTGCTCCGGAGATGAGTCAACCTGGTCGTCCTAGTCCCCTTCCTCGGACCCCCCCCCTCTCTCAGTTCACACAGAGAACAACGGCCCGACGACGACAGATGGGACCACGACGATTGATCTACCCACTCACACATTTCTCCTATCGTACCCCCTATCACCTACTCTATAGAGAGTCATAATTTACTGATTTTACCTCACGATTCATTCATTATCTCGTTGCGCCCTCGGGCGTCGATAAAATATATATGCAAAAAATCAAATTATACGACTTATAACTCACACTGCCAACTCCACTGAATTTTCGGATGATCACTCCCTCCTTCTTCAGAGCATTGATGAACAGCTCTTGATCTCTGCAAGTATCGTTGAGATATCTACATTCGTTACTCCTATCTCTAAATGCTTCTACTTAACTCCACTTACACTCGTCCCTTGGAAGACTCAATAAAGACGTCGAGATTAGAGTTGAGTGCAGATAGATTGCAGAATGATGATCCAGTTAAGTCGAGAGTTGACTTTGTCTCTTCCATAACCTTCGATAGAAGTCCTCTCAGATGGGATAGCATCTTCAACTTACGGTTGTTCTGCTCGTCTCGCTGTAAATGAAAGGGAAATGGATTTACACTATTTTAAAATAATAAAAAATATCGCTTCCAGTAAACTCACAGTAACGGAAGCGCACAGGAACTGTTCGATGCGATAATTGAGTCTGTCCATCTCACTCGAATTCTTCCCCTCCCATTCAAGTATTTCACTCGATTGACTCCACAAATTGGTCACTACGAGGACGGAGTTCAATATCAAGTATAGCTTTTAGATTTCGTAATTAATCATCATAATAATAGTAGGTAAGTCACAAACATGAATATATGAGAGCAATCGCGATAGAATCGACCAACTGAGGGAGTAGATGGAAATAGAAAATTTTGGTCTCCGATTTGGCTTCAAAGTAAACCTAAGGTACTTTCGGGTCTGCTCTATTCAAATCTGGATACTAGAGCTCATGAAAATCATTCTCTGTCGCGAGCGGTTGCCTCGAAGCTGAGGTGTTTGGAATTTTTGCTCTAAAAAAATTCACGTAAATTAGTGTAACTTTGTTCAAACTTGAGATATCTTCTCATTCTTGGGATCATATGAAAGGGTAAACCTTCCGCTACGATTTGAACACCACCACATCATTCCTGGCCCATGCCGTGCTGCGCAGTGGTCGCTTTCGCAAAAGTTTCCATAATTCTCCTAATCGGAAAAACCAATGCCCATGTATGAAGTTACTTCGCCCAACTTTTCAGCCGGATCGGGACATGCGAAAAAATGACGCTCTCGCCGAAAAGTTGGGCGAAGTAACTTCATACATGGCCCTATAAAGTGCCCGAGAACGGGGCATTAGTTTTTCCGAATGTTTAAACAAAGTTACACTAATTTACGTGAATTTTTTTAGAGCAAAAATTCCAAACACCTCAGCTTCGAGGCAACCGCTCAGGACAGAGAATGATTTTCATGAGCTCTAGTATCCAGATTTGAATAGAGCAGACCCGAAAGTACCTTTGTTTTACTTTTAAGCCAAATCGGAGACCAAAATTTTCTATTTCCGCCGGCCGGTCGATTCTATCGCGATTGCTCTCATATTGCAAATACTGAATACTTTAAGTTCAGTACGCAATACATAACTCACTCGATCAATCGCTGATTTAACTCCTTTCCAAAGAATTTAACCCAATTAGAAATAAGAATTCCTGCGATACATTTATTTGTGAGTGAAAAATATGATAGCAAACGAACCTTTGAAAATGTTGTTGAAGCGATGGAAAATATTGATTGCATTCATGCACACTTCGTATGCACTCCAATCACTGTAAATACATGTTATGAAAAATGGATACATCATGCATTCACAACCTCTCCAAATTGAATTCCTTCGCATATTTGCTCCAATTTCCATCTACGTACTTTGTCATCTTCATCTCTTCCATTCGTCTGAGTACTACAGAATTCTTAAGAGATGGATTAGAACAGTCTCAACGATTTTGAAGTCTCCAAAAGGAAATATAATAGTAGTCGAAAATGCATATACCTTACAACCAGTAGCATCCAAGATACCAGAGAAAATGATTGGGAATTGTTCAATTAGCGATCTCCTAGTCGACGCAACCAGACATGCTGCTCTCTTCAATTTACTAAAGTGGATCGATAAACATCAGATAGAACGTACCTGAATATCTGATTTCTCAATCTCTCCAAAATCAAATTGACGATCTGCAAAACTTGATTAAATCGACGAAGAAGGAATATAACAAACTTAATCTTGCGATGTCCAATCTCGCTTTTAAACTCTTCGTTCCTTCTTTGAGAATCAACGGAGTCTTCTTTCTGTCGTTCTACAATTCACGTTTTACTCAATTAAACCCAACTTACTTAGTTAATAAATTGTACTATGTTTTCTAACTTCCGCCCCATCTCACTACTGACAGTCACCCTGAAGAGCATTACCCGTGTCATCCTAAAGCGAGTCGAGACGTCTCTCGATGAGTCGGAGTCACTCACCCAGACCGGTTTCAGGAAAGGGTTCAGTACTCTCGACAATCTGCACGCCATTAAGCAGCTCGCTGAAAGGACTCACGAATATGGTATGCCTCTCTACCTCGGATGCGTCGACTTCAAGAAGGCCTTCGACTGCGTGGAATGGAATGCAGTGTGGCAAGCACTCTGCACGTTTGGAGTCCATCCCACCCTCGTCGATCTCTTACGTCGCCTCTACGAGTCCTCTTCCACCCTAATCCGAGTGAACGAGGACCTGGTCCCAGTGTGCGTGAAGAGAGGAGTCCGCCAGGGAGACACACTTTCTCCCCGTCTCTTCAACGCGGTACTGAGAAGCGCGATGGACGACATCGATTGGGAGACCTGCGGAATCCGGATCGACGGACGCCATCTTAGTCATCTGGAGTACGCGGACGACGTCGCCCTTGTCGCCAAGTCTCGACCGGAACTGGAGAAGATGCTGCGAAAGCTCATGGAAGCGTGTGCACGAGTCGGTCTCGAAGTCAATGCCTCCAAAACGGTTCTCCTTACATCCTGTAGCACGACTCGCGCACCCATTACCATCGACGGTCAAGTATTCAAGTTCGTTGAGTTTACCACATATCTTGGCGGGAGAATTTCCCTTCCCCTGGACCCCTCCGAAGAAGTGGAATACAGGATTCGTCTGGGTTGGGCTGCCTGGAGCAAACTCCACCACCTGCTGGCGTCACGCATTCTTCCCATGAAGACTAAGAGGAGGCTCTTCGACAGCTGCATCTTGCCTACCGTACTCTATGGTAGCGAGGTGTGGGCTTTGAGATCGAGTGACAAAGAGCGCCTCGATGTCACCCTGAGGAAGATGGAACGTCGGATGATTGGAGTCACCCTTCTGGATCGAATGAGGAATGAACGATTACGAGAAATCACCCAAATTCGAGACTGGAATAAGGAGGCACTTAAACGGAAAGCGAAATGGGCCTTGAAGATAAGGCGAATGGAAATCAACCATTGGACGCGGGCAACTACGATGTGGACCCCCTACAACTGGAAACGCCCCCAAGGCCACCCCAATACCCGATGGAGAGATGACCTGAAACGAGCAATCGGGCCCCAATGGTGGAATGCAACTAACGAAGAATTCCGGCCCATCCTCATCTGAGCACTATTGCCTGACATGATAAATAATTGAATGTTTTCTAAAAGTACGTCACAACACTAGGAATTATTCAAAACAATCTGACCAGGGCGAGAACAAGGAAGAAGAATCCGTGAACGGTCAATTTGATTTTGTCCAAATAAAGAACCAATCCGATTAATTCGCGCCTCAATTAGTTTTATATTATTAGTTAAAATTCATATCACCACCGGGTTTATGCTAGAGACGACCACTCGAAAAGCCGTAAAAGGAAATAACGAAGTGTTTCGACTCATTTTAGGAACAGTTTCGCTGTAAATCTCTTTAATTTCGGGTGGTCAACACTCATTTATACTGAATCTCCTCTCGCAAAACTCACTCTTGAAGATGAATGGGAGTAAACTTGATCAGCGTCTTCAGATAGAGTACATTGTGGAATTCTTCTCCGAATGTCTCTTCGAGGAAAAGAATAATCATTCGAGAGTTGGAGTACATATCATCAACACTCGGGGTACTGTAATGCAATCATTGATTAGTGGTTTCAACACAATTGATTCAGAGAGAAGTTTTAATTTCATATTACACAGATGATAATAATGAGCCAAGAGCAAAACGATTAACTGACTTGGAGATATTGAAATCGTGTGCGCACTCATCCCAATATTTCGACATCGAGGTAAGAATCGATCGAAACTTTGTGAAATTCTGTAAAAAAAATGCCTGTAATCTATTACAAAAAAATGCGTGCCCGTACACTTTTGATAGACTTGTTTGTACTTTACAGATACTTTAAGATTTGAGACTAACACTAAGATTGGCTTCTTCCCCATTGGCCGATTCGTTTTCATCTCCTCCATTCTCTCCCACTTCCATTCTAATCCACGTCGAATTGGAAGCTCCGTCGTCTTCATTCACTTCACTCTTCGCTTTCACCAACCCACTCTGAGATTCTCGATCCTGCAAAAATAATTTGAATACGTGAGTTGTAAATAAAGATATTATTCCAAATCAATCGAAAAATGAATAACCTTCTGCTTCTCTCCATTATCTCCATTGTTTTCTGCCTCTTTCTCCTTTTTCTTCTCTCTCCTCTCCCTCTTCTTCTTTTCCTTCTCTTCATCATCACTGATTATTTCAATCTTCACATTCTTCTTCTCCACTTCGATTATCACACAATCATCATCTCCTTCCTCTTCTTCCTTCTTCTCCTCTTCTTCTTCCATTTTCACTCTTGTCAAATCAACTTCCATTGCCTGAGATTCTTCTTCTACTTCTCCACATAATTTCTTCTTCTTCTCTGTCTTCCCATTCTCCTCATCTTCTTCTTCTTCCTTCACTTTCTTCTTCGTCTTCTCATTTCTCCTCTTCTCCTCTCCTTCTACCTTCACTCTTCTCATATCAACTTCAATTGCATCCTTCTCCTTTTCCTTTTTCTTTTCCTCCTTCTTCTTCTCTTCCTCTTCTTCCATTTTCACTCTTCTCAAATCAATCTCCATTGCCTGAGATTCTTCCTTCTCTTTCTTCTCTTCATCTCCATCCTCCTTCTTTCTCTTCTTCTTTCTGTTCGATTCTTCTCTTTCTTCTCCTCCTCCACTCCTTCCCACGGTCGAGGAAGAGGAGAGACATCTCTGAAAGGACCCAATTGATATACGCATTGACAACTAAGTTTACTGAATATTATATGGACTTCAGCAACACTAATGGCCGATTTACCTTCCGTCCCTTTGAATTGATGAGTGATTCATAGAATTGGAGGCATTGAGTGTTAATCTTCTTCGCACTTTCACCAAATTCCTCCTTCAGTGACTGAAAAAAAATATGCTTAATAGTACGTCGACATCTGTTAAAAATATCAGATATCATAAAACCACTATAATATCATATAAAGAAAATAAATTCACCTTGAAATGTTGATCCGTCTTGAGCGATTTTGATTTAGCACCTGCAAAAGGGACGATCATATTGTTTTCTTTTCAAACACATCTCTCATAGCTTAAAAAGGGGGTTGAATGCTACCTGACAAGTACATGACAAAAAATATAGTAAAGCATTTAAAACCGTCGATCTGGCTTTTTCAGCTACGACATCTATAATTCAAGAGTGCATATTACCGGTCTCGACTACTTTAGTGAATCCGATGCACAGTTGAGACAGTTTTTGCAACGACTTCTCAATAGCCTTTTCACCGGGCTGCAATAAGCAAAATGAACATGCAAGGCAAGATTTGTCTTAATTTTTTTACGGCAAACGGTGACTCACTAATCGGAGAAGAACGAAAAGGAGAGAATCAGTGAAAAATCCTGTTGATTTCATTCGATAAAGTGCATTTAGAGCTTGGCCTGACGACGGATCACTGCACATAACATATTTGTACACACAAAAAGAATGGAAGAAACAAACCTGAAGCCAGAGAGAGTTACTCTTCTTGCGCTCATAACTTGGATGAGATGAAGCAGTTTCTCTGAAGCGAACACATACAAATTCTACTGCACATCATCCAAAATTCGCCGAATAACAGTCGTACCTTCGAACATTAGATTCAATATAGCGAATACTCGACATGCTGATGCATTTACTTCGTAGGTACTCCAATCACTATAAATGAAACTATTAATTGAATAGCTACTAAAATGAATGTACCTCTCTAAATTGAAAAGTTTGGAAGACTTGATCCAGAATTCATGTGTGAATGCGGTATTCTTGACGACTTCTGCTTTCTCTCCTTTCGACTTCTCTATTTTCGACTCGCTGATCTTCTTCATTGTTCCCTACAGATAAAAACAAAATCTAACCAAAAATACATTTCAATGGCACAAATAAATGCCTTTTAATCACAGATTAAATATTTCCGTTAGCCGAGAAACCTACCTTGTCGCAAAGCTATTTATGGTGACTTTTCAGTGCACTGGTACATAAATTAGACTCATGGCCTATCGTTGACCTTATTTCAATTAAAAACCAGACTGTTCGTGATTTTTAGTTTGCCAGGACAAGGTAGGACCCTAACGGTGTGATTTCGTCATTTTGTGACGACATGGTAGGTCGAGGTTTAATATGACTTCTTAATGAAAGCTGTCCATTCGAAACTCACACAGGTTATACATGAAGATTTTGGGAATAGTTTAAAAAATTGCCGCATGGATCTGATGACACACGTTTGAAAACACAAGGTAGATTGGATTACGGAACTATTTAATCTGTGCTTTTAATGATATCTAACAATATATATATTAGATCTTTCGAACATATTTGAAGAATACTCACTTTCTGGACGAACTGAGGGAAGAATATATGGTACATATTGTTTTCCAGACTCTTCCTCTGAACATTAGCCTCCCTATTCGCTTCCTGTATGCATATAATATTAAGAGTGAGATATACGAAGTTATCACATACAGCGAGTTGTTTGTGAAGTGGTTTGCCGAGTGAGACACTCCTTCCGATCATAGCTGCATCATATTGGGTTTTGAAGCACAACTCACTTCCATCCAATGCACTACGAGCGACATTCTCGTCATTCTAAAGAGAAGTCAATGGCATCGAAGGAGTAATCATCAGACTCTCCTCATTCTACATGCTCTCTCATCGATCAGACAGCGCGAGAGAGCATGTAGAATTGAGAGGGGCAGAGCATTACTTCATCGAAGATTAACACGAAATAAATTGATTGACCTACCGATGCCATGATAAGGAACAAGAAGGTCTCTCCGATTAGTCGACGTTGATCGAGATACAGTACAAGACCGATCCATTCCTCCTTCCTACAATTAGATACGATTTAGACTAAATTATAATTGGTTAGGATTTAGAAGAAAGAAAAACAGAAATTTTTTAAATAAACGAATTTATCACACTCACTTTTTGAGATCTGATGGTGAGAAAGACTGTGACGTAAAGTACTGTAGAATTTCCAACAATTCATCTCCATATTTCTCCTCAAGATGATTGATGATAAATCGAGCCATCTTTGCACGCTCCACGACACTCGGCTCACTGGAAGTAAGAATTGATTCAAGCTATCTTCCCCTGAATCTCATGAATCAATACTGTACAGTAAATCTCACGTTTCAATTCCATACAACTCCACATTCTTCTTCCACGTTTCACTCGCCAACTCTCGCAGATTAGAGCGGAATTCATTCGATGTCTGAAATGGACTATATTTTCTAAAATAACCTTATTTTCTTATCTCTTTTTGTCGTTCCAAATGCTAATTCAACTTATAGAGTGCTAATACGAAGTACTGTATTATAATACTCTTGGAATGAGTACATACCGATTCAGAATAGGTAGAAGACATGGAAATATTCACTCGTTCCTCAGCCTCCTCAACTTCACTATCATATCCCCATCCATTCGTATTGCTGCATTCAGATTCATTCTTCTGAAAGAGCGGTGAATTAGTTACTCCACTCGAATAAATATTTCCAGATCTAAAATGAATATATGACGCTGTCCGCGATAGATTCAACAAATCTCCAACAGGGCTCCGCACAGCTAAAAGTTGAAATGCCTCCCAAGCATGCCCCTAGGGGTAGTTTTCGATGCTGAACAACGTGGCGTCTTTCATTTTTCATGAATTTGACTTTTGGCGCCAAAACGGCGCCGCGCCAGGATACAGTGAAATCACTTTTTCTAATATTTCTCCCTTAGCTTTGCAGATAGAGCGTTGAAATCTCACGTATACTACCAGAATTTGATGGCGAATCTCGCTATGTAATTCATTTGTCGCTAATTAGCTTAATTAGCCCGTAATTAAGCGTTTTTGACCCGTTAAAGTGTGAACGTCGTGACATAGCTCATTCGAACCGCCGTGAGACGCTGATTCTAGGGATACATTTAAGTTATGTGGCAAACGTACCTACGCAACTATGTTGTTGGGATCATTATAATGAAAAAAGGTGGATAACAGATGTTTTAAAAGTAATGACTTGAATATGATAGCGCAAAATTAGTTTTCCACTCTAGCATTTGCATTTCCAACGTAAAGTTTTAGTTTTTTCTATTACCCGATTTACGTGGGTTCGGATCCCCTCCGTGACGGCTCATTTTGCCATAAAATAAAATCTGAAAATTTGTAATGATAAAGTGTAGTGTGGTGTTATTTTGTGATAAATATCACTTTAAAATGTTATTTCACCTTATCATACACTAAAACACCTTTTTCCAACTGTTTCAGACCAAAAAAGGAACTAAAAACATAGTTGCGTAGGTACGTTTGCCACATAAATGTATCCCTAGAATCAGCGTCTCACGGCGGTTCGAATGAGCTATGTCACGACGTTCACACTTTAACGGGTCAAAAACGCTTAATTACGGGCTAATCAAGCTAATTAGCGACAAATGAATTGCATATCGAGATTCACCATCAAATTCTGGTAGTACACGTGAGATTTCGACGCTCTATCTGCAAAGCTAAGGGAGAAATATTAGAAAAAGTGATTTCACTGTATTCTGTCGCGGCGCCTTTTTGGCGCCAAAAGTCAAATTCATGAAAAATGAAAGACGCCACGTTGTTCAGCATCGAAAACTACCCCTAGGGGCATGTCTGGGAGACATTTCATTTTTTAGCTGTGCGGAACTTTTGTTGAATCTATCGCGGACAGCGTCATATTATCAAGTACCTTTCGCTTCTCTTTCTTCCTCTTTTTCTCTCTTTCTTCACTCTTTTCTCTCTCCTTCTCATCATCCGATTCATTCTCCTCCTCCTTCATTTTCTTCTTCTTCTTTGTCTTCACTTTCGCTTCCTCGTCGCTCTCTTCTTTGATCTCTCGTTTGACTTTCTGAAGAATAAATACATTAAATAAATTTACTCCATTTTCAAAATTGTTCACAGCTAAAAATAGTCAATGGAAAAATTGTAATGACCTTGACTGGCTTCACATCTTCCTCATCTTCTTTTTCTACTCCATTAACAGTAGCTCCAGCTTCTGATACCTTAGATAGTTCGAAATAATGAATCACCGATATATGAGGCCGTTCGCCTAAGAATCGAGCAGATCCGACTGGGTTTGGCACAGTGAAAAAAGGTCAATTTTCTGAAACTCTGTACTTAGGGGTTATCGAGGGTGCTGATGACGATAGGCATACTCATTTTTCTCGTGAGGCGCACATTGGCGCCAGATGGCGTCGCGCCGAAATCACGTTTTGACGAATTTCTCGGTTCCAAATAAAGCAAATTTTTCGTGATTTTTATGTCCGGTGTAGAATTTAATGGAGATAACGCCTGTCTAGTTCATTTTGTTTCATTTTTAAAAATAAATTTTAAAAATGCAACTTTTCGTAGAGCAATTTCCGACCTAGTTCATGTACACAGATCGGACCGGCGTGACGAGAGGATTCCAAATCTATTTTTATCAGCTAATTTCGACAAGAGAATTCCAAATGAGCTAACATATAGTGAAATAAGATTGTAAGTAAAACAGGGCATCCCCCCCCCTTTGTCCCCCGATTTCCCTCACCCCTCCCCTCTGCGGTCTCTCACTATCCCACACTATCTCGCCTTCCCAAGAGGAAGAGGCGAGCAGGGAAGGCGAGAGAGTGTGCAAATACGAGAGAGCGCAGAGAGAGGGGGTCACGGAACTCGAGAGATAGAGGGGGAGATCCCCTCTTTTACTTACCATCTTATTTCACTATATGTTAGCTCATTTGGAATTCTCTTGTTGAAATTCGCTGATAAAAACAGATTTGGAATCCTCTCGTCACGCCGGTCCGATCTGTGTACATGAACTAGGTCGGAAATTGCTCTACGAAAAGTTGCATTTTTTAAATTTATTTTTAAAATTGAAACAAAATGAACTAGACAGGCGTTATCTCCATTAAATTCTACACCAGACATAAAAATTAGCTTTATTTGGAACCGAGAAATTCAACAAAACGTGATTTCGGCGCGACGCCATCTGGCGCCTCACGAGAAAAATGAGTATGCCTATCGTCATCAGCACCCTCGATAACCCCTAAGTACAGAGTTTCAGAAAATTGACCTTTTTTTCACTGTGTCGCCTCTTGCTCGATTCTTAGGCGAACGCCCTCATATGTCGAATAATTGATTACGTTTTCCCTCATCAATGAATATCTCACGTTAGATGGAATTTGCTCCTCTTCATCACTGTCAAATGTAATCTTCTTTCCTTTCGACGATTCTTTCTTCTCTCTCACATTGCTTTCTATCTCACAGTAAACTTCAGCCAGAGATGAGACAATGTCCTTCGAGTTACGAATCTATGAGTAAAACAGATGTACCCTTTACTCCAGTCTCTTAAAAAGGGCAAACCGATCCCATCAATTTACTCACCACAGGTTTTCTCTCTCCATATCGACTGAGAAGACTATTCAGATTAGCAACGACGACAGCCTGTGACTCATCAAATGAAGTTCGACGCTTATTGCACATACCGCTTCTTCCTTGATTACCAATGGCTGCAAGTAACAATATTAAACGTTAAAATATAGGCAGGTTTTTTTGTAAAAAATAAAGCAAACAAATTTAATAGTGATGATGCAATAAAACTCACACGATCCAAAAATGCTGACGAAAGAGTCAATGAGTGGAGTCATGTGAATGGCCATCTGTCCCAACTCAGATTCAGTTGACTGGAAATGATTATAAAATATTTGCATATTGATGAATACACGTACCAGAACAATGAGATGGTAAAATAAAGAAGCGCTGGGGAGGAGACCACAGGTAGCAATAAGGTACTTGAAATACGAGTAGGCAGCAAGCATGTGGGAGTCACTGTAAGCCACTGTTAATCGGCCATTATATTGAAGTGATTATCTATTTCCATTTTTTAAACTAGCATGGATGTATTGACTAGGGATTCGCAAAAGTAGGTCTCGGTCCCGGCGAAATTCGCTATCACAGGTCGAAAGAGACCCCTCAGACGATGTCAGAACAGTTGTCAAAAGTTCCGATCGGTCCAGGGAAGCTCGGTAGCCGGTCCCATTTTCAAGTGAAGCCCTTTCTAGAGGAACGTTAATTGCTATAAAGTGTACTGGCTTATTCCGTTGCAAAAAAAAGCTCGTGAGGCTGAGAGCGATAAAAAACCACTTTCGTTTGTTTCTTTCCCCGATTAGAAGTCAACTGACCTCTGAGTATCCGCGTGTGTTGCCTTCATTTCAACTTTCAGCTTCTTCAGATGAACCTTTGAGAAGAAAAGGGGACCTGCAACGAGTAAATTCGTATCACATTGTGGTGAATCTCGAGCACAATCAGTAGCCACAACAGATAACACTATCTTGTTAAATAAATATTGCCAATAAGGAAAATAATTCAACCTAAAGTGTTCTGAACCACTCTAACCAACCTTTGTGTTCATTCTCCCACACCAATTCGCTCTTCTGAACTTTGGCTATTCCATGGAGGAGGAGATAACTCTTGCGGTAGATCATCTGAAACAATGGAGAATGAACACCTTTCTTTCCCCCTACTTATATTTCTCTTTTAGCGACAGTAACGCCTCTCAATCACAATGTATTCAGTGTCAAACATTCTTAATACTCTACCATTCTCATTTCATCGCTTTCCTCCCACTTTCTTTTTATCAATATTATTCTCATCATTTCGTCCTTCTTATGCACATTCGTATCCTCTTTCTTCATTTCCTTCTGTGCAGTATGATGATTCCTCGTAGAATTGGGAGTCCCCTTCACTTTGAAAAGACCTCCTAGAAATGTTTATTGTGAATTTTTCACCTTTTCATTCAACTGAATGTCATGGATTTATTAACGTATCAACGGAAAAAAAAACGGAAATATTACCAGACGATCCGGGTTTTGCCTTAGTAGGGAAAGTCCTCCTTGGTTTTCCATCCGGGGGAAGACCCCTCTTTGCTGGAGGCATTCTGGATAGTTCACTTAACAGTTCCATATAATTTCAATTCACCAAGTATTGATCACTGATCTGTTTACAGTGCATCTCCGTAATGTTGAAAATGGTGTCGCTTGAAATGGACCGGAATGTATTTATCGAAAACAAATAACGTAACATCTAATGTTAACAACAGTGAAACGGAGATAAAAGATGCAAAACAATCAACGGGCATGAACAATTCCATCATTATTTGTCGACACTAGGCCGGATGAGAACCAACATGGATTTTGGAGAAAAAATGCTATCTCAAAAGCTTTCAATCAGAAGCATTTATTCCAACACAAAAATATTATATCTCTCATCCGACATAGTGCCCATTTGTCTACCGAAGATGAGACATGAGGATTCAAAGAGGACCTGTGATGGAGATAACGACGGCGTATCTTATATTACCTGATTAGCACTACGATTTAATAAGATTTAATAGGAATAATCAGACGACGACATCTATCACCGCCAGATCGGGAGTTCTCTTCCTAAATGACTCTGCACCGTGTTGGAAGGCAGTCCGAATTGCTCCCATGTACTCACGACGAACACATCTGAAACAACGACGAAATACACTTTCATAATAATTAGGTGATATAAGTTTCAATATAATTAGCTACCGAATAGATCGCAAATACATTCAAAAGTGCTATTACCTCGCAGTGTTCTTTCCATCGAAGGGTTCCTCAATGAATAAGGGCGCTTTCGTTGTCTCAGCAGGCAGTTGACTTCTGCAATCAAGCAAATTGAGTGGTTTTATCATAAATTCACTTATCTACACATTGGTAGATCGCTCACCTCGGGAAAACCATTCCTTTTCTAATGGAGATTGCAGAAAGAGTGAAGTCAAATCGAGAATAGTACTCGAAGAATCCAATGAGAACTTCGCCCACACTCTGCTCGTTCAGAATTCGTTCTGGAATATTACGAATATTCAATAAAAAATATCAATATAGCCTACGAAAATCAAAGATATTACGAATGATTAGTTGTAAAAAAATGGACTCACGCGGAAGAGGAGGCGTGAATTCTCCAAATAAATTGAGATCGCTGAGTTCGGGTCGCTCTCCAAATCGAGTATGATAGAGAAACTGTAATGGATCGATGGACTACACTTTCCTCAATTATTTTTCTACCTGCAGATTGGGAAGAATTGCGGGGACGACTCCACATTGGAGATAATGGAGAACAAGAAGTATGAGAGAGTAGCTGGAATCAAGCAGAATAACTCTATCCAAAGTTGATTTCACAACTAATACATTCAAATCAATCAATAAAAGTCACAATATTTACAAAGTATGAGTTACCTGTTGAAAGTGCCACAGAGTGAATCATTAATTCCTGCATTAATAGCCCAGTGTTTCACAATGAGACAAAGAGCAGCGAATCGATCGTCCACTCTACAATATATCCAATTCACTTCTTCATACCATCGTGAACGATGTCCCTCTGATCAACCACAAACCTGGCGTAATAGTGCATGAGATGTGAATTGTAAACACCAGCTATATTGTTCATGTTAATGTCAACTTCGAGTGAATTTGGAGCCTTCGTTTCCAGTTTGATGATGGGAACCTGCAAAATATCTTTATTACATCCGACATCGAATATTCGAAGGAGGTAACAAATGTATCACTCACAACAGCGTGTCGAATGAACTGGCATTTCTCCACCATCTGTCGATTCCTCTTGAGCTCATTGAACAACTTATTCAGATTTCGCTTTGCGAATCTGCAAAGGAAATTATTGCCATGAATGAGAACTCTCATTAAAGTTACCGGGAATCCACATTTTTGGTGTCTGATCTTACGACGGAATCGAATAGACAATTGTCGTAAAAGAAAGGCTGTCGAAGCAAAAAAATGTCAAAAATCGATAATTAGGCCGTGACACAGCTCCAAATGTCCGAAAATAGAGCACTGAACATCAGGAAAGTTCGCGCAAATTCAAATGTGAATATTTCATCATGTTGTCTTATTGCGCTCCAGCCTTTTTTCGCTTCTTTTTTTTGTATACTTCAATTCCTCATTATTTATTGAAATTTATTGTCGTATTATAATTTATATAACGAAAACATCGAATGAGAAAAAGAGCTTTCAAAAAAGACCGCGACGCGACACGCGACGCTCGCCATTGATCATCAGGGAATACCGCGAATTCAAAATTATTCCGTGGATTCAAGGTAACTTTAAAGAAGGAGTAACCTCAAAAATAGAATCGCAAACTAATGGTATTAGTCGCTTACTTCTGCAAACGATAATAGAAATCCAAAATTTGACATCTCTATCTTTCCTCTAAACCGAGATACGCTCGCGCAAATAAACTACCGTCGCTAAGGGACAATCAGGTTCAAGTGCCGCGCACGCAAAAGGGGGCGTGCTCTTACGTGCGCGAGTAAGCAAATCACTCGGTCCACTTTCTCTCTCGTGTCGAGTTTGCGTACACTCTCATTCCGGCGGGGCCAGAGAGGGAGGGGAGAAACGGCATATGTTCGATTCCCGGAGAGCTAATGGTTTTGCTCAACTTTGCATCTCACACGAGACTTCGAGTCTCTATAGAGCGATGTAATGCGAATCTCTCTCTCGTAACTGTCTCGAATAGTGAAGTGGCTAGCGCTTTAGGCCATGGATCTGGAGGTCGAAATTTCGTTTCCCCCGACAGTTTAAACTATTGCTGAATTTGCTATCACTTCCTCTCCACTCCCCCCTTGAGTAAAGGTGAACAGTGGAATCACTCGCAAACTTCCTGCGTTTAACTGCACAGTCAGTTTATCCTCAACCTTTTCTTACAGTAAAAGGGATCAGGAGCTTGATCGCTAAGAAAATTTCCAGACGAGAGTCGGGGACGTTCGTCCTTCTTTAAGAAGTCACTCTTGCGTAGATATAGTTTAGACATTCTGTTCCACTCAATACTACAGTAACTCACTCCTGTCCCTCAGTAATCGATCCATCTCTATCGTACACGACAAGACACAGATCCATGTCAGAGTTGTAGCTGCCGCATCCATTGATTGTACTTCCCACAGCGAACATATTCACAGCGAATCCAGGGAAGATCTTAATTAATAATACATTCGCATAAAACAAAAACAAAAAAAAACACCTTCTGCGCAATTTCAAGAAGCTTCATGCGAACGGCCATCTTCCAGTTGTAGATCTGAATAATCATGTTCCCATTTTTAGATGAATAAAATGATTAATAATGAAAACGACAACTCACATTATCATCCTGCCCATTTGATTTGTAATGTCGCCAGATGCTTTCATCAAATTCGGAAAATATCTGCTTCGAGAATCTGGAAATAAAAAATATCTGCATAAGTACCGTTTGGCTCACTCCAATGCCAAAAGCATAGGTCAAAAGGTACGTAAAAAACGACGATGCCAACCCACATTTTTGGCGTTTTCAAGGCCAATTTATGAAAAACATTTTGGATTTAGAGAAAAAAAATTGAAACCCCAACCAACATTTTCGACCTTCCCCAACGCACTCAGCTAGGGCAACCAGGCAAGTGTATCGCCCACCTGGTACCACTTCCGACGGAGGACCCAGATCGACTACATCTAGTTCAAGTCGCCAACTATAACGAAAAGCCCCAGTCGACAAGACTACGACATGAGTTTTCACTTCTGTTGGTATATGCTAGTCAGGGGCGTTGCTGGAGGCTGGAAGATCTACTTCTACGCTCAATGTCTATCATTCAAGATCCACACTTCATTTGACAAAAGAAGCCAAGCATCCATCCCCTTCACCCTGCTGCCCTGAGTTTGAAGATCCTGACCACCTCTGAGTTCGAAGATCCTGACCACCTCTGACCACGAAGCTACCTTCCTGCAGGCCCATTTGCCTTGGATAAATCCGTATCTGTATCGCCATAGGTCAAATAGGTTCCCGCTAGAGAGGATAAGTGAACATTTTGAATGCTTCATGCATTTCTGACGGGTTCTTTCAGGTATTTCTAAAGAAATACCTTAAACAACCCCATATTTTAACTATGGTTAATACTACAATCAACAACTGACTTTTTCTTATGTTCCTCTACCCTCCTCCTTTCATTTCTTGCTCCATTCCATTCAGTCACTCCTAGTAGATCAAACTCAGAGTACATAGTATCGAGGTATGAATTTGGCGTCGCTTAAAATAGTTTGTATTGAAAGACAACCAAATCATAGATGATTAATTGATAATCGATCCTATACTTATCGAACTTACAATGATTGGTAGCTGTCTTCTTCTTCTCAGGAGTTCGCACAGTATTACCGAGTGTTGCCTGGAAAAATTAAATTAAATTTTGGAAAAGAAATAAAAAAATCTGCTGATTCAGAATCGTTCATTAGCACCTAAAAACGTTTGCAAATCAATAGAGAACCAACTGATTCACAATTAGTACCAACATTAAAATTCAAACTCGCCGATAACACACCCCCTTTGTGGAAAAATTTTGAAAAAAGAAAAAAAACTAACAATCAGATTTTGAAAATTTTAATAATCGCTTGGTTCAGAATCGTTTATTACGATCTAATCTCGCTCTTTGACCACCCCGGGACGAAATGAGTGACTGCAAATACAAAAAAAAAACAATTCAAAAGTTGACGTAGGCTCCGCCCCTTTTTAATAAAAAAACAAATCAGATTTTTTATTCTCTTGGTGCAGAGTAGTTCATTACCACCTAAAACATTTGCATATCAATAAAGAACCAACTGTTTCACAACTAGTAGCAACATTAATTTCAAACTCGCCGATAACCCATGTCGAAAATAATATTCATACATTTTCGTTGGCCCAGATTCTGGGTTTAAACTGTTTTGAACTAGGCAGTTTGAGACTCGAGACCCATCTAGGAATACGCAGAATATTGAGTTTAGTAAGAATTACCCCCTATCTGACCAGTTTAGTCGAACTTAGAGATCTGACCAGTTATATGAAATATCAGACCATTTTATACTAGACGATAGTTTGTGAAAATGAGAGATCTTGGCCGGGCGAAAATGTATGATAATATTTGGAAAAAAATCAGATTTCGGAAAAGTTTTTTTATTATCTTGGTTCAGAATCATTATTTACGGTCTAATATCGCTCTTTTACTACCCCGGAACCAAATCAGCGACGGCAAGTACCAAACATTAATTCACACCTAGACGTTGGCTCCGCCCCTTTTTAATAAAAATTCAACCAACTCAAATTATGGTAAAGTTGTAAAACCAGTTGGTTCAGAATCGTTCATTAGCGCCTAAGGAGCGTCTACATACCAATAAAGAACCAACTGTGTCACAACAAGTCCGAAAATTATATTAATACTATGTGATAACAAAATGAAAACCCATATGGGATATACTTTTTTTAAAACAACTCAGATTTTGGGGAAAAAATATTCTTTTTGTACAGAATTGTTTATTAGCTCCTAAGGAACGTTTGTATACCATTATAGAACCAAATGTGTCACAACAAGTCCCAAAATTAAATTAAAGAGAATTATAACATTGTTTGCTTTTATTTATGTACAGGGTGTTCAAAAGTACGGGCTCGTTTTTGGAATTTGAAAAACTATCCGCCAAAACACATCCATACAATTTGAGGTATACTACGTTGTAGGAGGTCCTTTGATGTTCACACGACGCTAGTTGGCCAGGTTCCTGCATTCCTGATGCGAACACAGTGTAAGCGCCTATCGAAAGTTGAACTTTGGACTCTCGGAGAGGACATAACTTTCATCAGAATTAAATTATATGTCTTCCGCTGAACAATGCGCCGTACTGTCTCACCATACAAAAAGATAGGTAATACCAAGTGCTATCCCAGATTTATTGGACTCCGAGCTGCTGTCGTCCACAACACCAGAACAATATTGAGTAGGATGAAAAACGCACTGCACAGCGATCTATGAGACAAATGGATTTCTCGCTTGGTATCACAATAGGATCGATGCCTGTCATACTGCATTCTGGACTCACTTCATACCTCTACAAGATGCGTGAACATCGTGTTCTTACGGCAGCGCATATACAAAAACGGCTTGAAAGATGCATGTTGGGTTTTATGCGCGCCGTTTGTGACTGAAAAACGGCTACTCCACATTTCGATGATACTTGGTTCTCTGTACAGGAGGTATCCCATCCCCACAATTTGATAATCGGTACTCACTAATATCAGTAACCTATAACCATGGCAGTTTCCCTGTCCCTCGTTTCCCGTTCGCTGCGGATAATTGTTTTTTGGGGTGTATGTAAACACCAATACCCTTCTCTTTTTTGCAAAGCCTCTAGTGCGAAATGGTAAGAAGACTCTCATCAAGGTGATTGTAGCTAAGGCACTACTTCTCTGATCATATTTTAATTTTAAAAGACAAACATGGACGCTCCTGCAAGATTCAACATTCAAAAGTCGCCCATATTCGGGGTTGAGCTCCATTTTTCGAGTTCCGCCCAACTTCGGAATTTCCCTCCAAATCTTCGAACCTCAGTACAAGCAACTTGCCCGTGTGGTCAGTATTGTAGGAGGAGACATACTCTACCACCTCTCAAAATAAGGACTCGCTCAAGAAGGCCCTCGTAAAAATATGGAATAAGATCGACACAAAATACAAACGGCGCTTCACACTCTGAGTTCTTGGTCGAGTCGTTGACGTAATCTAGGCCAATGCCGGTCAGGTATACTAAACAGCATACTGTTGTGACCGTATGCCCCCATGTAAATAACACGCCCAGTTTCATGATCCTTCGATAGATTTGAAAGAATTTATACACTTGTATCCATGAGCCCGTACTTTTTGAACACCCTGTATTTCCACCAGTTCGTTAGTTAAAATATAGATAATGACATTCTCTCTGCATTAAATACCTCCAGAAATAAAATAGAAAGAAGTCAAACAACGCACCACTTCAACTTCGACGACATCATCATCTCCATCTGACGAATCGCTCGAACTTCCGACCACTATGCAATCGTCCGACTGAATACACACTTTTTTAAAACGTATAATCACATTCATTCTCAGGCCAAAGAAATAGTTACCGTACTGGCAATCATAGACTTGGCCCCATTCCTCCCTCACTCACCTCTTCTTCCACTACCACCACTCTCTTCTTCTTCGATAGAATCGGAGTCGAATTCGACGTCGAAGGCTCATCCATCTAATAATAAATAATTATCACTTTCTGTCATATTCGTTTCCCCTTTTAATCAATGTGTGCAGTGCTCACAACCAAAGTCAACTCACAGTTCTCTTTCTATTCTTGTCAGCAGTCTTCTTCTCGCTAGGTGGGGGTCCGGCAGGAGGGGGAGGGGGAGGAGGCAGGAGGGGAGCTGCAGATGATGAAGATGCAGCAGCAGCTGCTGCACCACCGCTGCGTCGGTCGTAATCAGCAAAGACAGTCTTGGCGTATCCGAGTATCTCCTTCCTCGCAGCTCGTGAGGCAATGGATTCATCGTCTGTGTGGGGAGGAAAGATTCGAGACTTGACGAGGAGACATTCGAATTCCGCTGAATTTGTGCAATAAACTATGCATTATTTCAGGTGCTATTCAAATAATCAAATTCATAAATCAAATGATTTCTTACGTTTCTTCAGAACTGCTTCAGCATTGTCGAAAATCTTCTGGCACAGATTGATGAGAGGAGCATTACGGACCTGAAAGCATCAATATGCCTATTTTCTCTGTCTCTTTACACTCACTCCTCTAGTGGCCTTGAAGTCCTTGAGTAGTCCCGCATGTAACATCGATCCAGCGAATACTCCGGCAAGATTCTGACGCGCCATCGATCGAGCAGTTCTGAAATCAACAGAGATAGTATAGTTATTTTCAGTATATTTACAACAAGATAGTATTTTTACAACATTTACAACGAGATAGTATATTTACAACAATATTTATGTTCATAGACCAAAAGGGTATGTTTCAAAAAATCGAAACTGTTGTCTGACTTATGGGCTTGATTTTTTTTCAATTTTCACTTCTTGGGACCTTAAAAGTATTTTATGATTTCTCGAAATTTCATTTCAAAAAGTAAAAATGCTGCCAGTGTGTGGTACCTTTTGCCTGTATTTCTAATGCACTCACTCTGGTGTTTCTCCCTTTCCCGTGGCACCGAAGAGGGCAGCAGAGATTCCATCGAAAGCGGCACGACACACGAAGGTTCCTTCCTCATCTGCACAAATTACTATATAATAGAAAATGCTAACGTCTGTCTGTTTGTCTGTCTGTCTGTTTTTTGTGTGATTCCTTCCGTTCGCAAAATTTTCGTCGTTTCGCTATAAATCGCTTCAAAATCTTCTCAGAACCTTTTGCATATGATAATAGACCAGAATTGCTTTAAAATTTTACAAAATTTAAATCACCAAATCCATGGCCAAGTGGGTTACGCGCTGGACTAGCAATCGGACCGACGCAGGTTAAACCCCCCGCCGCGGGCAAACCTTTTGCCGCATTTTTCGCGAGTGTCAGAAACCGTTCTAACACGTTTTTGAGTTCCGTGAAACACGTTTTCACCTGTTTTGCCGAGTTTTAGCGTGAAAAATCGAAAAATTCGAAAAGTTCCAAAAAGATTCAGAGGGCATAGGGAATGACAGGAAACATCTCTGAAAATGTTCTAAAAGTTCGTTCTGAACGCACTGTATCTTGCGTTTCCGTTGTGAAAGGCTCGTGAGGCAGAGAGCGATCGAAAAAAGTTGCCACGGCGCCACGAAGTGGCGTAGTGGCAACTTTTTTCTCTGCCTCACGAGCCTTTTCCACCGGAATAAGCCAGTACTCTTGGTAGCGATTAACATTCCCCAGCATACTGCGAGATTTAATGTAGCCCGGTGCCGGCTACCGAGCTCCCCTGGACCGAACCTGGAGCCGGCTACAGGGCGCCCCCTGGACCGTACCTGGAGCCACCTATCGAGCTCCCCCTGGACCGTACCTGGAGCCACCTATCGAGCTCCCCCTGGACCGAACCTGGAGCCGGTTACAAGGCGCTCCCTGGACCGTACCTGGAGCCACATATCGAGCTCCCCCTGGACCGAACCCGCACCCAGAACTATGCATAGAGCGTAGTACAACCCCGCTAGTTATTGATCATACCAACATCAATACTTCCTCATTTTAGCTATACTTGTGAAGAAGCCTTGATTATCAACCGTTTAAGGGAGAGATCCGGGTTTACACTGATCCAAACAACAGGGAATTCCATACCCTACTAGATCGCAACAGGGGTGAAAAAAAGAGCTTTCGGCTAAGTGTAAAAGTACCGAACTCTCCATCGCCCGTGGATTAAACTAGGGACGACTCACTCCTCTCTTGCAGTACCACATCCCTTCCTTTCAACATCATCGACAACTGTTCTATTTCCTTCGACATCAAATTCTTCTTCCCTTTCTTCTTCATAGCCAAACCCGTGCTTTCTACAACGACTTTTCTATGTCTTCAATCTTCCTTCTAAGCTCTAATGATTACAAGTACTGATGACGCCTCAAACGTCTTATATCATTTCAGAAAGCGCAAATGATATATAAATAACAATCTTTATCCTTTGGAAGAACCTCGTTCATAATCGGTTAACATATATATATATATATATATATATATACATTACATAATTAAGTGTGTGTTATCTAGACTGTCTACAAGTATTCCTCAGTCTCAGTCGGTGCATCTCCACTGCCCGTCCATGGTAGATCAGCCCGACTCTTCTGTGATTGCAGTAAACTGTACTCATCACCGTTTCGAGACTGTTCCTACAACAATCTTCTTCACTCATAATCTCCATCTCTACATCCATCATCCTCTCATTCCTAATCCAACTGACCACAGGCAAAGATTCCGTGTGGACGAAGTACTCTCGTTCCCACTGTTCTAACTGAAATATTAGAATTATAACCATCATCAAAATATACCATTTTCAAGAAAACGTGAATACGCATTTAAACAAAAAATAATAAAATAAAAATACAATATTAAGTATGAACGTGAGTATGTAGCGCAATTGTTTCAATTTGATTGAATAAATAAACACGTACGGTTTGATAGCAATAACACATGTAACTAGCAATTAACGTAATACAGATAAATCAATATGTGCAAAACGAACAAACAAGGCAAGAAATTCACCACAAAAAAATTTGTTTTGGCTAAATTTTTGTTAAAAAGTTATTCCTAAGAGACTCGTTGAGTAGGTTAAGAAAGTTTAGAAACTAAATTTTTGTCAAACAGTTATCCCAAAGATACTCGTTGAGTAGATTCAGAAAGTTTAGAAAGATTTGCAAAATAATGTCAAAGAGTGTGATATGTGCGGATAGAATGAACGATATGAAATGTTTATGGCAAGCATGAAAACAACAATGGAAGCAAATGAAGAAAGGAATACACTCACCTTTGGTAGAGGAATAAGTGGACCCAAATGGATCTTATGAGTCTCCCAGAACTTATCCATGTAATTCTTCACTCGACAACGGAATGAGATAGCAGTCGCCTGCAATTCAATAGAATTCTATATCGCAGCCACCAAAATCAAGGAATTATTGATTACCTGATGAGATGCAGGGGCTTCCAGAGGAACTCGAGCCATTCCCTGAGTTCGATGAAGAGACATATACTGATCTGGAAACAAATTCAACTATTTCCACAACTTCTCGAACAGTTGTCATCGACTCCCCTCCACTCACCTTCTCTCAACGTTGTCATGATGAATGAAAATGCGGGACACATTGAATACAGCAGAGCAGTCAGATGTTCCTGACAGTAACACTAGTTATGATATTCAAACAGTAGTGCACTCACTTTGTTCCTGCATATCTGAGATACCATATCAAGTGGGAAGAGACTCCATGCACACAATTGTTCCATCAATTCGTGAGTGCAACTCGACACTGCCTCACTGCAATCAATCAATAATCTTATTTCCATCGATCATCACAATTCGTACCTCAACTTCTCACTCTCACCCATTGCTCCGAGAATTGCAATGGGCACTTCGTCAACCCACAGATACGCCCTCTTTCGAATTAGTCCAACCACTGCAATAATACAATCATCTAAATTCACATTTCTCTATGTGTCCAACCAAGCAAGGGCTCCCAAGCCTCTCTCGCGGCGCTCATAGTCAGTTACAACCCCCTCCCCCTCCCCCTCTCTCTTTTCTCTCATTATAGTAACTCCATTTTAAGCGATATTTGAGATGATCGTTCTCAGTCGCAAGTGAATCGATCCTCACAATTTTTTGAAGATTTTTTCGAAATGGATGAAATAAACTTTTTTTTTGAAAAAAAAGAGATCGAGAAAATCACTTTCAACCCTTATGTGCTTAAAAATGGTCTATTAAGAGCTCTTGTAAGTAAGCGGAATGTGCATGAAATTGTCGAAAACCAGGTTAATTCTGTTTACTATAGTGAGTTCAATCAATCTTCTAAAAATTGTGAGGATCGGTTCACTTGCGACTGAGAACGATCATCTCAAATATCGCTTTAAATGGAGTTATTCTAATGAGAGAGGAGGAGGGAGGAGGGGGAGGGGGTTGTAACTGAGCGCCGCGAGAGGGCGAGAGAGGCTTGGGAGCCCTTGAATGGTTGGACATATAGAGAAATGTTCTAAATTCTCATACCCACTACAATAATCAATATATCTCACTAATGGTATCATTCCTCTCCGTCCATCCCAATGCTGCGATAGTCTTCTCCACTATCTCCGATATCACATCGTGCTTCTCCACTTTAATCTTGAGAGCAGCCTGTGAATAAAGTATAATATACACCAGATTACAGACTATTATTGGGATTAATAACCATACACTGAAATGAAATTATTATATCGAATACTATGTATATCTAGAGTACTCACCGACATGGCTTGCTCCTTGACAGGAGTGGATTGAGTGATTCGAGCGACAGTTCTCACGAATTGAGATTGGAATCCAGTAGAAGGGAGAGAATGCGTAGGAGGAGGAAGGGAGAAGAAGTTTCCCCCTGGAGGCACTGAATATATCCATATTTGTTTTGACCATTGGCTAACACAGTTTGCTAACCAACTATTATTTTATGTATGCGAATCTTAAATGTGTGACACACTGACCAGTGCTAACAGTGTCCTCGATAATCCTCAGTTTCATTCCTTCTGCTAGTGAGGGAGGGCCAGTCGGGACGGCAGAGTATGGGACTGGATCCATCGAATGGGCGTAATCGAACCCATAGACTGGCTCTGCTCCGTAGATTGGCTCCTCCTTCACAGTCGAAGACTGGAATTCGCTTGACGGTAGTTGCACAGTGTAGGGGGAAGGGGCGACAGAATTAACTGGAGCGAGATGCAGCCATGGATTGTTAGTAGGCTCAGCATAGAATCGATAGGTGAAGAAGCGAATCTGGTCTATGAGACTCGCGATCAATTGAAGTTGGATCTGAAAGGACACCAAATCACTAGAGCCAATACTTTTGCCTTTCATCAAATACCGTAATCATATTCCACAAACACTATATCGAAGCAATTTCACATTAAAAAACAACTCTTGCAATCCCTTTTACCCACCTGTGTACAATCTGCCTTTATGCTCATTTTGGAATCGTCCCTCAGCATCCTCTGATATCGCTCTGAAAAAGTAGACATTTTTTTGCAATTTAAACTAGCCGGGATGTGTTGAGGTTAAATACACTACGCTCTATGCGTACACTACGCTCTATGCACAGTTCTGGGTGCAGGTTCGGTCCAGGGGGAGATCGGTAGCTGGCTCCAGGTTCGGTCCAGAGGGAGCTCGGTATCCTGCTCCAGGTACGGTTCAGGGGGACCTCGGTAGCTTTCTTCAGGAACGGTTCAGGGGGACCTCGGTAGCCTTCTTCAGGAACGGTTCAGGGGGACCTCGGTAGCTTTCTTCAGGAACGGTTCAGGGGGACCTCGGTAGCCTTCTTCAGGAACCGTCCAGGGGGAACTCGGTAGCTTGCTTGACGTTCGGTCCAGGGAGGAGGACTCGGTAGCCAAGTACGGTCCAGGGGGCGTTTAGTATGTTGGGAAATGTTAATCTCTAGAAAGAGTACTGGCTTATTCCGTTGCAAAAAGGCTCGTGAGGCTGAGAGCGATCGAAAAAAAAGTTGCCACTACGCCACTTCGTGACTCCGTGGCCAGTGGTGAGCGACCCCCTCGGATCCGAGGGGGTACCCCGATTCCAGAAAAATAAAGTGCCCGTAGCTGCTCAAATTTGGCCAAATTGAAAAATTCGCGGTCCCGCAATTCCCTTTCTCGTCGAACACTACACTATTCAAGAAAAGATGGTCGAAAAATATTACGAATGAAGCTCGTAGGAAATGAACATTAGCATATTTCACAATAGCGGCACCCCGATCCGAGGTGGAGCGCGCATCACTGTCCGCGGCAACTTTTTTCGATCGCTCTCAGCGTCACGAGCCTTTCTCAACGGAAACGCAGGATACCGAGTGTTGGATTCCCGGGCGTGTTCGAACACGTTTCCAACATCGCAAAACACTTTTCCTATGGTTCCCCACGCTCTGCGAATCAATTGATAACTTTTTGAAATTTTCGATTTTTCATGTTAAAACGTGTTAGAAAACGTTCACACACGTTACCGACATCGCAAAACACTTTTCCTATGGTCCCCCACGCTCTGCGATTCAATTGGGAACTTTTCGAAATTTTCGATTTTTCATGTTAAAACTCGGCAAAACAGGTGAGAACGTGTTTCACATTACTCAAGAACGTGCTAGAAGGGCATCTGACAAACGTGCGGCAAAAAATGCGGCAAACGTTTTGCCCGCGGCGGGATTCGAACCGGGGGGTCTCGGATAGTAATTCAAGCGCGTAACCCACTTGGCTATGGATTTGGTAAATTAAATATTGCAAAATTATAAAGGGATTTTGGTCTGTTGTTGTATGCAAAAGGATCCGAGAAGATAGAGCGATTTTGAAGTGATTTATTAGGAAGCTTCCGGATGCATGACTCCGGCCTCCAGAAAGGGGTCAGGGGCGAGAGTGTGCCAAAGTGAGAGAGTCACTCTCAATTTCCCTTACACTCTCCTTTTAACTCCTTTCCTGCGAGATTGCCGGCATGAGGAATGATTTGGAACGAAATGTGCGAAAAATTCATGAAATCGCGTGAAATCAAGTGAAATCAATCGATATTTCATTTCAAAAATCGGCAAAAGATGTTCAAATGTGAATCTCGTTACTCAAAAATGTGTTTGGGCCACATTTGACACTTGACTATGCACCGGCGGGGATCGAACCTGCGACCCTCGGATTTGAATTCGAGCTCGCTACCGACTTGGCCATGAAATTATCGATTTTTGCTAAATAAATTTTGAAATGTTTTCTGATGGGTTATCGTATGCAAAAGGATCTGAGAAGATTGCTTGAGTTTGAAGCGATTTATAGCGAAAAAACGAAAAAAATTGTCCGTCACGCGGAAGGAAAAAAACACACCAACAGACAGACATTTCAATTTCCAAGTAGTGGAGGAATTATAAGAAGATTCACAAAATTACGAAGAAAAACAATTCCACTGCGATTATTTGCAAAAAAAAATTAAACTCTTTTTAAAAACTTTAATTTTTTTTTATATTCATGCCATGTCCCTGAACCTTCTAGGAATTTTCCGATTCTTTAGCCGCACTTTCATAAGAATCGAGGAAGAGAACGGAAAAAATGTTTAAAACATCAGAAAGCTACTATTTTATACTTTTATTTGAACATGGAAAATCACTTTCGTAAACGAAGCCTATCAACATTTTGGTTTTTATTATTATTCAAAACTCTGCGAAACACCACCATATGCTAATTTCAAACTTTGCAGGTATGTATGATTTTATAAAAGAGAAATGAAACGTATTGATATTTTTGCGAGGTATGAATGTAATTGCGTAATTTCAATCGGCGCAATATTCCAGGTTTCATGAATAGCTAGTTGTCGAATGAGATCTCATTTACCAAGTTGGCAAAGCACTCGGGGGTTTTTTTTGCATTTTCATTTTTTTTCCATTTCTCATATTTTTGTGTACAAGGTGGACGACAAATATCCAACAAAAAAAATTCGTCCTATGTGCTCCATCCATACCCATTATTGTGTGATTTAAAACATAATCTGGAAACGTTGCGCATGTTTCTATTCCGACACAACCCTCTTGTATTTGCTTTACACAGATATTCTGAGACGGCGTAGGAACACTGGTAGCAAAAACAAATTTATGGCATCGATTTCGATGCGACTTATTATACTGATGATACTAAATAGAAAAATTTTTTTGTGAACTTCATTTTTCGAAATTTGCATATTATCGATTTTCGTGATCTACCACTTTGAAGAGTCATATCAGGCCTCTCACGTAAGGCACGGGACAGTTCATATTTTCCTTGGTACATTCAAAAAAATCGTGTTGTTTCTTTTCCTACTTCTGAAACACTATCGAAAAAAATCATTAATTATAATTTTAGCATTTTTTCTGCAGCAGGCGGCTGCAAAGTTTCAGACGTTATACTTGGACCCGGTGGAAAATGGCTTCAAAGTGCTTCAATTTCAATGAAATTTTTTTTCTGGGCATCTGTTGGTATGTTCTTAAAATACTCTGAGTAATTTTGCCATAGCTCATTTTTGAAATTCTGAGCAGTTTTTCACTAATAACTTTTACATATGAAAACATTCACACCCAATTTTTTGATATGTTGTAGTCTATTTGATATGTTGTAGTGTAGTGATAGTGTAGATTATCTATCGAAGTTATGTTTAGCATATTTCGTGAATCGTGAGTCCTGGATGTGTTTCACCCGAAAAACCGCTGAAAACAGCAATAGTGTCGCATGGCACACAGACAGTCAGCGTTGTTGACTTATTGCAAGGGCATCGGAGAGGCCTGGGTTCGAGTCCCAGACCCGGAAAACATTTTTGCCAATTTTTCAATTCTTCATGGATAAAATTTGACATTTTTCATTACGTATTTATTGCCTTTTTTTAATGCGCGCTGCAGCTGCTGCTTTCGTAAAGACTCGGAGTGGAGAGAGAGGCGAACCATATTTATGATATTCAGGAGAAACAAATTCATGGAATACAATTAGGATCAGAAAAGGAACAAAACAACAATTATATATATATAAAATGTTCGATAAAGAAACCTACATATTTGAAATCAGCATAGTTATTTGAGATATTCAAAGTGATAGTTAAGTTGTGAATATCTCATCCTGCTTCTCTCTAAGACATTCTCTGATGAAGTCGCCTTCGTCCTCCTCAAGACCTCAGCTACGTCCACAAATACTTCACCATTCGCACGGATATGAATCAATTCGAGTAAATTCGAGCATCAGACTTTCCAAGCCTTTTCGACAGCAGCAGCTGCAGCGCGCATAGAAACGCAATAAATACGTAATAAAAAATGTCAAATTTTATCCATGAAGAATTGAAAAATTGGCAAAAATGTTTTCCGGGTCTGGGACTCGAACCCAGGCCTCTCCGATGCCCTTGCAATAAGTCAACAACGCTGACTGTCTGTGTGCCATGCGACGCTATTGCTGTTTTCAGCGGTTTTTCGGGTGAAACACATCCAGGACTCACGATTGACGAAATATGCTAAACATAACTTCGATAGATAATTGAAAGGGCTACAACATATCAAAAAATTGGTTGTGAATGTTTTCATATGTAAAAGTTATTAGTGAAAAACTGCTCAGAATTTCAAAAATGAGCTATGGCAAAATTACTCAGAGTATTTTAAGAACATACCAACAGATGCCCAGAAAAAAAATTTCATTGAAATTGAAGCATTTTGAAGCCATTTTCCACCGGGTCCAAGTATAAGGTCTGAAACTTTGCAGCCGCCTGCTGCAGCAGCAAAAAATGCTAAAATTATAATTAATGCTTTTTTCGATAGTGTTTCAGAAGTGCTTCGATATTCTTAAGAAAAAAACAACACGATTTTTTTGAATGTACCAGACTTGTCCCGTGCCTTACCTGAGAGGCCTGATATCTCTGTCAGATCGAAATATTTTTCTTCATAATTTTTTTCCAAACTGTAGTGCAAAACGAGATCTCCATTTTCTTCAATTAGCACCCTGGTCTATTTTCATTAGTTTTTGAGATATGCATGAAAACCCGATTTTTGAAACAAATAATCATAATTTTCTCGAAAAAGTTAGTCAAACTACCTCGGTTTTATTTAAGAATCGGATTCTAATCACCATTTCGCATATGGTAGCATATTTCATTCAGCCCATATCTCACAACGTTTTTCTGTGCTGTTGCTGGGCTTTCGGACTTGTACATTTTCGCATGCACGAATACGGTTTTGATCATAACTCAGCTCAAAATGCACCTCATGGGCCCAGGCGATGTTCAATCGAAAGCTCGAGTGGAGCCTGATAAATCATTCCTTGACATTCGAGTCGAAAAAATCAACGGTTTTTGTGTTACAGCCAAAACACTACAATATCCAATTATAAACATGGGACGAGTGACGATGTTTACGATAGGATCAAGAAAGGGCGTGAACGGGTCAAAAATCGATATCGCTCAAAACTTGGTCCTAGGGATAACTTTCGACTCTGATCACGCTGGCGCCATCGATTTCGCAATCGGAACCTTCTGGGCGCCGCTATGGCGCCGCGCATTGTGGCGACTTGTTGTACTGTTTTGGCTGTAACACAAAAACCGTTGATTTTTTGACTCGAATGTCAAGGAATGATTTATCAGGCTCCACTCGAGCTTTCGATTGAACACCGCCTGGGCCCATGAGGTGCATTTTGAGCTGAGTTATGATCAAAACCGTATTCGTGCATGCGAAAATGTACAAGTCCGAAAGCCCAGCAACAGCACAGAAAAACGTTGTGAGATATGGGCTGAATGAAATATGCTACCATATGCGAAATGGTGATTAGAATCCGATTCTTAAATTAAACCGAGGTAGTTTGACTAACTTTTTCGAGAAAATTATGATTATTTGTGTCAAAAATCGGGTTTTCATGCATATCTCAAAAACTAATGAAAATAGACCAGGGTGCTAATTGAAGAAAATGTAGATCTCGTTTTGCACTACAGTTTGGAAAAAAATTATGAAGAAAAATATTTCGATCTGACAGAGATATGACTCTTCAAAGTGGTAGATCACGAAAATCGATAATATGCAAATTTCGAAAAATGAAGTTCACAAAAAAATTTCTTCTATTTAGTATCATCAGTATAATAAGTCGCATCGAAATCGATGACATAAATTTGTTTTTGCTGCAGAACTCTCATTTTTTCCTACACTCTCTGTTTAATAACAAATATGATTTTTTTTCCAAATATTCACCGAATCAGAATTGTAACTGCGAAGGAATCAAGAAAGCAAAGAAGAAAATGAAGTGAAAATTTGGGATATGACAACCATGTCATGACAGTGGGTATCACTGTCTAGGTGATTTAGCTGCCCAATCATTTCCATAGCAAGAATGTCTTCCATAGGCCAAAACGGCAGATCGACTGTTTTAAATAAATTTTACTAGAACTATACCAGTAAGAAAAACCTAACGGTATCTATCTTTTTTTCGGTTCCTCTGATGGCTTCTTTTAAGAAAAAAATTTATTGTAGCTCACTGCTCAGGAGGGCAGGATTTATTTCGCCCAATATAGCACTATGTAGCATACATGGGCTAGAGTGTAGCCAGCAACCGAACCCTCCCGCTTTTTGCCGAAAACACACCCGATTTTGGTTCAAGCCGGTATGGTTTTTGATCTGACCCTACCGCTTTTTAGTCATAGTCATCAGGTTTTGTCACTGACCCTCCCGCTTTTGATCTGCCAGCAACAACCCTTGCACATCTATGCTATGTAGGGTAGGTTTTTTTCCCAGACTGCCGCAGGTTTGCACAATTCACCTCAGAAAAAGTAAAATAAAGTGAGTATTTGGACTTTGGGTTCGCGACTTGTACTTGTACCAGAACCTGCCATGTTGAACCACTTTTTGACATATGACTCTTCAACTGATTTGTATACAATTTTCAGAACTTGTTTAGCACAAAAAGTATGTCTAAATAAAGTTGAGCCAGTAAGTGATAGAAACGGTGAACTCCTAAAAGACGGCTTCGGGACAAGGACTTATCAAATTGTCAATCCCTGACTACTACATAAAGTTACCCCTGAATACATAAAGTTTGATCGAAATAGAAAATACGTATTTGTATTTTTAAAAAAACAACTATTTTCAGCTTGCAAGTCCGGTGTAACCTCGAATACTTAAAACTCACGGTCAGAAAGCTGGAACTTGAGATAGCTGAGTACTGGCTTCGTCACTTCGACCATCTTGTCAACTGTCGTCTGACAGAGTGTGAAGTAGTTAGATAAAACAATCAACACATTTACATGAGTTCGTTTACAGAAAAAAAACTATTTTAAATTCTACATATTACCCATTTTTTCGTAAGATTTATTATAAACAAAAACATATACTTTTTTATGTGCATTCGTCTGGTGTCCAAGTATGCCAAGCAATGTCTCAATCGGATGAAACAACAAGAAATTACAAGAGACAACTAACAATTTTCTCAGCGAGAATCTTCTTTGTGTTGGGTGGGAATAGTCCCAATTCGAGCATCTGTTCAACCAAATCCTTCACTGCACTTCGACGAGCAGTACTTAAATCAGTATACCTTTAGTATATAAATAATAAAAGAAAATAACTATAAGTAATGGAAGGCCATGGTCATATTCTTTAGCATTCGATTCAATGTATTGATTATTACCCACAAAATTGATAATATATCTATAAAAAATCTTTAAAAAGAATTAAAGCATAGTTTAAGGGGGAAATATCTCAATAGAAAACATACATCTCTGACTCGTGTTGTCCCATCGAACTGAGCATGCAAATAGGGATGTCATCGTACCGAAGATACACTCGGAAACCACCGTACTCATCCATCTCTGCAGGAATTGTAATGGAAATTAAAACAAAATAATTTCGTTTAATGATTACTGATGGTAATCAGTATCGCATGATGTAGCTATTATATCGTCGAATTGCATAATCAACTCACGGACGCTCCTCACGTTCAGTGTGCTTTTCATCGCATTTGCGCATCGATTTGCTAGCTTGAAATACGGTAGCTTCGCCTAAATCGATACATTATTATAAAAGAAAAGAGTGTAGACACAGCGAATGGGAAACTCACATCTGGTTCTTCCTTCTTAACTTCAATAGGTTCAACAATAGGAGCGGGTTTCTCTTCAGGTAATGTTGATTGATTTACTGTCGAAGGTATCTCCTCCTCTCTAATCTCTTCTGCAGGAGGGGGTTCTTCTATCACCGCTGATTCGAATGTCGTCGGAATATGAACCAGCGCTTCTAAAATATATTCCGAAATCACAAGCTGGACTATTTTTTTCTAAAAAAAATAATTTCTCACCTTCAGGAATCTCCTCACCATCGATGTCTTCTTCTTCCTCTTCCGGCTCTTCCACTACATTCTTCTCAACTACACTAGAAGCCTGGAAATATTGGAATGTATAATCAATATATCATCCGTAGCAATCTAATTTACCTGCTCTTCGGGGATCCTCTGCAGATCTTCTCCAATCTCAGCCAGAAACGAATCAACCACTTTGTCCATCCCGCCATTTTGCTCTTCCTTTCTCTGAAAAAAAAAGTTTGAGAAGGAACAATTGTAATTGACGTACGCTTCTCTTGGCAGCCGGTTCATCTACTGCAATTTCGTCACCATCCTGTGCGTAAACTTCTTCCGTCGATACCTAAAATGGGTAAGATTTTTTTCCAAAATTGGCCTGTAAAAGCGTTCTTTGTAAGAACGCAGGACACGCGGCACAACTAGTTTAAAGTTGTCGCACAGGCTCTAGAATTTCTTACCTCCTGTACCCGGGTACAACAGGTACACGACCAGGTACAAAACACAAACAGCTCCAAATAAGATCCCTTTGTGTATCGATGGGTGCTAGTATCGATGGGTGTAAACGTGATGGGTGTAAACGTGATGTTACACGCCTTGAATAATATTGAAATCCTTGTGTTACCTGTCTATTTATTGAAAAATTCAAAATAGATCTAGGAGGTACAGACCAGGTACAGGAGGTACAAAACCAGGTACATGAGGTACAAGACCAAGTACAAGAGGTACATGTACACGATCGCACAGGGTTAAAACTTTTTACACAAACAGTGTTAGGTGTAAACTGAATTTTGTGAAATACATGAAATGTCGAAATTTGAAAAATCGATAATTTTTTCTCAATTTTTTTTATTTTGCTATCGTGTTATATATCATTCAAAAGAGCATCAACAGTTATGAATAGATCTATGTTTTCATGCGAATGCAATCACTGAGAGAGAAAATCGGTGATCGTATTCACAGAAAGTTGGAGTTTCTGTGAAAAGCTATTTCGGCAAAATATGTTCCCATGATTTCCACCTCATGGATCCGATATATATTATGTATTTTTCATCGTAGAATCGAATGGCCACTATTTGGTTAAAAATCTAGGGAGTAAAAGTACTCGTGCATTCACTAGACCGTGATCACCCAGAAATGTGATCAATCTTGAAGTGAGTAGAAATTTTTTCCTCAGTTTAAAACTAAATCGAACGCATACCTTATGAAAGATCATCAAAAGTAATGTCTAAATCTCTGATTTCAGGATGCTTAAACCACTACTGATGATTTAACCAATCAATCATCGAACATTAAAGAAACGATTGGCAAATCACCCCATTGTCAAAGACCTCCGTCATCTCAAGTAATATTCGGAGAGTCCCCCCTTTCCCCCATATCTTCCCTAATTTCTTGTAAAATTTCAAATCCTGTTGCGCCTCAGGCGTAGATAAATTATTTTTATTATTATTATGAGCGAAAATCGACAATCACAGCCCCAGAAATTGATAATTTTAGTGAAACTCAATATTAGCATATATTTCCATTTAAAGTGATCGTACTGGTAAAGACCGCAACGTGGTCAGCGGAATTGACTGAGTGGAGTGGAATTTAGTGTCAACATGTCCCTGCATGTCTGATTGGGATGAATCTTTTGGATTTAGGTCGTTATCTTAACTCTGAGCCGAGCTACACCTCCAAAACTACGTGCGCTTCGTCTGTTGTGAGAGGGGGGAAAGTCGCGATGGGGAGAGGCGGAGGCGGAGCCTATTCGCCCTTCTTTCCAGGGGCATAGCGCGCTTAATTGGAAATATTTTGATGTTGTGCCAGAAGATAAATAGTTTATGAAGGTATTGAGAGTACATTGGCGTCTCAATTGGGAGGATTGAACATGTCAAAGCGCGGCGGGAGTGGAGGAGCATAGCGCGCGATTGCAGAGAGTATGTAACTGCCTGCATTGCGCAGTGGGTAGAGCGTTTGCCTATTGACCGCACACCCCCAAGTTCAATTCCCCTTTTGCCAAAACCGTTGCTATTTACAGTAAAACGGAATGTGGATACGCTTGTGCTCTCGAATTCTCATTTTTTGTCAAATCCGGGTGCGCGAGAAGTGGGCGGACGTTGTGGACTCTACGTACTGGGCTAAAACTTTTTCCTCAAGCACTCTAAGGTGTAAAGCAAATTGTAATTGTGAGAAAGTCATGAAAAGTTAAATTTTGAATTTTTTTTTAGAAAATCGTATCATGTCATTTCTCATTCGAAAGAGCATCAAAAGTTTATGTATATGATTCTACTTTTAGTTTGATTGAGATGCTACTAGGAGAGAAATGGTGATTGCATCCACTCAAAATTTTAGTTTTTTTTTCGCAATCGCATATTTTCGCTCCTAGTAATCATGCTAAAAATCGAACGTCATACATAACTTTGATGCTCTTTCGAATGAGATATTACATGATGATTTTTTTTTCGAATTTTTTTTATCGATTTTTTTTCAAAATTTAACTTTTCATGACTTTCTCACGATTAAAATTTACTTTACGCCTTAGAATGCTTATGAAAAAAGTGTTAGCCTAGTAAGATCACTTTAAATGAAAATATATGCTAATATTGAGTTACACTAAAATTATGAATTTCTGGGGCTGTGCTTGTCGATTTTCGCTCGTAGTGGTTTAATCAGCCTGAAATCAGAGATTTAGACATAACTTTTGATGATCTTTCATAAGGTATGCGTTCGATTTAGTTTTAAACTGAGGAAAAAATTTCTACTCACTTCAAGATTGATCACATTTCTGGTGGTCACAGTCTAGTGAATGTACGAGTACTTTTACTCCCTAGATTTTTAACCAAATAGTGGCCATTCGATTCTAAGATGAAAAATACATTATATATATCGGATCCATGAGGTGGAAATCATGGGAACATATTTTGCCAAAATAGCTTCACACAGAAACTCCAACTTTCTGTGAATGCGATCACCGATTTTCTCTCCCAGTGATTGCATTCGCATGAAAACATAGATCTATTCATAACTGTTGATGCTCTTTTGAATGATATATAACACGAAAGCAAAATAAAAAAATTGAGAAAAAATTATCGATTTTTCAAATTTCGACATTTCATGTATTTCACAAAATTCAGTTTACACCTAACACTGTTTGTGTAAAAAGTTTTAACCCTGTGCGAGAACTTTAAATTAGTTGTGCCGCCTACCTCGGCCTCGCACTACGTTCCTACAGAGAACGCATTTTAAAATGCCTAAACCTGGGTAGACTTCATCGATTTTTATGTGGCTGCGATGTATGGTCTCAAGACAAAATTGAAAGACTTACAATTTGCTTTGGTTGATCTTCACCATCCTTGCTTGACTCATCATCAGAACCGTAGTCAACCAGTGATCCGAGACAACTTGCCATTCACTCTATACTCGAGTGCTCACCATATCTTTCATGTGGTAAGGCGAAAAAATAAAAGATATAGAGAGTTACGAACTCTTATTTACTAAGAAGAACAGTGATAGCATAAACACTTTACTTTCACAATCGGTACCATCAACAGAGCAAGAACAATAATATGCGACTTCAGACAATCGAGCTGAATATGAGCAATTCCGTAGAAAAATGTCAAGTCTAAAAACATCACTAAAGTATATTAAAATAACGGGGAATGAGATACTTGAGAGGGAAAGCAATAACACGAATACTCATAATCGGGGGGAGGGGACACTAGGTAATAGGTCTGTAGACCTCATTGAACTCCTTCTTCCATTGTGCATTTCCCACCATCAATTGCACTCTGTTGTCACTGCCAACTCTGACAACCTTAGCAGTACTCCATCGTCCATTCTTGAGATCTTGTGCCACCACTAAATCATCCTTCTTCAATTGCATTGCCTCCTTCGCTCTCAATTGTCTGAATCGACTCGATCCCACTTGCACAATCACTTCTTCTTGTTCAATCTCCACTGGTTGAGTCTCCCTCGTCCTTCCACTTTCTTCTCTCCTTCCATCATATCTATCCTTTTCCCTTCCTCCTCTTCTTCTATCATCTCTTCTGTCTCTACTCCTCGATCTACTTCTACTCCTTCTCCTTCTTCTATCTTCCTCCTTCCTCTCCCTCTCCATTCCTCTCACCTCGGGTGGTGGTCCTCTATCCAACATCATCTCGGGTGGTCTCTTCCTTCCATCTTCAGCCTTCTTCTTTAGCATAGCAAGGAAGTCCTTCAAATCCGTCGCTAGTCCTCTCAACGACATCTGATCCATATTCGTATCTTGAGTGAACATGGAGAGTCTGGTGAGAACTGGATGGGTGGCTATGGAGGTATCTCGAGAGAATGCCAGATTCTTCAGTGTATCAGCATTCTCATTGACGATTCTCCTCACTTCATCGTACTCAGGTGTCTCTTTCCAATTGACTGCATATGGATTAAGAGGAGCCCCGAGTCCATTCGATCCCATCGATCCTTGCATTCCATACGGTGATGGCTGCCCGTATGGCGATGCACTAGGCTGCTGCTGCATTTGTTGTTGCATCTGTCCACTCATTCCCATTTGATTGCCCATCTCCATACCACCTGGCCCTCCTCCATATGGATTCATCTGCTGAGGGACAGAGACGGGATTGACTCCATATGCATTCATCACTGCTCCCATATCTCCTCCCATTCTTCGGACTTCTCTAGGCGCAAGTCTCTGCTTCAATTCTTCTTCTAGATCTCTCCTCTTCTGCTCTATTTCCTCATTGAGTCTCCTCTCCAATTCAGCTCTCAATGCACTCTCAGCCCTTTCCCTCCTCTCGTCTTCTTCCCTCTCCTTCGCTCTCACCATTTCTTCACTCGCCGCTCTCACTCGTTGTTCCTCGAGTGCTGCCACGTGTGCAGCGTATCCAGTGGGTACAGAGACGGGATCCCTGTGTGGCATCGTCGGTCTCACATATCCTCCTCCCATTGGATCCATCATCGGAGCATACTGTGCCATCGATGCCATCATCTCGGGAGATGGTCCCATATGAGGGTTGTTCATGGGATGGAATGGGTGCATAAAAGGGGCGGATGGATGGTTCATCATCATCTCCATTGGATTGGCAGCTCCACTAAGTCCGGGAGTGACAAGAGGGGCAGCTCCAGGTCCTCCCATCATAGGTATTCCTCCACCTCCGAATGCAAGTGCTGCTGCTCGTGCTCTTTCTGTCGCCTCCTTCAACTTCCTTTCTTCTTCCTCATGCATCAATGCTTCTCTCTGTGCCAATATCTTCCTTTCGATGTCGAGTCTCTCTGCTTCCTTCTGCTCTCTTGCCAAGTCTCGCCCTCTGTCTCTACTCCTCGATCTCCTTCGTCCATCTCTTCTGTCTCGATCCGAGTCACGATTCTCCGCCATTCTTCTCAGATTGGCCAGTCTCGTCTCTTCTATTCCATAGGGACACGTCTCCAGATGACTCTTTCTCTTGCACAGTCCACAGAAGGATGAATCATATACGGGGGCGTCAGCTCCATACAGCATCTCCCTCGATTCGGCGATCATTCCATCGAGAAGAGCGAAGTCCATCGGTGACAAACCTCTCTTCGTTTCCACATTATCCATCCATTTAGCTGAAATATTTCACTCATCTTACCAATATTCTCCTTTTTTCTTTGTGACCTACATCTACACGTGATACCCGCTAAAAAACATCTCAATCACAACTAAACCGAATGAATGAAAAATGGGCGAACCTTGACAGATTCGTGTATCCAAATGAACGACGACATCAACAGCACGCATGAAATCGGGCAGTCGACGGTTCTGACAAAGAAGAACACTCATTATCACATACCTCGAAGCCATTTCCTTATCTCATTGCGCGATGAAGAGGTGAAACACCATAACCCAATGGGAAACTTACGATAGCGCGTGGGAAAATTTTTGATGACTGTTCGGCAATTGTTTAATAACGTTGCCTGTTGAGACGCAGCGAACATGGAGCTGTGGCGTGCCGTTTCGTACCTAACACCCACAATTTCGATCGTTCCATAATTCACATCAGACCGCAATCATCGAACACAGTAGAATAGATATTCGCTTGTGTAGAGTAGAGCATTACCGGGGAGAACGAGCGTTATCCGAAGAAATGATAAATCGGTGGCGCTGATGAAGCCGTCGTTGAAGACTTGATTGATTCATTCGCGCATTTACCTGGATCTCTACGCGACGCGATGCAGGTCCCGCAGTTCAGAGGCAGACAGAATAGAGTAAGCACGACTAACCATTTCGAGAACAGGTTTGCTTCCGATTGCTTCATGGAGATCTCTTGTGATCAATCCCATCTTGAGACTCTTGTCCATCAGATCCTTCGCAGCAGCGAAGTACGCCGCCTTCCTCCTCAAATTGTATAGTAAACCACATGTCAAATTACGATATCAAGTTGTTTCTATGTTAGGAACACCAGGATAGGTCGACAGTACCGCAAAAAAACGACGAAGCCTACTCACATTTTGGCATTTTCAACGCGAATTTACGAAAAACTCAACGCCATTTTCATATCCACCTTGTCGACCCATGACGACCAGTCCAAATCAATGGCATATGTGTAATCGTTGATGACCGCAAGGAAGATAATTATATAATAGCAAAGGTCTAAAAGAAACAAAACATACTCTAGACCATAGCCGGAGCCGAAGAAAACGGACGGAGGAAGGCCCTTGATCGTTATATCACAGTGTAGAACATTCTTCTTCTCGTGTTCGGGAAGATTAATCCGATCGCGCTCGACTTTGGTCGCCTCTGAATCCGCAATTTCGTATAAATTTGAGTTATAAAAATGAGTAGATAACTAACGAGTGATCTTCTCAACCATGTCTTTCTGACGAGCAGGATTCTTCGTACTCATCTCAGAAGTCCATTTGATGACGAACTGCAAGAAAATGGTTTATTTATCTAGATAATGGATGAAAAAATAAAGCCTATTCATCCAGCCTACAAGCCAATTTAGGAACAATACCTGATAGTAATTAGAGTGCTCGAAGAGAATTCCTTCACGGACAGATGCCTGCGCCCGGGAATTTCTCTCATCATCGCTGTTGCTGATATCCTACAAATATTCATATTTGTAGGATATCAGATATGTTATAACAAGTTGCAAAGATAAAGGCAAAGGCAAAGGTACACGTTATTAAATAATTTTAATTACAATCACCGACCATTTCATCATCATTCCAACGTGAGCGGCCACGGCCAGTTCTGCAATGGTAAAATATACACATGTAGTTTCCAAACTACATTAATGGAGAAGCCCATAAGGGACGACAACAAAGCTAGGTAGAGTATTATAAACTTGTACGAGCCATCCTTACCGGTCTCGTGACGACATTTAGTCTCCTAGCGAATCGCTGGCTACTTCACTGACTTCTGGATCACTGAAACGAGTCGAATTTAGTATGATAGAGGAAGAAAGAAGCGTGGAAAAAACAGCCCACAGCTGGTAAAGCATTCAATATGAAAACTTCACGATCCACTTCAGTTAGGAAAAGTCGCTTGCTTTTACACCAACCAAAATAATATCTGGTTAATAGTAAATATAACGTTTTTTTCTAATCCTACTCGGTTGGAAGATCTCAAAACGTTTTGCATTATGAATCAATTAGCGAAAAAACATATCAAATCTTTATTGGCGTAAGATCTGCAACAGTGAGAAAATGCGGGTGTCCCTAAACTACGGCCGCGGCCGCGGCCACGGCCCAACGGCCTGCTCTGTCCGTCAGAAGAAGAAATACTTTCGTTGAGAGCCTGTTCGACGTCCTCCGGCTGCTGCCCAACCAGCAACAATTCGGCGATCTGCTTTTTCATCTTGTTGTGGAATCTTTGATTCTTCCGATTCCGGTTCATTACTCTGGAACGATGCATAGTGACGCGCCAATAGCAAATACATCATTTAAAGAACGCGAAAAGTGAAATCTCATGAAAATACGAAAATAACTAACGGAAAGTGGAAATGTGACCCACCGAACCATTGACAATTTGCAATGTACACAAAGTTAAAATACGCATTTTCTGGGTGTCCCTAAATTACGGCCGCGGCCACGGCCCAACGGCCGCACACCCTATTTTACGGCCCTACGGCCCCACGGCCCATATTTAGGGGGAGTAAGCTCCGCCCACTAGACGCTAATGGAAGGGTCGAGAAACGGCGGATGAGGAGCACAAGTTTAATTCTTCACTAAAAACCTCGTGCTCGGGCTTATTCGAGAGCTCTTGGCAGGGGCTACAACATATCCCGTGCGCACCATGCTCTGATGTGATGAAGTAGGTCAAACATCGATAAACATTAGCGATAATAGGCAATTCATGCACTTCCAGTAAAGGCACATAGCTGCGCATCTCGCAGTTCGTGGGGATGGTGTGTCTGTTCCATTTAGAGAAAACAGAATCAAATTTAGTTTCCGCGCTGAATTGTGCTTCTTTTTAAAAGAATATAGTCCGGTAATATCCATTGGCATGACGACTTACGGTGTTTAGCGGCTCAACTTGCAACATTTTGGGTGATGAGCAAAAGAACTGCGAAGGATGGGGACCGAACCAGCGACATCCGCGCGCCATGCAATCACTCTACCACTGAGCCAAGATGGCAATGGTGGACCGCTCTGAAATTTGCTCCATGATCAGATAGGATCTCTTCATTCTCTCATTATGCACGCAAACTCCGCCCATCGCTAGAGAGTGCCCACAATCTGACCCTCAACCGTTTTGGTTTTCGAGCTGTAGCGCGGCTCAGAGACAAGATATCGACAAACGGCAAAGAGTATGATGTTTGTGAGACCTCAGCGGTTCATCTGAACACCCTTTCTACCACTTGGTATGAAATTGACAGATCACGTTGCGGCTCCTACCCATATTTCGATATTTTGATTTTAAATCTAATTCTTTATTTCCTGTTCGGGACTACACTTAAATTGATTAGTTTAAGTGTAGGGACTAAATAAGTGCTATAATATTCCGAATATTTTTCTCGTGGCTACGTACACCTGTTACAGACGAAGTGAGCTCGCGTCGTATAGACTGTAGATATTACATTTTGTTTATCATCTGGAAAATGTCTTCATGGTCATTTGTAGCTGTATCAGGGCATGCTTCTGAATCGAAGACGAAACTTTCTCATGTAAAAAGTGACCCGTATTTGGATTCTGATTACGACCGTTGCATCAGATGGCCGATCTCGATCGATAGTAGATCTCCACTTTCTCATAGAGTATAGAGAGTAAATGGTGCTTTAAAATCTCAACCAGATCATTGATTGGGAAGATCAAGTTGTTGAACTGCAGTGAAGAGTCATACAAGCTATTAATCCAAATTCCCCCAAGCTTTGTCAGGGATGTATTTCTAAACTAAATTTTCATTTATTTTCAATTTTGAGTGGATTATGATCACTGCCAAGTGCCTAACTTTCGAACATAAAATTAAAATTTTCATTTTTTTAAATCGGTAAACAGATCTTTTTTTGGTAGTGATGACGCAATTGATCAATGACATTTCAGTGCTGATTTTTTTATCGGAGAAATTTTCTTCGGCAATCAAGTGAACGAAAAAAGATTCCCAATTTTTTGGGAGAGGTATATTAGTGGGAGGAAAAAATCGTAAGCCACGAAAAAATGGCAGCATGTCCACTTTTCACTTTTCATTCTCTACTGGTATACGGTAGGATTTCGCGAAAAAAATATTTTTCACAGTTCATGAGCACATCATAGTCAATTCGTGGTGTGCGAGATAATACAATTATTCAGCTCTCGTATGCGAGATAATACAATTATTCAGCTGAATATTATAATTTTCTGTTTTAAGAGATCATGGAAAGATTCAGCGAGCGAATTGGAGTGGAATCTCTGTTCGAACATTTTTGATTGCTTCAGCGGGTACAGTGCAGCGCTGTGCGGAAAACTTTTTCGGAAATTTTATTTGGAGCTCTCGGAAACATCGAAGCCAGAAGTTACAGACATTTGTTAGTAATTACATTGTAGCTTAATGAATGTACTGAATGATCAGTTGGAATTATCATAATTATATTATCTTGAGAATTGTAGACTATCTTCCCAAAAATATATTTCCCAAAAAATTTTTCCGACTCGGAACATTTTCGGAAAATTTTTGGGATATAGGCTACAATTCTCAAGACAATATAAATATGATAATTCCAACTGATCATTCATGAAGTACATTCATTAAGCTACAATATAATTATTAACACATGTCCGTAACTTCTGGCTTCGATGTTTCCGAGAGCTGCGAAAAAAATTCCGAAAAAGTTTTCCGCACAGCCCTGCACTGTACCCGCTGAATCAATCAAAAATGTTCGAACAGAAATTCCACTCCAATTCGCTCGCTGAATCTTTCTATGATTTCTTAAAACAGAAAATTATAATATTCAGCTGAATAATTGTATTATCTCGCATACGAGAGCTGAATAATTGTATTATCTCGCACACCACGAATTGACTATGATGTGCTCATGAACTGTGAAGAATTTTTTTTTTCGCGAAATCCTACCGTATACCAGTAGAGAATGAAAAGTGAAAAGTGGACATGCTGCCATTTTTTCGTGGCTTACGATTTTTTCCTCCCACTAATATACCTCTCCCAAAAAATGGGGAATCTTTTTTCGTTCACTTGATTGCCGAAGAAAATTTCTCCGATAAAAAAATCAGCACTGAAATGTCATTGATCAATTGCGTCATCACTACCAAAAAAGATCTGTTTACCGATTTAAAAAAATGAAAATTTTAATTTTATGTTCGAAAGTTAGGCACTTGGCAGTGATCATAATCCACTCAAAATTGAAAATAAATGAAAATTTAGTTTAGAAATACATCCCTGACAAAGCTTGGGGGAATTTGGATTAATAGCTTGTAGGACTCTTCACTGCAGTTCAACAACTTGATCTTCCCAATCAATGATCTGGTTGAGATTTTAAAGCACCATTTACTCTCTATACTCTATGAGAAAGTGGAGATCTACTATCGATCGAGATCGGCCATCTGATGCAACGGTCGTAATCAGAATCCAAATACGGGTCACTTTTTACATGAGAAAGTTTCGTCTTCGATTCAGAAGCATGCCCTGATACAGCTACAAATGACCATGAAGACATTTTCCAGATGATAAACAAAATGTAATATCTACAGTCTATACGACGCGAGCTCACTTCGTCTGTAACAGGTGTACGTAGCCACGAGAAAAATATTCGGAATATTATAGCACTTATTTAGTCCCTACACTTAAACTAATCAATTTAAGTGTAGTCCCGAACAGGAAATAAAGAATTAGATTTAAAATCAAAATATCGAAATATGGGCCGTGGGGCCGTAGGGCCGTAAAATAGGGTGTGCGGCCGTTGGGCCGTGGCCGCGGCCGTAATTTAGGGACACCCAGAAAATGCGTATTTTAACTTTGTGTACATTGCAAATTGTCAATGGTTCGGTGGGTCACATTTCCACTTTCCGTTAGTTATTTTCGTATTTTCATGAGATTTCACTTTTCGCGTTCTTTAAATGATGTATTTGCTATTGGCGCGTCACTATGCATCGTTCCAGAGTAATGAACCGGAATCGGAAGAATCAAAGATTCCACAACAAGATGAAAAAGCAGATCGCCGAATTGTTGCTGGTTGGGCAGCAGCCGGAGGACGTCGAACAGGCTCTCAACGAAAGTATTTCTTCTTCTGACGGACAGAGCAGCTCCATGAAGCCAGGTTAGAAATAGTATGATGAATATTTTGGCCCTGTCTTTCATTTCAATATGTTAGGAGTCTATGGAACACTTCTAGAAAAGGACATGGGTCAGATGGTCTCTCGCAAGTTGGCTGCTTCTCGTAAGGAGCGACAGATTGGCCCCGAGATTTTCTTGACACTCAACCGGCTTGGCGGTTTCATGGTATCTCATCAAGGTGGGTATCTTCTGATAAATACAATACTGCATTTGGTTGCTGACGTTAGCTCATAATGTAGGGGACGGTGTGCTTAGGCATGCATCTCCGGAGATCTCCATTCGCCTATTGGGCACAATATAATTCGTTAAACACATTGCAGAGATTGCGGATGTTGTCCACTACTCGGTTATCGGCTCTGCAGTGAGAAAACCACGCTGGTGCAATGTTCGACCCTGGAAGGGAACCTCTCAGACTATACTCATGAGAGTCAACTGCCCTTCCAGATTTATTGTTAGTCTCTAAAACTTTTACCTTTCATCGACATTTGTATATTTTAATATAGGGAAGTAAATCAAGCATAAGTGAAGAAGTAAAACTCATATTAAATTGTTTACTGTTGAATGTTGAATGTCTTCAGGAAACTGAGGGCGAGGCTTTTCCTACTGTGGATGAATTCTTTGATCGACAATGGATCAAAATGGACGAAGCAATTGACGAACGGGAGGAATTCTGGAAGAACATTCTCAATGTACCCGTTCCTCTGCAGCAGCAGATCAGAGAACGCATGAGGGTGAGTAGGAGAGTTTCTGAAGTTTCTCTTTTCCTACGTTTTCATATTCATTTTTGAGTCGTAGACATTATAGGTCGACAAGGTGAGAAGGCAAAAGTCGAAAATGTGGGTTGGGTTTTCAATTTTTCTCCCTAAATTTTTTTTAAAAAAATAAGCGTTTTCAAAAGTGGGTTGAATTCGACCTGACAGGTTCGGGTACAAGGCGATTACCTAGAGCCGAGATACCCACAATGTTTTGTAGCTACCATTGCCCCAATCAATTAAAACCCTGAGGCGAATTGTGAAAATCTGCGGCACTCGGAAATAAACCTGCCCGACTGTCAAAAATGCATTTCCTAGTGCAAATTTGTTTCGCGAAAAAAACGTGCCCTCTCGTGCAGCGAGCCAGTTAGCGACATTTTTGTTAGAAAGAGGACCAGCAGAGGAATCGAAAAAGCTAAAGACCGGCAGGTTTTTCTTCCTGGAAAAATTCTAGTAAAAATAATTTAAATCCGTCGATTTGACTTTTTGACCTATGAAAGTGTGTCTTGAAAGTGCTAAAATGTGGGTAAGCTTCGACGTTTTTATACGTACCTGTCGACCTATGGTCGTGGCTGAGGGTAACCATACCAGTTGATGATTATTTATTCTTTCAGAAATTGGAAACATCTGATCTACCGAAGGGAGATCTCAAAGTGGACATGCTTCTGTCGTATGCAGATATGGCCGACATCGGATTTCCGTTTCCAGACGATTGTGAACTGATTGTGGCTACAAAGGACAAGTGGGTTTTATATAAGACATTGAAAAACCATATTCCACTTTGGATTTTGATTTTAGTTTTGGGAACAGGTCGGCAAAACAACAAGTGACCCACAGTAACATACCTTGAATAAGGTAGTGAACATCCATAACCCGTAACTCTTAATTATACAATTGATCAAATTGGGTCGGAATTTGTTGCATAAGGTAGATCTGGAGTATTCATCGCATGAATGAGATTCTGTATCTTCTCTAGAGCACTCCCGGCTGCGATATAACTAAAGTAATCCGAAAATATGAAATTGAGGAAATTGACTCGGGGTTTCTATATGAGCTAGATCTCTAGCAGACTAGAACATGCCCCTCAGGGAACCTGACTTCTTGAGACCTATATCATACAACATTATTGTTATTATGTTGTTTGTTTTAGATACTCTCCCGTGTCTGCCTCTTCTCCTCTCTTTGCTCTCGACTGTGAAATGTGTCTCACTGATGCTGGAATGCACGAATTGACAAGAGTATCGATAGTGAGAGAAGACGGATCGGTGCTGCTCGATTCACTTGTCAAACCAACCAACAGAATCACAGTTAGTTAATTCGCTACTTGCATATTCTTCTTTCCTCCAGTGTTATCTATCACCCTATTTGGAAAATCATCACCCTGTTTGGTGTTGCACATATTCCAGATCAGGGCTGTGCGGCATGGCCATGCCGTTATGCCGATTATGCCATGCCGAAAACGGCATGAACATTTTTTTCATGCCGGTTAGTGAAAAATATAATAAAATTTTTGTAAATCAGGCAAAAACTTGAATTGAAAATGAACCTCCTTAGATTTGTATGAATTAAATCTCAAAAGTGTATCAGTTCCTCAAAGGATATATTATTTCAAAAGGAATTTAATGATGATGTGCATGATTTTGCTTTATTGGCCGTCCTTTTTTCATTAATTTAATTTTTTTTTCGACAAAAATTATGCCGAAATATTTTTACGGCATATGCCGTCATGCCGAAAATAGTTCATGCAGCACTGCCATGTTCCAGATCACTTCTTTCAATGAATGTTTAAATAGCTTTTCACGCTAACCAAAAAAGCTATTTAATTTAGAAAGCTATTTAAACATTCATTGAGAGAAGTGATGTGGACTATATGCGACGTCAAATAGGGTGATGATTTTCCAAATATGGTGACTGATAAATAACACTGGAGGTTTAGACTCCGAATTGTGGCTCTTTTTTTATTTTTGGCAATGCTTTTGATAATTTTTTAAATATATATTTTTTATGATTTAGGAGTAGGGGGTAGGGTGATTTAGGACATCGAATTTAGGAGTAGGGTTGATGAGTTCAATTCTAAAAGTTGATATAAGAGAACCCTTTCCGAGAATGTTTTTAAAAAAAATTCAGGATTATCTGACCAAATATTCTGGGATAACTCCCGCTCTTCTCGATCCAGTCACCGTAACTCTCAAGGATGTTCAGAATGCGCTGAGAGCATGTCTCCCTCCAGGTACAACTGAATACATTTATTCTGAGAATGTAAACTAAACTGTATATATCAGATGCGATTCTGGTTGGTCACTCACTTGAATTCGATATGCGAGCACTCAGAATGGCCCATCCGTAAGTTGATGGAATATATGAACACTAGATTTATATTGAACTATTGCAACGACTGGCCTTTCTAGGTATTGTCTCGACATCGGATCTCTCTACAATATTTCTGGAAACTCTAAGAAAAGAACGGGCCTCAAGACACTCTCCTCAATTTTTCTAGATGCGGATATTCAGGTGTGACGAGCAACAAAATTTCACTGAAAAAATATATACAGTCCGGTCAGATCCCCACGTGAAAACGGGGCGCCCGGGGCGACCCGAAGCGACCCATTGACTTTCACAGCAAGGAGAATGAGAAATTCACGTTGAATTAAAGTGCGCTGTGTTCTCGAGGTCATTACCGAACTTTTAATGTATTTCACATAAATTTTTAAAAGTACATTAATTATAAATAAATTATTTAAAACCGCTCAATTTAGGAATAATAAGTGCACCCGAGCCGGACTACCGTAGTTAAGAGCACACAAAGACCGGATCCGTAAAAAAGAATGCTCTTAACTACGGTAGTCCGGCTCGGGTGCGCTTATGATTCGTAAATTGAACCGATTTAAATAATTTATTTATAATTAATGTACTTTTAAAAATTTATGTGAAATACATTAAAAGTTCAGTAATGACCTCGAGAACACAGCGCACTTTAATTCAACGTGAATTTCTCATTCTCCTTCATGTGAAAGTCAATGTGTCGCTTCGGGGCGCCCCAGGGCGCCCCGTTTTCACGTGGGGATCTGACCGGACTGTATTCGGATTGAAAAATATATATATTTTTTTCTGTATTCTCTACTTATCTCGTGCTGTGTGCTGAAGTGAATATAGTGTATCGATTGATTGCAGGACGAAAGTGGTCATTGTTCGGTAGTCGATGCAGTGATGACAATGAGACTTCTTGAAATGAAGATTGAAAGAGGGTAGGAACAATCTTTGAATTTATCACAGTTATAACATTGCAAATGCTCATTATGAAAATCTTGATTTGCAGTCTAATCTTCGGAAATGTTATGTATGGATGGAGTTACGATGAATTCCTTCGAGAGGAAGAAGATAAAGTGAAAAGACAAGGGGAGAAGAAGGATGAGAATAATGAACCATCTAAGAAGAGAAAACGATCGGGAGACGAGAAGAGGGATAGTATACGGTGAGTACAGCAGTTATTGGAATAGGGGTAGAAATGATAGCTATGGATGTACCAATTCAGGTGGTTGTTTCGTATGGGAACAATATGTCTTAGATGAACGCAAATGTGTAATTCCTACGACCTACATTCGTTTTATTTTTCGTCCATCTTTTGTTCAGGAGTGTAGTGCTGGACGAGATAAGGAATTGTGGCACCGCGAAATTTTCAGCTTTGCTAAATTTGTGCAGTTTCGGGCACTTTCTTTTTCTGGAATCGGGGTACTCCCTCGGATACGAGGGATTCGCTCACTGTGGTTTAGATAGCTGATATAATGTTATGAGTATTCTATGACATATCCATTGCAGAGTATGTGAGTGTGGTCAACCTCTTGGAGTGGTGTGCATTGTGGATGAATGTCAGTGCAAGATATCCCCTCCTTCCAAATGTGTCATTTGTCTGAATGGAGAGAAAGAAAAGGAAGAAGACAAGGAGAAAATGACCATCGATTGGAGGTCAGTTTTCTAGCGATCGTTGAAAAAAGTGAATGTGACTAATTTGGATATTGTTATGATTTTTAGAAGATAGACATTCTCCAGGCGCACTTTTTCATTTAACATTTGTTTCATACGCAATTTCATACGTGTAGCATTTTTCCTCTTTTTTTTTTCTCTTTTTTTTCTCGTTGAGCATAAGAAATTCATATGGTACGATATTTCTTTGTTTAGTTCGCGGTCTCGTTTCGTATAATACATCCCACATATTGCAGCGCTTCAGTCAAACCGAAGGAAGTTGTGTCTTCTCGTCCCCTTTCTTTCTATCTCGCAGAATCGAAAAAGAATGTGATGAATGCAATAGAACCAATTGAGATGAAGATACCCACGAGTGACAAGTAAGTGTACTGATATTCCCTAGCATATTATTTGAAGATAATGCGCACTCAAGATCTCTCGACTATTTGTCTTTTTTGTGGGTGTTTCTCTGGTGATAAGACGGGGAAACACGAAACGAGAAAAAACCGTTTCAGAAAAAAATTCGGAAAATAAAAAATCAAGTGAAGTTTCAGAAAGTTTTTTTTTTTCAGAAAAAAAAGACTTTTCAGAATGTTTATCTGGCCTATTATGGATATCTCATGTATATCTGAAAGAACTTTTTTTCTCGTTTTTTTTCTCCGAAATGTTTAACCACCGTTTCTCTCTCAGAATCTCTATCCGTTCTCCTTCTTCCTTCTCATCTCCATCTCAATTCTTCTCTTCCACTTCAATGGAGATCCTCGAATACGCCCTATCACTCTTCGAATATTCATACAAAGGTATTTCATCTTCTGACAAGAGAGAAATCGATATTCATGATTTTCCAAAAGGAAGCTCGTCATGCTGATCAATTTGATATATAACACTAGTAGGTTTAAGCCCTGCGTCGAAAATTATTTAAGTTTTTTTTCAATTTTTCGCGCGCGCGGAACGCGTGTGCGGACGCGGCATCCGCATAGCCGATGCGGTAGCGGTCTAAAACATCAATCCGAAGGTCACTGGTTCTATTCCAATTAGTTGCAAAAGTTTTTGCGGTATTTTTTCTCTCATTTTTTCTCTTTGGCACTTTTCCAAAATTTTGAAAACGTTATTTTTTCGAAGAAAAAAAATTCCGCAAAAACTTTTGCAACCAATTGGAATCTAACCAGTGACCTTCGGATTGATGTTTTAGACCGCTACCGCATCGGCTATGCGGATGCCGCGTCCGCACACGCGTTCCGCGCGCGCGAAAAATTGAAAAAAAACTTAAATAATTTTCGACGCAGGGCTTAAACCTACTAGTGTTAAATATCAAATTGATCAGCATGACGAGCTCTTTCATATATGCGCGTTAATTCACTTTCTACTCTCTGGATCAAAAAATCGCATTTTCTCAAAAACGAGAAAACTATTCTACAAGCCACCTTGTCCATTTGATAGAGCTTCAAATTCTGTTAGTATACGCGAGATTTCGTGCTTCTACGGGCACTGCGAAGCGAGATTTATTCGAAAAACAAGTTTGGCGCCATACCGGCGCCCAGAAGAGTCCGATTGCGAAATCGATGGCACCAGCGTGTTCAGCGTCGAAAGTTACCCCTAGGACAAAGTTTTGAGCGATTTCGATTTTTGACCTGTTCCAGACCCCTCTTGAGCCCTTGTTGATCCTAACGTAAACAGCGTCATATCACGCCCTTCATGAAAGGCTCGGGTCAATCTTGATACATTGACTAAAACAGTATTTCAATTTTCTGCAGTTTCTGGTACTACTTTTATCCCTCTATTAGAAAATGTGCCTATGGCATTCCTAGCTATTTCCTCGGCTGCAGCAGACTTCTGCGAAGTTTTGATCGTAGCACTTTGGTTAGGTGAAAAGTACCTTTAAAATGCTTCAACGTGGAGTGATTTTATGATTAGTCTTATTTCGGTTTTTGAGCAGTTTTTCCATAAAAACTTCACTAAATTCGCTCAGAATATGCAGAATGTGATTATGCATCGAATGAATATCTATTATAGGGGTATTTCGGTAGTCTTCGATGTGCGCCAGGCGAAAAACCGCTGCAACGTGCAATTTTCCCTGCTGCAGCATCTATTCAGAGTTCTAGTGCTCTACGATCTTGAATCCGAGAGTTGTAGGTTCGAATCCAATTCTTGACATTTCTTTTGCTGATTTTTCGCAACTATTTTAGTTGGTTTGAGAATGGCTAAGGGCCTATAAGTGAGTTCTGATGATTTTGCAGAAAGCAAAATCGCTCGTTTTTGTGGTTTTTCGCTTGGCGCACATCGAAGACTACCGACATACTCCTATAATAGATATTCATTCGTTCCGCATTAACATTCTACACTTTCTGAGCGAATTTGGTGTGAGACATCGTCAATATGCGAAATTTTTTATGGATAAACTGCTCAAAAACCGAAATATGACCAATCATGAAATCACTCCGGATTATGATAGAACATGTCCTTAGATGCCTAAAAACCAATTTCCATCCACATTGAAGCATTTTAAAGGTATTTTTCACCTTACCAAAGTGACACGATCATAACTTCGCTGCAGCCTGCTGCAGCCGGGAAATTAGCTAGGGATTTCAGAGGCACATTTTCTGATAGAGGGATAAAAGTAGTACCAGAAACTGCAGAAAGCTGAAATACGGTTTTTCCCAATGTATCACCAACAATAGGGTTTGTCCCACCCCTTTCGTGAGAGGCGTGATATACAAAATAGTTGAATATGAGGTTGGCTTTTTTTTAAAATTTTAAATGTAGCGCCTGTTCTTTTTAAAAGAAAACTTGTGCGATATGAGTTTTTTTAAATTTTACGCTAAAAAAGTCGGACGGGATTGGTAAAAAACGGCCCCGCTTTAGGTTAATTGCACTTTTTGATGTTCATGAATTATATATTTCAGGTGATACTCCTACTGAGAAGGGTACAGTTCAATTAGAGATGGACAAGATCGATTCAATGATTCAACAAGTGAGATTCCATTCATATAATATTATAAATTACGATGGAAAAAAGTTCGGCCAAATTGATAGGAGTTAATACCATACCAATTAATACCAATTAAGTTAATACCATAATTTATCTTAGGATGAGTCTAACGTGTATTAGTAAAGATGTGGCGAATCTACCGTAAAATATACCCCCTCTCAATGCTTCTGGGGTGTAGCTACTGTAGGCAGGGGTCATAGCTAATTCAGCTAGGAAGTAGCTAGAAAGCAGCGCTACTTCAGCTATATAGAGCTGAGGTAGCGCTGCCTTCTAGCTACTTCCTAGCTGATTTCTGCCTTCTAGCTGAAGTAGCTATGCCCCAGAAGCACTATGAGCTCTGATATTTGTCTCTAGATGCGATTATTACAGGTTCTTTCGGGCGCCGCTAAATTCGCGTTGATAGTTGTCATATTGTCATCAGAGAAGACTTCGATTTGTTATACGAAGATAAAGAGATAGGGAAATAATGTGATAGGAAAGTAATTATGTGTGAGATACGGTCAATTGTATAATTGTTATTCTTTGTGCCTTCCGTTGATTGTTGATTGTTGGAATGGCTAAAGAATTGAATGAATGAGTGGAAGGTCGAGAATGGCAGAGGAGAAGAAGAAGAAAGAACAGGTCGTACGATTACTCCATAGAGATAGAGACGATCTTAAGGAAGAGCATGAGATAGAGATATGGGGGGGAGGGACTCGCACTCTCTCTTCTCCCCTCCCTCCACCCCCCTCCCTCCCTCCCTCATCCTCCCTCACCTCCTCCCTTCTCACAATTGGCATCGAATCACTTTCCCTCCTCTTTTCTTCCAAATGAAGTCTCCTGGTCATGTACTTTCACTCAAAATTCGTCATTTCTTCAAGGAGACAGGCTATCTAGTATACAGGTATCCATTCCCTCCGTTCATCCACAATTCACTCGATTCGTTCTCAATAGTATCTGCTTCGATGGTTCAATGGTCCTCTCTAACTAGAATGCGCAAGTGCCTCGTTTTAGTGATCCTTCTACATTATTTGTTACATATCGTACTCCTATCGATCGATCTAATTTCATGTTTATGAGTGTTATTGTGATCTACCCTTAGGCATTTGATCCTCTCGATCATTCCTTCCTCATTCCATCGTTTCTTTGCCTACTCTTACTATCCGAAGTCAGGGGGAATACAATTTGGGAGGGGGGAACTTGAATCTAATCTAAGCATAGCAGATGACTGAGATATGTACAGTAGTCATAATGCAGACAGGATCTCTTATGCAATGGGACTAATCTACTCTCTTGATCTACTTTGTGATTGGGGTTCGAATGCCATTCAGGGAGAGGGAAGGATATTGAGTGAATAGAGAGAAGTTGTCTGGCTAATCCCCTCACTTTGCTACCTCTGGCATGAAAAGGAGAAAGGAGACTTTCCCTTTCCCTCTCTCTCTCTCTCTCTCTCTCTCTCTCTCTCTCTCTCTCTCTCTCTCTCTCTGGTCAATCCCAGGCAGTTTGGAACAAAAGTGGAGATATTCTTAAAGAGTGGCAATAGCATAATCAATATTATGTATACACACAGAATATTATATAAACATAATCAATATTTTGTAGACATCCTCATCTCTTCTTTTGGATTCCAATTATTGTCACAATAGGATCTGCAATAGGATTTCTCCGATTTCATGAGGAAAATCGGATTTGGTGAGTTTGAATTGCTCACTTTTTTGAATGTGAATAGAAACTGTAGGTAATTGTGAAGTAATCTCTCGATTTTATCTCTTCATTTCAAATAACGAATGAATGAATGATTTTTACATGATTCCAATTCTATAGAAGGAGGAGAAGAGAGTATGAAAAAAGAGTCCCTCTCGATTATACATAATTTCTGCAAACCCTTTCTGTAAATATGAGAACTGTAAGGTTCGCAATGGAATGATATGATTTGTAGGTATCTCTACTCTCCAACCAATGCAGCTTCTCACTACGAGCATCAAGTTGCCAATGAATTCTTCAACGATCGAGGAGGAAAATTCTGGCTGGAGGTTTCAATTTACGAATTGCGTCTTGATATTCTCTGAATGGATTGTCTCTCCTCTCCTTCTCCTCTTGTCTCGTTCATATCAGGTCTTTTCCCCTGCCTTTCTCTTCTTTTCTCACTCCGAACTCTCGACCAATTGACACACGCAAAAGATCCCTTAGGCAATCGATCGATGCCATCGATAAAAGATACGATAAGCATGGATATTGATCGGATTAGGTCATTCAATCGAGTCGTTAGAAGGGGAAAACGAGATAGTGACTCAGCCGCGTGCTATTGTCAACCATACAAATTGTCTCAATAGTCCTTTGATCTACTTTATCTCCAATTAATTACTTACAGGTCTCAGTAACTGCTCGAGATATGGACAATCTACTAAGAAGGGAATATCTTGATCAAATAGTAGACCTCACATCATATCTACAGGTAGGTATTCCATTGAGAAATATTACACAGGGAAGAACAGGAAGATCCGAGGATGCTTTGAAACGACGAATCAATTTAGAAATTATGTGAATATATCTTTTGATTGATTTGATATTTGATCTTTCAGTACAATCTCACAGTTCCGTGTGATATCTCTATTTCTCCAAATGGAAAATGTAGTTTCGACACTCTTTGTACTGGTCAATGCAATGAGAACACAGTGAGTCTCTTTCATCTTTCATCTCTTCTATGACGTCATTCACAGGTCATTCCTATCTTCAATCTCATCTATCGCAACGAGTCTTCTCGTCTCCATCCAAACTTCCGATTGACCTACCCCACAATGCATTTATACAACGATGAATTCTATGTGGGAGAGCATTTTGCGGGCGTTGAGATCGATAAACACACCAATAGGATATCGTCTGTGAAGGTGAGAAAGAAGAGAAAGATAAGGAGAGAAATGGGAGGTCTCCAGCTAATTCGAGATAACGAACTATTGCATTGAAGGTCATCGTTCTCTACTTCAGAACTGATAAATTGAACGATGAAGTCGCGTCGACACTCCAAAGGTCGAGAAAATGTGAAAGATCAAAGACCAACTTCTTCCATTTCAGATGGGAACAGAATATGTTCAATTTCGCATCGAATTTCAGCAATTCCAAGTTGAATATGACCTGCAATAGTGACGGAATGATTGCACAGGAAGTGAGAAGACTTACCGTAGTCTTTGATTATCGATTATTACTGCCCCTATACAGTATCCTCTCAGGTTCGACGAAATGGAATGGCGTGCATACCGTACTTCTCCATCTCAGTTGCTATCGTGTTCTGCTTCATTCTTCTCACGAATCGGTGAGATACTCTATCATATTGAAATTATCGATTACTTTGCTAAGCTTATCATTTTCAGTCGGGAGCATTTCACATGTGATCATTCAATTGTGATGGCTCTTCTGGGAATAATGGGACCTCTTATGGCAGTGGGAACAACGTAAGTCAACAAGTTAACTAGTAAACTTTAGATAGTCCTTAGGCTAAGTTAACGTGTATCTTCTCTCTTCTGGGATCGATGATCTCATTGAACTCTCCAGATTCTGTTTGATGGCTCTAGTGGGAGTTCCCTTCAATTCCATCACTCTCGTCATGCCTTTTCTAATCATCGGCGTTGGATCTGACGACGTCTTCATTATTATCCACGCTTGCAAGAAAACAGACAAATCGGCGCCATTAGAAGAACAGATTGGTGAGAAAATCTAATGAATGATCTTGGATTGATCTTTGGTCTTTCAGCGGAGACGATGGAGGAGGCCGGTCCGTCTATCACAGTCACCTCAGCCACGAACATAATCTCATTTGGAATCGGAGTTCTCACTCCAACTCCTGCCATTTCTCTCTTCTGTCTCTACACAGCAGTTGCGGTTGCCATCGATTTCATCTATCAGGTTACAGTTCAGCTTATGAATACACTTGGAATATTATATATATATATATATATATATAATATGGAATATATATGGAATGGAATGGAATATATGTATGTGTATTGTAAACTATTCCATCCTTCCATTTATTCTTTCCATTCCTACTTTCCTTTCCAACTCGCATTTATGCACACCATTCGCTGCTTTTCATCTCTTGCGGTTGAACGGAGCTGTGCGCATTTGCGTCCTTACGTCTTTTGCGTGAAATGGCGGCGAGCGTGCTAATGACTCTTCTTTTCCCCTTGCCTCGCCTCGCCTCCCTCTCCCCCCCCCCTCTCTCTCCCCCTCTCTCTCCCCCTCTCTCTTCCACCTCCCCTCTCCCCCTTCATTCCTTCCTCCTTAGCCTCTCATCCTTGCAATCCCGATCGAGATTAGGAATGGTTGCGTAAGGAGAAGAGAGAGAGACCGGATTGAGTGATTGAGAGATGAAGAGATGAGAAGAGATCCGAGTGATCCAACTCACGATCAATGGCAAAAGGAAGAGATAGAAGGGAGGAATCAATCAGTGATAGAGAGAGGAGATTGTTGGAGACTCGTTTGATGCAATGAAGTCCCGCTGAGACCTCCCTTTGTTCTATCAATCGAGAGATGGAATAAATTAGTGAATGAGTCGATGAGTCGTTGGGCTAGGAATTTCGAAGATTTTCCCAGTTGTGCACTGCCGACACTGTTTCAGATCTCTTTAAAACGCGGACACGCCAAATGCCAAATTTTTGAAATTCTATTAGAAATATGGACCGCCGCTGTGGAATTTTGTGGCCCTGTTGCTGACCCCCTGTCGATGTCGTATCACTAGCACAGCATTGGAGAGAAGGCGTTGATTTCAGTTGACTTTCTTCGTTGCCGCGCTTGTTTATGAAGAGAAAAGACAAGAAGCGAGGAGAATTTCGGAAGATGAGAAACCGCCAATTAAGGGAGTTACACCGAGTATTAAGGATAATAACAATGAGGTACGGTATATAGAGGGTAGTGTAGATTGGGGTAATTGGCAAATGATGGAGTGAAACTGGTATAATTTGAGGTGGAAGTGGTTGCAAAGGCTCCTCATCATGGATTCATTTCGACATACACTAAATTGTTGAGTAAATGGGAGATTCGATTGATTCTCTTCTCTATTCTGTGCATCTATTGGGGAGTTTCACTCTACGGGTGAGAACATTATCTTTTTTTCTTCCTCTTCTCAATGGGAAGGAAGTGTACAAACAGGAATAATTGGAAGGAAAAAAGGCTGATCTAATGATATCTTTTTTTTCTCAGTTGCAAGGAGATGGAACTTCGAATGGACACAACTCATCTTGTTATGAAATCTTCCCCTCTCAATGATGTCGCTTATGTTTATGAGAGATTTCTGTGGACGGAAGGACAATTGGTGAGAAGAGCGAAATTGAGTGTACTGACAAAAAAAGAAAACAACTAGATTAGTTCTGCAAAAATACGAAAATGTCTCATTTTCGCACACTCTATCACACCAATTTTCGAACTTTTCGTCCCGTTATATTTAAGATATTTCTTTGTGAGTATTAGAAAACTGTCATCTAGTAGATCGAATTCGTATGTCACAGACCTTCTTTTATTCGTTCAACATCGTTCTTCTCTTGTAGGTGATGGTATTCGTGAACAACGTCCCTGATCTCTCCAATCCCGATAATCAACGTGCAATGTTGTCACTTGTCGATTCATTCGAGAAACTACCGTATTCCATGGGAAGAAACTCAACTTCATTCTGGCTACGGTAATTTTACCTTTCCACCACCTATACTAGAATGCAAGATCCGATTTTTTCGCGCGATCAGATTCGGGCGGAATTAATCCCCTTTTGACGAGGGGTGAAAAAAGTGAAAATGTGTAATTTAATTAGCGACTCATTTTGCGGGTGAGTTGGGGGGAGGGGTGGTCGGCGGCGTCATTTCGCGGGGCGAGGGAAGTGTGAGACCGGTCCCGGGGGCTGGAGGGGGGAGGAATGAGAGGGGGACAATGGGGCGGGGGGGACTGGGGGGTAGGTCATCCGAGGATCCTAAGGGGGGTTCCGAGGTTACTGTAACTAGAGACAAAAGAGGGATACTGTAGCAAGAGTTGGGTGATACTGTAGAGAGGGTTGGGGGTTACTGTAGCGAGGGTTGGGGGATACTGTATCGAGGGTTGAGGGATACTGTAGCGAGGGTTGAGGGATACTGTAGTGAGGGTTGGGGGATACTGTAGCGAGGGTTGGGGGATACTGTAGCGAGGGTTGAGGGATACTGTAGCGAGTGTTGGGGGATACTGTAGCGAGGGTTGAGGGATACTGTAGCGAGGGTTGAGGGATACTGTAGTGAGGGTTGGGGGATACTGTAAGGAATAGCGGTGAAGCCTGACCGTAGCCCCTGGAAGATAAGGAGGGGAAGCTAGAGAAAGATGATATAGAACTCGGGAGAAGGGGACGGGAACCTAGCGGAAGAATACTGTAACCAGGAGGGGGATGCTGTAAGGAATAGCGGCGAAGCCTGACCGCAGCCCCTGGAAGATAAGGAGGGTAGCTAGAGGAAAAGAATACAGATCTCGGGGGAAGGGGAGGGGAACCTAGCGGAAGGATACTGTAACCAGGAGGGGGATACTGTAAGGAATAGCGGCGAAGCCTGACCGCAGCCCCTGGAAGATAATGAGGGGGAAGCTGGAGGAAGAGAATATCGAACCCTGGAGAAGGGGTGGGGGGAGCTAAGGAAGAGGCACAGCCTGTGGGAGAAAAGGACTACTGTAGATTACAGTAGTACAGTAACCCTACAAAAGTCCGATTACACCCTAAAATACCTCAAAATGGCTCAAAATGAGCGCGCGGAGGTATAAGTGTCCGGTAATCCGATAAATGCGCCTACTCCGCGGCGCGGAACGCGCTAGTCAATCACAAAATTGTAAAACACCGGCAATGCGCGTGAACGAATTTTTGAAGGCTGCGGTTTTGACACTCGAAATCTATCTAGAAATACCCGGGAGGATGAGTGTAGTGAGAATCAATTGAAATCTGGCCTCTTATGGGAGTTTTTTTATTTTTTTTTATGGGAGTTGCACTATAGTAGTTCTGACCAGTTTTTTGTAATTTCGCAAAAAGTCGTATATCCGTCGAACGAAAATGTGATGATTTCAATTATTGCTATATCGATTTCTTGTGCAGTCACTTCCTCTACTCTGCCACTCTCTACCATAATAACTATGATTTCTATCCACTGCTCGATCAATGGATGCATGTGAGACAGAATATCGATAAACTTCCGCCCGATTACAGTACTCTCAATATTCCGTTCAGGATTCGGATGGAGGTGGCGCGAGATGGAATGACATGGTGAGATTGAATCGATCTCAGAATGGAAGCATCACTGCAGTCGACAAATTCATTTTCGCTACAGCTTGCACAATGGGAGATGTCAGTTTGTCTTATTTTTTAAAAGTCTCATTATACGAACTCCAAAGGGTGCAACAATGGGCTACCATTCGGAATAGACGTTGCGAGAGTGTTAGATGTCTCCTTTGATCTGTTATCTCATCTTATCATTTGATCTTTGTCAGGATGCGTCATGGAATCTTCGTGCAACACTTCAACACACATGGAGAGAAGAAGCAGAGAGATGGACGAGATTCAATGTGACTGTTTATCAGGTACTCAAATTTCATGCAAAATAGCTATAATCGATCAATTTTGTTGGATGAGCAATTCACGTTATTTCCTCCTTTTGCTTTTAACATTTCGTGTTTAAAATCGGAATGAAAATATCGATATCCTGTTCAGAGTTATTCATTCTACGTGGATCAATTGGATTCGATTGGTTCCACTACTCTTTCCACTGTGATCGTAGCTGCTCTCACTATGGATCTCGCTTGTTTCCTCATGATTCCCTCTGCTAGTTCTATTGTCTCAAGGTATGAACTATTTTAGATCAATTCATTCTCTGAAACTCTGCATTCACATCATTTCACATCCAATGTAAACCTCCAGAAAGGGCTTTCTTGTGGGTTGGAATCTTGTGTATTAGGAGATGAGAAACTTCCCTACAGAAGTGGTGTTCATGACCGTACTGAAATGTAAAATCGCAATTTTCAAATTGTTTTTTTTTCAGTTCTGTGGCAATGTTGTCCATCAACGTGGGAGTCTTCGGTCTTCTTTCCCTCTGGGGAGTCAATCTCGATCCAATCTCCATGTGCACCACTCTCGTACGTTTCATTTTTCATCTTCTTCAATTCTCGATAACCAAATAAAACGTTTAAAAAAATCCATGCATAGACCGAAACCAAAGTTTTCAATGATCTCACATAGCTGATTACTGTATTTCAGATGTCGATAGGATTCTCAGTAGACTTCACAGCTCACATCTCATATCACTACTACCGTAATCCCCTCGATTGGACTTCCGATGAGAGATTAGCAGATGCTCTCAAATGTATTGGATGGCCAATGGTCCAAGCTGGAATATCTACTCTCTTCTGTATTACTCCACTCGCATTTATCGATTCCTATATGGTGAGAGGAATCACAAGTAAATCGTTCGTAATATTTTTGTGTATCTGTCGGGGAAAGTAAAGTCAAGCAAATAACATAGCATTCGAAGTATCTCAGTTGAGTGGGATAAGTAACTTATCATAAGTGAGACTGATTGTTTGCGTCTGGAAAAGCACGAACTCTCTTTTCTCCTCATTTTCTTCTTATTTAGCACGACGAGAAATTAGTGACAGGTGTTGATAATAATCGTATTCTGGGAAGGTAGAATGAGCAACGAAACTCTCTCAATGACACGAAAGAAGTTGTGATAAGGAGTGTAAAGTGACCCAAATGTAATTGCAGGTTCGAGTATTTGCAAAGACTCTTGTGTTAGTCATCGGCCTCGGTCTCTTGCACGGAATCATCTTCCTCCCTGCACTTCTCCTTACGGTATCTCTACCGTATCCAATCTATCTACCGCATATCCCTCTATTCAGGTTGGTCGATCCTCACCAGATCTTACCAAAGCCGTCCATCCCGTGGATACGAAGAATTCGATTGTATCAGTCGAAACTTCTTTCAATAGCTCTACGGCACTTCAACCACTCGGAAACTCCAAATGATTCCCGTCCGTCTTCCCCCCCAATTCCATGAAAACCTCAGTTGTCGATAGTTTTTCAGTAGTCGAATACCGTATGCCTCGATTGATCTCTTCACCTACACTGTAGCCATCATACCGTAATCAATCCATCCTTCGACGTGGTAGCTTTACATTGCTCGCCAGAAGAGTAATAGTATATTAGTACCTATTGTTGTCTTTCCATTCTTCCATTGTCTTAGATGGAATCATAAGGGTATTCACTTTCGATAAATCACTCTTCCATTCATTCCAACGTGTTCCCAATACTAAGAATAGATTGGTCGAACTTTGTGAGTGATGTGATGTGGGACTATCAACATCCATAGTACAGTTCCTCTCCTGTTTATCGTAGATCGTCTCAATCTCCATTCACTCTTCCTTCCTTTTCTCCTTGCAATTTCATTCCGCGCTATTTACCCATCCACTATAAAGGCAGTCTGTATACATCTCATAGCGTCTGTGATGTCTAGTCGTCTAGAAAGAAAGTGAATAATCTCCACGTTGAGTTTGCCTCAATGAACCATTATTCACGCATGTTCATTTGTAAAGATTGTAGTCGGAATTCCTTCTACGAACGAGGAAATGACGAATTCTTTCTCCTTCTTCCTTAATTCCCCTGCAAGTCCTCTTCTTCTCCTCTCCTTCTTCCCTCCTCTTCCCCCTCTTTTCCTCATTTTCTCCCTTCGTTCCTCTAATTGACCCTCATTCATAAGGTTTCAACTCATTTCTCATCTCACGTTTCCTCTCATTTTCAGTATCCGCCCATCGATTTCTCTTTCCATCTGCTACAAATGTCGAACTTTTACTTCCCACGATAAATAAGCTACGCGTAGAGCATTAGAACGCGTACTCTTGTTGATATCGCCGGTTAATCTACGTCTTATTACTAGTTATATCTACTCTAATAGTTATCCCATTGTTCCAACACCTCCAGAAAGGGGTAAGGCGTGAGAGACTATGTGAAAGTTACAGAGTCTCTCCTACTTTTTCACGCTCTCTCACACCTGACCTCTCTCTGGAGTTTTTTTCATCGATGTGTTATGAAGTGTTGTGATAACCTTGCTCTTTGCAGCCTCTCTCTCTCCCTTCGATGGAATCTCATTCTCATTCATCTTCATCTCTTTTTCCTTCTGATTGCGCAGCCAATTTGGTGGCAGACGATCTTCATTGCTCTCCCCTCTACCATCAAATCGAGTCAGTTTTACAACCACTTTCAAAGAAGGAAAAAATGCTATGTAAAATAAGTCTACGATCTAGACTTTCGTGCTTGCGAGCCAGGACTTTAAAAGTCTAAGACTGCACTTTTACATTTTTAAGTCCTCGCTCACCAGCCCAAAAGTCTAGATCATAGACTTATTTCCCTCTGAGAAGAATTGAGATTCTTGAATTCACTCGTTGAAAACACTCGAGTTTCTCAGCTGTTTTTCTTAGTTCTCTCCACATTTTCCCATCCTTGGATTCACGAGTTTTGTTAGATAAATGACGGATTTTCTTTCAAATTGAACGATTTTTCTGAAGAAGTTTTTTTTTTAAATTTTAGTTGAATATAATATAGGGTAGTTCGTACAGTTCACACAGTGTCCTATCCTATCACACAATGTTCCTCATCTCTCTCTAACCCTTCCATTCCGATTTTTGCTAGCTCTGAATACACAGGGAAAGCACGTGTTTCTCACTCTCGGGGTTATCAGGAGAGTCGATCACCCCCTGGTTCGTTCCCCCTCTTATCTTTCATCTCTCTTCCCTTCTGTGTCTTCTGTATTCTGCTGTATTCAAAGTACAGACTTCTAGTTCAGTAACGGTGTTGACTAGAATACAAAAGAGATTACGAAGGGGGCTCATCTGAGGGAAAAAGAGAGACGAATTCGAACTTCTTTTATTCTTCTCAATTTCCAGACGTCAAAGATGGAATCGAGCAAATGCAATCTACGAAGGCTCAAATCGACCGAAGTTTGCAATGAGACAGAAATCGAGATCAGGTAAGTGGTCGAAATGAGTTGTGTAATGGCCAATGTCCATCCCAAATTCGCACAATTCCCTCTTACGAATGACATTCTTTTTGACCAACGTGGACACGATAATTGAGAAATTAGAGGAGAAAAGAAGGGGGAATTCAGCTGTTTACTCCTTTGCACTCAGAACATGTGAATAGTGAGGAATGCAAATGAAAAAAATAAAAAATTAAGAGATCAAACAACGAGGTCATGTGAGAGTCTCGTCGATTCTGCAGTGTTATGATGATCAGAGGCAGAGAGAGAGAGACCGAAAGGAAAGGGAGACAAAACATCCCCATCAGTCCTAGCAATAATACGAGTCTACACTGAGTTCATTTCGTCATTCGTCTTTCTCCTCTCAAGGGAAACAAGTTTATTTGCAGAGTGCCACTCTCCTACAGAGAAGAGGAAGACTGTCGAATGGAAGAACATTATGGATCAGACTCTTGCTGATCTCACACTGAGTTCACCCAATGTCCATCGGTGAGACAATCAATAATTAAAAATCAACAGAGGGGTCAGGACGAGAGAGTGTGCAACAGTGAGAGAGTCCCTCTCGCTTTTGCATACTCTCTCACCCCTCTTCCTGCAGGGTTGACTGGTCTATTGAATGGTATGCTGCTTATCACTAATCACAGAATCTCCAACAAACCAAGCACAATTTCCATCGAAATAGTGTAGCACAGATGGTGAATCGTGTGTTTTCCCCTCTCTCTCTCTTTCAGCTGGCTCCAGTCCAGTTAATCCTATTCCTCGGTGAGTCATCGCCCACCCTCACTCCCTCCCTCTCCCTCTCCCTCTCCCTCTCTCCCCCCTTCCCCCATTGCACTACCCCCAAAGCATGTCTCTCCCCTCTCTTCCCCCCCCCTCTTCCCTCCTTTTCCCTCCCTTCTCTGGTTTTCGCCCACCAGTAGTAGTACCAGTGGCTCTCTCACATTCCCATACTCTCTCGTTTTCCACTAGTTGCTCACCTATAGGGTAGACTACTAGTGGAAAGTGAGAGAGCGTGGGAAATTGAGAGGGCCACTGGTACTACTACTGGTGGGCGAAAACCAGAGTTCTCCTCTCTCCCCCCCCTCAAGCATCGATTCAGATGTCTTCGCCCCCTCATTTCGTCATAGTTTCACAATTGACCAAACCATTTTCCAACCATGTGATCATTGAGTGATTGTTCCCTCATGTGTCTTTGATCTCTCCCCCCCCTTCCCATAATAGATCTCTCTCTCTCTCTCTCTCTCTCTCTCTATCTATCTCTCTCTCACCATCTGACCTGGTGTGTCTCTAATCTCTGGTCTTTGTCATTGACAGGATGACGAAATTGGTTCTCCTAAGGGGCGTTCCTCCCTCCCCTTCCCTCCTTCCCTCCTTCCCTCCCCCTCTTCACCCTCCAGTTATACATTGCATGGAGTGTCTACTTCTGTCTCTATCCTTCTCCTACCTTTCTTCCTCTATATGTCAAATCCCTTCCCTATCTCCATCTCTATTTTTCTCTCCACAGATATCTCATGGCCAGCCTTTTTCCCCATTGCGAAATTGTTGGAATGAGGAAAAGTGTGTATTTGTCAGCGAGTGTACCTAATCGTCACGTGAAACAGTTTGCAACACGATCTCTCCTCCCTCCCCCTCTCCTCCTTCTCGTTCTATTTGCACATTCTCTCGTTATGACGCACTGCTTCTAAACAGCTGCGCCCCTTCTGAGCTCGACGCGTCGTCAGTCCACTAACTATTCCTCCCCCTCGGATCTCTCTCTCTCTCTCTCACCCGACTGGACCGACTCCTCCCACCAGTCGAGTCTAGTCTGCAGTCCAAACCCCTAGACTGCTCTCATAGTTCTGTTCTCTCTATGCCTAGACATTCGTTGTTTATTCAGCTACGTGACTTTTCTGATATATCTGTTGACTCGAATAACATCTTCTGTTCTCATAGTCATAGTCTTTCTATAAGTTGTCGTGAGAATTTCCACTTTCCTACTCCGGAAGAAGTAAAAACAATATTTCCATGTATATTTTGAATCCTGAGATGCATTTTTTTCTTCTTTCTAGTACTTTTTCTACTTTGATTCCATTAAGTTAGAGATAATTGAGTGTTTCTCTGGTCTCTCTCTCTCTTTTCTTCGAAGGTTCCTTCTCCCCCCTCCCTACACTCCTCTCTCTCCCTTCTCCTCCCCCTCATCCCCTCTCCTTCCTTCCTTCCATTCACTTATCCATTCCATCTCTCTTTCACGTGTTCCCCGTCTATCTTCTCTTTTTCTGCCCTATTCCTTCTCTTCTTTATTCTCCCATTTCTCTTCTCCAGTCATTCATTCATTTCTCAAATCCTTCAGATACTTTGTCCTTCTCGATAAGATCTCTTCTGTATTTTGTCCCTGATCACATCTCAAACTACTCCTTCCTTTTCTTTGCACCCGCACCCGTCCACTCTCCCATTTCTTCCGTTATGTTTCGGTGCCTGAATGATTGTCGGGAAAGCGAGTAATGGTCTGACTCTCTCAATTCTGCATGTTCTCTCGCGCTGTGTGATCGATGAGACAACATGCATAATGAAGAGAGTCTGTTCATTACTCCGCACTATGTGGTGGCTTTTCTAACAATCCTATCATTGTACTCCGTGATTCTATCGTCTTCTATCTCTTTCTTCCCTTTTCAGAATCGACTCAACAATGTTCTCTGATCCAATTCCCTGCATGAGATGTGGTGGTAATTCAGGTGGATCTCCTCCCTTCGGGTAAGTTATTCTCATACTGTCTAGACTCTCACTTTCCCACACTCTCTCACTATCAATTCAATTGTGTTCCACCGTCGTATCACTTCTTCTTATATTTTGCTCCATTCCTGCACTCTCTATTTTCCATTAGTTGTGAGTCTCCGATTCCATTAGGTCAGACACAAACAAACTGGTCCTTTTTGTGAGGTAAGTAACTGAAAAATGGAAGGAATAGTTAATGCGTAGCACATCATGGGTAACGGCGAGATGAAGTTAGAGAAAGAGGGAATCATAGAGAGTGTGCGAAAGTCAGACGACGAAAGAGGTTCTTGGCATGGCGCCAACTGTACGCAGATCACTAAATAGATGAGTGCCTATTGCCCACGTGGTCTCAACTCCCTTTCAATTCGTTGTAACTTTCAATTCTCACGAGTCTTTCTCTACATGCGAACTCTTCCGTTGCCTCTTTTTCTCTTCCAACCGACCACTGTAAATATCCACTCCCTCAACATTACACTCTAGCTCAAAAAGTGACGGGACTTGGAACGGATGGGTTATATTTTGCGAATGAATAGCTATGAAATATATTGGCCATACAATTATAAAAATGGATTGCTTTGCAGATCTCATCCGATGTCTCTCCATAAAGTTGGATCTCTCAATCGATCACTCGCTGGATCGATAAATTCATCACGAGGAGATTCAGGATGCAGCTCACTCGAACTAGAGGTCAGTTATCTCCTTTTTACAAAACTCCAGAAAGGGGTCAAAGCGAGAGAATGCGCAAAAGTGAGAGAGTGTCTCTCGAGTTCACACGCTCTCACACTCCAACCCCCTTTCCGTAGGGGTGACCGGCCTCTGGAAGGATGTCAGTTATCGATTGGTCCTCCATCTACCGTAATCCTCTGTTCAGGCAGTAGCTGCAATGCACGAACTTTCCTTCGCCGTCCAGTCAATTTGTGTGTCTGAGATGCTTCCTCGCACCACTGATCTCCTCTTTGTCAATGTGACTACGACCGAAGGTGAGTGAGAGAAGACCATGTGACTTTTGTTTCCGTCTCTCTCTCTCTCTCTCTCTATCTCTCTCTCTCTCTGTCTGTCTCTCTCTCTCTCATCTCTCACAATCTGCAACGAATTCCTCCTTATCTCTCTCGCAATAACTTCGAAAGTGTCTGTCAATGAAATTGATGCTCTCTCATCTCACTACAAACTCCACTTTGCAGGTCAACCCTACTGTCTTGAATTGACCCTCAAGGGATGGCGAGTGACGTCACTGCGAACTGATTGTATGATTGGAGATTTCACGAGGATAGAAATGTTCATCAAGTACTACGATTCTCTTTATGCTCTCCTCGATGATATCTCACCCGGATATAGACAGAGATTTGGAGAGAGAGTCGCCAAGAAACTCATGATGCTACAGGTAAAGATTATCGATTGATAGATCAAAGAAAGATCAAAGATCAACCTAATTCTCCCCTTTTCAGAATGAGGATTCTGATCTGGTCGCTCCCTCATCTTCCTATTGTTCTCCTCCCTTCTCAATGTCTCCCTCAGACTCAACCGAGTCCCTTCCCGTCATAACTCCTGTCCCTTCTCCGGTCCCGGAACGAGAAGAGAGGCATCGGGATACGGTAATCGCCTAAGTGCAGATCGATATCATACTGTAATCTTATGTGTTGTCGTGATGATTAGTTGTGAGCTGAACACATGTATTTCTTGCCTTTGCTTCTGTCTTCATTTTTGTGTATTTTGTCTAGTCTCCGTTTAATTCTTACTCACATTAACTATTAATTGTGAAGAGTAGATCATTTGGAGGTCTCAGTTCTATGAGACTCAATCCGGGTTATTGCTCACGGAATGTAGAAATACATCTCTCCCTTTCCCACTAAACAGCTGAATTTATTGATCTTGAACAATGACTTACAGTCATTAAAAGCCGAAATAAACTATTTGATTTTCTGAAATTGTTCAATCGCAACATGGGAAATTACAATCACGATATGAATTATTGAATATTACGAAACGCGTAAACAGCGAAGACACACGAGGAAGAATGAATCATGCGTTAAGGTGTCTTGATGAAAAAAAGGGATACAAATAATGCATACACGAGATTGAATTCAACATTTCAACAAATTCAATAACATTTAGTATACGGTATGGATTTCGTTGTAGGAGGTTTCAAAACAACCGTAATTTTTAGCCTGATTTTGAATTTTCTGCAAATTCCGTTTTCTTTCTTGGTTATTCTGATACTTTTCTTCATTTTACGATGTTCGGAGCTAGTCGAATTGTCAGTTTCTCTTTTATATCTCTTTTCTGAGTCGAGTTCCTTCATAATCCGACTTCCAGCTCCGTCTACGAACGGTGCAACAGATTCGTCAATCTTCTACGAGTTCGGGCGGATCAAGCAAGTAATTCGATATATTTATCTTCAATTCAATCGTATCTCTCTTCCAGAGTTGGTCGATTGTTCCTCGGAACGCTGGCTGTGGTGGGAACGGGCTCGGCAGCCGCTGTATACTTCCTCGATATTCCCATCGGAGAGAGCATCGACTCCTACCTTCCCAAGGGATGGCAAGTCTTCCACAAGGCAACGCCAGCCATCGAGAGGAAACAGTGAGTTTATCTCTTCTCTTCATTCTCTATTCTCCTTTCAGTGTCATTCTTCCACTCGAACGTCGCCCTCTGAAGCCCCTTCCGGAATCTTCGCCCGTTGAATCGAAGAAGGACGATGACAAGAAGAAAGTCGAGGCTAAGAAGACTGTCAAGGTATTCCAAGTGCTCTATAGATCTCCCGAGCTCTTTCTTTCAGCCCGCTCCTCCTCCTGAGCCAAAGAAGGCAATTCGACCTCCGACTCTGCAAGGTGGTTTATTTCAATCGATCCCATTCATCGACGCCACTTGCAGAAAGAGAGGACTCGGTGAAGGCGGCGTTGGTTTCTGCAGAGAAGCACGTGAAGGCAGCCACTCAGGCAAAGGCTCTCTCAATGGATGCAATCGATACACACATCAAGACACTCAGAGTATGTTGTGTAGGCACTGGTTTACTTTACCCCACCAGGCACCCAATCCTAATAGAGTGATCGCTAGATTCATATAATGATGGGTCACTCCATTAGAACGGGGTGCCTGGTCCGGTAAAGTAAACCAGTGCTCGTCGTGTCTCACTTACGATCAGTAATCAATTAGTCCATTTCAGAATGCGATCCAGGGTGGTCTGGCTGGTGACTGGGACAGTGTTCGCAATGCGAACGAGCGAGTCTTCAATGCGCGTGCAGAGGATAAAGCAGAGGAAAACGATGCGAGAAACTTTATCGATATGCTGAAGGGAGTGAGTAAGAACTAGCCATGGATGGAGATTGATGGATAATCTCAGGTGATCAAAGAGTCTTCTCCCCATCTCAATGGACATCCACTCGTTCGATCTGCCATCAACACTGCTACCAAATTGGAGAAGGAGTTGGATGAGATGGCATACTCAATCAAGATGGTCGAGAGTGAACAGGTAGAAGATTATGAAGGAATCAATCGATGGTAACTTGCGTTCCCCTTGTTGGAAGTATTTGAAATTAAGTCGCCTTCTTCTCTCTCCAGTTTCCCGTTGTTCTCCTCGTTTCCAATAAAAGAACCCTAATAATGTCTTATCCACTTATATTGGAGTGTTATAATAAATGCAGATCTTCGCTCTCGAATACGCTGATCTCGTTCAGTCTGCACGTGGAAGATTCGCTGATGAATTGAGGTGAGATGGACAGAGAAGAGAAGTGAATCAGTCGATATTGCAGAGCCGTTCTTCCTTCCTTCGATTGGGATGGAGAATCGAAGATGAAGAAGGCCCAATTGAATGCACTTCTCACTCATGCTCATCTCAGGTATGGGGAAGAGAAGAGAATTGGAGTGGGGAAGAAGAAGAGGGAAATAAGTCTACAAGTATAACTGGGGACTGGGGACGACTTTCCTTCGCTACGACTATTAGACTTTGAAGCCGCCCCTGTTTCCCTTAATATTAGACTTGTGGATTCGTAAACTTATTTCCCCGTGAGCAGAAGAAAAAAGAGGTGATTGCAGACTGGACCAACTTCGTCGTGAATTGATTGAGTCGAAGATACGAGAGGAATCGAAACTCGAATCGGCACTCAAAGTCGAATTGGCAAAGAGAGAGAAAGTGATGGAAGGACAGAGGAAATTGAGTGAGGATAATGAGGTATGAGGACTGTGGATGGGAAGTAGTCCAATCTCTCTCTCTGTGTCTCAGACAGAATTGCTTCGTCGTCTGAAGATAGTGGAAGATGAGCATGCAGCCAGATTGGATCAGATGATACGAGCACACAGAGAATTGAGTAAGATTGAGAAGGAACAAGAGATTGGAGAAGCTGTTACTATTGAGAGACAGGTCAGAACTGTGGAGAAGAGAAGGGAGAGGAGGGGTGGGGATAGAAACACTCATTAAAAGGTGCCGTAGATTTATGGTCCAAAGACAACTACTTCTTTTTTGTTTTATAGTGAAAAAGAGATCTACCATGTGTTTTTGGTACAATAATTGACAAGGGTTGCGTTCCGTATGGTTTTCAAACAAGCTTTTAAACCTGCCCGCAATGATTACTTAATTAAGGAAGATTGCAGAAACATTCTCACAAATTGGCAGTCGCTCAGTCGAAAGTGGATGGAATCGAAGAGGCACTCAAGAGAAGAGTCGTACTCGTGAGTGGAAGACGACGATTACGGTAGACTAATATCGATTGATTGCAGGATGCTGAGAATCGTCGATCGAAGCAGACGTGGCTGGCATGTCACGATTTGATCGAATCGATTGAATATGGAACGAAGGGAGGGAATACTATGGAGAAGAGAAAGAGACCAATTGGAGAACAATTGAAGAGATTGCAGGAGGTTGGTGATTATACTCCAATCTGATAAGTATTACTAGTTACTAGTTACTAATTACGAGACGTCGTTTTAATCGTTATCTAACACCTCTTCTCTCCTTCATTCTCCTTGCAGGTTTCCGCTGGTGATTCTGCCGTTTCTTCCATTATCGCCGCTGTTTCTGAGAGAGCAAAGAAAGAAGGAGAATTCACGAGAGAAGACATTGAGAATAGATTCGAGAAGGTTCCTCTCCCCGCACCCTCTCCTTCCCTCATCTCTATCTCACTCAGGTGTATCGAGTAGCTCGTCGTGTTGCCTTCGTGCCTGAATCAGGTTCGACCATCGTTGGCTACGTGGAATCGTGGTTGAGATCGACGATCACTCTCTCCTTCCCTGTCAAGGACAATGAACGGTGAGAAAGAGGGAGAGGAAGAGGAAGCAGACGTCAGTGCTGTCCATTTTATAGAAACCTGATAGGGGAAATTATGCAAATGTTAAAGGTATGAAAATTTTATTTTTGGATATTCGATTATACAATTTTACAACGGCAAAAATTTGGGAACACTACGATCGAGTGAGATCAGAATGAGAGCACTTTGAAAAGAGTTTGTATAATTTACGGCCCACGTGTGAGAGAGAGACTGATGGTATGAGTTGTTCTCTCAGTGTGGACTGGTCGACGACAGACAACATTGTTCTGTTGGACACTGCTCGTTCTCTCGTCAAGAAGAAGAAGTACCTCGAAGCTGCCAAACTGATGAACATGCTCAAGGGAGAAGCCAAACTGTATGTCATTTACAATTTACACTTTCTTATCGGCACTAGATCTGGTAAAACCAATCCTTTGTTGAAAAAATGTCATTTTAAAAGCTATGATTCAATCAGAAGCATGCCTTGATGGGCAATTTTAAAAAGAGGATTCTCATCCGACCTAGTGCTGTCTCATCAATATGACTAGTTGTTTCTACTCTCCTCCCTTGAGTGTCGCATCTGATTGGTCATCATCCGTTCGTTCACTGGAGGAATCTCTCTTCCTCGTTCGTCTTCTCACTGCTCATTCTGCACTTCAAAGTGTGAGATCGACCTACTAGAGGAGGGAAGAAGAGAAGATCAATAGACCATCCCAGTGTTACCATATTCCTCTCGTGTCACACAATAAAAGTTTTCCTTTTCTGCGGAATTGCAAGAAAGTTAGTGGCATACACACTCTCCAAATGAGTAAAAAAACAACGTTTGTCCGGATTATGTCTTTATCAATTGGATGATTAATCAAAGAAATCATACCTTCACAAACAAAGTGCGGAGAAAACGGAAGAAAAATAAAATAGTAGATAACTTTAGAAAACAACAACTGGGTTTACAACAACGTGTGAATTTAACAGGAAAGTATTCGATATGGAATATGGACGGTTGAAGGAGAGCATTATGGGGAGAACAAAATCGATGCGAGAATCAACGGGATTGGTCATTACAAAGTATGGTGAGCGGATGAAAGTAATGTTAAAAGCAAGAGGCATTTATTCAATATTTCGTTATCTGACAACCTGACACTAACAATTGGGTAAGGAGGAAAGAGACTACGATTTGGATGATATAGGGGGATTGTCTCTTGTCTTGACTACTTCTAGTCTGAACTGACTGTCAGAGTGTTCTTTCCCAATGAGAGCTTCTCGAGGGCAGCCAGAGAATGCTCGGCAGTGAGACAACGCATCGGAGTAGGAGTGCGATCACCCGACAGGAACGCCTCAAGAGGGAAGGATGAATATGGTACTTCCATCGATTGATCACATACTGGCTTTCATGAGACAAAAGAGACGATGACTAACCTCGAGTTGTCCAGTGGCAGCAAGCAGAAGACCGAGGAAGGGAGGAGAAGGTTGAAGAGGATGAGAGAGATACTCAGGATGGTACTGAGCTCCCACGTAATACGGATGATCTGCAATCACACAATTACCCTAGCCAACTACCGTATCCCTATCATTACTCACCCTTGAGTTCGAGAATCTCCATTCTGACAGCAGTCTTATCCACTCCATCTCCTCCTCTCTGGCAGAGATAGTCAATCTTGGACAGCAGATCCTGTCAATATCATTCGTAGTCCTCCGTCCAGTCTCTCTCTTCTCTTCTATTACATTTATACGATCATACGAAAAAAATAGCAAAAATTCTTACTTAAGTTTACCAAACAATAGCGTTGGCGCCCCTCTCACTTTTGCATGCTCTCTCGTCTCGGTAAACACAGGAAGTACCATTTTGATATTTCGTTTGATCGTATCTTTTTAGAAATGTCTCTTCTCACCTGATTCTCCTTATTGTGTTCAGCATATTCGAGCAGAGCATCGGAACTTTCACTTCTCCTCTGTTTCTCATGGAGAGAGAAGTTCTCCGTATTCTCTTCGTCCACTCCCATGCCCACGAAAACGAGTCCGTTCTTGCTCAATTCAGGGACAATCTTGGGATTGACCTCGTATCGATGACGATGTCTTTCCTCCACTTTGTCGTGACCATACAGAGCATCTAAAGGAACCAATCAATGGAAGAGATGATGATGGAATAGCTACAGTATCCCTCCATCCCACTCACGCAGTTTGCACTTCTCCGTCAGGAATACGGTAGTTCTCAGTCCAAGTCTCATCGTGCCGCCCAATCTCGCAGAGTGGTGCTCCGGCATGTCAATGACCACCTCAAGCAAATCGATAATTCCTCCCTACCGTATCGTACAGTACCTGCTGTCTCTCAGTGAGTCCCTCCTTCATCTCGGTCGAATTGGCTCCCTCGATACCGAGAACATTACGGGCGAATTCGATGGATGCACACTGCATACCAAGACAAACTCCTGAAAGGGTGAGGATATTGATAGAGGGGAGAGAGACTAGAGAGAAACACACATAACATTAATTATAAATCATACCAGATTACACTAAACTGATACTGCACATAAGACTACTTGCACTACTTTCATCGTCAATATGTCATAATCTACTCACCCAGGAAGGGGATCTTCTTTTCACGGGCGAACTTGCAAGCTACTATCATTCCCTCGACTCCTCTCTTATCAAATCCACCAGGAACAATGATTCCACTAAATAATTAACAATTATTCAAATGATAGAAGGGAGGATGACATACTCAGCCTTGTTGAGTAGTTCCCATGCAGCTGCGACCTTCTCTTCCTCTCCAGGCTTCATTCCCTCCAGAAGCTCCGAATTGAGATACTAAATAAAGTAAAGTAATTATTATAAGTGGAATCTACAACAAACCATTCTTCAGCTGTCTGAACAGAACGTCTTTTCTCCCCATTTGTCTCTCCCTCTATTCACCCCCCCTCCTCTCCCTAGTCTACTCTATCGCTCTCTCGCCTCTACCCTCGTAGTCCCATGTGGTCTAGTGGTTAGGATTTCTGGTTTTCACCCAGGCGGCCCGGGTTCGATTCCCGGCATGGGAATGCCTTTTTGCTCATTTTTTTGCAGTGACTTAATTTCACTGATTTTTCAATATTGTTCTGAAAAATGATTTTTTTTTGTACACTACTCATTTGTAGCTGTAATTTAACAGTATTGAGCCCCTCGTCTAACCTTGAGGTCGAGTTTTCTCTTGGAGTGAATAGCAGCGTGTTGGAGGGCCTTGTTGAGAGAAGCATACGCATCCGATATCTTCACGTACTTTCCAACCAGAACAATCGTCACTTTCTCTTGGAAATCGTCCACTCTCAACGACAATAATTAAATTAGTGAACTGAAAGATGAATTATCACAATAATATAGGCACCGTAATTTCCATTCAATCTTTCAAAAACACGGTACGAGATGTATTTTTACCTCTGTGCGAGCATTGCCCAATGCATCATTGTGAACTTGAGAGATCTCTTCACTTCGTCTTGGATCATTGGGAGATGGAGTCTGAAAGAAAGGGCAGTAGAGGCATGTATCCCTATAGTACACCAATAATCACAAGAATACCTCTGCCTTTTCTCGATTTGATACAGCGACAAAACACTCCAAGATCTTGTAGTCAACAAATTTTGGGCAAATTTCACATATTTCCAACTTCTTGCCGCTTTATTATAGACGTGATTTTGGACTATAAATTAGAGTAATGAATTAGTACCTTCTCTGGACAGCCTCGAGCACTCCTTGATCCTCGAGAAGAAGCGGGACCTTGTATATGTTGGAGACGTCGTGCACTCCAATCACCTACAATATCTCACTCATTCACAGAGCTGAACAGCACCTATCCGACCTTTTCTGCGCGGTGCCCCCAAAAATTCTATTTTTTTATCCTCGATTTTTACTATTCTGAGTTTTGTACAATTTCCCCGAAAACCCCGGCCCTCATTGAAACAGTGCCCCTGCACCCCAGTGCCCACGTAACCTCATTCGTCTCTTTTCCTCTCATCTCTCACCTGCTCCAGATCGACTAGTCCAAATGCTGCAATCTTCTCTCTCAAATGAGGCTGCAGCTGGTCGGTCGTGCGACAGATCAGAAGATCGGGCATGAGACCCGCAGCACGCATGTGACGAACCTCAACAGGATTACGGTAATGATCGGAGTACGGTAGTCTGGTGGGATACAGTAGACATGAATTGATTGACTGACCGAGTTCTGCATTGGCTTCGTCTTTGGTTCTCCCGTCGCGTCGGGATGCATGATGAGAGACACGTGGACATTCATCAGAGTATCACGCACTGCTGGTCTCTGATGAGAACAGAAATCGAGAGAGAAGGAATATTTATTATGAGGCACACTGATTCTAAGTAAGTAGAATTTAAAAAAAAGCTAATTCTAGCTAGTGTATACACAGAACCAGTACCCTCAAATGTAAAAAAATACTATCACAAATATTAAAAATTGAGAACCTGGAATCTCTCAAAGGCAGCGAGGAAGGCCATTCCCTCTATGTCTCCGATTGTGCCTCCCAACTGAAATTCATATCCATATTGCCATATTCATTGTGCCTAGTCAATATCGTTGGACTACCGTAACAGCTGCAATGAGTACCGTACCTCGATGATGCAGACATCGGGAGTCTCAGTGGATCCATCCACAGGGATCTTTGCCACTCTCGCTATCCACTCAATGATAGCATCCGTCAGATGGGGTATCGTCTGCACTGTCTTTCCACAGTAGTCTCCACGACGCTCCCTCTCGATTACCTAAGAATGATGCAATCAAATGGAGATCGATATAGGCAATCTGCGAGGGGAGAATGATTCGACTGACCGATTGGTATATCTTTCCAGTGGTGATATTGTTGTCTCTGGTGAGTCTGACATTGAGGAATCTCTCATAGTTTCCCAGATCGAGATCCACTTCTCCTCCATCGTCCAACACGTACACTTCTCCTGCAATCAACACACTGTTTTACCCTTTATGTTTGACGTTTGCTTATTAGACTAACTAGTTTTTCCCCTACCACATTTGACCTACTAAATAACATGATAAACATATTATTAACACGAATCATTCCATGTAGATAAAAATACTCAACCAACCATGCTCGTAGGGGGAGAATATTCCCGCATCGATGTTGATGTAGGGGTCGATCTTGATGGCAGTCACCTATAAAGAACCGATTGAGAAGTAGAGAAGAATAGCTTCGTTACGGGGAAATATCTACCCATATCATGGACACTGTCACGGTACACTGCTCTTTATCAGTAATGTGCGCCAGTTTTGCTGTTGGACAGTTCAAAATTTGATATCTTGGTTCTAAGTTTTATAAAACCTAAAGAACAAAGAAATGCGAGCAGTATTACAGCGCAGTTCACAATGTCCCCCTCTTGTCACCCTTTTCACTTGCACAGTACTCACATTGTATCCATTGTTCTTGAGTAGGACTCCGAGGGAGGAAGAGATAATTCCCTTTCCAACTCCTGAGATTACTCCTCCCGTCACAAGAATGTACTTCATTTGTTTCTCCCCCGTGGGAGAGAGTGAAGGACCATTCGAGAAGACCACTTGTTCTGGCATACTAAACACATTCAGATATTGATTGTAGAGACCGAATAATTCTATTCGCGATATAACAACATTAACAGATAGACCAAATCGGAAGGACAACGGTTATACAAGAACTATCGGATGGGGGGGAAGAATCACAGATTAAATAGTACCGTAAAATTACGGTCCAATATCTCCTACCTTATGTTTTATAGAGCGAAAAAGTGGTATACCATATATTTTTTGGCCCAAATTGGTACCACATGGTTTTCAATCGCATTTAGAGTCCTACCATGTGTATTAGATATTGCTCGGGATAGGTATTTCCTCTGTGGGAAGAATTCTCGGACTTCTTGAGACAAACAAGAGGGCAAAACAAAAGTGAGAGAAAGAGGGCGATCAACAATAAACGAGAGATGGGGTCAGAAGTCACTCAAGGGGCGGGGAAATCCCTCGAACAGTGCAGATGCAATTGATAAGATTAGGGAATGATAAGAGGTGATGATATTTGGTGCCTATCACAGGATGGTAGATGAGGGCAAAGAAGAAGAAGAGGAAGACATTCCATCCATTGAGTCGTTAGACGACCAGTTGGATAGAATTGCCATTTGAAAGTTGTGAACGAGAGGGAGCACGAAAAGATGAGATGGACCGATAAAAAGAGTGAAAGGGTGAGGGAAAATGAGGAAAAGAAGAGAGAAAAAGGGCAAAGGCAGATGGTCGCAATAGGGCACTCCAATGAGAGAGAAGAGACACTGAGAAAGAGAGAATTACATTGAAGGAATATGGTAGGTCATTCATGACTTGTTGAATTAGTATGCTAAAATTTATAGCTATTTTAGAGTACTGCAGGTAATAGTCGGCTGTTCCGCTCGCTTACAATTAGTACCAAAAAGAAATACTCACACATCAAATTCATTTTATGTAGAGTGCCCCCCCCCGGTTTCACTCGACCTCAAAGTCTCCCGAAAACTTCGACTTTTCACTTCTCGAACCTTTGAATATTGCTCACCTACCAGGATTCCCGAAAATACAAATTGCCCCGGTTGACCGTGCCCACGTATGGTCATACCCCTCCTGAGAGGTATGACTCTAAGTGACGGACTCAGAAGTCGTTAGATCTAATAATTTTTTTCGCAGAAAATAAGAGTTATGCTTGAAAAGATTAACAATTTTAATGGCGAAATGAATACCAGAATCAATGAGGGGATGAGGGAGGAGAGCAGACCGATGTTTTAGAGTCGAACTGTTTTCTCGTCATTTGTCGTTTGAATTCTCGTTTCGCGCCTTTTTAACGCGTACTGGATCGAAACATGTTAGTTGTGATTTTTTAGTATAGTTTTTTTTTCTTTCAGCCATTTCTTCATCTTTCGAGGTGGTGGAAATGAGAAATTAGCACATAACCTAATTTTCTTTCACTTTTTCCATATTTAAAGTTATCGACAGGGAAAAATAGACCTCTTTAAATTTGCATTTGGAGGACACAAACAATTTCAAAATTGAAAATCAAAAAGAACGAAAAATCCGCAAATTTGAACATTAAGCGAGCTTGATGATGATGTCAGGTTTCAGAATGTGTGTTTTTGCGAGACCAGAAATAACGAGATTTGTTGGCCAGTTCATTTGTCAGAAAGCCAATAGAACTGAAAAGACCTTCACCGCGAGTTGATGAAAACCGGTAAGATAGGGAATTTTATAGTCCAGACTTCGTGCACATTATTAAATCGGTTTCGCGTATTGCATTTTCTTGTCCGACAATTGGCTTAGTGGACAAGGTTGTCGTCGTTTAGTCGGTTACTGGCAGGCGTAACTAATTCGAGTGATTATTGAAGTATCGAGCAGATAACACAGGGATGCAAATAAGCCAATTGAGATAAGCGAGTAGAATACAGTAGATAGTGCGGTGCGTGTAGGGGGGGAGATAACAGCGATTACTGACGATAGCAGACCCACAAGCGTGACTTTGTGAGAAGACATGACCAATGCATAAGAGAAGGGGGTAAGTGCAGATAGCGTGAGCGAGTTGCGAACACTTAGAAGATTATCGATTGATCTGGTTAGAGATCAATCAAACAATTGGAAAAGAGAGTATGAAAAAAAAGTTTATACTCGATCAATATTTTTACACGACACAATGTACAGACATGAGCAACGAACAATAATTTGATATTCAATGTATCTAGGCAAAATATGAGACAAGAGATCGTGTACTGAATGATCTACAACTAGAGACTAGAAAAAAAACAAGATATCTTAGAGATCTAATTAGTTTTATAAATCTGGAACAAATTGAGATCACCGAATAAGATTTCCGCCCTCTTCTCGTCCACAATCTCACAGTTCCTAGTAGAAAGGAAGAGGTAGTTCGAGCTGCAATTACACACTATTAGAATACTTAATTGGACTTGACAACATACAAATAAACAACAAATAAATGAATTAGATGAACGTAAAGAACGTGTATGCACTAGTGAACTCACCCAGCTGCGTACCACTGCAACTTTACCACTTGATCCTTCTCTGAACTGTTCTCGGTGATTGAAATAATATCGGCTACCTGCAACATTTTTCATTCACGCATGCATTATCTAAAATCAAAACTAATTGTACAACCCAAAATACATTAGCTTCCATAGAAGAACTAACTGGTGAATTGAAAACTGTTAAATATCTCACTTCCACAAGTTGATTCTTCCTCGATCCCCAGAATGTGAGATATCCGATTCTCGCGTATTCATTCGACTCATTCATAGAGATCACACCAATCAATCGATTGAGGTATCTGCAATATTGGTTGGTATCCGGATTACCAATTGATTCTCGATATATCGACCGTCTAAACACTATTTGTGGTACCTCGAGAATACTGCGAGTAGAAGAGGGGCTGCAACTGCCAGCACAAGTGTGCACATGAATGTCTGCTGGTCATTCGTTCCCGTCAGGAGCCCGAATGCAGAGTACGGTAGATAGAGGACGGAAGCTATCGTCTGCACTAACTTTGCACGAGCGAGAAGAACACCGAATCGAATTCCCTCGAATCGATACACCGGCACCCTGTAATTTCATTTGATATAATGAGTATAACTAAATATGCAATTATAATAATATCCCCTCTCACCCGGTACTCCATCTCACACTCTTTCTCTATAATATCTTTTTTCATAACATTTATTCGACTATTTATGCAAATGTCGACGCACCCCTAGCGTACGATAAATAAATAAAAATCAACTTTGACCATTTCTCATTCTCGAGTGCCTCCTTCAAGTCTATGGCATCTCTCTGTGCCTGCTTGTGCATCATTCTCACCGATGTTCCTCCCATTCGATTACGAATCTGCAATCAACACTGACCACTATAGTGCATTCACTACAATACCTCTTGATTTGTGTATGGATTGATTCGTTTCCGTAGTCCCTCTCCTCCTCCCAGTCCCTCCGCTCTTCTCTCCATTCCTCTCCCTCTCTCAATCCGCCCCTCTCCTCCCATCATTGCTGACGTCCGTGCTGCTACTTTAACTGCAGCGTTCTGGGTGCCTCTGCGAACACAATTTAATAGGAATTTCAACATACAAGCCCACAAACACCAATATTTTTTATTCTGTCATAAATGTAATCAGTCGATACCTGTTTTGTACAGCGTTGAGTATGGCCTTTCCCAGCACGAGCCCTGCTGGGAGGAGCACCATCACTGCAAACACACGCTAACTTATTTACACGAGTCAAATAAAATGTTCGAGATAATATCATCGGTGGTTACAAACCACTATTCACTCATTTCACCAATGCGAAAATTTGCATTTTCTTTATCAAAATTATTCGTAACCGTGAAGTCTCCAAGTTACGCTTTGAGCTATTACAACATACATGTAAAATACTCGAATCAAAGTGAAAGGCACGTCATGAAAAAGGAAATATTCTATCGATGACCTACCCTAACCTATGAATACTAGAATCCTAAAAGAATCTCCTGAGAACTTTGGAGAGATAAGACACGAGAGTGGGCACGTGGTGGTCGACTCTTCTCAATGCAGCCCTGTCCACTACTGAGGAGAATTCAAGCAGTCCGTTACGCTCCTGAAAATATTCATATATCGATAGAGATAAAAAAATCGGAAGAAGTGGGGGGGGGGGGGGGTTTATTGACATTTCAAATTCCACGGCAAGGGTTCTCTGAGCGTGAAAATCGACCAAAAATTGGTCTCGTCCGCAATTTTTAGGATCGCTACTGCAGAAGCCATCATAAAATAACAGAGAATTTTCAACATATTCTGGAATCGATTTGGAGCATGGAGCACAATGGCAGAATACTTTTTGACAAATACATTTTCCCAATAGATAGTGAGATTAAGCCCGAAAAATAGAAAAAAAAGTATTAAAAAATTTTAAAATATAATTTCAAATAAATTTTGGAACATATTTTTTCCATTAAAAACTATTTAGCATTTTTTAAAAATCAACGGTCCCCTTATAAACAACTTTGTCGGTTGCAAAAAATTCCCCCCTATAAATTGGATGTTTTCACACATACATTTTCTTTGGCCGGAAATTCCGGAAGGCGATTTTTGTAATCCAAAAATTCACAACTCTAAATTTATAAAAAAATATAAATGTTTAGGAGGTCCAGATTAGTGTAATATAGATCTGTCTTGTTTTTTTCAGATCAGTTTAATTATATTTCTGGTAGGACGAAAATATGTTTTCACAATTCGGCTCAGGCTTTCCAGTTCGTTCGTAAATTCGTATACTGCTATAAAAAACATCCGGGCTTATATTAGGAAGAGTTGTGCGGAAAAAAGTTTTCATTACCGAATTTTCCGACACTCTGACATAAAAAAAATCTCGCCAACGTTTGAACAATTGTTTGACTTTTGCACTCGATATTCCAAGGACAATAACTCAAAAAAATTAATTAAAATAACTTTTCAGTCTACTATTAAATGCAAATAAATCACATATTGTATTTTTTGAATACGAAAATCACAATGAACAATCGAACTCAACTCTAACGGCGACCAAGTAGACCTAACATCCATAGCAGCTAAAAAAGTTGTTAAAATGTTTAAAAAATACAATAACAGGAGAAAAAAAATATTCTAATTACATATTTAACGAAAATAAATTGTTCCAGTTATTTTGATAAAACAAGACTAACATTTTTTTGGTTTCTACATCATAAATTCGGCTTTGCAGACTTTCTTCTCGATTTTGAAGGCGGAAATTGTTTGTTTCCCTTTTGTTGGTCAGCTGTTTAACAATGGTTGTCATCCAACCTTTCTGCAACTAGCTGAAACTTCGCTTCGGAAGAATCCAATAGTATAATACTTTACTTTTGAACGAAAAAAAAGTTAATCAAGGTATGCAAAATAATTTTGTATAGTTTTCATGCATTCTGACCCGTTTCTATAGCAAATATTTCGCCTCCTCTTTAAGCACTGGTTCATAGGTCAAATAGGTTCTTGGTAGTGAGGATAATCACTTCTGCGTATAGTCCGAACCATAACTGCCGCAAACTAAAATTTTTGAATTTTCAACCATTTCGACTACTACTATTTATACTACAAATTCATTGATTTTTTTAATTTGACGTTTTTTTCACGAAATACCTCAAAACTATAGAATCAATTCGCCTATAGGCGGGTTGACTGTAGCGAACATCATTACGCAATTTCACAATGCGTATTTTATCTGAGTTTCCGGTAGTCTAATGATTTTGATTTTTGATGAGAATTTCGATTTTTTTCAGATTTTCTCGCCACATGACGCTGAGATACGCTATACATGTATGCATTCAAATTAAAATGAGTCCTTGCCTACCATAATTTCGTCTATTATAGGATGTGTCTCTATTGTCGGTGAAAAATGTATTTATCGCGTGTGCAAAATATTCTGATTTGGAACGTTTCATGTCTAAAATTAATTTTCCAACATATGTTCGGTTTGTGTTTAATTGAATTACAGATACAACAACTTTGTATATAGAGATTAAATAACCTTTTTGTTGATTGTATAACGCATGGATATAAATTTTTTTCTTCTTTATTTTTCGAAATTTCCAGTGAAAACTACTATGGTAGGAATGGCAACCCGTAGTTGTACAGTATTTATATCTGGAAGTTGATATTCACCTCTCTCAAGCGATTCATCAGACTCGCATTCGTGGTGCTCACAACGATTTGTGCCTCGAGATCTCGATAGAGTGATCGATATCCTGAGATGAAATTATAAATATCGTATAATTTCCTTCGATTGTAACATACCGTAATTGGAGGATCCGATGATGGTGTCTATTCGATTTCCTCTGTCACACCAGATTCCTTTGGCATGGAAGGACCAGCCTTTCCTACTCCACTCTAATAGTTCTACACGTTCTCGATTCTGAAATATATTAAATTTGAGTTTAATTCGCTAAATGATATTATAATTGTTTACTCACTGACATGCTTATCAATGGCAGCAAGGAAAGAGGCTGCGATAGATGAGTACATGGAAGGAATGTAACGAGAGAGACCAGATGCACCAGCGAAACCATTGGCCTGAACGGTATACAATGATGTACGATCGATGATCAAGTGTTAAACGAAATGTTCGTGTGTGTCTATTAAATATGTTTGAAAAAGCAGAAAATGTATTATTTCCGTAGTAGGTGATAAGCAGAGAATATGATTCACATCTGGTGCAGCCATGAGTACTTTGAGTGAGTAATCTCCCTCACACAAAAGTAAACGTTCGTATTCTTGCGTAGCATTGAAGTACCCAGATGCAAGAGTCATTTCAAGAGAAGAATCCTGCGAAAATTCAATACACATTTTAAAATATCTGTAGCTATTACTTTCTTAACTAAAAAATATTGATTTCAAGAATGAAGTATAAATCCACTGTTCGCTGGTGTTGAGTCATTACTATTGACGTATAAAATAAATGTATAAACCTTGGAGGCGAGCAATCTCTTCAGGAAATCATATTCCTCGTCGATTCCAATCATTCCCATTTGTAGCAACGGATAGACTACGGTATCTCCCTCCATAGGTATATTCGTCTCTTTCGCTTCTTTCACAACATTCAGTACTCGATCACGAAGGGAGGTGCAAAAGGCAGTCGAGTTTCCTGATTAAACGTTATTCCATCAGAATATGTACATGACATACCTTGAAATGGATGGTGATCACACTCAATATGAGGTTTCGTCTTTCCTTCTCCATCCAACTCGAAAGAATGAGAACCGACGGCAGAAATTACTGGAATGAACCACAATTAAACGTAATCTCACAATGGAATCGAAGAAGGAGCTCACTAGAACAAAAGAAATCAGCGAGTTGCTTCGAATTTTCGATGAGGACATATCGATCCTGTCGATCAGTGAAGTACGAGTCAGAGAGATTTGCACTGAAAGGCAGATCGGTGATATGAACAATTAGCATTAGGTCACGGAATAATCCACTTTCAACAACGACAGAAGATAATAGAAACTGACCCTGAGATGAGTAGTGCATCATCGAAGATATACAACTTCATGTGCTGAAGACCGATGATCTCGTTGTTCCTCTCTCCAAGAATACTCTTCAAGGCACCTCGCAGTTCAGGGGTGTGGAACAGATACACCTGTATAAATGACATTAAGCTGCGTATTATTATCGACGATACATTTAATAATCAGTAGCTTTTGTCGTGTTCATTTTTTAAATAACGGTGAACTTAACTTCATTGTTTGAAGGTGTTGTCACTTATAAGTTGTTAAATGCAGTATAATAGTAGAATAATGATCAATAAATAGCATGGTCACACCTTCGCTTTGTGAGCTATCTTCGTGAGTAGATTAGTGCTGCTCTTTCCCTCCTTCTCTCCTCTCGTTCCTCGAAGGAAATCGAGTAGAATGGTTACATCGAGAGACTCATTCTCGTCCAATCTTCTCGATAGACCGTCTACCTGATTTATAGTAATATAAATGTTTCGCCAAACCGACTACAAACAGAATGAGAACGAATACGTAATATTATCATATAACTCAGCAATAGTAATGTACAACTCACAATTGCAGTTTCTAATTCTCCACTTCCCAGGTATAAACTGCTGAGATAGACTCGATTTTTAGCAGATCCAATTCGTTCCTGGAAAGTATGCATTTACACCATCATTATTGGCTAAACAGACCTCACCAGAATTAATTCATAGAATTCCGAGGGTGTTTTGACAATCCTAATGGAGTCTGCATCCACTGGAAACTCGACTCCAGTCGTCTTGAGGTGTTCCATCGCTTATTCAGCAATTTATTGATGATTTGACTCCATCTGAAAGAGAAAACTTCGATTTGAAGGACCAAAATTGGGACTTTTGAAAAACCGCAGCGCAAGCGCAACGTGCAGTTTATCAGGTCACATCGAGTTTGGCGGAGCGCACATGTAAATATTTTAATATGGCTCAACATCAGGTAAATTCAAGATTAACACGGAAAATTTGAATAAATCTCATTTGTAAATTTGAGAGTGAAATGGTTCGGTCACTCTCCATTCATAATTCTTCACTCCATACAACGAGAGCAGATGGCTTTTCGTGCCAAGCGCATCTGGGCAAAGGGACAAGGTATTCCAAACCGAATTGATGTTCCAAATCTACAGTACCCAAGTAATTGATCTATAATTTGTGAGTCTAAGGAGAGAGCGAAGAGATCATGTTGTCGAACGAGAAGATGCACGCGAGTGGTCGATTTGCCAATGTATTCGCAGCCAATCTCACTAAGCCGACGAGTAAACGAGTGGCTGTCAAGAGAGCTTGGAAAGTTTATCATTATTACCTTCCTTCACAGATACTAAAATCCGCCATAAAATAAATTCTAGAAGGAACAATGTGAGCGCCCCCATTTACCTCATTTTAGTTCAGGGAGTCGAAAGAAGCTAAAGCAGCGGGTACTGAGTACAAAAACGAAGCTGATGTTCTCGCCAAGCTTAACCATCCTAATATCACTCGACTACTCTATTACTACGTGCAGAAGATGGAGAAGGAGGTACTCCAGTATCGAATATCGTGTGATCCAAATGAATATTTGAGACGTGTCATTGGATGATCCTAGACTTCCTTCCTCTGGATATGGTCTCGCTCAAAGCAAAGGTCCCTCAACCCCCTTTATATATTATATTCTATTCTTTGAGGGGGTGCATCTGGATGGAATCGACGGTCGATTGTACTCGTACCAACTATGGTCTGCTGTCGAACACATTCACTCCAAGGTAAGATCGGCAACGAATGGTAGATCACTATTCCATTCTTCATCAGTGAAATGAGTCAATTGATCTCACACAGGGGTATCTCCATCTGGACATCAAGCCAGCCAATGTGATTGTGGACCACGACAAGGGCGTGCTCCAACTGGCCGACTTTGGCAACGCCAAGAAATTTGTCGACGGGGAGAAACACAATCCCTACCAGGTTATATCAATTTCAGTCTGAAAATCTAGCTCTTCTGCTCGCTTAGCTGGTAACCGCCCTCGTTCTGGTAGGTGACTCGGTTCTATCGGGCTCCGGAGCTTCTCTTTGGTGCATCGACCTTCACACACGGCGTTGGTGAGAGTGAACTTCACTCTGGTCAGAAGATGATTCAACTTCAGACTGGTGGGCTGCTGCTTGTGTGACTGCCGAGTTCATGCTCGGACGGACGTTGATTCGAGAAAGAACCGCTGATACTCAGGTATTTAGAATCTATATAGATCTAGATCTAGCTGGAAAGTAACCCCACTCTGAAATTCCTGCACTTCTTCTTCACTTTACCGGAACAAGCAATCTATCTGTGAGTTGCGAGGGGGACCTCATTCATCATCTCTGAATCTAGCGGTCGCCTTTCATTTACTCACAGATAGATTGCTTGATCCGGTAAAGTGAATAATTATTAAGTGATGAAAGAAAAAAAATATCAGATGCGTCTCATCATTCACATTCTCGGATATCCGGCTGAGACAGATATCAAGAAGATGAAAGTTTCACGCCCTAGAGTGAGCCGACCAAAGGAACCGAGAGGACTTCCATCTGTCAGTTCTTAATCAGTTGACAATGAATATGACACCACTGGTTTGTAGCTTCTGGACGCTGATTCGCCCCCCGAACTACTCTCGTTCCTCCAAGCTTCCCTACTCTATTCGCCTGATGCTAGAATCACTCCTGCCAATGCGCTCAAACATGCTCTCTTCAAGGTAAATCTGATGAATCTTAGAAGACGAAAAACTCGCCTTTCGTGGACAATTGGTACTGTAGCTTCGGTGCGTAGTAAGCGAACTTCGACTTCCTACAACGGAGGTGGATAATACTATCATAATTTGAGAATAAAGTTAATAAAAAAAGGAATTAAGTAAAATACAAAAATCTGATGAAATTTACACCACCAAATTGGGGGATGTCCCTAAAGGGCGGCTACTCCGGTTTTTCAGCGCAGCTTGCGCGCGCGATTTGTGTAGGGTAAGACGCGGCATGCGCCGCACCTTACACAAATCGCGCGTTCCCTTTGAAGGTCTCGAACGGAACAAGCCAGGTCCGGCAAAAAGTCCGGCGCGCGTCTTGTACAATCCCGCGCGCAGCTTGTGCAATTGGAATCGCGCGCACAAGCTGCGCTGAAAAACCGGAGTACGGCCCATGCAAACGGCCCGGCGGCCCATGACCTAAAGGGCGGCCAGGCGGCCCTACGTCCCATATTTTAGAACTTTATTTCAATTAACGCCACTATCACATATGGAGTTGTTTGACCTTAGTTATGATGCACAATGCTGAGCACCATCATTCAGAGACATGAATTCATTATAACATCCGGTATTTCCGTCACAATTGTTTTACAGGCGACTCTTTGTAGATAGCTTCAATACACCATCCACACGGCTTCCTTCATCGTTACATCATCATTAGGCAATCTCTGTTAGTCAGATCGATGAATCCATAGATACAGGGGAACCTATGCCCGATTTTTCTTTGACAATTCGAATTGAATGTGAGATCGTTACATCATCATTAGGTAATCTCTGTTAGTCAGATCGATGAATCCATTGATACAGGGGAACATATGCCCGATTTTTCTTTGACAATTCGAATTGAATGTGAGATCGTTACATCATCATTAGGTAATCTCTGTTAGTCAGATCGATGAATCCATAGATACAGGGGAACCTATGCCCGATTTTTCTTTGACAATTCGAATTGAATGTGAGATCGTTACATCATCATTAGGTAATCTCTGTTAGTCAGATCGATGAATCCATAGATACAGGGGAACCTATGCCCGATTTTTCTTTGACAATTCGAATTGAATGTGAGATCGTTACATCATCATTAGGTAATCTCTCTTAGTCAGATCGATGAATCCATAGATACAGGGGAACCTATGCCCGATTTTTCTTTGACAATTCGAATTGAATGTGAGATCGTCACATCATCACTAGGCAATCTCTCTTAGTCAGATTGATGAATCCATAGATACAGGGGAACCTATGCCCGATTTTTCTTTGACAATTCGAATTGAATGTGAGATCGTCACATCATCACTAGGCAATCTCTGTTATTCAGATCAATAAATCCAAAGATTTTTGGAAGAAATACAAAAAAATGAATGTTATGGACAGCGACAATTTTGCTGATCCAACCTTGAGCAGTGTTAACCTGGATACGCTAGCGAGAGTATGAAAGAAAATAAGTGGACACACGGTGGTATGTTTCTAGTGATGATAAACAAAGTTATTATTTTTCCCAGGTTGTCGGGCTTCCATCACTCTCGAGCGAGACTCATTATGTGATCTTATATTCCCTTGTATCTTACTGTATTGACTCCTTCTCAAAGTTAAATATCAGTGGAAAACTGATTTGAATCCATCAGATGTCATTTTCGTGGGATAGTATCAGACAACTGTCGTTGCGTTTGAATAATATCTTGGAGATTGAGAAGTGGAATTGCCTAATCCAAATGATGCGAAGGCCCTTCTCCGCACCATGAAGACAAAATATAACACGGTTGAAACTAATTTTTCCAAGACAAAACTAGTTGTATTGAGGTTAAATACACTACGCTCTATGCGTACACTACGCTCTATGCATAGTTCTGGGTGCGGGTTCGGTCCAGGGGGTGCTTGGTAGATGGCTCCAGGTACGGTCCAGGGGGCGCCCCGTAGCCGGCTCCAGGTTCGGTCCAGGGGGACCTCGGTAGCCGGCTCCGGATTTCGTCCAGGGGGGAGCTCGGTAGCCGGCTCCGGCTTATTCCGGTGGAAAAGGCTCGTGAGGCAGAGAGCGATCGAAAAAAGTTGCCACTATGACACTTCGTGGCTCCGTGGCAACTTTTTTCGATCGCTCTCTGCCTCACGAGCCTTTCACAACGGAAACGCAGGATACAGTGCGTTCAGAACTTTTAGAACACTTTCAGATACGTTTCCTTTGATTCCCTACGCCCTCTGAATCAGTTGGGAACTTTTTGAATTTTTCGATTTTTCATGTTAAAACGTGTTAGAACACGTTCGGACTCGTTTCTCACATCGCAAAACACTTTTCCTGTAATCCCCGACACTCACCGGTGCGTTTGGAGAAAGTTCGAAAATTTCGATTTTTCAAGTTAAAACTCGGCAAAACAGGTGAAAACGTGTTTCACGGTATTCAAAAACGTGTTAGCACCACTTCTGGCACTTGCGAAAAATGCGGCAAAAGATTTGCCCGCGGCGGGGGTCGAACCTGCGTCGGTCGGTTTTGAATGTCGCGCCCTTTAATCACTTGGCCATGGATTTGGTAATTTAAATTTTGTAAATATTGAAGCAATTCTGTTCTGTTATCATATGCAAAAGGTTCTGAGAAGATAGAGCGATTTTGAAGCGAAATATAAGGAAAATAAGAAAAAATGTGGACGGACACCTGAACAAAAAAAACAGACAGACAGACATACAGACAGACGTTAGCATTTTCTAATATATAGTAATTAAAAGTTTCGAATAAACTGTCATCGCGTGACATGTGTATTTGGAGAATACAATTGCATAACTGCAATTGAAAATGACATTGAACTAATATGAACAATTGGAAAATACTGCAAACAGAAAACTCAAAAAATAAGAATTTTGGAAAGCATGACACATTAAAAATTACGCATTTTCAAAATAAAATGACAAAAATATGTATGTCTCAATAACGCGGTTACACATGTCACGCGATGACAGTTTATTCGAAACTTTTAATTTTGTCTTGGAAAAATTAGTTTCAACCGTGTTATATTTTGTCTTCATGGTGCGGAGAAGGGCCTTCGCATCATTTGGATTAGGCAATTCCACTTCTCAATCTCCAAGATATTATTCAAACGCAACAACAGTTGTCTGATACTATCCCACGAAAATGACATCTGATGGATTCAAATCAGTTTTCCACTGATATTTAACTTTGAGAAGGAGTCAATACAGTAAGATACAAGGGAATATAAGATCACATAATGAGTCTCGCTCGAGAGTGATGGAAGCCCGACAACCTGGGAAAAATAATAACTTTGTTTATTTATCATCACTAGAAACATACCACCGTGTGTCCACTTATTTTCTTTCATACTCTCGCTAGCGTATCCAGGTTAACACTGCTCAAGGTTGGATCAGCAAAATTGTCGCTGTCCATAACATTCATTTTTTTGTATTTCTTCCAAAAATCTTTGGATTTATTGATCTGACTAACAGAGATTGCCTAGTGATGATGTGACGATCTCACATTCAATTCGAATTGTCAAAGAAAAATCGGGCATAGGTTCCCCTGTATCTATGGATTCATCGATCTGACTAACAGAGCACATGATTCCAAATATACAGACCAGGGTTAGAGCGAGAGAGTGTGCAAAAGTGAGAGGGTCTCTCTCGATTTCACACACTCTCTCTCTCTCTCTCTCACTCTAAAGGCCTTTCTGGATGGTTGAACGGCCTGTGGAATGATGTGAGAGATTACCTAATGATGATGTAACGATCTCACATTCAATTCGAATTGTCAAAGAAAAATCGGGCATAGGTTCCCCTGTATCTATGTATTCATCGATCTGACTAACAGAGATTGCTTAATGATGATGTAACGATGAAGAAAGCCGTGTATTGAAGCTATCTGCAAAGAGTCGCCTGTAAAACAATTGTGACGGAAATACCGGATGTTATAATGAATTCATGTCTCTGAATGATGGTGCTCAGCATTGTGCATCGGTCAAACAACTCCATATGTGATAGTGACGTTAATTGAAATAAAGTTCTAAAATATGGGACGTAGGGCCGCCTGGCCGTCCTTTAGGTCATGGGCCGCCGGGCCGTTTGCATGGGCCGTAGCCGCCCTTTAGGGACACCCCCAAATTGGGAGGTTTCACACTTCTTTTGAGCGGCTCTCCGTACCGGTTCTACCGTAACCCGTGTCCATTGATTCAAACTTCAGTTGATTGTGCTTCTTCATACTTTTATTAATTGTATTTAAATACTTGCAGCCACTCTTCTCCAATCCTCCGCCACTTCGAAAGAACCAAACTCGAGTTGCCGTCACTCTACCAAACGATAACGATGTAATCAAAGATATTTATCTAACTCCCAGATCACATTCTCATCTCAGGAATCGAGTTCTGGCTCTTCTTCTTCTGGTTCATCTGAGGAAGACGACAAAAAGAGTACAAAAACAGAAGTGAAAGTCTAAGAAATGACTTGCACAGATTCTAAACCAACACAAAGCATAGTGATAAATGGTACTAGTTCGATCTCGACTGAAAGTCATCCATCAGCACTCCAAATGTCTGCCTTTTTCTCTTCCTTTTCCACTTCAACTTCAGTTCCAGCAATGATCTCAGGGCCTTTGTCTTCCTCCACCTCAATTATTTCTCTCTTATCTCCCCAGTCTTCGATTCACTCACTTCTTCTCCAGTCTCTTCTAGTGATCTCAATTTATCGATCGCATCTTTCTGCATTTTCTCCATCTTTTCCATTGTGACTGAAAATGTTCTTTTGCACTCAAATTCACTCTTTTCTTTGCACTCACCAGTCTTCAGTGGCAGTAATTTTGGTTTGCAGAAGATTGGCATAACTGGTTCTTCCTGTAACCAAATAGAGTAGTAATGATTAAATAGAGTAGATCATACCATGAATATCATTGCATTTTGAGGGCCGAATATTTCCTTGATGTCGCTCATTTCTATGTGAGCGTGTCTCTTCTCCCTCCCTTTCGAGTCTTTCTGTTTCCATGGTAACTGTTAGACTCACTTCCCGGGTCTTACTTTGTCCGTGTCTACTTGTATGACGAATTATTCGGTATTTCAGAGTTCCTTGTTGCTTGTATCTCTTCCAACACATTCAATTCATGAGTAACAATTTTTATTAGAATTATTCAGTTTTCTTGATTAGATAATGTTAGAAGAACGGAGAAGCGAGAAAAAGTGATCGACAGAGGAAGAGGAGAGGATCTGACAACAAGTGAATTCATATGAAAATCTATTGAAATCAGTCAATGTGGGAACAAGAGAATGATCAATCACATAGAAGATACTGTAGATGGGAGACATTCGATACAAGATTGAGGGGGAAATGAAGGAGAGAGAGCCATTGGAGGAATTGGATCCATCGATAAATTGAGGATTACCAGTATGGACAAGAGAAAGATGGAAGAATGTACTGCATGACAAGAGGCTTACTGTAAGATGAAGCTAGTCGGAGACGGTACTCAACGAGTACGGAAGGGTTTGATATGATGGGAGATGAAGGCTCTCTTATGGTGACAAATGACAGATACCGGGGATGAGAAGGGATAGTGATGGAAGGGAGGGGAAATGAGATGATGGAAACATTGCAAGAAGAGAAAGGGAAGATTGCAGATAGAGAAAAGAGGACCGATAAAACAACTTGTTACTCATTATCAATTAAGGGTGATCAAGGAGAGGATTAATCGATTAGCAGTGAGTTATGATGGGTAAGGGGAGGGGAGTTATCAGGAATAGAATGAAGCGTGAACCAATCTATACAACAACAAGGGAAGTATGTACAGTATCACGATGAAGCAAAGTGAATCTCAATGGGAGTGGGGGAGGGGTTATAAGGGAAGAATAAAGGGCATGGGAAATGGGAGGGAAAGGTGATAATCGGGTTATTATGCATTCGGATGATGGAGGAAAGTGAGCAAATATTCCAATTTGAACGAGCAAGAATTGTTGATCCAGAAAGAATAAAAAGGACTCAAACATAATAACGATAATAGAAACGAAGGCAGAAAGGGAAGATTAGATAACGATAGTTTTTTCGCTACAAAATGAAGGCGAGTAATTAATCAATCAGTTAGCGGTAAACCGAGTGAGAAAAAATTGTAAGAGGAAATAAACCAACATTAGCAGACTCTTTCATGTACATAACGATAAGGAGAAAAGGCGAAAAGTATTATACAAGAATTCAAGTGGAGGGAGGGGGAGGGGGTAATTTACAGGGGCCGTGTTGATGAGATCTCTGGTTGAGATGTGACAAGGTATCGAGTACATCAGAGTGAGTCATCATGCATTGCTTCTCAGTATTTGTAGTATCCTTCCAAACATGCTGGGAGTGGCAGGAGGGGGATGATACGAGTGGAAGAGAGGAGACGACGTCGTAGTCGTCGAATTCTCACGAGGAAGGGAACCTGGTCGAGAGGGAATAGACGATCGATGAGATGAACAACCAATCAATAAATGATTGGATGAAGAAGGAGAAGGGGGAGAACGAGGACGAGGTGAGGAGGGAGTAGTGATAGAGAGAATGAGAAGTCCATCCTCGTAGTAATACTTGATCGCCCTTCTTCCCTTCGAATGGCGGAATTCCATCGTTCTCTTCAGTGACTCGGCTTGTTCCACAGTGCACATCTCATACTTGCTAGTCACGTAAGCAGGAAGATCAGTCTGACGAGGACGGAGATAGTGGTCCTGCAGAGAACACAATTGGGATACGGTAAAGAGGGACGACGATAACCAATCGATATACCTGCTTATCGTAGCTCATAATGTCCTTCTCTGCCTCCTCGACCAATTCCCATGGATGCATACTATCGTCATCGACGATGATCGAGTCGAACTCGGCCACCTCTGGATACATCTGCCACTCCTGTAATAACATCAGTAATCAATCGGGATTACTGTACCCTCCTCTGTTCCACAATGTCATCACTCGCCGTATGCAAATCCATCTCGTGAGAGTATTATGCCGGTCAAGTGGCATGGTCACAATGAACAGTAGTGAACAACTGTGCCATTTGAAATCCCACACTTGATCAATGGTCATGCGCATAATCAAGAGGGTCGATCAAAGATTGTCGAGATCACTCACTCGAATGAATCTGCAGAGTCCCTTGGGAGACAATCTGCGGCAGTTCTGGAATCGAACTCGAATCTTCGCTCTCTCGGCTGCAGGGAGACGAAGCCACGAGAGGAGAATCTCCTGCAATCAATCCATATTTGTCTTCCATCCTTGACCTACTTCCTTCTAGAGTTTAAAATTGGGGTAAGGAATTTGATCAGATCTCTTCATTTCCCTCTTCTCACCTCATTGACGACCAGTGCTGGATTCTCCCTCGCTTGCTTGATATTCAACTGTTCGATATTATTGAGTGGCAGTGCTCCTTCCACTCTAATTCTGTCTCTACTCTGCAGACTGTCCAATGTGATTCGACGAAGATTGGGACGCAGTCTGAATAAGCAATCACTCATTCATGGTCCACTCGAAATTATCGATCGATACCATCAACACCTGCAGTGCCCTCATAATCAATCAATAAAGGACTCACAGTGAGATAAACCAGAACACGAGATGGACTGGTCTCCTTCCATACAAGGAATGATCACGGAATACGAGATGGAGTGGATTCACAGCTGCCAATTTGGATGCGAGTCTTTCGAATCGACCAGACGACACCACTTTGTTGTCCGCCATGTGCTGCAATTCATTCAATCATTTCTACCATTCTCTCTCTGCCTCTCTTTCTCCTCACCTCCTCATTCATGGTATCGTACACCGTTCCCTTCACTTCCGATCGAGTAGAGTGTAGTGAGTGATACTTCGACTGTCCTGCTCCCATTGGCATCATTGTATTCACATTCCCTTGTCCCTCGGGTGAATTGTGAGAAGTCCATGGTGGAGTCGGCTGAATAAGACAAAATGTTTAATCAACGCTTACTCAATAAATATAAAATCAGTCGTCGATAGGTCTACCCCCTCCTCACATTGAATGACGAGTATTCTCCACTGGTGCTGGGTGCATCTGCCATTTGTCCGCCTTCTCTCTCAAGGAAATTGGCGAAGTTCTGTAGACACACCTGCAATCTCTCTCTCTCATCGAGTGATCGAATAAAACTTCAGTCTCATCCTCTTCCTTCTCCTTCTTCTCTCACAATAGTTCATGGGAACAATCACATCCTACTCTAGTCCTCTCATCTCAATCTATTCATCCATTTCACCCTTCCCTCCCACTCGCCCACTACTGTTCCGATGGTTGTCCTCCCGTGTCCTCTTCTCACTCATCCATTCCTCCTCCTCCCTCATTCCCTACCGAATCTCTCTCCTCTCCTCCCATTGCCCCTTTCATTGTCCGATTCGGCTTCAATTCTCACGAGAAACAAGAAAGAGGGACGGCTACTAACAAGATCAACCCAACTAGTCACTACTGAAGTCATGTTTGGAATGCTGGGAGGGAACCACCCCATACATCGTGTCACCTCTGAACATTCCTCCCCTCTTTTTCTCTTTATTCTTCCATGCTTTTCTTGTTGAAAGACGTAGTCAGATCAGAGAAGATGATTCATTCCAGATCAAAGAAATGAGATTGAATGAGAGAAGGGGAGGAGAGGGAGGGGGGGGGAGAGATGGGGGAGGAAGGACAACAGAGGTGTCAGCAGAGAACAGACACATGCGAGAGACTCGTTCCAATCATGCAAAAACTGGCATCCCTCTCGTTGCATGGAATGCATTGACGTCACATGACTCAGCTGAGCTGACTAACCGTCCCTCCCTCGTTCTCTTCCTCTCCGCCCTATTCCTTTCTTCTTTCCAACTGTTTTCAACATCCCTCTCCCTCCTTCCCCACCCGTTTGTGTCCTCTCTCTCACCACTGCACAATATGGTGCAATCCCACACACACTTCAACCAGACTATTTCGTCATGCCCCCGCACCAAGATAAACACAGCAAAGAGCCAACTAGCCGCCAGCTCTTTCCAATGTTACTCAATATGACGAAATATTCGTACCTCCGTAATATCATAATCTTCCATCCATTTAGCCAAGTCGAATTTGTATGCCCACGAAGGTTCGCTTGTGGGAGCCATCTGATCAGCCTCGAAGTTCGCCTTACGAGGAGTCAATCGTTCACGCATCGTAGGCACCGTCTGAAAGGGAGAGATTACTGTAGGATGATCGAGGACTGACTACAATGTGTAGTCTGAGTGATTACCGTACCTTCTCATAGACGGTGTCGAGGAAGTCCTTGATGGAGTGTTCACTGGAGAGAGATCTGACAGTGCAGTAGGAGAGACTTCTCTCTGAGTTCTCTCGTCCATTCTGACGGGCTGAGGGAGGAGAGACAGAGAGAACATTCTCACACTCTTTCCTCTCTCGACGACCACGCTCACGATCAGAAGAATCCATATCCAACTTCTCCAGAATCACCCTGTAATCAATAATTATAATAATATAATTTATTTTTTCATTTTATATTATTATTTTTATATAATATGTTTTATTGTTATTAATAATAATATTGTATTGCATCATGACTACTCAATGTGTTACTCGTACCTCCGTCGATCGGGGATGAAGATGCGTCCGAATGCATACGAGGGTTCGATCAAGGGATTGGGACGATCCATTTCAGAGACAACGGCAGAACGAAGAGAAGAGCAGACTCGAGAGACACGAGAGATCGACACTGGATCACACCTGCAACAAGAGAGAGAGAGAGAGAGAGAGAGAGAGAGAGAGAGAGACAGAGAGAGGATAGGGGATGAAGAAAAGAGATATTGGAGATAGGACATGGACTAATCACTCATCAGTATGAGTAACACACTCAGGTATTTATATCCAGTCTGGATCCCGCTATTTCTAGCGTGGATTCCAATAAGAAATGGGAAGATTCCAGCCTGGATCCCAGATAGGAAAAAAAGCAAGAGCAGGGGAAGGGAATGATGGTGATGGTAGATCAGAGGTATGGAATGCCATCCCTTCTCTCTATCAACTCCATTCTCTCGACTGACTCGACTACCACTTCATTCTTATCAATCGAGATGCACATCAGGACATACAAGAGACTACATAAACAATGGAGACAAGGCAAATTCTCGTGATCTCTCTCCTCTACAATGACGCCTTCTGTTTTGACTGAATCTATCAGTCTCGTCCTCATATATTTGTCCTTTCGAGTCACAGAAATAGAGAGTGCATCTCATCGAACGTCCATATCACACTCGAGTACTCTTAGAGTAGATCACGAGACTGAGAGAGAAGGAACGTTACTCTCGAGTATCAATTGTGACTCTCGATTGAGGTACAAAGTATCTCTCTTCTTCCTCCCAACCTCTTTACTATCAACAATCATCTACCCCTTTAGCCCCCTCCATCTGTTCATATATCTCGCCCCGCCGCGTATTACAACTCGCAGCTACTCTCGAATCTGTGCCAGAGGCCATCGAGAGAGAGAGAGATCTCCACTAATCGACGACTAACGATGGGAACGGCCGAATTGGTGCGAGGTATAGGGTAATTCACTCTCTTTCTCTCCCTCTATCTCCATCCGATTCTCTCTCTCTCTCTCTATCTCTCTTCTCAATGAGTTAGTGCACACTCCTCTCAGAGATGGATAGACATTGCAGCCACAAAAAGAGCAGAATGGAATGTAGAGAGGAGATGAAAGAAGTAGAAGATGGAAGGAGGAACAAGAGGGATCGTGGGAGTGGAGAAAAGGGAGATGGAAGGAGGACACTAAAAACGAGACCCTCAAATTACTCTTACTCTGGATGAGAGAGTATGGGTTCAGATAGGGTAGTCTAGCCATAGAGTCTCGTCTAGTCGACAGTTTAGTCTCTTCTTTGTACATCCGATCCCCTCTGATATACATCTCTTCCCACTCTCCCCCCTCTGCACGTATCTTCTGTATACACAAAGAGATGCTCTTCCCCCCCCCTCCGCGTGCAACAATCTATGCAAAAGACTGCAGCGCCCCCCCCCCTTCTCTCTTCTTTCCCTCTGACTCATTTCCACTCACATCTCTCATCATGTTCTCCCATTCGCCCTCTAGTCTCTTCAATGGACTGTCGTTCCATTCTGGGAAAGAACATGATGAAATGGACAGGCGAAAAAGAGAGAAGAGGTACACAAAGAGTCGTCGTCCACTCTCTCTCTCTCTCTCTCTCTCTCTCTCTCTCTCTCATCTCACGTGTAGAAGGGAGAGAACTCTCCCTCTCGCAGTCTCTTTTTGTGGAGTGTGGGCAGAAGACTGACGACGATGACGGCAGTCACGAGACGGAGAGAGAGAGAGAGAGAGAGAAAGGAAGCGAACAGAAGGGAGGAGGCGGGAAAGGATCCAAATGAGATGAATGAAATGGACGCGAGTGGAATACGACCATTTGATTGAGAAGAGAGACGACCACTCATTGAATCCATCGACCACAATGATACAAGAGTGAGAGTTACTACTCGTAGAGAAATGGAGGACACACAATATATACCTATCTCGAGCCTTTTCCCCCCAAAAAAAACATGGCAGGGCGACACATGTTTTTGAAACCCATGTGATAGGGCTATTTGGTAAATATGTTTACCAACTCATGGTAGAACGCTTTTTCGCTCTGAAAAAAGAAAAGGTTGGAGATTTTGGACCGTCAGTTGAGGGTGCCTTTTAATCTGTGGAGAGAGAGGGAACCAATATGAGTGAGTACAATGACGATTGTGCATCTGCACACTAGTGCACACCACCACACAGATAGCACTCCCACTGATAACTCAAAGGGCAATATTGGGACTATCAACCATCATTATCAGCCCCTCTCTTATCATTTGTACATTGGTCAGCCATGTCCGAGAGGGACAGAGCATCTGTGTACTAATAGATGAGAAAGATGAAGAAGAATGAGAAAAGAGACAAGAAGAATGCGAGAAATTGAGCATACAATCGAGATGGATCATATAATGACTGCACGTGGAATGACAATAATCACGTTCACTATCAAATGACATGGAAGTGATCTCGAATAACGAGCAATCGAGAGAGAGAGAGAGAGAGAGAGAGAGAGAGAGAGAGAGAGAGGAAGATGGTGAGAGACGAGAGGCTCCCACCATATATCAAGAGGAGAAACGAGTATCACGATCACAGTGTACGTCGTCAATCAATCCATGGGAGAATCGAAGAGAGAGAGAGAGAGAGAGAGCGGCGAGAAGATAGAATATGCAGAAAGTGAGAAGGAATGCGTGCAGATCTCGGCTTGATAAAATAGGAGGGGCATAAAAGGATGATCGATCTCCTATATTGAGAGATGACCAGTGGAGATACCATACATCGACTCCACTTGATCAACATTGGAGAATTCCTCTTGAAGAGATCAAGAGATCACAAAGAGTGCACACATATATATCAAGAGTATGCGCATAGAAGAGAGAGAGCGAGTTAGAAGAAGAAGAAGCATCAATCAAAGCAGAAACCATACCCTACTATTATAGGAAGAGAAGAGGAAGTGGGAGAGAAAGAGAGAGAGAATAGTAAGAGAAGTACGAACACTGACGTGAAAAGAGTGAGAGGGGAAAGAGATAAATGGCTTGCACAAACATTAGTATTATTATAAATGGTACCTCTTGAGGACGTCGATGATGGCTCGTTGTGGGAGATTGTCGAGATTGAGAGGAGATCCAACTACTGAGACGACAGAGGCACTCCAAGTAGTGGAAGAGGAGGAAGAAGAAGGAGACTTGGGATGAGATGACCTCACACGAGATGGAGGAACCATCCACATTGAGAAGAGATGATGAGAGATGACGAGATCAGTTGAACATCCAATCACTGCAATGAGAGAGACCATTAGATAAGAGGAGAGAGAGGGGGGGATTCAGATGGAACGACTATGAATCATTGTGGACAGTCTGGGAGCGAATGGAGAATAGACAAGGCAAGAGAAGGCGAGACCACGCCCCCATCGCGACTGAGGGAAGGAGATGGGGGAAAGAGAAGAGAAGAGGGGAAGGGACGAGAGAGACGAGAGAAGAGAGAGAGACTTGGCACCGTGCCAGTCGCCTATTGCGAATCGCCCCTCTCGCGAGAGATGAGAGAGAGGCGAGTGGGAGAGGGGATATAGGAGAAGAGGGGAGGAAGGAGGGCAAAGGGAGAGAGAGAAGGGGAGGGGAAAGGCGGGAAAGAGCCTTGGCCTCTGAGATGTCATCACAAGCTGCAGTAAATAGTGATGGGAGAGAATGGGTAGAGAGGGAGATGGAGGGCTAAAGGGACAGACGGGGTTGGAATATGGGTTACTCTTCCATCCAATTGACTCCGTTAGTGGGAAACCATTGTTACTCGTGCACAGTACACATTCCAATCTACCGCTTACTCTTCCTTCTTTTATTTACCACCCCTCAATACACCAAAACGAACCACTAATTCGCTTTGTATCGAGGCGAGAGAAGCGAGTATAGACAGAGAAGAGGTGGGAGGAAGTGGGGATTGTTGAATATTGAATACGAGATCACAGATTACTTCCTCCTACTCAACGAGAAGTGATACTGTAGGGAGGAAATAAGTGAGTTGAAAAAAACGAAAGAGAGGGGAATAGGAGTTCACGATAGTAGCTAATCACGGCATCTTCTTCAGTTAAGTGCTACGCCTTCTATTTTATATCAAGAGTGCCAGATTCGTGTATTACCGTACTCCTTGGTAGGTAAATAATATCAATGAGGGCTGTCCATCTCACGAGAATATAACTACGACACAGCTATTCCAAACTACACAATTTTCAATGACGATAGACGTCGATTCATGGGATGACATCACATTGGCCCCAATGATCAGAAATGTCGACAAGGACGGCTATTCCAAAGATATTACACGAGCATACGTGTAATAACACCAGTGAGTCAGACTCATTTCGAAAGTGTTGTGGACCAACCAGTGAACACTTGTTTAGAAATATCGACATAGTGTACGATTACAGAATTCAATTTTTTTCCAACCCTATCGCATCTGTCGGGAACTATTCACGGCACTACTATAGTGTTTGGGACCAGCTATTCTCGCAGTGATTTCTGCAAAGCCGAGAGCCCTCATTTCTGGTCTACTCACTCATTATTTGCGGTCTATTTTTGCTGTCTCTCACTCACTCATTCACTCAAAGGTTTATTTCCATCAAAATTACCTCTACATACCCGCTAATAATAGGATTATGTCTCTCTCAATTTCATACTCTCTACCTCGCCATTGTCTCTCTACTATAAAATTCTGAGAAACTCGTTCCTCTGGTCAGTCCATCCCTCTACCGATTGAGGAGAGGGAGGGGAGCATCACCGCCCCCAAGGACGTCGCCCTCCCAAAATGGGAGGGCGAAAAACCCTTGCAGGGGGCTCTCTGCTTTGCAGAAATCACTGCGAGAATAGCTGGTCCCAAACACTATAGTAGTGCCCTATTCACTCTATGCATAGAAGGGTAAGGTTTGTAGCTCGAAGTTAAAAAGCGGAAGGGTCGGAGACGAACCCAGGGAACAAAAAGTACCAATGGTTTACTACCGAGAGAGAAAGTTGCGATGAGATGGAAAGGAGCCATAATGAAGGAGGAAGTAGAAGAGAGAGAGAGATCAAAGTGGATTGAAGACGGAAGAAGAATAGAAGAAATCGAGAAGATGAGAACATAAAAAGAGAGATGGAGAGAATAAAGAGAAGCGATTCAAGAAGTGAACAGAACCACGTGATATAAAGAGAATTAAAAGAGAGGAGAGAAAGGGGTGGGGAGAAGGAGGATAACAGATGGGAAAGGATGGAAAGGTACCCCCCCCCCTCCCGACTGATAAGCTCATTTCGATAGAGAGAGAGAGGGAGAAGAGAGGCGCCATTCAATTCACAGAGACATGCACAAAAAGAGAATATTGAGCCACAGATTGGAAATGAGTCTGGTAGTGAAGAATGGAAGGGAGAAGGGAGCAAAGCACACGGAAGAGGAAGAAGAGTAGGGGAGAGAGGGGGAGGAAGAGAGAGAGAGAGATGCATTGATATGGAGAGCATCATAGAAAGCACTGCTGTTCGGAATGAATATGAATGGGGGATGGTAGTGTGGATATGAATAGAGAGGGAAGTAATGTAGAGGAACGAAGGAAGGAGAGAGGGAGAGAGAGAGAGAGGACAGCGGTAGGTCTCTCCTCACCCATCATTCTATGGCAATTCATCTCGTGAGATATCACATCATCCGAATCAGAATGGAGAATGGGAGAAAAGGTTAGAAGGGGGTGGAGGGAGAGAAAGAGAGAGAGGGGAGAATGGCCGATTCAGCCATTCACTCACCGTCTTTTTCGTCATTCTTTCTTTCCTTCCTTTTCTTCTTCCCACTCGTTAATTGAGTGAGGAATGGAGATTCGTCGACTATATCGGGAGATTGGAATGAATGGAAGAGACGAGAGAGAAGGGGAAAGACCGGAACTCACCCAAACTGTTTACTCCGTATGAAAACACCTCGAATTAGTAGAGATGAGAAGAAAAGCAGATGCAAAATCGAAGGGGAGTGATAGTATTTTTAAAAGATATAGATTGTAAATTGATTGCTCTCTTTTCTTCCTCATGTCATTCCATGTTGCGCTCAGTGATAAGGAGGATAAGGGATTGGTGATTAGAGTCGAGAAGAAAGGAGAAGAGAGAAAGAGAGAGACGTGACTGGCAGGGATGCAATTGACAAAGAACAAGCAAACCATTCAACAAACGGGGTTCAAATGAACGACTCGTTGAAAGGTCGAGTTGAGTAAGAGAGAAAAGAGAGAGTAGAGAGCGAGAGAACTGACGGTGTTGCGGAGACTAAATATAGAGAAGGAGAGGAAAGATGAAAAGAAGTGAACGAGTAAGAAGAGAAAAGAGAGAGAAAGAGTATAAAGGGGAGTGAACTGTCGATGAAATCGATCGAACGGACGGAAGGAGGTGAGATGATCGAGAGGTGATAGGGGAAATGGAGAAGAGAAGAGAGGAGAGATAAAGAAGGAGGAGAGAGAGAGAGATGAACTGATCACCTGAAGGATATTGAGATGAATCGGATGTGAGAGAGTGAAGGAATGGAAGAGAGAGAGAAGTGAGAGAAAGGAGCTTCTTAGCCTTTCTTCTCTGTTGTAAAAGCAGATGCGAAGAGTGCGAAGAAGCAATATTTGAGAAGAGAATGAAGAGGCGAGAGAAAGAGCTCATCGTGAGAGAAGAGAGAGAAGCAGAGATACAAAGTCGACAGAAAGAAACAAAAACGAAGCAAAAACAAGAGAGAGACGGGTTTGTAATGCTTGCTACCTGATAACAATGAGTGAGTAGTAGGAAGAGAAGTGAATCAGATGGAGAGAACGAGAGAGAGAGAGAGAGAGAGAGAGAGAGAGAGAGGAGTTAATGTACTCTACTGCTTAGTCCACCAATTGATAGATCGTTCATACATCTAATCAGAGAAGAAATCGACAAACGAGGACTACTCACAGAGATCATACCACTTTCAGTTTGGTCACTGAGCCGATTTGGAAGAGGTGAAGAATAGAGGGAAAAGTTCGAAAGAGGGGGGAGAGAGAGAGAGAGAGAGAGAGAGAGAGAGAGAGAGAGAGAGATGGAGACAGCCATGAGAAGAGATTGATGGAGTGCAACAACGAGAAAGAGGAGAAGGGACGGTGATCGAGAGAGAGAGAGAGAGAGAGAGAGAGAGAGAGAAGGGCCATAGAGTGCAAGGACGCCATCTCGAGAGGGGGAGAGGGGGGAGAAGAGAGAGAGAGAGCGGTCGAATCGACCAATGGGGACACATCATATGATTGGGGACAACCATTCGCGCATTCCTCTCCTTTTTCCCTATCTCGTTCGTTCGCGTCCCGGCGAACAAAACATGCAAGGATTATTCGACGATTGTGCAATTTTGAAACACTCTACCTTGTGATCGTGATAGTGACTAACAGACTAGCTCAGTCACTTTCGAGTCACGCTCTCATTTCATCACATCGAGCACAACAGACAAGAGTGATAGTTGAACGGTTGACTACCCGTTTCACACAATATCTCCATCCTTTGCCATCAACTCAATACCTTTCCTTGTCCCTTCAGACATGGCGGGAGAAGAAGAGTATGTGTACCAGTCTGTAGACTGTCAGCGGATAGTTCCCCCCTCTCACATACTCATTTAAACATCAATCATCTGCTTGCTCGCGACGCTCTCTCTCTCTTTCGGAGGGAAATAAGAGGAGAAAGAGAAAGAAGGTAATGATAGGTGAGAAGGGACGAGAGGGGAAACCCTATCACATGATACGAGAGTGACCTTAGAGGAGTTGAGGACACAGTTATCAATGTGGACAAGATAACATGTAGAGGAAACATGGATGGAGGGATCCAATTGTTGCGGAAGGATAACTAGAAAAGAGAAGGAAAAGTCGAGAATGTATACATAGCCAAGGACATGGACAGTACAAATTACACACCTGGGACGGATTCTCTACCCCGTGTGTCCTCACTCCCGAATACCCCAAGAGAGAGGGGGGGAGGAGTAGTCACGTGAGGGGAGAGTCCCTCTCTTCCATAGAGGGACGAGAGGAAAGAAGAGACAAAAGACGCGTGTACTTTCCAAGGTAGAAGGAGAGGGACGAGAAGTCCTTCCTTCTCATGTGACTAGGCTCCCCTCGTCCCCTTCTCTCACCATCTTTCTTCCCTCTCTAATGGGAAACTACGGCGATGGCAGGCAAAAAAAGGTTGGAGCGAAGAAAGAGAAGAAAGGGGATCTAGGCAGAGGAATAGTCACGATGTACTCCATGGAGATGGAGAGGGAAGGGGATGAAGAGTTGGAATGGCTAAGAAAGGGAGGGGGCAACTCATTTACGATAATCATTCGGGGAAGGAATGGACGCGGGGAGATCGCATGAGCGATGGAATGTGCGCAAAAAGCGTTCGTGAGCGAATTCATGGGCGAAATTAGGACAAATAAGATCAAGGGGAATAGGGGAAATAGGGGAATGAAGATGCAATCAAAAACACGTACGGTTATATTGCAGACTGGAACGACTTCTCGCCCACTCGATCGAGTTACGATTATTCGTTGATTCTGAAAGAGAAATCAATGAACGATGTAATCAAAACGTTTTGTTTAAACAGCTTATGGCAAATAAACGCACAAACAATTCCACGTGATATTGGGTGTTGAAGTGAGTGGGTTTAACTATGATGAAAGAGAATAAACGATCGTGAGACTCGCGTCGGTGATGCAATGTTAGTGAGAGTATTTCGAAAGACTCGCGCGAGTGCAGAGAGAAAGAAACAAGTGTACAAAGAAGGGAAGGAATTCGCGACAGAAGTAAGGGCCATTAGATTAACGAGTGCTCAATGAAGAAAGGAGGTGAAATAGATAGGACCACCCTGTACTTGTTACTCAATGAATCCAATACGCACCAAGATTTATAGCGAAAGAGAAGACAACAAAGAAAAAGGGAAAATGAAAGTACAAAATACAGTTTTTTGAACTTTAGTGCGATGCTTATCAAGTGCACCACGATCTTTTATCGCAAACTAATTGTATTTCGAATTTTGTTTATTTTTAAATTTACATTACTATGGAAAATTCAATTAATGGGTTAAGTATGCGTGGAGTGACGAAATATCGCGCATTTAGAAGGATTGAAGGGGCGCATGTGATGAAGAGACGCGAGAGTGTGCATGCATTGGAGAGAAGTGCAGTTGTGTCTCGCGGATAGAAACGAGCGAGAGACCCTGAGGGTATGGGGAGAGAGTGTGAGCGAGTGAGAGAGTGCAGATGACGAGAGAAAAGCGACTCGCGTCTATAGAGACACACACACATACACACTCGCCCAATCGATAGACGCTCTGTCGATACCGTATCCCAACCGTGGTACTGTTAGTAGCTCGGAAGGAGGGGGGGGAACCAACTGCGGGGTCAGAAGGCGGGCCAATCTGCCGTGATACCAAAATGAGTTCATTTGCTATGTAAATGCGTTCAAACTCTCTCGAATTCCTTTGTTCTCTCGTTGACGAATGAACTCAGTTTAGTACCACGGCTGATCAGTGCTTGTGTATACACAGATATGCAAATGAGTGAGTGCACAATGGGTGCAGAATAGAAGAGATGAAGAGAATGTACTCAATTGGTGACTCGAGTGGACTAGAGAGAATGACTCTTAAACATACAAAGGAGACTACAGTCGAATTGTAGTTTGAAGAGGGATGACAAGAAAATCTCGAATTCCGATAGAATACGGTAGACAAATCAGAAAGATACTGTAGGCAGAAATATTGATTGACTCACTCGAAATACATTGTCAACCGATGGGAAGGGAGACGAAAAGAAGAATGAAGAAGAATTGAGAAAAATGAGAGCAAGGAAGAGACGATTGTCTACATTTGCATCTACTCTTCTCTGCACGACAACTTTGATTGTTCCATCTGAGTGTGCGGTAGTCTCTCTACCGTATCCTCAGTCCAACTGAGTGTACTGTAGTCTCTCTACCGTATCCTCAATCCCATAAACTCAATGTCTTGACCAGTCCAATGCAAAGGACGTTTGACATGCATAGAAGATGAGATTCCCTTGTCTTCCACTGCAGAGTCCACTCTCTTCTCTCTCTTAGTTCATCGGTACTCTAATCAATAAAGCGGTAGATCACTTTTCATTTCTCTCGTCATTTTTGTTCTCTATCCAATCCCTTCATCCCTATAATCCTTTCCTCTCGTAACCACTTCATTCATCACTTCTATGGTTCATTTCATTCGAAGGAGAAGTCTCATTTACTCTGTAAGTCTTTTACCATCCGTACCTAATTATCTCTCCATCAGAAAGCTACATAGATGTGTTGAATAACGCGATTTCTTCAGATTATCTTTCTCTCTATTCTGATTTACTTTTCGCATTTTCTCAGTCAGAAAGAGCAACCGAAAGTTGTCTTTGAATTTCAATTGGATCAACCTGATGCTCATCCGTTTGAAAATACATGCAGATTTCCCATTTTGGAAGACGAAGATCCGAGTCTCAAGGTATTTCGATTGCGTCATCATCATGTAATCTTGCTTTGCAGAAGTCGATAAAACATGCAGGTCAACCAGAATGTGATCTCATCTACCCCTATCAGGCCAGTTGCTCCAAAAGCAAGCAATGCTGTTAATTTATTTAAAAGTCTTAAATAAATGTAGATAGAAAATGAACGACGCGAATTGAATGAAAATGTGTGTTGCAGGTTGTATCTCGTTCCTTAGATGGAACATTCTTCATTTCAACTTCTCTTGCTTTCTTTCCCTTCTCTTGTTCAATTCAAATATTGAGTGGAACTCTCTTTCCAAATGTTCGAAAGATGAACAAATCGGAGGCATTCGAGGTCATTTTTCTCTTCTCTTCCATCCAATCATTTCTCCCATTTTTCAGCTTCCACTGAATACTCATTTCTTCATAAACGAAGACGTCTTCGCAATCAATTGTTCATCTCTATCTGATCACGATGAGATCTCGAAGGGAAAGGTACCGTAATCAGTGGAAGTAATAGATGAATTCCCAACTCCGTAGGAGATATTCTCACGAGTTTACATGGGAATCAAACTGACTCACGAATCAAATCTCATCGTTGGTGAGAACTTTCCTACAGATGAGAAGAAGTGAAGGAAATTTCAGAAAAGAGCGAAGATAATCAAGGATACGTCATTTCTCGTCCGTTCGATGTCGATTCGATGTCCATTTCTATTCTGGTCAGTGATTGGATTTTACATTTAAAGAAGGCCTCCCACGAATATTTGGTCACATAGACTGCCAATGTAGTGCTGTGGGGGACGCTCACCCGATCACATTGCAACGAATCCGAAAATCTACCGTAATCTCTAAATCGATATATTGACGCTCAAATGGATACAAAAGAGCTAATAATCGACAGGCAACGCGTGTTAGGACCACAAATACATGCAATCGACGTAAGATGAAGTATTCATTAATATAATATTGTTTCCCCCCTGTGGATAATATCGGTTTTCATTAAAGCCCCTAACACGAGTGTGCGCGCTCCATTTTCGTGTCCGGTATACTGTAGTGGCTTATTGAAAATCAGGCAACGGTGATTCGTGGGAGGCCTTCTTTAATCAACTTTGCGACTAAGTGATCAACTCAGTGATAAATATCACAAAACAAGGAAAAGTTTCACTTAATTTTCAATATGTGAGGTTTCATAAAGCAATTGAGGCATCAAGCATTCACTTCTTTCTCAATGAAAATACGTCTTGGAAGATTAATAAAAAATCAATATTCTTTCAGGTCTTTGACTCGACATCTCGATCTCAATTCGCTCGTCACATGAAGAAAAGTAAAGAATTGATGTCTGAAATGGGTTTTGTCACACTTCTTGGATACAATAAGGTAGAGAGAAAAGAAGTGAGCACATCTAACAATTCTCTTGATTAGGTTGGAGACAATTCTGCCCCCAATCTTGGTCCAATTTTGGCTGAACCATACAAGGAGAATGAAGATTACGATATATTGTAGGTCATAGAATTATTCAATCGACATTCAGATATTGCAGAGATGAAACTGGTGATATTGGCCTGAACAAGTTCCTACCGTATCGGAAGAAGATCGATCCAGATTCTATTGATTTTATCTGGAAAAAAATGAAGAGTGAGATCTATTCTTATTCTGAGATCACCGTAATATTCAGAGAAGGGTTGTGAGACTCTTTTCAATGACGACATAATGCACACTTCAAGAGGATTATTTCATTACTCGAACAAACATTTCAAGCCTGGATTCACTCACAAACCAACTGATCATTACTACAGACCATTCTACAATTATCTTTACAAGGTATGATCTAACACTATCTATGTTTACAATTCCTATTCATCGCTTCTCTTCATGAAAACTTTCAAAAGATAATGATTTGAACAAATTTGTAGAATTTAGATGTTGAACAACAAGTGGAAATTGTGCAGAGACGGTCGACTTCTATCAGAAGAACTTCTCGTTCCATGGTTTCATTCTCATCGTAAACTCGGTCAGTCTTCCTCCCCTTTGATCTTTGATCTTTCTTCCTTCAGCCGATCGTTGTTTCTTCTCCTTCAACTTTCTCACTTCTCCTTCTCACGATAACCCCAACAATCTCGAATCAGTCGATGAAATTCTCTCAGAACGTTTGAAAATACTCAAGAATTCAGGTGAATCATTTTTTTCCCGAAATGTTATGATCTTTGAACTTTCAGGCAGTCTTTCAAATACACTTTTGATCATTATGGGTGACCATGGCCAACGAATGCACTATTCTCAGGTGTCATCATTACTACGCAATAGTTACAAATTCGTTCAGAAATCATTCGGTGGTCGAATCGAGGAAAGGCAACCTCTTATGTCGATTCTTCTTCCAAAAGAATTCCAAGTTCACTATCCCACTGCCTATGCGCATCTACAGACAAATGTCCATAGACTTACCTCGTGAGTTCAGTTTACGATACTCTGCATCGACTGAGTTTACAGGAATGTGGACATTCATGAGACTCTTCTGGATATAATCGATAATCGTCTGAGTAGATCACGATCAATTGGGAGGGGACGAAGTCTCTTCACTGAGATTCCCACTACTCGCACTTGCATGGAGGCATGGATTCCCAACAATTTCTGTCTATGTCAATACAATGCAACTAAAGAAGAAATAGAAAGTGGGAGATTTAACCATTTGAATTATTTCCGTCCAAAATTTCAGAGATGTTCCGAAAAGTTTGCTCTGTAATCTTATCAGAAATGATTTATTGTTTGCTCCGATAGATCACGATACATGGAGCAGTGAATGAGCGTTGGTTGATCTTTGATCTTTGCAGTGGCCGACTACCATCATTCATTGGTCTCACTCATATCTTCAGTGAGGGACCATTTGAAGAAATTTCCGTGTATCGATGGAACGACTCTCCATTGCAATGATACATACTCACTATTCCATCCCCACCAGGTATTTCTTCTCATGATTCCAAATCTCCAGAAAGGGGTCAGAAGAGGGAGTGTACGGTAAGAGATTTCTCTCGATTATACACATTCCTTCGCTCGTGATCCCTTTATGGAGGACGGAGCGGGCTGCGCAATGATGCAGCTTCCCCTTACAGTCAGTCAGAATGGGATTGAGAGACAAACGAAATTGGACTGCCAAAATGGAGGAGAAGATTGTACCCAAGGTGATCTTTGATCTCTGTTATATATACTATTCGGTGTTCTCAGGGTTTCTTCGTGGAGTCAAATTGCACAGTGAGATCACTTCGTAATCTTCCTCTTCTTCTTCTCGTTCGAACTCGAGTCGAAGCAGAAGGGACAATTCACTCTGTTCCTTTCCCTCCAATGATTCAATCTGCGGATGGAGAATGTTCTAAGATCAAGGTGGATTTGATATGAAAGCGGTTTCATCACTCTGCATTCTCTATTGGAAACGAGAGTGAGGAGGGTGGTACACCTTTTCCAATACATCAAATCAAGAGACAGAGAAGAGGGTGGAAAAACGTTTTCCTAGCAAATTTTCGCTGAGTATACTATGTAAAACAACCTGCAATTCTCATTTTTTAGAATCTGCAGTCCTTCTGTACCTGCGAAAAGGAGTACAACTTACACATGGAAGTCGCAAACGTTTTAGATTAATTATTTTTACAGCTATCAACTATTCGATATTTAATTTTTGTTTTTGTCTGTTGTTTGTGCCCTGCTGTTCACAAACCATTTCTTGAGATCTCGCACGAGTTTGGATGAATCACTTCTTAGAGTGAATGGAAGAAAATAGAGGAAGCAACAAATGTTGATAGAGAATGCGCAAAAATCAAGGAAAAATAAGACAAAATTTGGCTGCAGCTCTTTTTTAAAAAAAAATCTGTAGTCTTTGTACCCGCGATAGAGTTTTCACACAGAAATTTCAAACTTTCTAGATTAGAATTTAAAAAAAATGGTTTCGCTATTCTTTGTTTATTTGTTGTTCTTGCACGGGTCGAAAATCGTGGCTTAATCGCGATAAATTTTGTTTACGGTGTCATTTTTCATCGTAAACTGCTCATGTTTGTGTGTCCGTTCTCTCTCTGAGAGACAGTCGCTATTTCCTGCTTCCTTCTCAACTTTGTTGTCCATTCCTCTCAATTCTCGCCGTTAGTTGAGAGTCGTCTTCCATCGATGCACACGTCGGTTCAGGCCAGTTCAAAACTAGCAATAGAGGGGAGAACGGAGCCGTTAAATAAACCTTGCTACACAATCCGAGATTTACTAAACTTTGATGCAAATTATTAGAGTACGTCGTCATTAGCATACTTTGCATGACAAGTGAGACTCTCGTCTCTTGAGGAAGTCGCATTGCCTATTATGCAACTGTCCCCTATAGTGAAGTGGCTAATGCGATAAGCCATAGAGCAAGGCGTCGGAAGTTCGATTCCACCGCTTGGCAAAGCTATTGCTGAATTTTCGGTCGCTCAGTTCTCTCTAATGTACTCCTTGAACCGACGTGTGCACACTCACATGGTTCTACTCTCTCATCGACGTTTCTCTTCTTTCACATCATTCCACTGGCCGGCCAATCCTACAAGGGGCTTGGAGTGAGAGAGCGTGTGAAATCGAGAGGGACTTTCTCACTTTTGCACACTCTCTCTCTATCTCTCTCTATCTATCTATCTATCTATTACTCTGGAGTGTAGGTTTGTAATCACGTGTTTTCTAAAGGGCGTGTTATTCCTTATTCGAGTGTAATCAGATACTGCTTCCATCATCGATAAGACTACAAGAGTCAATAGCGACTCGACTACTTTCACTCCCTTACTCGATACCTTCATTCCCCCCCCAGGGTCACTCTGTTCACTTCTCTCTTCAATTCAATCGAGTGATGCCACTTTCCCGCCTCTTTCCCTCCCTCTCTCACAGTGTTGTTGTAACTTACTCGTTACTCGATAGAGAGTATTAGCCGCATCTGTTGATAGAATGTGTATCATTCTCTTTTGATCTCTTCTCTCAATGGGGATCATTCGTCGTTCCTCTCTTTCTCTTCTATCAGCTGTTCTCCCCTCCACTTCTCTGCCATTTCCTTCCTTCCACAATGGGTAGAAGCAGATGTTTCCCACTTTATTCCATCTAATGTCTATCAAATGACCACCCCCTCTCTATCCCTTTCTCTCTCTAACTCTCTACCTCCCTCTTCTCTCTTCTTTATCTGTGGTTCAGCCGTTCGAGAATTCAGTCACAGTCGCTCTCCATTTCAGTTCTCATCTCACTTTTCTCGTGTTCCTCTCAACTCGATCAATCGATAATGTATTATAGTAACTCTTGATGGGAGGGTTATCCCTCCTCTCAATTTCGGCCCTTCTCTTCCTCTCTTTTATCCATCTGTCCACTGCATCGACCACCAAACACCGATCATGTTCCCTCGTCGTCAGTTATTTATGAAATAATACTAGATTCTTTTATGTTTCTCAATCCCTCCTACTCAAATGATTCCAAATCTACAGAACGGTGAGAGAGTGTGCAAACGATGATTTTCCTCTCGAATTTGCACGCTCTCTCTCACTTCAAATCCCTTTTCTGATAAACGGGGTTTGAAGTGAGAGATCGTGTGCAAATTAATTGTGGCATGAAGTGTATCCCTCCCTTCTCAGACATCAAATCGTGAGTATTCTCTATCTTCTCCTTCCTTTCGTTCGATTCCTCGATGGAAGAAGTCTTCATGTGCTGCTCTACAAGGCCAAATGCACAATTTCCACTCGGAATGTCCTTGGTCAGTCGCCTTTTTGTTGCTTTCTCCGTTCATTTCTCCCGAGTTTACCCTAGATTTCGATCCGTTTCAACTTCTCACTTTCGAGATGTGAAATGAGTCATTGTGAGTACACGAAACGTCTGAGTGATCGGGCTAACTTCCGAATTCCTCCCAATCCACAAAAGTTTCTCAAGAAGTTCTCAGGCACCTTTTGAATCCAATCAAAACAATTTTTACCGTGGTTAAACAAGCTTCTGGTTTTTCTTTGCTTTGATGCTAAATTCGTTTAACACTCTGATTAGATAAAAAAAATTCTGAAAATAAATTAATAAAGGAATTATATTGTCTTTTCAGTTGTCCATCTCCATCGATCGAATTCCGAAATGACAGGAAGATCTCTAAAGTCGATCTCGTAGCATTCATTCTTCTCCTCTTCATTGTAGATATGTTCATATTCTCCTTCACATTCTGATCTTAGTCAGTTGTCGATTCATTTGCCCTCTCAGATCTTTCCTCATTACATGTCGTCCTCCTTCTCTAAACGGTTCTTGATCAATCTCGCATAAACTCGTTACTTTCCCTTTACAATCAATGCCGTCAGTCACTTCTTTGTTCTCTCACGCCTTTCTCGTTCTGCCAAACCACAAAGACACTCTGCATGAACGAGAATACACGAAAGCGAGAGAGCACACGAAAGTGAGAGGGTCCAACCAATTCCATCTGGTTTACACGTGAATCATGGGAACAAATGGAATTCACTCAAATCTGGATTATGTGCCGATATGTTCACCACTAGAACACCCCCAACTTTCAATTTCCACGCAACTTGCACTCTTCTCTACTTTTTGATCTACCCACTACAGTAAAGTTGTTGCTATCTCTATTCACAAGGTTGATCTCTTTCACATTTGTTGTTGATCAGGAGTATTATATCATGATTGTTTACTGCGCCTTTCAATCCTCTCTGCATTGTGATATGGACCTGCTCCCTTTCGACGCGTTTATTCAGATGTCAATCAAATACAACATCTAGTATCTCAGTGTGGGAATGGAAAGTGGCAGCATTGAATTTAGAGACGAGACGAGACGAGTAGATCATTGAGCAATCGATAGAACTGCACGAAGACTGCAAGAGATCTATTGTATCTCTCTTTTCCCCCTTCATTCTGCCAATACTACAATGGTGCATTTAGTGTCACTGGTCTAGACGAGACCGCCCTCTCCGAATGAAATGATCACTTGTTATGAGGGTAGCTGAGAGATCATTTCATTCTGAGAGGACGGCTTCGTCTAAACAAGTGACAATAAATGAACCATAAAATTCCCAAAAAAAAAATAAAATGTCGTACCAATCTCCATGATGAAGTGTCTCGAATGCTTCATTCACTTGATCGATTGAATATCGATGAGTGACGAATTCGTCCAATTTCAGTCTCTTCTCCATGTAATCTTTCACAAGAACAGGCACCGAATCCTTGGATTTCCAGCCTCAAACAAAAGATACAGAATATTATTTCAGACTTTCTGCTATTGATCTCAATTAAAATGCAAAATTAAATATACTTGTATTAGAATCAATAGGATTTTTCTGAAAATAGTTTCATATTTAAATGATTAAATCTATTCACAAATAATTATAGCTATTTGTAACAGTACTGCAGTTTTAATGCGGCAAAAAGCTAAAGGCAGGACTGTTTCGCCCCCATCACAAGTTGCAACATTTGTGCCTTGTTTGTCGAATGGTCACCTCCGAATGCAGTTCCCTTCCAAGTTCTTCCAGTGACCAATTGGAATGGTCGAGTGCTAATCTCCTGTCCCGATGCAGCGACGCCAATGATGCAAGAGACACCCCAACCCTGCAAGGAACACTATCACATACCAACACTCAAAGCAAACTAGGATAATATTTTGCTACATTATAAATATGAGCAATGATTTCCACAAAAAAAAGATACCTTATGTGCTGCCTCGAGTGCTTGTCTCATTGTGTCCACACGACCAACGCATCTGAGATAAAAAAGAGATATGATAAATATGCAATCACAAGAATTATAGGGTCCCCTTATTCAAATTGATAGAGAGAACCCTGTATTCCAATGGCTACTTGTCTTATACATTTTTAAAGGAAAAAAAATATGGGAGTGAGAATAGATTCGTACTCGAAAGTGTAGTCGAAACCTCCGTCGAATTTGTCAACGAGCCAAGCCTGCAATTGATTGAATAAATTTATCTGTAAATCAGCCAACATCTATGGCGCTGATAGATCTTGACTACTAGAAAATATGTAGTTAACAGAAAAGGGGCTTTTGGTTCTTGACACTTTTTTTTCTATTTTCGTACCTGGAATGATTTTCCCTCGGGGCATTCCTTGGGGTTGACGCAGTCTGTTGCACCGAAGGCACGAGCTGAACAATAGGAATGAGATTAGATACCACATCAAGTGTAGCGTCCCAAAATCGCACAATCAACTAGTAAAGGTATGTGAACCACAGAATACTCTGACATGAACAAACAATCGATCGGTGAATGGATTGTATTCTCTTGCAAAGATTCTACTCATTTTTCGAAAGGTTTCAGTAATTTTACTCATTTTCCCTCCATCTCCACCACTTGCCGTAAGATATTCTCATTATCGATACCGTACTACACACTTCGACTCTCGCCAACATCGCTAATTGAATTGATGTTTTCGACACAGTGAGATCTAACCAATCCCGCATGCTTAATCGGCCCCCATCACTCCCATCGTTCAATCAATTAAATTCTCTCACCCGCATCGAATTTCTTGTCGAGCATATCGATAGCGACGATTCTCTTCGCTCCGACGGCCTTCGCTCCCATGATAACAGCGAGACCGACGGCACCCAATCCCCATACTGCCACTGTACTACCAGATTCGACCTGCATGGAGATCGAAATAGAGAAGCATGATATGATAAGCTAAAGACTGAATGTACCAAGTTAAATAATTTAAATATTTAAAATTTAAAGTAATTAGAATGTAGAACTGTCAGTTAGTTATTAACTGACCTTGCAAGTGTTGAGTACAGCTCCATATCCAGTGGAGACTCCACATCCAAGTAGACAAACCTTGTCAAGAGGGGCAGACTTATCGATCTGCAAATTGTCCACTGTAATATTGTAGCTAAAAAATAGACGGTTTGAGACTTCATTGAATTGTACAGTAGAATTATTCAACATGTTAATTTTTAAATATATCGATAGTACCTTTGCGAGTGAGATCTCAGCGACTACCGTATACTCTGAAAAGGTGGAGGTTCCCATGAAGTGGAACAGCTGTTTGCCCTGTGATAAAGGAACAGTGAGGGGGGGAGGAACAGGGACAGAGTTTCATATCATAAAGAATATTATTCCGTACCTTGCAGGTGAATCTTGATGTACCATCGAGCATCACTCCATTACCCTGAAATGATAACGAATTATATAACACATGGGAGAAACGTCACATTCCATATTAAATATATCTAGAATAGTTACCTGTGTGATTCTAATCTTCTGGCATAGATTTGTCTTGGGATTCTTGCAATATTCACACTCTTTGCACTGAGGAACGTAGGTGGGAATCACGTGGTCTCCTAAAAATTTTATTTAATAAGACAAAAAGGTATTTGCAATCTTCTAAATGAGAACGTGATGAACGTGGCACGGAAATATGTCGGGCTTCTTAAATTTTTAAATTCACGGCTGATAAAATTGGTCAACGTTCCTTGAATTTTAATTTTTTCCGAGGGTTGAATTTTGAATTTTCCGAATGAATTCAAGGGATTTTTTTTTGATTTCCAAAAGAATAATTTAGTATAGCGGCTATAGAAAACAGCTCTCAATTTTTTTAAAGATTATATTACTTTTTTGTACCGGAAAATAATTCGCAACGGATTTCTTTCGCCACTGACTGGGAATTTTAAAAGAATTCACGCATATCCATCTGATTTTTCAAATATTATTCTCGATCGTACCGGGTGTGAATTCAGTGACTCCTTCTCCAACACTCTCCACTATTCCAGCTCCTTCGTGTCCCAGAATAGAGGGGAAAAGTCCTTCGGGATCGTGTCCTCCGTGTGTGTATGCATCAGTGTGACACAACGCATTGAATAGAATCTACAATATAATATAATAAATATCGATTATTACCTTTTAGTTTTTTTTTTAAAAAATGATTCGGAATCCCTCTATATGATCTTTTCCCTTTTAAGTTCGGTAACATTTTCTCTTTGGAAAATTCGCCTTTTTTCGATGTACTATTTCTGACTGCCGAAATTGAGGACAATTTTCGATTTTTCAATCCGGGAATTGACAATTGCAGAACACCTTGACAGAAAACACGGCAGGCAAAAACCCGACTGAAGTTCAAAATCCGTGGCAAAAAAACGACGACCGGCGCGCAGTCGCGGCAAATTCAAACAGCATGTTTGAACCTGATATTTGAATGCCTGATACACAGTATGATGTGCAACCAGCAAATCATACTGTGCTTTTTTTTAATTTGGGTTGATGCACAGCGAATTTTTGTTGCCTGAGGAACATGCATGATCTAAGTCCCGCCCACTTTTCGATGGACAACTCGTACATTTTCTCGCCTCGATTTTTACCCTCGGGTCGGGTTTCTGCCCGCCGTGCAGAAAATCCGTGAATGCAAATCAATCAATTCTTCACTACAACACTTTCAAAGCTATCCTATCATTCTCGAGTTTTTTGTTTGAATTTGAATTTGTCAGAAAATTGGAATCCAATCGGAAGGTTTTTGGAATCTCATTTAGCTAAAGACTAATTTTAAAAATGTTCGTAGCAGACTCCGACTTTTCTCCGATCAGATTTCATACGCTTTGCCTGATTCTCAACACACATTTTCGCCCGTCCGAGATCTCATTTTCACACACTCTCTCGTCTGGCATAAACTGGTCAGATTTCTATCGTAAGTTCGATAAAACTGGTCAGATAGGGGGTAATTCTTACTAAACTCGACATTCAGCGCATTCCTAGATGGGTCTTGAGTCTCTAAACTGCCTAGTTCAAAAAAAGTGTAAACCGAGAATCTCGGCCAACGAAAATGTATGCTGATTCTTCAATTGGTATCTCCTCACCTTCACTCTCACTTCTCCCTTCTTCGGAGGGGCGACTTCGATTGTCTCAATTGAGAGAGGAGCCTTCGCTTCCCATGCAACCGCTGCCTTGCATGTAATCACCTGCAATGAGTGAGTTGAATGGAACATCGACACATCCCATCTTCCCTTCAAATTATGTTCAGGAAACTGCTATACTATTAGAAATTTGATTATGTACTTAATAAATTAAGGTTGCATAGATCTGAAGATAACAATACAAAAAAAGAATAACAATGTGAGTAACCAACTTTTCCAGCAGTATCCGCCATCTTTGGTTCGATTGGAGAGTGATCTGAGAGGGTAGAGTGATTAGAGTGGAGGGGTCAGAGCGAGATAAGATAAAGAGAGATGGAGAGAAGAGAGAGAGAGAGAGAGAGGCGAGACTGTTATCAATGCCGTAACGAAAGGTTTATAGTGAGTGTGTAGGGTGGAGAGATTTGCAAGAGAAGAGAACGACTGGGGAAAACAACGAGTGATTTGCACATCTCTCACAATAGGATAGCTAATTCTCTAGTTGACATTGCCTATACATTCGGGGTCTGTAATATCGGACAGAGGGATCCGATAAAAAATACTGCACGAGCGGCCTGCAATAACTTTTTTTTGTCTAAATCTGAATTTAAAGTGTAACGGTGCTCATTTTTATTCTTAAAAAATAGCCAAATTAATTATCGGCGCTCTGAATTCATAAATAGAAAAAAAGATGGGTGGACCTCATCAGTGCAACAAGAAAAGACTACACGCGAGATGACGAGGTGAGAGGGCATTGAGTGACCAAGTTACATGATGAGAGTTCCTTTGTTACGCGTTCGTTTTACTGTATACCCTCTGGGGGAAGAGGAGGGACCAAATACAAGAGAGAGACGAAAAAAAAATAAAAATAAAAAAAGAAAAGTACAATTTCGATTGCAACGAAATTTAAAACCATAACCGGCATTGCATAAGAAATTATTTATTCCCGAACAATCAAAGTGTGGAACATGCGTGAAACAAGAACAATTAAATCAACAAATAACAACTCTGTGACCTCTCCTATCGATAATCTATTGTCTCACAAGAGAGACGACCCATTCGAAGTGTTCAGTCATGGGGAACATGTCGACTGGAGTGATCTTCTCCACTTTGAATGGAGAGCCACTGAATTTGTTTGACCTGCAAATATCGAGAAAATAAAATATTTTTAGCAAATGTAATAAGAAACAATCGCAATAAATATAAGTCTCTAATGGCAACCCTGCTCAAACACCCAAAACCAGCTGATAAAGTTGTTTAAATGTTAAAAAAAGTCTAATGAAAATTAAAAATTCGATAAACTCCTACTCACTCGGGTCGACACAATTCAGTCAGATTCCTTATGGCTGCAGCCGGATCACACGACACGTAGATCAGTCGTTGCAGCGATTTCAACTGTGAATTAAATCATCATTACTCAATCGCTAAATGTCGTCTACCGTACCTCTCTGCATCCAACGACGACTTTGTGGTGGATTCCCCGTCTGGGAGGATCGAGAATACCGATTACTCGAGATGATTCCAGTGAGAAATCTGACAATCGTGGAATAAAAATAATATAAAAATATATAATTAATGTACCATTAGGAATGTATCTCCGTAGTCCTCTGAACGTATCTTCCGCCTTTCCAGCCACATACGAGCATCTGAGAGAATCAATCAATAAAAGTTAACAACTAAATCAATAATATTAAAAGAAGAAGAAAAATAAAAGTTCCATACAGTTTCTCGCTGATTCCATTGTCTCTCGCGTTCGCCTTGGCGTCTTCCACTGCAGATTCGATCAATTCGATGCCAATACAGCATGTCTACAATATATAGTCATAAATATTGAAAGTTACTGACCAGAGGAAACATCGACCATCAAGAAATTTGTATATGGATTCGGATGGTATACGAAATTGCAAGTTTGAAAATCAAACAAAGAACAACAAATCAGCTAATCTTAAACCACTCCGATAAACATAATAATTTGGTAATCTTTCCCAATTGCATCATGACTACTCCACTCACCTTCTCCGCTCTTTCCTTCCCAATATTCTTCATGATACACTGTCCGATAGTGCCCGTTCCACAGCAAATATCGAGAAGAATCGTCTTCTTATCCTCTTCCTTCTTCTCAATTGCAACTTCAGTCTCTTCTTTCTTCTCTTCTCCTCCATTCTCTTCCACCTCCATCTTCTCTACGGTTTCATCTTTCCTATAAAGCATATGCTAAAAGGTGAAGATGTCATCTCTCCCCACTTCTCCTCTGTTTCATCCATTTTCATTCTCTTCTCAGGCACTCCTTCCTTCTCCTCCTTTCCTTCTTCTTTCTCCACCTTTTCTTCCGTCTTCTTCGAATCTCCGATTTGGCATACGTCACCTTGATTTGACCGGTGAACCAAGCATACATTTTCGTCCCACACACAATGCGGTTTATTGCGAAATATATAAACTGGCCAGAAATCGCTATAAACTGGCCAGATCTATAGTACAAGTCCCATAAAACTGGCCCGATTCGAATTGATTCTTACTAAACTCTTCCTTCCGCGTATTTATAGATAAAACTGCCTCCTTCAAAAAAAATTTTCACACACACATTGTGTGTGTTATAAAATGTATGGAACCAAGCACAATTCTACGAAAAGATAATTGAAAAAGATCTATGGATGATCCACGCATGCACGCTTACTAGAAAGAATTTTTGAATTTCTGTTTGATTAGTACATGACAAGATAAATATTATACCAATGGTCTTGTACAGCACGGCGGCAGCGGCAGAATTCGTCTGGAAGAAAGCATCGGGAGAAACACGGAACCGAACATCCAGAACTGTCTCGTAGATATAGGGAGAACCTGCGCAGAGATGATGCAATGGATGAGTGGGCTATCTAAATTGATCGTGTGGCATAGAGACGCATCCTATATTCATTTATACACACACTGGCTGAATTTTTGACTTTTTGTGGTGAAATTTCGAAAAATCCCGCAACATTTTAGGATGTCAAGGTTTAAAAATTGAAGGGAAAAAACCACTTTTTGGTACATACCCTTTTCGTCTATGATTTCAGTGCATTTCATATTGAAGTTTTCAATGAAATTAAATAAATGCACATGCTTGGTAATATAGAAACGCTGACCAGCCAGCAGAGTTCTCTCCGGTTCGTCACTCGCATTTGCTTGCACTTGCCAATACAACGAAGTGACTCTGAAGCCACGAGATACCGTATCCAGTGGGAGGAAACTGAAAGAGAGACATATTGCAAAGTGAAAAATAAAACAGAAAACATCGATTAACCGAGATAAAGGAATGCCGCATGCGATTTTTCACAATATCACACTCCATTATTTTCTGTAATGTTCTAAAAATAACACCTTTTTACAAGGTCCTTCTTCACTAGTTCTTCTTTCTCCTTATCTTCAATGGGGAATACAGTCACAATAAGCAGTACATCTCCACTCATTTCTCTCACTGTCAACATCTTCCATGTTCCTTTCCTCTCGAATTCATTGAATGTGTCCAGACCTACAACATGTCTTCCTCATATCACGATATTTAATATCGGATATTCCAACATTTCCTTTGCAGTACTATCGGTAAACTTAGATATTCCTAAAGTAATTTAATTTGACTTGGTTAGGCGATATTCCTACCCGATTGTTCAACGAATCCAGTGAATGAATTGACGATAGTCTTAGTTTGGGGCGATAGATTGGGACATTCGTCCACTGCGAGAATGTAGTGCTCGTTCTTAGAGAAACGACCACCCACAAATCCAACAGTTGTCTGCAATTATGAGATTAAATCTATTAAAACAGAATGTGACGATGGCATGGTTGTACTCCAAAGATAGACAACTCATATTTGATTTTAGAGATACTCGAAAAGTCGAAAATGAAAAGAACAAAGCATTTGAACTTGGTTTCGGAACATTTCTCTGCTTAGTTGTTCCCCTTCCCTCATTTTGTACGAAGGAAGTTTCGAGTGGTTACCACTGGTTGAGATACAGTTGTTTTTCATTCACGAACCTTTCCTTCTAGACTCTTTCCCACTGTGAATTCGCACTTGTTGCGGAAAACTGCAGTAGAAGTGAAGGGAACGATCTGTGAGGAACAATTAGACGACTAAAGTATACAATAAGCGCATACCGGATTCATAATATTGTGGTTAGTGACTCCTTTCAATCCTGCAACGTGGGCGATGTGAAACTCTTGAATCATTCGTCGAGCCAATCTGTGACATTCCTGAATCCACATCTTACATTGAGATTTCCACAGTACAAAAAGTACACCAAGCCACATTTCATTTTGGCGTTTTCCTACTTCATTTCGAGAAAAATCCAACCAACATTTTTTGCATTTTCCTGCCTCATTTCCAAAAAAAGCATACCAAAGTTTTGGAATTTTCTTACTTATTATCGGGAAAACTCCTACGAATTTTTTTGGGAATTAAAAAAACCAGGATTTCAGGATATTTTTTCTCATTCCGAAAAAAAACAATTAAAATTTTTGAGTAAACAGCTTTAAATTGCAGAAAAAATCAAACGATTTGAAATGTTTAGGATGACCGAAAATACAACCACGCTCACATTTTTTTCGTCGAATGATGTTCCCGCTTGCTGATCGCCGACACATCGAGGTGAGTGGACGATATTGTCCGGATTTTCCCCCGAATAATGAGGGTCCACAATTTTTAGATCTTTATTTTTTGCGTTAAAAGTGATAAGTTATGAATCTTCGCTCATAGCTACCGAATTTCGCACTTACTAGCACTACATCTCGACACAAAAAAATTACACTGAAAAACTAGCAGCCTTATTTTAAAAAAAATTAACACCCACAAGTTAGATTTTATGAATCTACAACAGCAAAATCCTAGGTACATAAGGTACGTAAAAACGACGAGGCCAAACCACACTTTGGCATTTTCAAGGCCATTAAAAAAATCCTACTCACATTTTTGGATTTTGAGAAAAAAATTGAAAAACCAACTCACATTATCAGTTTTTCATGCCCTTACTTGAAAAACCCAACCCATATTTTCGACTTTCTCCAACGCACCCTTTTGCTCCATACTTAGGTATATTTTTTTTTAAATAAGAAAAAAAATAAATATTGCGACTAAAAGTTAGGCATTTTTCGATTTTCCAAAAAAAAGGTATATACATGAAATACGCTAAAATATGAGATCTACAAAAATTCGTTCTCAAAAATTAGGATTTTTTTCCCGGACAAATTTCCCTGGAAGCGTTCTAAGCGCCAGCGATCAGTGCTCTCATCCAAGTTCATATTTAATTTTTTAGGGAGGCTTTTTCATCCCTCGCCGACAGAGGTCAAAAACTAAATTAGCATGGAAAATTCGTCGGGCAGGTTTTTGATTGTTTGATGGTCTACCGGGCACGTTTCAACATTTCGGGGGTGTTCAAGGATACCCTGGCGGGCAGGTTTCGTTTTTAGGGGTCTAATTGATCAGGCATTTATTTATTTGGCAGGTTATGTCGAAATCTACCAACTTTTTACCCTATGCTCGCCGAGAAATTTAAAATTATCGTATCTCCGGAATAATTTTATCGTATATGTCTAAGAGTCGCGCGATTCAGTAGGGATTCGTGTTAAAAACAGTAAAAAAAGTAGAAAACCTCTCCCAAGATGTTAGCATTCTCTAACCTAATTTCGAAATCCCAACCAATTTATTTTATATTTTTTTCTACCATATTTTTGAAGAGAAAAAACTATACACATTTGGTGGTGGGGGTCAGCCTCATTTCGAGAGCCCTACCACGTTTAAGCACTATGGATATTCCATTCAGTCCCCAATTACCTTTGTCTTCATTTGCAGCTGTTCTTCATAAGGCATATCTGCCAGTGGAGTCACCGATTCTCTCGCAGTCTTCACTCGAGCCGTCTCAGTGCTCTTCTGAACAAGAAACAATTGTTTTTTTTCCTTTAAAAAAGGGGCAAATGGTCTTACACAATCACGCGATACACAATAATTCCTACAACACCCCATTATTGTGTTCCCGCACGATATTATTCTATTCTCACGCAATATTTGGTTCCCGCACGATATTATTCTATTCTCACGCAATATTTGGTAGTTCGTCAATGATCATGAGCACGCATAGTCTTATTTGACTAGGGGTATGTGTTTCCGCTGTGAATTTTTATTCACAACATCCCTAACAAACTAGTCAAGAATAAGCTTCAGACTATGTATGATCTAAGTGAATTTAAATTCCCGCAATATTGTGCGGGAACACAATAATGAGATGGTGTAGGAATTTTTTCTGTATAGCGTGATTGTGTAAGAACATTCGCCTAAAAAGATATGACCAAATTGAGCTTTAATTTTGATATCGAGCGTGGGTCCGCAACGGAGGCCACCGATTTCTACAGCGGTGGTCCGCATTTCCAACAGAAAAGTTTGATTTTTTTTCATTGAAAAGGAGGTCCGTGTATTGAAAATTGAGAAAGCCGGTCCGTCACACGAGGATGAGCAATAAACAATACCGGGAGATCTCTTCCTCTTTTCGGAGCGGCTTCAGCAATCATGCACTCCAGAGTGAACTTCTTAACGACCATTCCATTGAACTTCTCAATGGCTTCCTAAACAGACAATTAGTTGAGTTGTTGTTATATTTATTTACCTGAGCCTTCTCTGCATTGGATACATTGACGTATGCGGTATCTTTCATCTGCCGAATCTTACCGACGTTCTCGACTCCCAGATTTCTGATAGATAATACACATAGGCACATATTTGTGAACACTACTCACTTCTCCAGCATCTTCTTGAAATCTTTGAAGCCAAGGAACTTGGGAAGGTTCTTGATTTGCACACGAAACTCCTCGACTACGGCATTCTCATCTTTGTTCTCTTCTCCAATCTGCACTGTCACGACTTCCGTCTGCTTCGCATCTTCGACAACGTTCTGAAGTCATAAGCGTGTAAAACCATGCCACGATTTTATAACAGTAAACAAAACAAAAAAAAACAATAAGCGATACCTCCTCCGATGTTGTCGCAGCCACGATTTCTTCACTAGCCATTGCTAACCCGACGTGAGCTCACTAGTTTGGAACTAAATATAGGTGATTAAAATGTAAACGAAACGCATAAATTTAGTTTAAATAAATATTTTTTAAACAGAGCCGTTAGACAAAACCGTATAATGGCAAGGGAAATCACTATTTTTGAAATCACACTCAGCGCACCACCGATCACACCAGATCACGAACTGATTTGATTATCGATTTTTCTATTTCCCTTTGTTTCCGTTTTACTCCTTTCGTCACTAGATGTGCTCCTTTAGACCTCTCGATATCATATTTCAATGGGCGGTGCTTGAATTCTAGGGGATAGAAAGTGTCTTTCAGGCTTTTCACGAGACACTCTTTCATGCGGCCTTTTCTCGTTTGGTTGTTCTTGTGGCTGCCCTACGTCAGTTCTTCGAGCGTCTTTGTTATTGAAGAAGATGAACAGACACTCTCGTTTCCCATTCAGAGGTTTGTGGTTATGCGTATCTGGGATGGGAGCTTCGAGGCAGATCAAATTGGGTTTTCGTGTTCAGTCCTCACTTCTTTCAGAGGCAGTGTCGATCAACTGGAAGAGGATATTCTGAATGTACTGGGAGTCGATCATCGACCACCTCGAAATGAACGAAATACGATCGATCCCAGTCTCAAATACATGCAGCAACTCTACACTGCACTCGAATCGATTGAGTAAGTCTCCCCCATACTCTCTCATGTTATGATACGGTCATCTCAGTCCATCAACTGGCGAGAGAAAGATAAATCAAGAGACGGAAAAGGCCGAAGTAGTGGAGGCAATCAATCCGAAAGGTATACTGTAGTCTGATGTGATATCAATCAATAATCTCTCATTGCAGAGCGTATGCTGATGGAGGGGTCTCTGTGGAAGGTTGAGTTCTCATCTTTGTCTCTTTCTACTGAGGGAGATCTCATGGGAGCAACTCTCCACTTTATTCCATCTCAAGAACTGAAGAAGAAATTGACTAAAGTTCAAGTTTTCGTCGACATGTGAGTGAATTGAGATGGAATATATTTATGTAATATTATATCAAGAACAGGGTGATGGAATAAGTACATAGAGTGTGGTAGATAACTCATCTTTTCAGTGAAGGACAGTTCAATTTATTCTCGGAATGGGATGTCTTCACTGATCTGGACGATTTTCCTCTCAATATAACTTCACTCGTTCTCACATGGAGAAACTCCTTCGTATCTCCTCGCATCTATCTCAATATACTCACAGGTATCTTATTTACATTGAAACATTTTTTCTCTCTGAAATTTCGTTGTTTTTTTGGTTTGGTAACCTTGGCTGAAAAATTGTGACCTCTTTGAGATCACAAGTGTTGTAAAGTGTCTCCGAGGATACGATTTTAGATTTTTTTGCCGTTTGTCGGAAGGGGGGAGGGGTATGTGTCAAATGCAGATACGCAACTTTGCCCTATTCTGCATAAGAAATATGAATAATTAATTGTTTCTATAATTCAGAAGATGGTCTTCCTTCTCCTCCCACTGAATGGAGTGTATTCATCGTCGGTACATTCACTTCCGTACCCAGAGTGTTCAAGGTGAGATTGTTTACTTGTTACCTACTGTATCTATTAATTTGTCGATTACTGTACTGACTTAAATCAATATGATCGTTGTAGGAGACGGCATCGATGAAGCGAGCTAAGCGATCAATCGATAATTCTCCGTCGCGTGAATCACCTCGACCTAATCCATTCAAGGCGAAAGGTACGGTAGCAAAATTCTTGCATTTTTAGAAGATAAATCTCCAATTCGAAAGATTGTTTGAGAACATTTGTATTTTGCGACTTGGTTGCGCATAACAATCAATTGTGCATTTCCTCCCACAGAGGACGAGTGTTCTGGAATGAGTCCCCAGAGAAAGAGAGAGACACTGGGAGAGGGGTACCCAAACGACTCAATCTCACATAGAGGACATGCTAGGGACAGAGATGCAAATAGTCGATGTCGTCATCACTATGTAATATTATTGATTGTAGGAGGGAGAAGGGCTGCATGTAGAAGACACGGATTGTATGTCGATTTCAAGGATCTCAATTGGAGTGTTTGTTTATTCTTCTAATTTTCTCAGTAATTATCCTAATAGTCACAAAATTTGAGCAGTAGTTAAATCCGCAAACTATAGCGAGTTATCCACATTAATTTATTAAATCATGTTTGCCTTTCAATATATTTTTAAAACGCGAAACATTTGTGATGAACAGTTTATTTGAGACTAATTTGATCTTTGCAGGAATGGTTGGTGTCTCCTGCTGGATTCCAAGCGTATTACTGTGCTGGAGCGTGCTCTTTCCCTCTCTCGTCGGCCATGAATGCAACTAATCACGCGATTGTACAGGTTTGATCTACTTGATTATCTACGGTATTTTATGGTAGTGGACTGTGCAGTAAAACAACTACAAATCGTATGCAAACTATAAATATTCGTATTTTCCTTTTCTGAAATCTCGTCCCTCTCTATTATGAATATACTTGGCGTTGTTCCGATGATAACAACAAAGCGATTATTATTTCCGTTAAATCCAGGAATCAGTTGTTCATTTATTTGTTTAGCAGGCAGTTAGTACTCTTTCACGCTCGTATAAATCTAAATCTCTACCCATTGCAGACTCTTGCTCATCTCCTCGATCGAAGAAAGACGAGTGAATCCAAATGTGCTCCTCTCAATCTTCAACCCATGAATGTATGTCCAATTTTTCTTTGGAGTACTTCCGAAAATTCTCCATATTTAGTAGTAGAGTCTGAATGCAAGTGAGACTTTGCAAACTTCACCCTATTCAAAACTGTAACGAATAATTTTTAAAAAAGTGAAACTTCAACAATTTGTTTTAAAATTTGAACGATTCGCTTGAGAATTTGACGTGCGGGTAAAGAACCGGAAATATAACAGAGCTATAGTTTTCATTATCAGAAAAATAGATCCATTTAAAATCGGAAGAATACGGTCATAGTGAAGTATTTCGCGATTTCTTGAAAGGAAAAGAACATTGGAAAATCGGTTACAACTCTCATGCCACAATCAATACACATTCGATGATTCTAAGATCTAAAAATTATTTTTCGATGCTTTCAGGTTCTCTTTTACGTTGCGAGTGACGATGGAAGCAATAACAACAAAGTAATTCTCAAGAAATATCAAGAGATGATTGTGCAAGATTGTGGATGTCAGTGAGATATTGAGTACTAATAGCACAATCAGTTTTGATATCAGATTACCCGAATTCCAGTTCAAATAGTACTAATTACTGTGTTTGTCACACTAACCACTTCTCCGGTTTTTGATGTCTCACGTTGTAGATAGACTCACTTTCATTAAGTTTGTTGCCCTGTCCCTAACCGTTTATCCGTCCTCTCCCTTCTTGTTATCTCCATGTTCCCCTTCCATTTCGTAGTTTGTAGTCAACTCATTCGATCTCACACTCTCTTCTCCTCTTGCGCGCATCTTTTTTCTTTTACACGCTTGCCATACTCGATTGAATAAAGATCTCTTTTATTTATATTATTTGTCGTGTTTACATGTTGGTAGATTATTGCCACTCATCATACCGTAACCCGTCGTTTATTCTGGCAGTGAACTTGATATTGATAGTCATCTCATACATATTATTATTGATTAGTCTAATATAGTAATTATTCTAATTCGTCGATAGTTTTGGCTCTTTTCCATGCAGATGGAGTGACTAGAACGAGAAGTGAGATGGAGTAGATCACGAGTGAAATCACTTGAGAGTTGTAGACCCAATCGAGATGATTGAGACACGATAGAGTCTTATAGCAGTTGAATCTGAGTGGGAGCTACCATTAGAACCACTGCGGTAGGTAGAATTGAATAGATTTTGAAATTCGGATCAATAATGGGATAATATCTCTTCATTTTGAACACTCTCTAACCTATCGGCTGGAGTGGAGAGTGTGCGAAATGATGAAATCTAATCCTATTATTTACCCGAATTTCAAACTCTAGGTAGACTTGACTTCTGATAGGGGAAATTGATTTATTATTATTACTCACTCGGGGAGATTAGTGGCGAAGTTAGTGTAAGTGATCTGTCCCAGAAGAGCTTGAGCTGACGTCACTCCGAAGATAATACAACCAATTATTCGATGAAGAGGAAGGAAAGAAGCACGGGTCTGAAGGAGAGAAAGAGTAGGTCACACTTTATTATAGGTTCAGAAATCCTTGTAGGATCTTATCTGAAACGTTTTTCCTAGTGGAATGTTACTAGAAAAAAATACTAGGATTCCACTACGATTTGTGAACCAGAGTAGACACTTCTATCTGGCGATCCAATGATTCTATGTGAAAGTGAGAGATCAGTTTCTCTAATCTCCGATTCTTTGGAATTCTCACCTTAGCTGGCATAATCCCGAGTCCGAAGTTGATCAGTCCGAATGCATACTGTAATCGAGATTATTGATTTTCTATTGATCTGCCCTTACCTGCACAACGTATGCTCCCAGCAGAGCGAGTCCCAACCATGAATGGACAGTTTGGAACTGAGCCACGTTATGAGTCTCTTTGTGTCGAATGGCAGAATAGAGTCCTACAACGATAACTACTGTACTCCCCCTTGTATCGATCGACTCACCACATCCAGCTAGTCCCAGAGCCATTGAGTGGAGGATGAAATGCATGAATTTACTTATCAATTTGGCGTCTCTTCGGTACATTCGATAGGAGAGAAGGGCTGGAACACAGTATCAAGTTGGCACCATGACAAAAATGTCTTTCGTTGTCTGACTCTCTCGTTTCGCGTACTCTCTCGATTTTTCTATCTTTCTCTAACTTGATCTCGCCGATACCATTTTGGATTCTGTGTGGAATCGATTTGACTCACTAGGATTAAATTCCTTCTGAATCACTCTATTTTCGCTGTTTTCTCTGCTTTTTGTTCATATCTCAGGAATAATCTGATAGGAACGTACCTTCTCCTTGGAGGAACACGAATCCGGTAGTCATGAACATTGCGTGTAGATTGAGATTGCCCATATTTCCCTTCCCAGCATCGCTCCACTGCCATCCCTTGTCGATTGTATTGAAGAAGAATCCTCAAATGATAAGCATCAGAGATTCCACGGGCGATCAGTTTTCGATAGAAACTCAATTAGTTCGAGATATTACTGTACTTGACTATACTTTTTTTCCTACTTCCTGGGCGCGCCTTTCTACTCTTTTCTTCTCTTGCATCGTCACTACATTCCTCTTCCATGCATCGAATCGTAAAACGACGATGAATCGAAGATAAGAACGATTTGGATCAAAGAATTGCAACTAGAAGTGGATTCCAACTACCAACGGAGATCCAAGAGTCCCTAGACACGAAAATTGTGGTGATTAGTGAACTGATTAGAGATCATAAGTGCATAGTGGATTAGAGATAACAAACCTGCAATTCCCACAAGGAGAAAACCGAAGAATTGATTGACGACTAGGAAGAAATCAAAGTAGATCAATGATAATTTGACCATTTCAGTAGTGAGTGATAGGGAAGGAATGAGTGTGAATGAGTAGAGAAGAAGAAGGAGAAGGGAGGGTATGACTCGACTCCCTCGATTCTGTCTCTACACTCTTCTCTCTCTTATCAACACTCGTATCAATCTATTCTCCTTCTCTCTCTCTCTCTTCCCTCTAGGCTCTCATTGTTTACATATCATAATTCGGTCATTTCAGAATGTCTCTCTCCGTCTCTTCCTCTCTCCTCTCATTCATTCTTCGTCTTCTTCTCGCCCGATCAAATCTTCGAGTATTCCGAACTCTCGTGTGGAAAAGACGATCGATATCAGTCCTTCATGCAAATCCCCATGATGAGTACAGGTACGGTATTTGTTCTTACCTACCGCAGTCGCTTTTCGAAAAGTTACCTCTGTTTTATCTCCGCTATCCAAAGTAAGGACCTCACTGGCGCGATTTGAAATAGTTGTGAGAATTTGCGAGAACGGTGGGTGTCATCGTCAAAAACTAACAACCATTTTCTTTTAGTATTTAATCTAAATGTATTTTAATGGTGTTAATTAAAAAATTTTTAAATTTCAAATGTGTTTTAATTCCAGTGTTCTCTTCTGTCATCCTCTCACTCTTCTCCACTACGGTATTTCTCCGGGTCAAATCTGCAAAGTGTCCTTCATTGTTGCCAAAGATGTGAACAGAGTGAGTCAGTGTGCACATATTGTCGCATTTTGTCTGAATCATACATTTTCGTATAACGGACAATACAGCTTATTGCGAAATTTACAAAATGGTCAGATTTCGAATAAAACTGATCAGAACAGTAGTTCAAATCCTTTAAACAGGTTAGATTTTAAATTGACTCGCCCTCATCCTCCCGGATAGGTTTCGACTGTAAAAACTGCCTCCATCAAAAATGTGTTGACGGACATTGTCCGTGTTTAATGCTGCGCAAAAATCAGGGGGTGCAAAGTGCAAGAAAAAAATTGGGGGTGCAAAAATCAAAGGGTGCAAACAAAAAAAATGGAATTCCCGCAATTATCGATTTTTGCTTATATCTCGGCTCCCGGTGAACCTAGCAGTACAAAATTTCGTTTGCAAGTTCGAAATGTGTTAAGTAATTTACATCCGAAGTTTTGTACCCCTAGCTTCAACGGGAGCCGAGATATAAACAAAAATCGATAATTGCGGGAATTCATATTTTTCGTTTGCACCCCCCGAGATTTTTGCACCTTGGTGCATTTGCACCCATAATTTTGCGCAGCATAAAATGTATGCTCTGCATCATATCTATAATATCTACCGTATCTTCCAGTTCCACACTATCGATCGACTACTGAGAGTTCGTCCTGAGATCTCTCTTCCAATCGATGGATCTACTCTTTCCTCACACGATCTCTTCAATGCATTTGGTCCTCAACCGATCATCTCAATATCAATCAAGGTTAGTACGGTAGACCCACATTATCGATCAATAAATCTGCCTATCGTAATTTCTCTCCTTCAGAAGATGACTCCATATTCTCGCCTGCACGACTCTCATCATCTCAAATTGGCCGAGCGTCTCAAAGTGGCTACAGTAATCCAGACGAAGACGGTATCGATCGATGAGCACGGAGGAATAGCCAGTCTTTTGGAGACGCCAAGGTATACTGTAGGCATGGAATATCGATCGACAAAAGTATCTTCAGAATAATCTACAACGGGGATCTAGTCTCGATGACGATATCAAATCCATTGGAGGGATCGAAGGAGAGAGTAACGTATAAGGTGGATTCATTCTTGTCTTGTCTGAGTTGATCTTTGATCTTTCTTCAGTTGGATTGTTCTCCTCATTCGATGTGTTTGGTTGATTCTCGAGTCTCAGTCTACGAGACATCGTCCATTCATTCTTCGATTCCCTTTGGTTCTTCTCCTCTTTCTCTTCCTTCTCTTCCTCATTCAATCAATCTATTACTCAACAAGATGGTCTCAATTTCGTATGCTCACTCTCAGGTTGGTTACTCTATTCAACTCATCCATCAATAGTCCATCTGCAGGTTCCCTCTTGTCTTCCTCTCTCATTTCTCATCGATGGCTCATCTGGATCAGGAAAGAGACTTCTCTCACATAAATTCGCCGCTGCGTCTCACAAAAACATCGTTGAGGTGAATACACACAATCACTCTTTTTATTAAGTTAGAAAATTACATAAAATGACACCGATGATAATTCAAAGATCATAAATCCATCAGGTGAATGCAGTGGATATTTGGAGCGAGGTCTCATCTCAAGGCGAGCAGAAGCTCAAATCGGCCATTCAGAAGGGTACGGCAGATATATTCAAAAATCAATCAATATTCTATGATTCAGTCGATACTTTCAGCGATCTCTGCTCATCCGTGTGTACTGTATCTATCGAATATCGATGCATTGGGATACGATACTCACACGAGAGAAATTGGTGAGACAAATAAATAATTGAACTACTATTGAATTGGTTTCCAGACTCGCGAGTTCTCTCTGTTCTCCGCGCTACGTTGGAAGATGCGAGCAAATCGAAGCAGATCACAGTCGTGCTCGGATGCACCACTAGACAGGTACGGTAGGATGAGGGGATATTGTATCAGTATTGTATCGATCCTCTGTGTTTTAGTTGTCATCCCTTTCTTCTTCTCTTCGTGAATTAGTTCTCTACGAGTTCTCAATTCCTTCTCTCACTCCAATCGATCGTCAATCTTTCCTCTCAAGATCGATAAAATCGGAATCAATCGCTTCCAGTGTTGCCAAGAACACTTCGGTTAGTTTTAGACAGTCGAATTGATCTTTGATCTTTGGACTCATACTCATTATTTGCAGGGATTCGTCGTTGCCGAACTCTTCGATCTCGTCTCCGATGCTAAATTTGCCGCCGATGAGAAGGGAAAGTGAGCAATTCAATTTTTAACTGAACTTCAATTAACGAATTGATTCTAAAGGGAAGAATATTTGCAGGAAAGAAATTTCATTGGATGATTTCGAAGGGGCGATTGAGAGACGAAATTCATCGATTGCTTCGAGTGTTGGAACTGCCAAGGTGAAATACAGGAATTTATATCTATGTTATCCTAAATACTGTCAAATACTGTCAATCCTAAATCCTATCCTAAATACTGTCAAATACACATTATCAAAGTATGATTACATACATTTCGTTTAGCTGAGATACAATGCATGTTTCGTACTTTGCATTTCAATAGAGAAGACATGAAAATGGGAACTCGTGAAATGGTCTTTTTTAGGTTCCGTCAGTTTCATGGGACGACATCGGAGGATTGGAAGACAGCAAGAGAATTCTACAGGAGAGTATTGCAGCTTGTTTGAAGGGAGGAAGTAGAACAAAGAGAAGTGGAATCATTCTATTCGGACCTCCCGGATGTGGAAAAACTCTACTGGCAAAGGGTGAGACTTACGAATTACTTCTTAGTTTCCAATCGTCAGAGAGACTTCAGAGAGATGAGATCAGTTTTTTCTCTTCGAGAATAATTGTGAACACGTTCCTCTGTTTACTGTTCATCTATTTCAGCTGTTGCGACTCAATACAAAATTGCCTTTCTGAGTGTGAAAGGACCCGAATTGCTCAATAAATATGTTGGACAGAGTGAGGAGAATCTGAGAAACGGTGAGAACAATTCTTTTTTCTCGGGATACTTAATTTTTGCATTTGGCACTATCTTTAAATCGTTCCGAAATTGTGAATGGAAGTGACTTTCAGAACTTATAAATTGAGTAATTCGTCTGCTCAAATGCAATTACAGTATTCACCCGTGCCCGTGAGGCGTCTCCTTGTGTCATATTCTTCGATGAATTGGATTCGATCGCTCCCAATAGAGGAAGACATGGAGATTCTGGAGGAGTCATGGATAGGTTAGAGATACATCATTCCAAACCTAAAGAGAGGGGTCAGGGCGAGAGAGTGTGCAAAGTGTGAGAGTCCCTCTCATTTTACACGATCTCTCACTCCAAACCCCTTTCTGTTTGGTTTGTCGGCCCGTGAAATTGTGTAGAGAATGTATGGAGGAATGAGATTGCCATAATTTCCACCATCTCAAATCTGGATTTTCATAGTGTTTGAATGTATTTCTCCATTCAGAATCGTCTCTCAACTTCTTTCTGAACTCGACGATCTTCAATCTCGAAAGGAATCTCAAGTATTCATAATGGGAGCGACTAATAGAGCTGATCTACTCGACCAGGCATTGTTATCCCCTGGGAGGTAATGAGAAGAGATACTCCATCAAATTAAATTTGAAAGCTTTAATTTGATGGATGTGCAATTTCAATTTTAATACTAGTTAGTTGTGAGTTTAGTTCAGGAGTGAATGTAAAATAGAAAGTGAGTGAGAGTTCCATTGCAGATTCGACAAGATCATCAACATCGCCCCTGGTCAAGATATTGAATCGAAGAAGAAAATATTAGAAGCTGTTTCGAGGAGTGTGCAAGTGGACGAAGATGTTGATATGGGAGAAGTTGTGAGTGGGGAGGGGGAGTAGTCTAGTAGATCAGAAGCCGCATGCATGATCACTTTTCCTGATGAGATCTCTGTTTTTTTGCCCAATGTGATTCCAATTTGCCTCCCAATGGGAGAAACATCAAAGACGCTTCGGAGACCCCATGAGAGAAATTTTGGGATTCCATTGAGAGAAAATGTTCCCTATTAGCTTCCCGACATTTTTGCTATTGTTCATTTTGATGTTTCTCCCATCGGGGGCAAAAAATAGCCAAAACGGTAAGATGATTCTCGCAGGCTTCCTCTTGTCCCTCGGTGATGTCGGGTGCTGAGTTGTATTCTGTCGTGTCGAATGCAACAATGGCAGCTATCAGAGAGCAGGTACAATTATATTTCCATTCTCTCTCTCTCTCTCTCTCTCCTCCCTTCCAATCCGGCAGAACTAGCGATTGACACCTTTTTAAAGCGTTACTGTCCAGTTTGACACACTACTGAGGGAGAATGAATGATTCCGTCCCCAATTGTGACCATAGGATATCCGAATCTTTCCATAAAACGTGATGAATTGGATGTCAAAAGCAGGAACCGATGTTTCCTCTTTGTGATTCACTCACGAGGTCAATAAATAATGAAAGTGAAATAGATATCTCTGATTGTTTTGTCCCTTTCCCCTCTCTTATCACTTTTGTTCTCTTTCTCTCTCTCCTCCTTCCCTCTCTTCCCCTCATTCATTCTTCCATTCCAGGTCTCATTGATTGAGAATGGGTCGATTACTGAAAAAGAAGCAGATCTCAGAATTTGTCAACGGCATTTGATTGATTCTCTCTCACAAGGAAGACATCTCGTGTAGTTTGATCCCTTCCTCGTCGTAGTTCGATCTCTGTATACAATCCATAATAAAGTCATTCCAGTTATGTTTATGTGTTATCGTGTGTATCAAGGGTCTCTATCCATACCTATCCCTCTCCCCTCTCCCCCTCTCTCTCTCCCTCTCTTCTCTCTCTCTCTCTCTCTCTCTCTCTCTCTCTCTCCCCATTCCAATCTATCTTCGTTCAATCGCCTGTAGTGATATCCTCCCGATCCATTGTTTACTCATCAGTTCTATTCGTGATGGTTGATTCGAACTGACAACTCTTTCTTCTCCCTTTTTGTTTCTCTCTCTCTTGTTTCTCTCTCTCTCTCTCGATTGACTACTGTTTGTATGAGAGATGAGAGGACGTCGACTGCTTCACACGCTAGGTTCAATCACAAACATTTTCATCCCCTGATTGGCATCGATCGATTACTGAATACTGTACTCTTCTACGGTAGATCACTCACCAATCGATAATTCCAATCATGTTCAGATGGTAGAACAGGAGGAAGGGGAGGAATGATTCAATCTCCCTCCTCCTCCTCCTCCTTCTCTATTCATCCCCCGTTGCTTCCCTTTTTGCCTCTCTCTCTCTTGGATAGAACACCTGTAGTCAATCACATCTACTTCTTTCTCCCCTCTCTCTCACCACATTCCTTTCATGTGGATGACCATCAGAGTAGTATCACCATTTCCCTTCCCCTCTCTTTTCTTCTCGGTGTTGATACGTTTTGGAACTGCCGTTTAGAGCCCTCAAAATATTATTTTCCTTTTTTCCGCTTTAGAACATCTGGGAACTTTTATTTTCGAATTCCAAAACGTAGCATTCCTCTTCTCTTCTTTCTCCTCCGATCCACTCCTATTCATCCACTGATCCGACCACTCCCTCACTTGTACTTGATTACACCCACTAAATCAGCGTGTCATCTCTCTCTCTCTCTCTCTCTCTCTCTCTCTCCCTCCCTCCCTCCCTCCCTCCCTCCCTCCCTCCCTCCCTGCCTCCCTCCCTCTCCCTCTCTCTCTTTGTTCCCTCCTTTCATCCTCGTTGATCTACCTCTCTCTCTCCGTTATTCGACAGTCCATGTGAATGTCAACTCATTTCAACTCTCTCCTCTCTTCTCACATCAATTTGTCACTTTCCTTGTTCATCCTTGACATTTCTTTCATTCTGGCGCCATTCCTCCTTTCTTCTTCAGATCTCAAACCTCCATAAAGGGGTCATAGGCGAGAGAGTTTGGGGCAACGAGAGAGTTCCCATCACTTTATGGATATCTCTCCTCATGCCCCTTTACAGTGCACAATGTGTCTGTGCCTGGAGGATTGTCATGAAAGCGATGTTGTAGTGTCTTTTCCCAATTGGGAAACACACGTGGCCGCTTTCCTGGCAATTCTACCATTGTGGGCAGTAAGAATGTATAGTGTAATGATGTCTTTTGTCTCACTCCATTTCAGAATGAAACAAGTTCTTCCTCTCAGAAGAATTCTGGATGAGTTTGTGACTCAATTGGACTCGACTACGGTAGATTTGAGGAACGATGGCTGCAGGTCACATCTTTTATTTCTCCCCCTTTTATTATTGTTTTCCCTCTCTGAAATGCGTGTTTTCCCACACTAAAATGGTCGCTTTTCTCTGCAGTTCCGAGATTTCTCTCGCGGTATTTGGAAATAGAAAAGGAACGAGAGAAATGACTAATTTATGGTTGGAATTAGGAACAGTCGAGCACCCATTTCGATTTTGTAGAGAACCTCGCAATTCAAAAATTTCAAAAAATTCAAAAAAATAATTAAAATAAATATTTAAATGTATTTCAGATTCGTCCACGCAGTTGTTGTGATTGCAGACGAGAAATCGGGAGAAGTCAATCATGTGAGGACATTGTTAATTTAGAATCTCAAAACTTCTAGTAAGGGATAAAATTAGAGGGACTTTCTCACTTTCACTCCCTCGTTGAACTCTTTCACTGTGTGCTTGAGTAGTATTTGTAAATGTCTTCAATCCGATTTCCATATCTCAATATCAAATTTAGGCGACTCTTCTCCGCCAATTAGATCGTCATGTGGAAGAAGAAAAGAGTGATGAGGAGCCCTCACTCGGACCTCCGACGTTAGTCATCTACCCTCTTGTTTTCTTCCTCAAAGGGTGGAACATTTTTACAACTAAGCTAAAAATGAACGAAATCTCTCCAATCAAAAAGGAAAACGTTTCAAACGTGTTTTGCCATTCCTGTTTAAAGACAATGGAAAAAGTTATTTCAGTGAAAAAAACAAATAAAGTTTTCCACTTTCTACCCATGAAATTTGCGCAGTATTATATCGATCGTGTTGAGAGAGAAAAGAAATAGAATGATATCGTCGATATTATCATTCCCTTTCCCCGTTATTGAGATGTTTCATCCCCTCTTTAGAATGCAATAATTCTTCGCTTCTTCTGCCGAAAAAGGGAAAATTGTCTTTTATCTCTCCGATTTTTTCCTCGAAAATTGCCATTCTTCATTTCAGTTCTCTCGATAACGAAGATATTCTGCGAGCTCTGAGAATTCTGGAGGAATCACAAGAGTACGTAGCATCCACACCCATTCCATCGTAGTCAGTTATCGATCGACCCATACCGTACTCTCCACAGTACTTGTACCATCAACCACGCTCACGTTCACTGTAATCTACGAGACTCATAGACAGTTTTAGGCAGTAAAACCGGTACTAATTAGTGATCTAATTATCCTGACACATTCTTACTTTTGGATGCATTCCTTGCTTTGTTTTCCCCTTCCTCCCGAAATAAATTTATAATTATTGATGGAGGCTCAGAATGGAATTCTTCTGTGGGAAACATACCAATGTGTAGTATATGGATTGAATTAGAGTTTCCAGAGACGATTTGAGTACCAAACCACAAATCTTACAGAAAGGGATCAGATTTAGAGATTGATATCGATTTTACACACTCTCTCATTCAAAACTCCTGTCTGTATGGTTGGCCAGCCTATGGAATCAACCATTAGGAAGTTCAAGTTCACAATTTCTATTTCTACATCGAAAACAGAACGAACTCCAATGCACAATTCGAATAGAGATTAAAATATGAGGAGAGGGGAAAAGGAGATCGAATTTCTAGAGAAAAATTCTCTATTTGAGAAACTTCCTTGAAGAAATAACAGAACTATTTGGATATTGTTTAGAATCTACACAGCACACAATTACGGATTCCTGTCCCATCTTAGAGGATTTCAACACGCAATAAATTCGTTACATTCTTCCCTTCCGTGATTTCATTAGTTTCTTCCGCTGTTTTGCTCAGATAAACCATTAATTATTCTGTAGAATCTCAACCAATTCTCTCTCTCTATTTCTCTCTCTCTCTCTCCATTCTCACACCATTCTTGTGCATAAATAATGGACAGAATTGAGTCCCTTGTCTACATAGTCAATCTCTCTCCCTCTCTATTTATTCTTCCAACCTTTATGCTCACAAATCTCATTTCCGTTTCGTCACCAATAGGTAATGAGGTCCTCTCGCTTATTTTCTCTCGTGAGTTCAATTCTCTCACGAAATCCTGGGTAGAGTGACTGAAATAGTGTTAGGGTCTTCCCCTAATGGAACTTCCATTATCCCTCACTTGCCAATTCTCGAACCTTCAACGCACAAACACTCAACAAACTCGCAATTGCTTTATGAGTACGGTAGATACAGTAATACACGAATGGATCGATACACACACGTTGATTGGTTAGACCAGTAAGAATAGGTAGGGGTCAGGTTTTTGTCTACCACCAGTACTATCACTGACTCTCTCTCAAATTTCCATACTCTCATTTTCCACATGTTGCTGGCCAGTAGAATATACTTCTGGTGGAAATTGAGAGAACGTGGGAATTTGAGAGTGTCACTTGTAGAACTAGTAGTGAAACCAAAAGGGGAGAGACTACGGTAGATTACGGTGGATTATCGATCGTTATTGTTATTGGGAGAGGGAGAAGGAGGAGTGAGAAGATTAGAAGATGAAGAATCGTCGTCTTTATCGATCTTCGTGTTATGAGTGACTATTGTCGAATCGGTGAATCGATCCTTTAAAAAGGGAAAGATCAAAGATCAAACGGGGCGGGGTCAACCTGTCGAGTCTTTATGAAATCAGTGAAAAATGAGACGATTTCTCTTCGAAGTTGGGATTGACAAGTGAGATAAATTGGAAGACGAAGCGAACAAGCGAAGACCTGTGGAAGAGAGAGATTTGAGAGGATATTAGAAAGGAATGAAGAGACATTCTCGAATTGGCTGCTTACCGTTAGAAGGGAGACAAGATCAACAGAGAACAGATAGAATCCTTGATAGCTTTCTAAGGAAGCGACGTCGATATACTCCCAGATTGTTACCACCTGATGATATTCATATTGCCACATCGCAATTTCTACGAAATATTCTACAAACAATTCTCAGAAGGAAATAAATCAACGACTTGACTTCTGGGCTGCGACTTTCAAAGTCAAATCGACTCGTTCCCCTGTGCCTATTAGACTTTGATGTCGTCGTTGGTCAAATTAAACGTAGGGATTCGTATACTTATTTTCTATATTGTTTGTAAGCATACCACATTGAGTACATTGCTCATGAGATAGACACACACGATCATAATGAGAGTTCGCGTTGCTTCTTTCACTCGATTCTGCAATTCGTTTTTTTTTATTCATACTTCCAGTTCTCTAAATGAGAGGATTCCACAGGGACTGTGAATTGGGATGCAAAGAGAGAGAGGCCATAAAGTGGGGGAGAGAGAGAGACTGTCTTTTCTATTTTCTTCTGTCTTCTCACTACATTCTTCCTTCCAACATGATTATCCCCTCTCCTCATGTGATTCACTCTTCAGTTTGCCCCGAGTCGAAATAATACAAAGAAGTCGCGTGTTTACACGCAGTCTATGAATATCCTCCCCTTTTTCGTCCCTCAAGATGGAATTCATTGATTGATTCATCATTCTAAGGACGGAATTGATAATGATTGGTATGAGGGAGAACAACAGAAGATCTTTCAACTTGACTACCATGGAATCTAACACAGCAAGATTCTTTCCTTACTCAACCACAATGGACAAAGAATCTCTCCCTGAATATTCTAAACTAATTCTGATGAACACAGCTAAAGTGTACACAATCGATGCGTGGATTTAGCAAAGCTCTTCGTCTCTTTTTGTCGTCATCATTTTCAACGAAGTTTTCGCAGTTCGCTCCAATGGTTCTATTTCGAGTCCGGATTTCTAGCCATTTCCCAGCAGTAAACATTCTGTTTTTCACTATGACGCCTTTATGAAAATTGAATTCCAGAGACGGTCTGTGGTCCAAAATAGACCACAATTCAATAGATATTGTTAATTCTTAGATCTCTACTGTTCAGTGGCCTACCTTTCTCTTACTGCCGGTTTCCTCCAATTGTTCAATGTATTCACTCTTCTGAATGACAAAAACGATGCGAGCATTGAGAAAAGCGAGGCAGAAGAAAGGAATGTAGACGGTGATGATCGTACGGGCGAAGAATCTGAGGGAGAGAGAAGGTTACTCATTCATTTATCATGTCAGGGGTGCATTAGTTTCACTCCACTATTGGCCGTATCTCCCCAACAATTTTAAAGTAATCAGAGACTCTTATAGAAAGGAGACAATTTGTGCAACGCCGAAATTTTGATGTTTTGTTTCCAGCCTCGTTTCAGATTATCTATCGAGTATTGGGACAAGATGAGATAGCAATGAACACTTTCCCACGGGCAAATTGAAGTTCTCACAACCTCAAGATCCTCTCGAAATTCGACACTTTCACGTGGAAGAAACTAAAAAATAGAAAAATATAAACTCGTGCCCCTCAATTTCTTTCTTCCAAATGATTGCTCTTATTTCTCTTATTTTTAGATCTCCCCCAAACATTTCAAGTCATCAGCGACTCTTATAGAAAAGAGTCAACAAGTGCAACGATTAAATTTCTGATGTTTGGTATTCTGCCGATTCCCTTTCGATTTCTCAAATTCTCTACCAAACAAGGCGTGAAAACGTGTGGAAACATTTTGGTTGTGCATTCGGTTGAATGACTCGAGGAAATCACAGGAACTCACGAGAATTGCGTCAAGGAATGACACAACAAACGAAAATAACTATGCATTTCACACGATTCCAAATCTACAGAACAAGTTTTATGCTAAAATAAATATTCTCTCTCCATTTCACACGTTCTTTAGCTCCTAAGGTAGACCGGCCAGTGGTGATTTCTGACCTCCATATTCCATTGTAAATAGGATCAGCTCCCAATGGAGAGAGATTCAAAATATTCTCAAGCATCGTTCCTGCACATTTCTCATTTCGAGTTATCTGAAATTGAATTCAATTCGCCTTTCGCAACAACTGCCGAGTGCTTAAAGGACAGACGTGGATAATTGTATTGCATTGGTTCCTTTCTCCTCTATTCTGGTCTCTCTCTCTCTCTCTCTCTCTCTCTCTCTCTCTCTCTTCCTCCCAATAGTCCATCTCCTGATTCAATTCTCAGCTGACCTTCAACTCAAAAGCCATCGACAACTTAGTCACAATTCCCAGCACGACACTTCCAATGGCAATGTAGGGCCGACGTCGATTGAAGCAACTCGAACTAAAGAACTCAGTTATCGATAGACTCCCATCGACTACCGTATACCTCCGAGGGGATACGGTAAGTTGGTATCGTTCGAAAGTAGCAGCAACGATGAGAAATGACTGAGCAGTCATGGCTATGTGAGAGATGGTGATCATTGGAGTCATGTAATTGAACCTGAAGAAAAAGATGAAAATAAGTTGCGATGAATTATCCTCTATTTAGTTGTCTTTACTTCAATGCGACTTTGATTGAATGTATGATAGATATAAAAGATCAGAAATGAAACAGAATTTGATGCAAATATTTTCCATAATCAATATACATAGTATGCGTGTTATGGCTTCTTCTCTCCGTTCTTTCATAGACCTTTCATTCATAGATTGACCAACCATGCATTGAGAAGGAGGGGAGATTGCATCATATCAGCCAGAAGATTGAGAGACATGAGAGGAATGTACGAAGAGGAGATGAAGATGTCACACGCAGCAAGAAGGCCCAAATACAGCATGGGAGAGGAACGGAAGGAGTATCTGAAGAGAGAGAGGAGAGAGATCAAAGATTAACTTGATTCAGTTCTAGATTAGATCAAAAGAAGTGATATCCTGGTGTTCTCCAAGGTGTTCCCAAGCCTGAAACCAATTTGGAATTGCACACCGGTGTATTCTAAGTAAATATTGTTTTTGGTCAAACCACTTGTCTCGCGAATATGCCCATATGCCATCAATGCCTTCAATTCCCCTGACCATCGGGGCTCTTCAATCCCCCTTGTATCTCTCATTCTCAATTGCTCTGTGTGTGGGAGTGTTCGAAATGAGACTCTTCTTCTTCTCTTATTTCGGGTTTCTCTCGACCCAAAATGGGAGCAATCAAAGTGGACGTCACAATGACGATTTGTTGACTGTGCAAAACGAATAAAAAGGAAATTCACTCAACGAATACAAAGAGTCCAGAGAATCTAGGACAGAATCTTGGACAAAGTAAATCTGAACCAAACCAATAACTGCCCGATCATTTCTCATTCGAGACCATTTCTCTAGTTTCGAAAAAAAAGGGCGGTCATTATTCTTACGGGGCCAACCCAAGCCTGTGGTTAGCAAATGAGCCTAGAAAGTTCGAAAAGATTTGGGATGAGTGTCTGTGAGAAAAAAGAAGAAGAAGAGGAATAAGGAAGAGGAAAAGAAGGGAGAGGGACGAGGGGGGGGGTTCACAGATTGCTTACCTTCTTAGTAGAAGATAGCACAGAAAGGCGTTCTCGACTATTGAGATGAGAGCGATTGTCGTCCCGATTCCCGTTACTAGAACGAACCTGCAGAAATATTTTTCGAATTTCAAAACAATCGATAAATGACAGTGACAGTAACCCTACCGTTCCGGGAGATATTCGGGGGCCGTGTAGACGCACGAATCCATAGGAGATGGCTGCATTTCAGAAGGAATCACTTCGTTTTCCATCCTATTTCATCTGACTTCACATTCTAATCATTCTTTCGTAATTTGAATTTCGCGGGAGAATCACAAAAATGGAGGGAAATGACGATTTAAATGTCGTAGTTGAGTGATAAATGTGGAACTAAACGAATTCGTCTGCAGCGGATGGACGATAATTATCAGTTTAGAGACGACGAAGACGAATTTGAGAGAGAGAAAGAGAGAGAGAGGGAGAGAGAGAGAGAGAGAGATAGAGAGAGAGAGAGAGAGAGAGAGAGAGAGAGAGACGGAAGGATTCAGAGAGAAGAGACTTCGTAATGAGCAGTGCGTAGATACAGAAGTCAAAGAGACGGAGGATGAAAAGAAGAATGAGAATGGAATCTGGAGATGAAGAGAATACTGCACATCTGACAGTGACAGTAATCGAAGGAGGAGGAAAGGGAGGTAGGGGGAAGGGAGAAAGGGGGAGGAGAAGGAGGACGAGGAGGGAGGAAGGGAGGAAGGAGGTGGTAGGTCAAGACTGGATAGAGACTCTAGAAGACAAGTTGTGCTCAAACAACGTCGTGTCTACAAAGGGAGGTGTTTAGTGTGGTGCCTTCGGAGTAAATTGGTCTCTTTGGATTCAAAGGATAACGGGAAGAGTCCTTACAGGGGGGAATAAATCTACGAATTCAGAAATATTGGCTACAGAGCGATTTTTAATGTCTAATCGGTAGGAGACACGAGGCATATTTAGACTTTTAAGGTCGTCGTTAGGTAGCCTAGACATCTGGAGTCGTAGACTTTTTTTCCGTGTGATTAGAGGTAGGTCAAAATGAGACTCGTATTTTAATTGGAGTAATCTCAGCAGTGAGGGAGTTCTCAATGAATTCTTACGACGCGAAGAAGAGGATACACAATTGTGTCGTCGTTGAAGACGATTCTACTGGGAAGGATTGAGGAGAGTGGGAAAAGGGGGAGGAGAATCGAGATCCCCCCCAGCCAGCCCCCTCAAGGAGAGATCGAAGAGAGAAAGAGAGATGACCATAGGAATGACCTGAAGAGATAGGAAATACAAGAAAAGGAAGTAAAGAAGATTTGATTCCGACGGAGAGATCAATTGAGTGTTGTGTCAAAAGATGAACGAGACTGAGAAAGGAATGAGATGAGAAAAAGAGAAGGAAGGAGCCTCCTTGTTTACTATAATTTAGGCATTTTTATGAATAGTAACCAGCGAAGAGGAACGAGCGAGAAAAGAGAAGAGAAGACACGAGAGTTCTATTGAAGGGAGAGGGAAAGGGAGATCGAATGACGGAAGACGAGAAGAGTTTCTACGTCAATTCAAGTTTAACGATGAGTTACTGATTCCAAATCTGCAGAAAGGGGTCAGGGCGAGACAGTGCGTTAAAGTGAGAGAGTTCCTCTCAATTTTACACGCTCTCTCATTCCCATCCCCTTTCTGGTTGACCGGTATGTGTAGTTGATGAGGTAGAAAACGGGGAGAGATAGTAGTTCTTGAAGAGAAGTTAAAGGAGAACTGTCCTTGATTGAATTCTGCCATTTCCGACTGTTTACTGTCAATAAGTGAAGCCGTTGGAAGAGGGAAACGAGGAGATGAAGGGAAGTGAGAGATGTACTTTGTAATGAAGAAATGGACTGAGAAGTGGATTGCACGAATCTTGTGATCGAAAGAATCGAAAGATGAATGATTGAAGGAAAAAGATGAAAAGTTCATGGGAAAGTAGGGCGAGAGTTAGAGAACTTAGAATATTCAGGGATGTTGTGACGGTCAAAATACTACTAAATGACACGAATCCTTCGTTGAAATGTACTTAGAATGAAATTTCAAGAGAATGTCGATAAAGAGGACGCAATTTGAATGAATGGAAGGGCAAACGAAGTCCTTTCTCATCTCATTTTTTTAGCTGAAAGGCAAACAATTAAATACGAAGAAACGAGGTTTGTTATGGTTTGCAACTCTAAATGCGTGGGATCGAATAAACTCGGACGAGTAAACTCTGTAGATAGAAAATGTTGATTGACGTGATTGTTGGCCGGAAGTTGACGACTTCCATTGACTAACTCAACAATGGAACAAAATGCAGAGGAGACGTGAAAACCTTCGGAAGTTGCTTTGTTTTCTCCTTTCTACTCATTCCAAATCGTTTTCTTGACTGCAAAACGTCACGCCAATAAATCATTCCTCCCGTAGCTAATTCCTGTGGTGAATATCGCGATGACTACAGATATAACGCTACAAATTATTCTATACGAATAGATAATAGACGCATTTATATAGATGGAAATGCTAAAACGTGTCAAATCTAACACTAAATCTCCGTTGTCTCAATCAAAGGTGGAGACAAATGAGAGACCGGGGAGAAATCGGGCAAGAAGCCAATTAGAAGGGTGTAAAAAGGTGTCATAAATCGTCTGCTGCTTCAACTTCTCCATTCCACCCCTTCTTCCCTCTAATTATATTCACTCCAGTTAAAGTTTTCTTCAAAATCGTAGACACGTGTAATTTGTGTGCAGAAGCTACGGTTCCTAACTTTAGTCTCTTTTGACGGTTCTCTTTTGGAAAAGAGACAAAAGAAGATTCTACAAGGAGAAGTCAGAGACCGGAGAGGAGATAGCAACAATGTGTATCTCCAGATTGTAGGGACCATGTTTTCCCCTTGCGGACACACACAGAAAACCGCCGTAGTATTGAATGCCCCAAGGTGTTTCTTCTCCCTTTCGTCGGTATCTTTCTTCTTCTCCCTCAGTCTGTTTGCAGTCAAATGTAATGCGAATTGAAAGTGATAAGGGGCGGGGAGGGAAAGCTTCGACTGAGTTGAGAGTGCCACACAGAATATGTGTAGAGACGGCAGAGAAAGGACTAGAAAGGTACAAATGCCTCCAGGATCTATCGATTATCCGTCTCTATGGCCGACGCACAGCTGTGCACCTCTAAGTTGGCATCAAGCGGTTCCTCAAGTTGTCCCCAGGCCGATACCAACTTGGAGATCAACTTAATATTAACTAGGGGTCGCACATCGGTGTGCAAATAAGGACTCGTATCCACTACTGTTCTTCAACCGGTTGACACCATCTCCCCAGACTCTTTCAATCAGTCCTTTCTTCATCCCACTTCAGTTGCAGTCCGTACCATCACTTCTCCTTCTTCTTCTTCCTCTTCTTCTTTCCATCGTCGTCCCAGCTGTCGTTTCTACTTCTTCTTCTTAGTCATTTCTCTCTACAATCGTAATCGAAAGAAAGAAGAAACAGAAAGAAGAAGGGGGAATTCAGGTGGCTCCAGTAGACACCCTGTCTCCCCCCCCCCACTCGAGTCTCCCCTGTTCAGTCCTCTCTATTTGCTCTCATGGCTCGCCAGCTTCTAGTCAGTGTTTACTAATTATAATAGTACATCTAACCGACACCTCCCCTCCCTCTCCTCTCTCTATCGGTCCTTCCCCTTTAGACGCCCTCTCTCCCCTCTTGCTGATACGATTCTCAACAGCTTTATGGGATGATTTCATTCTCTCTTATCACTATACCCTTCTCACCCGCCAATTATTCGTCAGTGAATTACAACCACTTCTACTGTAAATTGCCTCCAGTAATCTCCCTTCAAAGTGTCAATCACTCCTATCAGAGAGATAAGTAGACACTCATTGTTGCAGTTTCGATGAGATTGATGGCCCTTTCGAATATTCTATTGACTATAGTGCACATGATCAGGCGGGAAAATTTGATCACTGACCCCGGGAAAAGCTGAATTATGTAACGGAGCTGATCTCACAAAGTGCGATCAACTTGCCACATCACTGTTGGTTTAGAGAAGTCAAGTGATATCTTCTTATTCTGATGTCCCATCCATTGAACTGTAGTACAACAAACCCTCTCTGCAACCCTCCATCTTCTTCTCTTTTCTCTCTTCAATCTAATCACTTCTTCATACTTCTTCTCTCGCCCCTCCCGATGGTCAATTGGCACTATAATCCCTGTACTACACGTATAGCCATGTACTACCGTACAAATCATGCCCTACCGTATCCAATGATGTCTTATCGTACCCAGTCATGCCTTACCGTGCCCATTCATGCCCTACCGTACCTAACCATACCCTACTGTACCCGAACATGTCCTACCGTATCCCATGTGTTTCCTAGAGTGACCTACCGATGAGTCACCCGTTGATCCCTATCGGGAGCTATACAAGCTCGTCTCTCTCTCTCTCTGGGGCGACATAAGGTAGATCTGGCATGGATCAAACAGAGATTACTCCTTCCTCTCGTCTCTCTTCTTCTCCTTTTGTCCTCTAAACAACCGTGCTCTCTCTAGTGTTTCTATCGCCCTTTCTTTCACTATTCCTGTAATCCTTCTTGATAATACCAATCTAATGTCATTGTTTCAGATGAAATCACTGTTGATCCTCATTTTGTTATCATGTGTCTCTGTCACTTATTCTAACAGTGTTCTTCGACCACGGCCACAGGTGAATTACTATTTGATTAATGCCTAGAGAAATAACTCTTAAATTTGTAATTTAGTTTGTTTTTTTTTGTAAAAAAATATTGTTTTGTATTTAGTATTATGTTTTAGTATTTTAGCATTATTTTACATTATTATATCAGTATTTCTATTTTAGAAGGACGTCGTTCCCAAACTGCCTCATCTATCTCGATCGGAGAAATGGAATCTGATCCGAGAGTCTGGACAGGATCCAACTCATAGAAGAAGAGTCTCCAAGGGAGAAAGGGCTGAGAGAGGTTAGTTCAGTTTAAAATTAGTTTGCGACGAGACTGTTTGAGTTCACTGGGAATCGAATGGCGACTCTGACGACGTTGCAAATGCTCAGTATATTCGGTTGATTTTCGTCTGAAGAGCGAGATAGAGGAATTAACACAATAGATATTGATCAATAATATATCTCTTATGCTATTCTAAAAGATACCCCGATATATTTGCATTCCTCTCATCCTAAACCACTCTCATATTCTCAGCCCGTCGAGTAGCCCCATGGCGTCGTCTCCGTCCAATCGATGAACAACTCCCTCGTCCAACTCGACCTCCAAGGGCTCTTTCCATCGGAGATTGTCCCAACAAATTCGATGCTGTCACTACAGGTACACATTTATGTGTTTATTCGTTTGAAGGATGTGAGGAAATTAAAGAAATGAGGAAGAATAAAAGATTATCTAAATTGAGGTAGAAAAGGTGGGTAGGATGTAGGCTAGTCAACGAAACACGATTTAGGTACCCACACTTCTTCCTTTTCCCAGAATTATCTTTGCAATTCCCTTTGAACTCTGACCACTTACTCTGTGATTCTTTCTCTGTTCACAACTTGTCTTACCTTCGCTTGAGAGAGAGAGAGAAAAGAGTACAAACGGTGTGTTCTGGAGGGGGAAATGAGATCTTTCCCCTTTTGTTTCTGTTTGATCGACGTGTGGGGTCCCATTGTGATTATATGAAGAAGAGATACGAGAGACACGAAAGGAAATGATCGAGATCTGTAGTGTTGTTAGATCGAATAATTCTATTTGCGAAAAGAAATAAAATAATATGCTAATCGCGAAAAAAATCTAAAAGCACTTGATATCAGTGAAGAAAGAAGGAGCAAATGACTACAATTAGAGAGATTATCGATTGAGGTTCAAATGGGCGGACGTATCTCTTCGCGGGCGAAAGAGTCTTCCAGAGTTGGATTGAGGATGGTCTACCACAGAAGGTAAATAATCATTAGAACTTACTATTATTGCAAACTCTTTGTCTGTCTGTCTGTCTATCTGTGTGTGTGTCTGTGCGTGCGTGCGTGTTGGATTATTATTGATAGATTACCCCCAATTAATTCGTTGATGTTATTGATTCCCTTCTCTTTCAGGCGTCATTCGCCGTCACAGAAATGTTCAGTGGAGGTCCCTCGAGAGTCTCTGCAGTCTCTACGAATACTCGATCAGGAGTGACTACTCTCTATTATGGAAGAAGCTCTTATCGATTCAGATGGAATGAAGAAGCACAGAGATTCCATGTGAGACCAGTCAAATGATGTATGAGAGCACTTCCATGACTCTTATCTACGTGTAGAGATCCCCTCACAATGATCATTCCCTTCTCCCCCTCCAATACTATTATTTATATTTTCACGGTGAAACGAACTGTCATTTTTCCAGTTGAGAGAATTGCGTGGCTCTAGAAAAATAATCAAAATAAAAAGAAGGAACATTAACATGAATGTAGAAAGGGAAAAATCAGTGAAAAAAAATTATCTAAGAAAGATTTTGAGCGGCGTGCCTCCAAAATTAGCAGTTTTGTAATTTCACTTCGTCCATTTTCGAGAGTGGGGGTAGGAGTGCAGACTGACTGTAGTATGAATGTACGTCCCTGATTCGTCATTTTGAATGATTCAGATCGATATCTCACATGGTAGACAAAATCACGTGCAAACACAAAGGAAACAATGCGAAAAGGGAGAAAAATGACAGAAAAACCGAGAGAAATAATAAAATTGGAATTAAAAATAGATACGCAAACAATGGAATATTGTAGATCGCTCGTAACTCTCCGAAGAGTCTCAACAACAACATCACACTCACACCATCGTCAGCCTTCGAATGGGATGGACACCAAGTGTTGCTTGATGTGAGTCTCTCTCTCTCTCTCTCTCTCTCTCTCTCTCCCATTCAATTAACACCTCACAAAACACAACTGACGGGTGTTTCTCACTCATGTCTTTCTAGTCTCAGAATAACAAAACGAGAAAGCAACACAATAAAAATACTGGGGAAGTTTCAAAAAATGCTATGAATAAGACTCACAATTTAATGAATTGAAGCAGATTGAGATAATTATTCGCTATGACTTTTTAGCATCTTTTATACCAATGATTGATATTATCAATGGCCTTTGCTAATTCGTTTCGTGATTCAATTGATGAATCTTCTGTTTTATTGTGAGGATGAATCAAATGTCAGAATGAACCCGTGCAATTTCCATCACATCTATGTTCTGTCTCACATGATTCCGAGCCTATAGAACGGGGTCAGAGTTAGAGAGTGTGCAAGAGTGAGAGAGTCCTTCACGAATTTACATGCTCTCTCAATCCAACCTCCACTATGCAAAGTTGACCGGTCTCTGGAATGATGCGCTCTTCAATTCTATCATTGATTTGAGGGTCCGGTGTTCATAACCTACGATGCCTATTGGAATATCGCGACATTCTCATCGAATACTCTCACTTATTTTCCTGGAATTCCTCGGGATATCGTTGGAATTATTCTCGACAGGGGAAACACCGTATTCTTCTACACAAAGAGGAATACTATCCAGGTACGATTCGAATAAGATAATATAGCATGAAAAGAAGAGAAGGAAATAATGTTGAAAGGATCGTGAAACTTCCGTGAAAGCAAAGCACTCAAACTGTATGAGTAAGAGGAGAGAAATATACCTGATCAATTTTTCCCCTGTTCTGCAAAAATTCACACAAGGAAGTTCGAAAAAATAGAATGGGACGACTTGAGAGAAGAGATGAGGATATATCAGTGCGTTCGCGTAAGGATCGCACAATTCCCAGATTTTTCGGTACAGGGCAAAAATGCACTTCGGGGTTTTTGCAGTTTCCGATAGCCCTATGGATGGCCTATCGATTTCTAATAGTCTCATGTCTTGATTCGCCTCATTTGCATAATTACAGTCTGTCAAATTTTAGCTGTTTTCATTATTTCAATCGCCATTAAGGTAAAAATATAGATAATCACACACATAGATAGTGAAAAATGATCGACATTATCATGCGGACAACATAGTGTCAATGAATTTTTAATTTTTTGAAATTTGCATATTTCATGAAATTTTGACCTCATGTATCTCGAATACTAAGAAAAAAAACCCGCCATATTTTTTATATGTTGTAGATATAGTTGATATCTAACTAATCTGAGTTTATTATTTGATTTCCAGGGGATCCACGTAGTTAAACTCATGAAAAACTGATAATTTCTAATGGAGAGGAACCCCTGATTTTCCCTCATTCCACCCACTCAACCCCGCCCGTGCGGTGAGAAATGAGAGAAGAACAATGGTTAATGACGTCATATTGACTTCTCGGGGTCTCGGGAAATTGTTCCCTGTTTCTATTGATGTCAAAAGCTGGCGAAAAAGCAGATACGGTAACTTCAGTGAGATGATCTAACCTAGATTGATGTCTCGTGCACATTACAGAGTTCTATTTTTTCATAAATAGTTTATATGACGTCATAAAGCACTTTTTCCATGCACATTTTGTGTTGACTTTTTCCATGCACATTTTCATCTGCCACTTCTGATGCCTCTAAATGTGCAGTTAAAGTGGCGTATTCTTTTATAGAACATCAAATACCGTAATGAGCAGGAGATATCAATCTAGATGAGATCACCCCACTGTAGTTACAGTAGCTTCTTTCTAGTTATGAGATGAATAGAAACAGGGAACAATTTCCCGAGACCCCGAGAAGTTAATATGACGTCATTAACCATTGTTCTTCTCTCATTTCTCACCGCACGGGCGGGGTTGAGTGGGTGGAATGAGGGAAAATCAGGGGTTCCTCTCCATTAGAAATTATCAGTTTTTCATGAGTTTAACTACGTGGATCCCCTGGAAATCAAATAATAAACTCAGATTAGTTAGATATCAACTATGTCTACAACATATCAAAAATTTGGCGGGGTTTTTTTCTTAGTATTCGAGATACATGAGGTCAAAATTTCATGAAATATGCAAATTTCAAAAAATTAAAAATTCATTGACACTATGTTGTCCGCCTGATAATGTCGATCATTTTCCACTATCTATGTGAGTGATTATCTTTATTTTTACCTTAATGGCGATTAAAATACTGAAAAAAGCTAAAATTTGACACACTGTAATTATGCAAATGAGGCGAATCAAGACATGAGACTATTAGAAATCGGTAGGCCATCCAAAGGGCTATCGGAAACTGTAAAAAAATGAGAGTACAATTTTGCTGTACCGTGGAGGGTGCGATTCTTACGCGAACGCACTGATATGTCCATGTTTTTGTTGCTTGCTCATTGTATAGAACTGTGGAAATCTATTTTTTTTCGAGCACCCTAGAACTATTTCAAGAGCATAGTCGATGTAAAATGTTGGGTTAAAAAATGAGACTCCATCGGGAGAGAGTTCGCGCAGAATATTCAACTTCTGAAAGAAACAAAATGATTTAGAGGATAGCAACAAACTGAAGAACTTTTCGAGGTTCTGCGAAAATGCACACTAGGGACTTCACTAAAGATAGAATGACACGTTTTGGGAGAACAGCTTTCATATATGAAAATATATCTTCTCGAATTGGAAATTGATTGAATCCAAACTGAACAAACATTCGATAATTCGTGTTTTCAGGTGTACGATCGAGTCAAACACAAGACATCAGCTGAATTTCCCATTGGAGTCAGTGATTATGCCGGATGTTTCCGTTGAGAGAATCACTATATCTCATAGGCACCAAGTTTCCCCACTCTAATTTTGTCATCGTATCGAACTCTCTTACAATCGACCATCAAATCTCCTCAGTGGGAAATAAGTCTACAGCTCTAGACTTCTGGGCTGCCGTGCGACGACTTTCAAAGTTTAAACGACTCGCTTCCCTGTGCCTTTTAGACTTTGAAGTCGTCGCTGGCCAGCTTAGACTTATGGAATCGTAGACTTATTTCCCCGTGAGTCCCCCATACACTCCAGAATCTTGAGTATCTCTGCCGGTGGCTGCACTAATAACTTAATTTTGTTTGTTTTAATAATAAGATTAAGTATCTATTTATCACTTCCCTCTATCATCTACCCTATCACTTATCTCCTTTCCTGCCATCTCTCAATTTCGTCCGTTCTTCTCATACGTGTCTTTCTTCCCTTTATTGTTGATTTCTCAGATAAACTCTTGCACGAAAAGCCATCTAATCTCAATAGGAATCTCGACCTTGAAGACACGGCGGCTAACTCCCATAAACTGTACTATTTCCCTTAGCTCCAAATACTCAAGCAGATCTCAAGGCTATTCAATGCCAGCTCAGTAGACAATATTGTGTTGATCGGTTTGATCACTCAATGTTCACTTCTCTCCTCTCATCGTTTATTATCGTTTCTTCTCGCAATGGCAGATTCAGATCAGAGATACGGTACAAGTTGGCGAGATCACAAATGGATACGGTACTAATCGATAATCTAGTGGAGAGCCATCATCTTCTTGTGCTTGTATCCTCCGGCTGAGATAGAGTTGGAGACAACGGAAGAGGAGGAAGAGGGAGAGGTGTAAGAGGCGGTGTGAGAGGCAGAGACCTCCTCCTGCAATCATCATTATGACCGAACGAACTACCGTACCCTGTAGCTTCTATCATATCCTTCACTTACAATGGGGGCGACTTCCTGAGCGGCGGCGACGTAAGAAGACTGAGGGATCTGGGGAGCGGGCTGGGGGTGGGCGGGGGGAGAGTAGGGCTGAGGGGCAGGTCTGGGGGCCTGGACGTATCCTCCTCCGTTGTTTCCGTAAGAAGGCTGGGGCTGGTACACGGGCTGGGGCTGGGGCTGGGGCTGGTACTGAGGCTGGGGCTGGTATTGGGGCTGAGGCTGATACTGAGGCTGAGGCTGGTACTGGGGCATGGGCTGGGGAGGGTACTGTCCTCCTCCACCGCCGCCGCATCCACCTCCGCATCCTCCGCAGGGAGGGGGAGGAGGAGGGGGAGGGGAGCAGCAACCTCCACCTCCACCTCCGAAGAGATTGAAGAGGAATGCAGAAGAGACAGTGAGAAGAGAGAAGAGAACGATGAGAGAATTCATGATTAGATGGTGGAGATGAAGGAAGGAGAAGGACTTATATAGGGAGTAGGAGGAGGAGGGAGGGGAGTGGCGGATGACGAGAGAGGGAGAAGATAGAAGAGATATCAGAGATAGAAAGATATGAAGATCCGATGGAAGACAGAAGAGAAGACTGAGATGGGGGCTTCAACCTTCGATGAATACTTCACTGGAATCAGATTCAGAAGTTCTACAGTGCATCGTATGATGTCATATCTCCTGCATACTTCCGTTTTTTCTCCTTTCTTTTCTTCAATTCAGCTTCATCTCGTCTCTCAATCAGTTTGATCCCAAGCTGAACTCGACCGTTCAGCGAAAAATATTGCAAGTTAGCGTAGGAGAGATGGAGAAGATAAAGTGAGAAGCATTAGTCAAAACAAAAGTAACGATAACTGAATCTCCTATAGACAACGTCTGAGTGAAATTAAGTGTTTAAAATTGTATAGTAATTCGCGGCTGTTAGCGAATTTCCCCTCTCTATTTACCAATCTTTGGTACCCATATTCCTGTGATCATTCATAATCTTTTTCTCTGTTTTCAATGTAGTCACTGTAGTCAGTATTAGATCGTATGTAATCACCAAGATTATAATTTTTAATTGTATTGCTAAGTAAATCGAAAAACGATTACATTCATTCCTCGCAGTTCAGTCTAACTCTAAACTTCTTTCCAAGATCTTATCGTAAAATAGAAGTTCTTCTCCAAGTTCTCTAGATTGTATTCAGAGAGCTCTAAAGTCGACCTTGACTTGAATAGTGAGTAGAATACTTTATCCCATTCAATCTCCAAGTGTAAAATCGTTCCCATCAATCTCTCCATGGGATAAAACTGAATTGGTTGAGTGGGCGAGACAAAAACTACACTTCCGAAGAAAGAATAGTTTACTTTTTTCTCCTTTTTTTCGCGTTTTCCCCTCCAAATGCCCTTCTCCCCAGAATTCCCCTTGTCCGACTCCCACCACGAAAAGCCTGTCTCCCTCCCCTCTCTCTACGGGGGAGAGGCAGTGTACACATTGATGGTCCCTTCAGAGAGAGAAGAGGGAAGAGGGAAGAGGGAAAGAGAGACAAAGAGAAGGAGGACCCATTGAAGGATTAGTGGAAGCAGTAGGAGAGTAACCAGTACTGGAGTCTGCCAACCACAATGACTCTCCCCCAGGTTAGTTATCTATATTAAATCAATACTCATTCAATGAACCAGTAGAAACTCAAAAAGGAAATTTCTCCTATGTGCGCACTACGATTTAGTAACAATCAAACGGGGGGTATCCCTAGAATAGTTCCTCTAGAATCCATTTCTCAAAGAGTGGCATGGTAGTCATGGAAGGTGGTTGTCCTACTCCCACTTCCACTTTTGTTGTTAGTCCACAAAAGAGGAGAATTCCCATTGTGAAATAGTCCCTTCCGTTCTTCCCAATTTCACTCGAAAACAATTTCTCTCTTCATTCCTCTCATGTCTCTTCGTCTCCTCTCGGGTAAATTCCATCTCCTTCTTATTTCACTACAAAGTTTCCAAATGCGAGACGGTGTTGTCCTCTCGTACTCAGTTTTTGCACTGTATTGTGGTGTGATATCACGATGCACCCACGAGAACTTTCTAATTTATTTACGAACTGGAACTGGAAAGCACGAAAAAGTAAGGAAAAGGATCACTTGCATAAAAATTTGTTTTGGTGGGATACGCATGATTCTAAAACTGCATAAAATGGTGACGGTGAGAGTGCATAAAAATGATATAGTCTCTCTCGATCTCTCCCCAACTGCCTTTCTGTAGAAGTAGTCTTTCGGTTGAACGATGTGGGTAAACTTTTGCAGAACATTTGTGAAAGTATCCAAACATGATTATGGCCTGAGGCAATCGATTGAATTGTCATCTTCAGGAGAAGGGCTACGACTACGGTGCAGCAATCATTCATTGGGCGGCGGGGGGAGTGATGCTAATCTCTCTCTCACTCATTCTTCTCGTAGTGGGCAACATGATCTACACCAGTGTCACAGACAAAATCGTCTTGAGGGAACAGGTAGAATACACGTTTCCAGTTTTCAAGGGTGATGGCATGTTTTGGAACCGCAGTTTAGGAACCCGAAAATATAGAAATTTCGAAAGTATATGATGTTGTTATAATATCCCAAACAAATCCTAGAAAAAAATATGTTTAACGTTGCAAAGCGGCAGTTCCAAAACCTCCTTTCACCATTCAAAGAGAATAAATCCATAGTGAATTGCCCGAAATCCTTGTTATTATCCATTTTGTGTGTGTGAAGACCCGCCCTTGAGACTTTATGGAGACTATTCGGACACACGAGAGAGTATGACGATATGAGAGAGTGGACGACAACGAGAGAGCGATAACAGTGACTCATTTCCCCTCTTTTTCCGCTGTAAACCAGGTTGACATCTGTGGATGGAGGGAAACGTCATGTGAATGTACGTCTATTCCCGTCTTCACTTCATATATTTCCAGTATTCATTGATAGTCGAGAGAAGTGAGAGAGAATCAAAAGACAGAGAAACAACTAGTCATTTCCAGTCGATTCAATCGCTCTTTCCACTCAATCAATGATTCATTCGACCATTTGCTCATTTCAGAAACGTCGTTGAATCTTCCTTCTTCTTCCACTATGCCTTCACTACTTGCTCCGTACGTTTTCATCTTCATTTTAACTTTTAAAACACCTTTAAAAGTACTCAAATCCATTTCGCAACCTTTCTTTCTAAAAAAATGCCGCTTATCTTCCTTTTCCCCTAATATTCGCACTTGTTCAGACAAGAATCAATAGATGTGTCCCTCGATGGATCCTCCATTCCTCTTTCTCCTCTTGGTAAGGACACTCTAATCCCCTTTCCCTCCCACGCCTCTCGTCCCTCATTCACAATAGAGAGGGAGGGTGAAATCTCCCCTCTGATCCTCCTTTGAGGCTGATGTTCAGTCGAGATTAACAGATATTCGATCACTTCGTTCATAGTTACCCTTCCAATTGTGATCTACCTTCAGTTGATGATAGGACGTTGTGGAGCTGCCGTTTAGGAACACTCAATATTTTCCCCAAGGATTTGTTTGGGATATGTTTCAGAACATTTGGAAACTTTTATATTTCGGGTTCCTGAACGGCAGTTCCAAAACGTTTATTCTAACTATGGCCCTCTCAATTATTGATCGATTTCATAATAACTTTTCTTCTATCCTTCAGATCTTCCATCTTCCTCAATGCAATCAACTTCCGTCACTCAATCGATGCAAGGGGGAACATTTAGATCGAGAAGACGAATGAACAGAACGAACTCGTGAGTTTACCTTGTCTATCCATGGTGATTCCTTTTGGAACGACCGTTTAGGGAAAAAAAGAAAAATGTTCTGAAACGTACCCCGAAGAAATACAGGAAAAATATATTTAGGGTTCCTAAGCGGCTTTTCAAATCTATCAGTTCATCCAATCATCTAATCTCTTCTCCTCCTTCAGACTTGGTCTCATTCGTCGTTTCTGTACATGTTTCTCTGGTGATTCGTCCGAGGACGAACTTCCTTCGTCCTCTCAACGACCGAATCACACACTAACGAGGTTAGTCAACTGAATGTAAAGAAAGATCCACAGTATCCCAAGATATTCCCTTTCAGACCTAATAGTAACTAAACATCGCAAATTGACTAAAACTCCGTCGATTCAGGAATTCCGAGGCTCCAATCCACAAAATAGTGGAGTTCACATATGAGTTGGTGCCTGATATGGACAAGATCCTCGCAGCTCCGTATTATTGGGGAAGAATGGACAGATTCCAGGCAGAACAACTACTCAATGAGGAACCAGAGGGTTCGTTTGAATTTCATCACTGATAACTCCATCTATACAAACACCCGACAATTTTGCTTTAGATGCACGCGTTTGGGAAACATGTGCGCAAATAGACGAAACCACATTAATATTTTTGCTTACATTTTCACTTTACAAACGCATATGAGGCTGTTCGCGTAAGAATCAATAAAAACGATGTACACTGAAAATGAAATCTATTCTCAAAATGTGGGCACTTACGTTTTCGAGGGTGCTGATCATCATGGTGACGATCATTTTTCATTTAACTCATCGGCTGAAGCGTACTGTAACTACCGTTTTTGAAGCTACATCGCCATATCTCATGAACCTGTGAACGAATTTCAATGAAAATATTTTTCTAGGGGTAATTTCACTCACTGATAACGATGTGATATTCAAATTCAATTAATATGATACACGCCTAATTTCAAAAATGTGATTTAGTATACCTTCAACCAGAATCGTGATTGACATGTATAGAAAGATGCGCCTTATGCTAGGCTTTCAGAATCGTATGCTACATGCATAGTTCAAGTGTACCGTTCTACCACTTCACTGTCAATTTAGTCGCCAATTTCTCCATTAATTGACCGCACCGTTGTGCGCGCAATGAGAATGAGAGTGAGAAATTTCAGATAGACAATAGAAATTGTCAATTTGCCATGGCCTTTCTAGGCATTTGTCAATAATTGCGGTCAATCAATGGAGAAATTGGCGACTAAATTGACAGTGAAGTGGTAGAACGGTACACTTGAACTATGCATGTAGCATACGATTCTGAAAGCCCAGCATAAGGCGCATCTTTCTATACATGTCAATCACGATTCTGGTTGAAGGTATTCCAAATCACATTTTTGAAATTAGGCGTGTATCATATTAATTGAATTTGAATATCACATCGTTATCAGTGAGTGAAATTACCCCTAGAAAAATATTTTCATGGAAATTCGTTCACAGGTTCATGAGATATGGCGATGTAGCCTCAAAAACGGTAGTTACAGTACGCTTCAGCTGATGAGTTAAATGAAAAATGATCGTCACCATGATGATCAGCACCCTCGAAAACCCTAGATTTTCTGATTTTCAGAAAATCGATGTACGAGGTCCTTCAGACAAATTGTTGATCCTTACGCGAACAGCCTCATATATTAAAAGTATTTCATTGTTTTGTGTATCCGTTATCAGTAGACACTGTTATCAGTAGAACTGCCAATGGAAACTCGTTACTTTCTTCTCTCTCAAACTCTTTTACTCGTTAGTTCCACCGGAAATCAATGAAACAGTTACTGCAAACGGTCTCGCTTACCTTAACAAGTTTGTCAGCTCGGTGAGATAACCCTCTCTTACTCCTCCCTACTTTTGAATTTTTGCAGCGGAAAAGAGCTAGGAAAGGTGAAGGTCGAAATGAAAATGAGAAATGTCAACTTCCGTTCGCATTGAAGTGAGAAAAATCACGGAGAGTTAATGGGTGAGATATTGATTGAATTTCAGGCACTTTCCTCCTACGAGACTCAGCTCAACCAGAATTTATCTTCTCCGTCTCATTTAGAAGATACAAGAGAACTCTCCATGCGAGGATTGAACAAGTGAGATAATATTGATTTGAGAAAAGAGAAACATTGTTTTTGTGGATCTCCTCTGAGATTTCTAATTCAATCATAAGCGTAATTATTTATTAAATTTTCTTAGAATGCCTTGTTTCCACTTTGTCACATTCTTATTTTGCTAAGGCCGTGTTTTACTAAATGCGAAAACAAACAAAAAACGTAAAAGCGCGAAATTCAAAAGCCAATAATTGCAAAAATTGCAATATATGCAATACAAGCTTTTTCTTGCAGGCCAATGGTTCATTCGGTTTCGATATTCTGGACCAAGCTGCGTTCCGCGCACCCAACATCACTCAACTCATTGAAAATTACAGTGACCCCACAAGGTTCAGTACTCTGTCCTCATACTGTACCCTATTCCTTCTTCTTCAGATGTCTCTTCTTCGAACCTCAACTCACCAATCCCCTTCATCGTGAGAATGCCTTCTCTCTCCAGGTTTGAATCGATAGTCCTACAGTAACCCCTATCTTCCGTTCAGGAACTGTCTCGTTCCGTGGTAATGTCTCGTATTCGCTACAAGGACATCAACCATCTTCCTCTTCCTTCTTATCTCCATGATTATCTCAGCGAGTATCATTTCTCAGTTCCCGTGAGAACAATTCGACCCCAGCCTTCCCCCAATCCTTCTTCGAGGGTTTGATCTACCCTTATAATTATCAATTATCGATCAACATTTCTGTTTCTTTCACATTGCCATCATTAGCACGCATACTCAATCATAATGTTTACTCACTTTATCAACCAGCTTTAACTATTTCAAGGAAATCATCGGTTAGCTCAGCTATTAATCGGTCTATTCGCATAAATGTGTTGTACTCGCAATTATATTACAGGGTATACCAATCAGTAGCTTCGTTCAATTTTACATAGGGCAACTTCACAATGGGATTCTGTTAGAACAGAAGGGAACTCAACTTCAATCTGTAGACAGAAGATAGAAATGAATCAGAAGACGGGACTTCCTTCTCGTTCATCCATTTCATCTTCTTCTCCCTGAAAATAAGTATTAAATTATCAAAATATGAAAATATCATCATTCATGGAGTCACTTGGCACAAATAAATATGCATACTAACCTTAATTTGGGTCTTCTCTAGACTCTCCTCTCCCTCACCTTCCTCCTCCTCCTCTTCTTCTCCTCTCTCGTCAGGAGTTTCTTCTCTATCAGATTCCTTGATCTCCTCTCCCTGTAAAAATCAATCAATTTCAAAACTTTACTTTTACAAATATCTATCAAATCAAGTCTCACTCAAAAACCTCTTATCTCTCAACTCACATCAATATTTCTACTCTTCAACAGTCCAATTTCGAATGCTCCTTCACATCCGAGGAAAGTGAGTGCAGTGTGAATCGATCTCATCCAACCCTCTCCCGAGGCTCGCAAATCGGGAATCGATTTGAGAAGAGATTGATTACGTTTCGACTGAAATAACACACGTGACTCATCCATTTCATAAATATATTTTCACAGTAATCAGTAGAAATCACACAAGAAAATTAGCACTATCGTTACGATGCACTCGGCACATCGATCTACACGATACCGTAACCCCCGTCTACTGTACCTTTGCATACACAGCAATGTTCTGGAGTGATCGATTACCCGTTTGCACTGCCTTAATCACCGCAATCGCCTGTAATCAAATGTTCATAATCACAATGAATACAGTAATCATTTTTAATAGTCATTCTACGATATTCTTCCCCTCACCTTCTGTGTGATCTGGGAGAAAATGGTTTCGTCCTCGAGGAGAACGAGGAATCCACTGAAACACACATTATATTGAGGATTCTTTCAGCATACTAATTAATAATTTGTAATTATGAGCATCAATTTCATGCTAACGCAAAGATATTTACTTGGGTTTGCTGAACAATCCGAGATATTTCCTTCCTTCTTTAGCAGCCGTTCCAAGTACTCCATTAGATCGAAGAGGAGTCACCCGAAGGAGAAGAGAAAAGAGACAAAAGGCCGATCCAGATTTACTCCTGATTGTGAATTATATAAATATTGATGAATCTGATGACATCTTTGATATATTTCTACCGTGGTGCAATCAATAATTAAAATACTCTACCATAGATTGAGTGTGTCTTCAGTGGACATAGTGTTTCTCGTAGCCATAAATGACTGGAGTGTCGAATTTAGAGTAGAGAAGAGAACTTTGTACACAACTGAGAACGTCTCTCTGAAATTATATGCGATGCGATAACAAAATAGAGGGGGCGTGGCCTGCATGCAATTTTGGCAAAATCAAAACATTTGTTTGATTTGTGAATTGTTGTAAAGAAGTAGGTGACTTACTTATTGAGAGTTGCGAACAACTTTCCATTGAGTTCAGCAGGTACAAAATTGTCGATGGGAGAGGAAATCGAATCCATTCTGAGAAGATAAACAATGTTATCATTTTAAAAACGCAGAGTACAATAATATCGTTGAATTTAAATCATGATTTCAGGTTACAAGGTACGTCAAAAATGACGTAGACAATCGAGATGTTTCCATTTAGATTAGGGAAAATGGACCATTTTCCCTAATCTCGAGAAAAAAAACCTCCAATATTTTGGAATATTCTACCTAAATGCGACAGCCCAACCAAGGTTGATATTTTATACCAACCCTTTCAAAGTACTAGTGTAACTTGAGTGAAACTTGACTCACTTGCTTTTCCTCTTCTCCGTATCTCCCACAAGTGCAGTCAATTGTTCAGTCAACAGCCACAAAATTGCCTTCGGTCGTTCATCCAGAGTACGGTAGGAGAGATACAGTCTACGATCGATAATTAACTACCATGCAAAGAATTTTCCATTTTCTAGAGGATAAATATTCAACATTCGACAATGAATTGTGAAATGAACTCACTCGTACAGTCGTTTTACTGAATTCTTAAAGACAGTTCCCTTCTGAATTTTTCCATCTTCAGTGTTCCATTCACGTTGGAGATACTTGAGACACCAGCGACCTGCGATCGATACAGTGGTGAGCGACCTCCTCGGATCCGAGGGGGTACCCCGATTCCAGAAAAATAAAGTGCCCGTAGCTGCTCTAACTTAGTCAAATTGAAAATTTCGCGGTCCCGCAATTCCTTGTCCCGTCGAACACTACACTATACACGAAAAGATGGTCGAAAAATATTACGTATGAAGCTCGTAGGAAATGCGCATTCGCATATTTCGCAATAGCGGCACCCCGATCCGAGGGGGAGCGCTCATCACTGGATCGATATGATTACAGTAATCTTACATATCTTAATCTCTCAGTCAATATTGCTTACCCAAACTCTCATCCGTTTCTTCATCTCTTCCCTCTATCGCGTAACAACATTCCATCACAGCCACTGCACAGTCAATCGATGGAACACTCTGAATTACAGTAATGAAATATGATCAATAAATAATATACCGTACTTCGGCCACGCCTAGCAAGAACCTGAGTACTGTAGCTTCTGCATCGTCGGTATCCGATTCTTTCTGTAAATGAAATATTGAACCGGAAAATGTAGAAATCGATTTGCTAAAAAATATATCGAATTAAGTACAAACCTGTGAATTGGTTGCTTCGAGAATCTTCTTCTCAATAATCATCATCAAATTTCTCCTCTTGTCCAATCTTCTCTCAGTCTCATCTTCTGCAGTATTCACGACATCTTTCCTGCAAAAATTTGATGAATATCGTCGATTTCTGCTTTTTTTCCTCAGGAGTGATGGAAATTACGAAATGAAATAGAAGAGAAACTTGCGATGTGAAAATCTCCGTAAGTAAAGTAAGACAATTCTTGAGCATCGTCGCCATTTGATTGTTCATATCGACTGCATTATCACGGATTGCCTCAACATTCATTAGCATAGCATCAGTCTAGCTATTTGAATTGGATCCTATTTGTGTTCTATTCCAAAAAAATGCACTCTCGAGGTCAGGGCATGACGATAAAGTAATTTCCTTTGTTATACAAAATAACGATCTCCATTAATTACCTCGACAATTACAGCATATCTCAATCCAATTTTAAAACACATAATATTCGACTGAGTAACTATTTCATATTCTGACTTGACTCGCGTCGACATCTCTGCAGTAGTGAGAGGCAGAGATGAGAAGTTGAATGATGGGAGCAGTGGAGGAGAGAGTCAACTTCCAGATTGATGATGAATCACCGTGATAATCAATCGATGGAGGATCCAAAGGGGAACCACGGGTCTCAATGTTATTTTATGATGAAATATATCGTAAGAATAAATATTTATACCCAATTTTCCAGGAATATCTATAGTCACTATGAGTGTTGGGCACTCGAAATGGCCTTTGTTCCAAACCAATCAGCGAAACAAAAAATGAAGACCGGACTGTAGTCATAACAATGTTCTTTTAGTTTCCAAGTGGTCATCTAGTTTCTGCAACTAATATCGGGATACGAGTATAAACGTACACTCCATGGCACAGCTTTCTTCTCTTTCTTCGGTAGAGTGACTTTGACAATCCTCAACAGATTGTCGAGTAGATAAATGGCACGTATCCTCTTTCCCACTTGAAGCTGAATGATAGAGAAATATAGCGGATCACGAGGATCAATCGATACCTTGATCAGCTGAACTACCGTACTCATCTTGAAGGGACAGAATATTGTAGTGAGGGCAGACAGTGGAACTCGCTTCATCCTCTCTTCACTGTAATATTTCAATAAACTGTCAATACCGTTTAATACCCATATCATGAATCGTGAACTATTTCATGATCAAATTTTGTGATCCTGAATTAGTTCACGATCCATGATCGTCTAATCTAGTATATCGTACACAATTCCTTCCTTCTCCTCTTCTTCATTATCATCTTCCCTCTCCTCTTCTTCCTCCTCTCTTTCCTCTTCTCTCTCTTCTTCCTCTTCTTCTCCTTCTCCAGTCTTCTTCTTCTTTCTTCCTCCCTTCGCTTTCTTCTTAGTAGCAGGACGTTTCTTTGATGTCTAAAATGGAATAGGTTTCTTTCTTTGTAATTAAGTAGCTATCATATTTTTTATTATTACTATATTAAATATAGTTCACATGAATATAACATTAGGCATACAAATCTGACCTTCTTCGCATTTTCATCGTACACGACCACATTGAGATCCTTGATTATCGATGAAGGAGCGCGCATTTCACCCAATTCTAAATGAGACAGGATAAAAAATTATGAAGATTACAAAATATCATAGTACTCAAATATCATGGAGGACAAAAAGAACGGAAAATAAAATATTCACGTTTGACAGTGTGTATGAGTGATTTCTCCAAATCGAACAACAGTGAGAACTTCATCGATTTCAACTTAGAGAAGTGTGAATCTTCTGCCTCTTCCATTGCTGAGAACGTGTTCAGCAGCTCAAATTACTTGATTGAGTAATAATTGTTTAAATCATTCATCTACGAAATAATCGATTATATATTTCCCATAATTAAAAAAAGCTTCTCTAATTGGGAAATATCAGAAACAACGATTGGAATAAAAAAAGCTCACCGTTCTAATCCACTGAATGAGATGGGTAAAGATGGTCGAATTGACGAGTAATTCACTTCTGTCCTCATTCCACGTCGAATACGCCCCACACATGGAGACATTCGCTTCTCAACCATTAAATATAATCATTTTTTTTTAAAAATGGAATGAGTAACAAAACGAGAAAACTAACCGAAAGTGTACATGAACTGCTGGAAGGAATGCTCCACTGCTTCTTGAGAATCTTCGTCGTTTTTCCACCGACGATTGAGAATTGCCAATTCCTGAGGAGAGATCAAAGATCAATTATGCATTAAGATACGTGACATGATCCTTACCTTGAGTAGTCCAAAGAGAGGGACGAGTTCGACAAGTCTGTCATGGGAGACTTGCAACCACAGATTACTCTCCTCGTTCACGTACTTATCACTCTCAAGGTTCCTGAACAATATTAATTTAACAAGTCAAGAAGATACATTTTACACAAAAGAATAAGAAGAAAGAACAAACTGTGAATGTGTCTCAGTATCGATTCTCTCATGGAAGAATTCATCCTTGAAATGCTCCTCCAATTCATCCGCCCATTGAAGCTGCAATTTAATATGTTTTAAAAAACAAATATAAAACAATTTCAGAAAAAGATAATTAAAAACCTACGAATGTGTCTGATCTCTTCCACTTCTTCGATCTCTGAATCATCAATCTCATCTCGTCGTAGAAAGTCCATCTGATAGAAGACATATTAACAATCAATTGGCAAGAAGTCATAATTCAAAATGGTCTCCTTTCAATATTTAATCAAATTTAAATATATAATTGTCCAATACCTAAGCAAGGACGACTTCTTGATGGCAGCACACAAACTGTCGAGATGAGATTGAATTGCCTCTTCGCGATTAGAAGAACTGGAAATTCAATATAATTAATTAATATAAAGTAACAGTACTCGTATTCTATTAAAGGTACATGAATGAACCTCCTACCGTAATTCTTCCCTCTTACAGTACTCACCTATCGGAGAGTGAACTCTGCAGCTGCATCACAATACAAACAATTCCGAGTGATTCGTCACGTGGATTGAGAGATGAAAGAAGACGACGGGAAGTCTCCTCCATGTCAATCTAAATATAACACAATAACTTTCAGAAGAAGACACATGTCCACTTTGAGATACTTTGGATGTCATCGTCAAGTACAAGCTTGAAATTCGATATAGAGCGGGGAGTCCGTAGCTGGCCGATTTTTTTGGGCAAACTCTTATAAGTTTTGAATAAAAATCGGCGGTCCGCAATTCAAAAATCTTCGAAATTTCTAGATCATCACTGGCCATTGTTATTGGAATACCTTGAGAGCCTCCTGTGTTTTGTCCTTTGCACAGATCGATATGACGACCGTTAACATCATTCGAACACTTGAGAGAGAAAGGGAAGGAAGGAGATGGAGGAAAGACGTCTGAATACTCCCTCATTCTCATCGTTCAATCGATAATTTTATTCTTCAAAACTAGCGGGGTTGTATTGAGGTTAAATGCACTACGCTCTATGCGTACATTACGCTCTATGCATAGTTCTGGGTGCGGGTTCGGTCCAGGGGGAGCTCGATAGGTGGCTCCAGGTACGGTCCAGGGGGCGCCCTGTAGCTGGCTCCAGGTTCGGTCCAGGGGGAGCTCGGAAGCCGGCTCCGGGCTACATTAAAGCTCGCAGTATGCTGGGAATGTTAATCGCTACCAAGAGTACTGGCTTATTCCGTTGTGAAAGGCTCGTGAGGCAGAGAGCGATCGAAAAAAGTTGCCACTACGCCACTTCGTGGCTCCGTGGCAACTTTTTTTCGATCGCTCTCTGCCTCACGAGCCTTTCACAACGGAAACGCAGGATACAGTGCGTTCAGAACTTTTAGAACACTTTCAGAGATGTTTCCTGTGATTCCCTACGCCCTCTGAATCTTTTTGGAACTTTTCAAAATTTTCGATTTTTCACGTTAAAACATGTTAGAACACGTTCAGACACGTTTTGAACATCGCAAAACACTTTTCCTGTGATCCCCTACGCTCTCTGAATCATTTTGGAACTTTTTGAAATTTTCGATTTTTCACGTTAGAACATGTTAGAACACGTTCAGACACGTTTTGAACATCGCAAAACACTTTTCCTGCGAACCCCTACGCTCTCTGAATCTTTTTGGAACTTTTCAAAGTTTTCGATTTTTTACGTTGAAACGCGTTAGAACACGTTCAGACACGTTTCCGACATCGCAAAACACTTTCCTAGTGATCCCCTACGCTTTCTGAATCATTTTGGAACTTTTCGAATTTTTCGATTTTTCACGTTAAAACTCGGCAAAACAGGTGAAAACGTGTTTCACGGAACTCAAAAACGTGTTAGAACGGTTTCTGACACTCGCGAAAAATGCGGCAAAAGGTTTGCCCGCGGCGGGGGTCGAACCTGCGTCGGTCGGATTGCTAGTCCAGCGCGTAACCCACTTGGCCATGGATTTGGTGATTTAAATTTTGTAAAATTTTAAAGCAATTCTGATCAGTTATCATATGCAAAAGGTTCTGAGAAGATTGCGTGATTTTTAAGCGATTTATAGCGAAAAAACGAAAAAAATTGCAACGGAAGGAATAACAAAAAAAAACAGACAGACAGACAGACAGACGTTAGCATTTTCTAATATATAGTAATAGAAAACATACGTGAATGATCTTGACATGGTCCTTGATGATACCGTACTCCTTCTTGATTAGATTTGAGATACACTCGAGTACGGTAGTCGCCTCCCTCTCAGACTTGTCAAGATGAGCTAGCATAGAGGAAATCACGTCCTGCAAGAGATAGCTAATTAGTATTCGACTGATTGAGCATTTTATACAAGTTCGAATTGACGGACTTTTTGCCCCCATTTATAGTTATTTTTTTCTAGCATGCGAACTTCTGACGGAATAAATAATAAATAACTATATAAAAAAAGCTCGCCTTCCTCTTCTTCTCCATTGTTCTCAATAGAGATTCATGGAGGAAAGTGGAGAAATGATTGAGTGAATCGAGTGGCGACCAGAGAAGAACACGAGAGAGACGGAGGAGAGAGGAGAAATGGAGAGAACAGTACTGAATAAGAGACAATTACCGTACTTACTTATTTCTTGTCAATTTCAAATTCTGTTACGCCTCGGGCGTAGATAAATTATTGTCATTATAACTTACTGTTATGGGTAAGAATTGAAAATATTAGGGTAACTTTCACCCTGCTGCAGGATAGCTTTCACTATGCTTTTGCTTTCAACATACACACTAATCACCTTTCCGAGTTCGAATATCTTGGTAAACTTTTCCTCCAGAACTCCCCCCTCTCTAGTCTCGTCTGTGATTTGAGACCTACAATAAATACAATCTTATAAAAGTTAGATCATCGAAAGTTCTTAAACAGCACATTATTTTCATTATTCATCCAGTGATTCCTTCTCTAATTATGGCATTATACAGCTATGTGCACCCCTAAGTCGGAATCAAGCTGCTCCCCAAATTGAATTTGGGGAGCAACTTGATACGAACTTGGGGATACACTGGTGTGAGGTGTAACAGTCATACATTTTCGCCCGGCCCAGATCTATCATTTTCACACACTCTCTCGCCTAGCATAAACCGGTGAGATATTTCATATAATTGGTCAGATTTCTATCGGAAGTTCGATAAAACAGGTCAGATAGGGGACAATTCTTACTAAACTCGACATTCTGCGTATTCCTAGATGGGTCTCGAGTCTCTAAACTGCCTAGTTCAAAAAAGTGCAAACCCAGAATCTGGGCCAACGAAAATGTATGGTAACAGAAGAATCCCTCAAATCCCAACTAACTTGAGTGCAGCTCCAATAGACGGTGGACATCCTTCTATCGAGAGAAGTGACAGACACAAGATGATATCGAAGATACGCCAATCCTCAAAATATTAAGATGACAATAGCTACCGTATCCCTAGCCCCTCCCTCGAAAAAAGTATACAGTACCCTGATACGCCAGTCCTCAACATGTAGGGGTGACATTAGCTACCGTATTCCTAGCAACCACTCGAAGAGTGTGTACAGTACCCTGATAGTCTGGTTCTCCTCTTCTCCATTCTCACTCTTTTCTCCATCAGCATTGAGAGTTCGAAGGAAGGATCCGATCACTCGCCAGCATTTGTTACCTGCAATTACTCTATTGCGAATTTAAAAAAAATAGTGGTAGTGAACAAATTATCGAGAGGTGAATAAAAAATTCAAATAATATCTGATTTTTTTAAACAGTAAACGAGGCAACAGTTTCCATAATATCCCAAATCTAATTTCCATAGGTTCATAGGTTTTGGAATCAACTGACCACTCAATTGGACGAATCTTCCTATCTTCGCTCCCACAGCAATCGCCACGTCGTCTTTCGTTTTCTTGCTGAATTCGAGAATAATCCAACCAATAAATATCGTATTCTCAGCAAAATTCAATCAATAAATACCGTATTCTCACCAACAACAAAACGTTAAATTGAGTGAACTAACTTCTTGGTTCCCATTGTTGGCTGGAAGTTGAGTTTGAAGTGAAGTGAGAATAGTGTGAGAACTTCGTGCAACGTCGACAGATCGTTAGTGTCCATACCATCCACTACCATATTCACAACCTGCAAAACAAGTTCAGGGGAATCGATTTATGCTAACTCCCATCTACCGTGCCTCAACACATGCAATCGATATCTCTCATCTACCGTACCTCAATCGCCGCTCTCGCTTCCATCGAATTCATCTTCTTGATCAGCGTCGATCTGATCTAGAACCATTTTTTTAATATTTCCTTCATTTATTTTTCTTATTTTGCTCTGTAATAAATATTTGAAATAATAGAAAGGAGTAGGCCGAATATGAAATAAACTATGTACCTTGTGAGCCTCGTCCTTTCCCGTAGTCAATAATTTGAGTGAATTGAGAATGGCCATTCTGAAGTCATTCGCAGATTCTTCTACTGTTGTTTCTGTGAGAAGAGTGAGGAGATTGATGGCTGCATCGTTCTGACAGATGACGTCACCGAAGATCTGCAAGAGACTACCGTACTCACACATTTCATCGATACCGTAACTAAAGATGTTAACATAAACTGGCTGCATTTTGACTTTTTGAGGTGGACTTTCGAGAGAGAAATCAAACAACATTTTAGGATCTCATTGTCTGAAAATTGAAAAAAAAAATCAACCAACGTTTTCGAATTTTCAGCCAAAAATCGAAAAATCAGAAATCATTTTCTACTTTTGGTAGATATCCTTTTTGTAAATCGTAAATCGATACATCACCAACTAAGTTATATTCACCTCGGGAATAGCCTGGATCAGCTCATCTCTCACAGTTGGCTTCCACTTGTGAAAATCACGGTCGAAGACGAAATCGAAGAGAATTTTGGAGTCGAAGACACAATCGAGGAATCGAATGTGAGAGACGGCGGCGAGAGAAAGAGAAGTCGAATCGGAGGAATCACTGGAAAGGAACAAAATGAAAAGAGAGAAGGGGAGGAATGAAGGAGGTTCAAAGGAAATGGGAAGAGTACAGCACAGGTTAAAAAAATCCGACACATGTATTTAAAATTCCATTATCGATCCGACACTAATTTAACTCTATAGTGGATGAGAAAAATGCAAAACTGACTCCTTCCCGAGTTTCTGCATTTCGTCCATTAGAAGATAGAATGATTTAGTCTGCGTTTCTCTCGATAGAAGGAGAGCCTTCCACAGAGTGTCCTGTTCACCCGATCGACTGCAATCCAACATTATACGATATTTGTGTAATAGGGCAGTTTAAAGGGACCTGGTACTGCAAATGAAGTGAATTTCAGATTGAAGAGAATTTTCTTCCGATTAGAATGCAAAAACCCGCATATTTTTACGATTTTTTTGAAATTAGTTATGAATTTTCAAAGGTCTCATTTTTGGGTGAAATGACCCGGCACTACTGTGTTTAGCCGCTAAACACAGTAGCGCCGGGTCATTCTGGCTTGAAACGGGATCTTTGAAAATTCATAACTAATTTTAAAAAAATCGTAAAAATATGCGGTTTTTTGCGTTCGAATCGGAATACAATTCTCTTTAATCTGAAATTCACTTCATTTGCAGTACCAGGTCCCTTTAATTTAACGGATTACAATAGTATTGAAAAAATACATATCCGTTCAAGTCGAAAAGTGAGAGGAACCCTCAAACAAATGAATGCTTACGATTGCATAGGAGCGAAGTAGAGGAGAAGAACGAGTCTGCCATCTATTGACTGTCGAAAGAAATCGAGGAACTTGTCAGCCTGTAAGTGATTCCCAACTATTTTAGCTTGGTCCATATACACATTCAGCACAAACACACATTTTTCCCTGAATAATTTCATCTCACATTGAACAATTAGATAATGAAATGTAAATACCTTTCCATTGGAAAGAACCGCGTTGAGATGGTTAACGAAAGCGAGATGGTTCATGTGACGAGCTGAAAGGATGTCTCATAATTCGTGACGATACAGTAAATTCATAGATTAGTTCGACAACTTCCGTTTCCAGTATTATTCAGAATACCACTCGTGTGGAAACTGACAACTGAATACACATGAGGTAGATCACTGACCAAGATAGAAGTATTCTTTCCCTTCCTCGTCTCTCCTCAATTCCACTCCATGCTCATTCTTGAGAAGTCGCTCGAATTCATTGCGACCCTCGATCTGAAGGAGAAATGAGGTCTCGTGAGGATAGTGATCTACCCTTATCTTCCTGTTACAATCTACGGGATCAAAGTTTGCATTTATCAGTACCAACTCTTCCTAGTTAAGTGATATATTCTTGGACATAATATTATATTTAAATTTAACTAACCTCTTCTCCTTCATCTTCTGGTTGAGCTGCACCACCTTGAGATCGTTGTGAGAATTGTCGAAGACCTTCACGGAGAGATTCTCGCTCGTCGTCTTTGTTTGCACTGGCTGCAACGGATCAAATAGCTTCAACCTTGGAATAATTAGGAGGAACCCCCGCATTAGAACAAGGAAAATTAAGATAAAACAGTGAATTACAAGTCGGACAATAACTACATCTCACTTTTCTTCTTTTCAGGGCTCGAGTTCTCATCGGGGAAATCATTGAAGTCGAAGTCATCGTCCATCAGGAAACACTTGACATGAGGTTATCATCATACTACACATAATTATCATGAAACAGTAAGTAAAACAAGTAGTAACGTGAGGCAACATTGGGGGCATTATGAATGAGAAATATTGCCGCCCTGCGCAACGCGTTGCGCTGTGTCAGATTCATGCCAGCTTCATCTTTTCATGAGAAATCGAAATTGTCTTGTTTCTCGTCCATTTGTTCAAATATTGCCAGAATGTGGCTATATAAACGAGACTATAGTTAGGAGCGACGAGCGCTATTTGGTATTATCGCCAGGTCAAGCGGCATTCTGTCATTTCACTTATTTTGTTGCGAGTTTATTCAAATTTCATATTTTTGCAAAATTTGCATATTCCTTTTATTCAGCTGTCCGTCCGTCCATTCGTGACATCGTGTGTTCGAATGCACGTCGGATGTCTCACTGTACGGGATAGATAGAGAGGGGAGCGGTCGTTCGCTCCTCCCTCTTTTTACATACTCTATTCTCTTCTCTTCTCTGAGGGATCGCGCGGATACATCATTTACTCCTCCTATCCATTCATCCTCCACACAGGTTCGTCAATTATTATCCCCCTCTCAATGATATCTTGCTTGTACTATGACTTGTCGTGTTGAACTGTACTGGTGTTGTACTAGTGTTGGCCACACTGATTACTATCATTCCCTTCGACCTCTCATTTCAGAATGGTGTCACTTGTTCAGAAGTCGATAATGCGACTTCCACAGCGATACCGGGTCTTGCCTGTGATGTTTGGAGCAGTCCTCATACACATTTCACTAGGAACCTATCACACATTCGGTGAGTTCTCTTTTCATCTTTCAACGTTAACATCAATCCTTGATGATAAGTTTTAACAATGCATATTCGATTGAAAGATGCTTTTCTCAGCTGACTCATTTTCTTGTCGAATGTTGCTGTCTCCATCGATGACTAATCACTTGAGGTAACATGCTTCCATATATGGCGTCATATCTACGCAATCGAACGGATTCGTCGACGACGTTGGGAGAAATGATTTGGGTGCCGACGATGCAAGGTATGATGGGTGAAAACAACGCGAGACTCTCTTGATCAACGAGACGAAAGAGAAATGAGAAACTCGGCGAGAAGAAGGAAGAGACAACAACTGATGGCTCAATGATCCATCTAATTATCGATTGATTACAGGATGTTTCCCATTCGCAATGGTGATTGGAGGAGTTCTCGCCCATCTAATTGGACCTCGATTAGCTTGTGCCCTCGGATGCTCTCTAATGTCGTGAGTTGAAAGTGAAAGAGAAAGGGAAAGGTAATCCGAGAGGTGAAAGACACTCTTGTGACGGAGTGAATCCTTCTTTTCACCGAATCATTGATATCACTCGTGAGGTCTCACTGATAACACTATCATCTGTCAGCATTTGTGGGGCAGAGTTCGAATTATCGATTGATTGTGATTTCAGATGTGGTGTGTTCCTGTCGTCGTTCACGATCCAGCACTCAGTGTCTTCCTTCTTCTTCACTTATGGATTCATGTATGGATTGGGACAGGGAATTGCTTACGTCGTAGCAGTGGCGACAGTCATCAATGTAAGTCTAATTAGAGTGCGAAATATGAGACCTCGCTCTCCTAATTTCTCACACTCTATCGTCCACCAACTGGCGAAGAGAGTGTGCGAAATGAAGAGGCCGTGGTCTCACATTTTTCTAATCATTCCCTCCACTTTTGTTATTGTGAATCGACTCTGCAAAAAACAGAGAGAAGAGACGAGCTGTTAGAGAAAAGTTCACAAAGACAGGCGCTCGATTCCGAACGATTCCCCCTCCCCCCTCCTCTCTTGTGTTAAAGGAAACGCCGCATGATTAAGTGACACATTTGCTGAAAGTTTATCTGCAGGAGAAAGTGATAACATTGTGATCTTTTTGCTCTGTCGGTCGATACGCGAATCAGTTCCTGATACACTCTTTCTGTTTTGGCAATGGATCCAAATGAAAACACTACACTCATAACACGGGGATCCCCATTTATCCTTCTGTTGGATTTTAGTTTCTGGAAACTTTTTTGATCCCCTCTGTGATATTTTTCTGACCAGACTGTCCTTTAGAGTGCCAAAGAAACAGTACAAACCAGGCAACAGATAACGAGTTACTAGCGAAAACAATCGCTTTGGATTTATCCATAAGGACCTTGCACTATCGTATTTGGTAGAAGATGAAACAACATTTATTCTGGAGAAGATTGGAACAGTTGAGGGGAACTAAATAAAGAAAGGATTAAGCGATAAATGTACAATAATTACCGTAATATTACTTTTAGTGGGCGCCAGATCGAGTTGGACTCGTATCGGGAATTGTCGCTGCAGGATTCGGAGTCTCATCGTCAATCTTCGCTCCCATCCAGGTACGGTAGATTGATGGTACGGTAGTTGGTAAATGACTGTCAATTATTGATAGAACGACAACATAAGTGAAGCAAATGGACCCGCCCAATGGAATGCTAATTTATGTTTCAGACGCATATGGTGAATCCATCGAATTTCGCAACAGGGAAGGATGGATACTTTAAAGAGGCCGAGTTGTTAGATGTAAGTGAACTCATAATCCCTCCACGGCATGGCTTTTGTCTCGAATGTGGAAGGAAAATTTTTAATTGTAAAGTTTATGCAGTTCGAGAAACTTCGAAAGATCCTTCAAAAGGGCGTACCAAATCGAAAATACGACCATGTTCATCTTATTACGAGTGATAATTTAATTTCTTGTAGAGGGTTCCTGGTGTGTTTCGATCTCTCGGATTGACATACATGATTATGCAAGCGATTGGACTCATTTTCATTACAGATCCCAAGGATTTGGTGAGTATGACACACAATTTTTTTCAAGATATAACAGAGACAATTATCCCCTTATATGTAAAATAATTAATTTCTCTAGAAGAACCTACTTGAATCAAACGACGAGAAACTTCCATCAGTGGATGTGAGATACTGAACGAGGATAGATGACATAGCAGTAGATCCCCACCAGAAATCCACCAAAATCACTCGCTGAACAATTTCACAATCGCAAGACATTTTTAGAGATGTCATCACTATTGTTTCTCCAAATTTAAGGTTGATACTGTAGATCACTTGCTCAGTTCTCCCAAATTCCCTCCGTGCTTCTCCATTCAATGTCCTCCTTTCCATTGCCGAATTTCAAATCGCTTTCATCCAATCAATCGATTCTCCCTTACTGTAGCCCCCATCTCCATCGATTTCTTCCCTCATCGACTGTTTTCCTTCTTCATCATATCGTCGTCCCTCCTCCTTCTCCTCCGTCCGTTACTCATCACTACGCAATCACAACGATGACGTCATTCCTCTTACGGTAATGGATCGAATGTGGATGTGATTGTCGTGTCTGCTCCCTCTCACTCTCTTTCCTCTCTCTCTCCCCTGTCCTCCTTCCCTCTGCACAGCTTCCACTCGCTCACTGCAAATTGCTTCGTTTTTTCTCGGTGGTAGTACAGTAATCAGCCGCATCCTCCTCAGTTCACGATAGATGGTGTTTTCGGTGGTGGTGTGGTGCACTTTTATTTTTGTTTCCTTTTTAGTTCATTCGATAAATGAATGAATTACAGGCAAAAGTTCGTCATCGTTCGATTTCTCGCGGATCTTCGAGTGATGGAGAAGAAGAAGAACAGAGAGAAAGAAGTGATAGTGAGAGTAGCAATGATGGAGAGAATAAGAAGTACGGTATAAAGGGATGGGGTACGGTAGATTGAAGGTCATACGGTGGAAACGGCAGTAAATGTATGATATTGCAGGTCGATGTCTCCAAAGGAGGTTCTTTCGTCTTCTACTTTCTACTTCCTTTTCTGTGCTCTCTTCTGCTGTTCCTTCTACGCGAATACATTCTACAATCTCTACAAGGTGAGTAATGAATGTAATGTCAAGGAAGATTTTATTGGCACGCATACCTTTATTTGGAATGGAGTCGATTTATTGGGGTTTAAACGGGTCGATTATGAGTGTTTATCGTGTACAAAGTTGGTCTAGATATTCGATATCGACAGGGAGTTCCCATCAGTTTCAGTAAATTCCCAAAAGACGGTCCGAATTTCTAACTAAAATTGTGCAAATTTAGCCTAAAATTTGAGGTCCGTGTTTTGAAAAATGCTGAAACAGTGTCGGTGCGCAACTCTAAATTGTATTCATACCACTGGTCGTGTATATTAATATAGTTCCTTGCAGACATTCGCTGAGACGTTCATCGATGACGATATCTTCCTTGCATGGGCATTCTCACTCGGATCAATGGCCAATGCTGCGGCGAGGATTGCATGGGGACAAATGACAGACAAGACGAGTTTCCAGGTCAGAACAGACACTATTACTATTCTAGTGAAGGTTGATCTGGAATACAAATGAACTTTCCTATTTCCTCGTAATTGCGCAGATCAAATATATTCACTGTGCGCATTCATTAGGTTATGATAAATTATTTATTGATTTCTAATCGTTCCTTCCCATTCAGACAGCCCTTTCTCTCGCTTGCTGCATGGCCTCCTTCCTTCTTCTCACAATGCCAATGACACCATTGGGAGGGAAGACCTTCTTCCTCATTTGGTTGATACTTCTATTCACTTGGTCAGTATCACTCACTTATAACTAACTATTCAATCGAATATTGAGTGATTCAATCGAATCTGAATTAATTAATAAATATAATTATATTTCCTCTCACTTCTCACCTCTTCTCTTTTCAGTATGGCAGCCACTCATGCTCTCTTCATCACAGCGACAGTTCGATGTTTCGGAGCCAGATACAAGGCCACTAACTACGGACTCTGCGTTCTCTCTACGGTATGAGACCACTTTCATGCATATTCATATGATTTTTCGGTTTCTCAAAGATATTTCTCTTTGCTATGGATGCTGATTAAATATGCGTAATTTTTAGGGCCCAAAATTTGTTTGCATTCATTGATGTTTGATTTTCTCTCCAATCGTCTTCCCTTCAGACATTCTCTGGTATCGCCCTCTCTCTTCTCGCTCAATACGAGTTGCACTATCTTGGATACAATTGGCTCTTCCTCATCACGAGCATTTTCCCTTTTATTGGTGAGTTCTTTTTTTTAAGTCGAACTATTGGGGAGGAGGACTACACACATAAATGATAGTTGTATGATAGTTATCATGTGAACATTGCTAGTAACATCTTTCTATCGTGAGGCCGCCATAAGTATCATGATAGTTAGAAAGCTAATTTATTTTCTTTGATTTTATGCATTATTTCCTTCTTTCTTAAATGTAATCTTTTCAGCTTTCGGTCTCTCAACGACCATCCAAATCACACCTCAAGGACATCGAATCGCAAGCTAACTTCTATATCTACCGTATCCGTCTCTCCCATCTTCAATCAGGTCTACCGTAACCCTTTCGTCTTGCCTATCCCTTTGTATTGGTTGTATCGATCTGGCACTCAAGGCATTTCTTACCGTTCAACGTTGTACATTGTATCGAATATCTCCCGGTTAGTGCATGCATGCATCGTTCCTAGTCATCTCTTAGTTCTTTCTCCCATTCCAAAAAAATGTTGTTGTGATTTCACTATTGAGCTTTACACAAGAAATTTACCACAAGTTAACTTCTCTCCAAAGATTGTATTATGTTGGAAATCGACGATAAATGTTTTATGTGAAAGTTGTATGTCCCGAATACAACATACACAAATTATCTTCAATATCCTTTTCACACCTCCTCTTAATTCGGCTAGTTTCGTTGATTCCGAGCCTTATCTATAGAAATAAATCAAATGTCACAATATTTCCGTTCATCAACTACATTTGATCTGATTTGTACTCACATCGATCAAATTGTCTCCTCATTTCGATTAGTCTGAGGTCTGTTTACTACCAATGAATACCGATATCATCTTGTTCCCCTCTTTCCCTCTTTTTCTTCCTCATTTCACCCTTTTCACTCTCGCCAGTGTGATTGTGCATCCATCACTTCCCTCTGATAGTGTGCACATTCCCGTTTAGATACAGTTTTAACATTGTGATTACAGTCTTCCGTGATCTGAAATCCCCGCTCCCCACATTAGAGTGATTGTATTGTAATCGATGACAAATCGTAGTTTTGTCAACTGACTTCTCTCTCTCACTCAATAGAAATAGATGCAAATCCGTTGAATCGGCAGAAGTTGCACACATTTGATTCCGGTCGATCTTTTTCTCCATTTGAGTTCACTCCGACCTACTCAATCAGCAGAAATGTCTTCTTCATCATTGAAAGATGAAGCAAAAGACGAACTTGGCCCTCTCCATCCACTGGAAGCGAAGAAAGTGAAGAATCTCGATGAATTCATCACTTTCGGATGGTTAGTTATTCATGATTCTCAAACTTCCTATTCGAATTGTCCTCCTTTATCATCATTCATTTGAGGTACACTGTAATGATTCTTGTGGTTGCTGAATTTCTCTGTCTCTCAACACTCTCCAATATGGTCTACATGGTATTCTCTGGTTAGTCGGTATCTAATTATGAAAGCGAAAACGCATTGAAGAATTTTGCAATGAACTGTGATGGATATTTGTTGATGAAAGCAATTGGGTATTTTGAGATAACTCCCTTTCGCACAAGAAAACGTCTGGGAAATGAAGATGCGCCGTCTAATTTTGTTTTAGGTGCGAATCCGACTGTGACCGGGTGTGGAAATGTGAAATTCGATGAGGCCGATGACGGTTGCAAGAGAATGTATCAAATGAGAAACGAAACTGGATGTGAACCCACTCTCAAATATCAATTCTACTCTGTCAATGTGGAGGTGAGAAGACGTATGAATTAGGGTGCGAAATGTGAGGTCTCCGTCTCTTCATTTCGAACACTCTTACCGACCGGTAAGAGAATGTGCGAAATGAGTAACTCTAGTATGAAATTTGAAATTTCGCACTTTATGACAGGTATCACCAGATTGCATGAAAACAGAACTGTTGGGGAAAAACTTTCAAAAGATATTTTTCGATTTCGATCAAACTTTTATGTAGGACTACTCTAGGGACAAGAAATTTATTCTGCCGGGTCCCAGGTCTCAGAGCCGGCTTTTAGTAAATTCCCGGTTTCGAAGCCGGAATCGACGTAACTTTGTTCACAGACCAGCTACAGAGCTCCGGAAGAGTTCAAAATGAGCGCAAAAATATGGCGAACAATTCTTCTGAACATTCTATTGTGCTATATCTGCAGACAAAAAAGTTGTGAAAAAAATTCCAAAAATTTTTTTTTCAAAAATTATTTTGTATAATCCGATGATCGAAGTGAAAAGAGTGGTACTGATTTTCTGAAAGATAAACTCATTATTAGTGAGAAAAAAATTTAAAACTTAAACTTTAGGTAGGCATTCAATACTGAAACATCGCTCTGAACCTTGGCAACCCACGTTTTTCGTTTTTTCCCACAAGATGTTCATGAAAATTTCAACGAAAATTACACTGAAAACTTTTTAAAAAGGTTCCATTCGAGAACTGAAATAGTTCTTATGCGTTTTCCTCATTGAAGAGGTTGAGATTTTCATGAACATCTTGTTGGAAAAAACGAAAAACGTGGGTTGCCAAGGTTCAAAGCGATTTTTCAGTATTGAATGCCTACCTAAAGTTTAAGTTTTAAATTTTTTTCTCACTAATAATGAGTTTATCTTTCAGAAAATCAGTACCACTCTTTTCACTTCGATCATCGGATTATACAAAATAATTTTTGAAAAAAAAATTTTTGGAATTTTTTTCACAACTTTTTTGTCTGCAGATATAGCACAATAGAATGTTCAGAAGAATTGTTCGCCATATTTTTGCGCTCATTCTGAACCCTTCCGGAGCTCTGTAGCTGCTCTGTGAACAAAGTTACGTCGATTCCGACTTCAAAACCGGGAATTTACTAAAAGCCGGTTCTGAGACCTGGGACATGAACGAATAATTTTTTTTTGTCCCTAGAGTAGTCCTACATAAAAGTTTGATTGAAATCGAAAAATATCTTTTGAAAGTTTTTCCCCGCCTCATGCAATCTCTGGTGATACCTGTCTTATGAATGGGGGGAAATAACTAAAAAAATAACTTAAATATTAAATTTCAGTTCAATTATTTGTGCCACGAATCGAAGGTGATCAAGAACAGTATTTCACTCCAAATGACGGCAGTTCTCATAGGAGCTTTTGTATTTGGACAATGCTCGGATCTATTCGGAAGACGATTGGTGGGAATTCCATTTGATCCCAGATATTATTCAATTCTCACAACACCCGAAAGAGTAACAGCGAGATAAAGCTAGAGAAAGAGGGAATCGTCGAGAGAGTACGCGAAAAGAGAGAGTCACTGAACGAAAGAAATGTTGACATGGTTTCCAACTCGATGCTGTGATTCGCGTTCAGGTTCTCTTAGTCGGTCTCTTTGGCTCAGCAGTTTTCTCAGCAGCAACATCTCATTCTCATTCTCTCTTTATGTTCAATCTCCTTCGAGTTCTCGCTGGATTCTTCACAGGAGGAGTATCGGCGTACAAATTTCTGCAATTTCCCTATTTTTTCTTTAAAAATAATAGTATTTTCTATATTTCCTTCAGGGTTCAAGGTGTCTATCTCGTGGAGAATATTCCTCGCAAGCATCGAATGCTCATCAACACAATAATCACTTGGTGGGAAGGATTCAATCACATTTCTATATATTTTTTTTGTCTTTGGATGCCTTCAATTCTGTTGTTTTCCCTTTCTCAGGTCTCCCAACTTCATAATCTATCCCATCATTGCCTATTTCTGCTACACGTGGAGAATGCTTTCTTATGCATCGGCAGTAATCAATCTCATTGGAGTAGCAGCCATTTTGTGAGTATCTGCCCCCTCCTTTCGAACCAAAGTCAGTCTTCATTTTCTTCCATATTCCAGTTTCTGTCATGAGAGTCCGCGATTTCTCATTCAGCAAGGAAAGATCGAAGAGGCGAGAAAGTGAGCATTTTTATCAATTCACTAAAATGAATGTACAGTCAAACCCACGGATTCAGAGAAAAAAATGTGCAAAAATTTGAGGGCTCTGACTCGTTTCTGCGTGTTTAATGCGTCTCACTTCGCATTCCTACCTAGTTTTTTTCTATCCCGTTTCAGAATTCTCTCATCGATTCGTCGTCGAAATCGAGATTCATGTGAAATTCGGGCGTCTGAAATAGAGGAAATGCTGATTCACGAGCAGGAAGTATGAAAATATTGGAAGAACAAGGTCCATTGGGAGGCGAATTGTGATCGCAAATGGTTCAAAATACCTTAAGAGAGCATCCACGAGAGGCCGGTGCTATGGAGGAGGGTCCACGGATGGCGTTTTTGCAACCTATCCCAATAACTTGGGGGTGAAGTCAGTATCACGAGTGCTGATATTTGACCAAGTAACTAAGGTTCTGGGTCCCGCACCGAAAAGTTACAGTAACCCCACCTTCCGAGATCGATTTTTTCACCATTCGAAAAGTGCGTTTTTATAGTCGTTCTAGGTGTATTTTGCGAAAAAAATACGAATGAAACCACTTTGAAAGCGATCAGACATCGGCAAAAGGTCGAAAAACTCATTTTCCATCGTTTTTTTTCGCTCTCCTGAATAATTTTTTCACACGTTCCCAAAATATATTAACATTTTCGAAATCTACAGCAAAAACTACGTCTAGTATTCTTCACCGCAGGAAATTCAATGCGCATTGCCGAACAGGGTAAACCGGCGAACTTCACACATTTCGCGTTTTCAGGTTGCTTCAAAAGAGATTTTTTTTATCGATTACGAAATAGTTGGTCCCAATTTTCATCCCCATTTTATTTTTATTAATTTGCCGTCATTTATAACCTATTTCGACACCATTTCAGCGAAATTTTAAAAATATTTTTTTCCACCATGACCATGAGTTCGAGTTCGAGTTCGAGTTGATGAGTTCATGGATTTTACGCGAAAATTTTTTCTTCAAAAGTCGATTTACCTGTGTGAAATGTGTTCAATACATGTAATACAATGAGTGTGCTCAATATTTGACTATGGCCTTAATAGTATTACACTATTCAGCTCACACTACGAAAGAAACTCGCAATAAAAATTCAATACAAAAAAATAAATTCTGGTGATATCTTATAGTTTTGTCGTGAAATATTGAGTCCACTTATTGTATTATATGTATTGAACACATTTCACACAGGTAAATTGACTTTTGAAGAAAAAATTTTCGCGAAAAATCCATGGTCGAAAAAAATATATTTAAAAATTTCGCTGAAATGGTGTCGAAATAGGTTATAAATGACGGCAAATTAATAAAAATAAAATGGGGATGAAAATTGGGACCAACTATTTCGTAATCGATAAAAAAATCTCTTTTGAAGCAACCCGAAAACGCGAAATGTGTGAAGTTCGCCGGTTTACCCTGTTCGGCAATGCGAATTGAATTTCCTGCGGTGAAGAATACTAGACGTAGTTTTTGCTGTAGATTTCGAAAATGTTAATATATTTTGGGAACGTGTGGAATTTCTTTTCAGGAAAGAAAAAAATCTGAGAAATTTCAGATTTTCGACCCTTTAACGTTGCCAGATCGCTTTTAAAATATTTTTATTGTTATTTTTTTCGCAAAATACACCTAGAAAACCAATAAAAACCTAATTTTTGAAATGGTTAAAAAATCGATGTCGGAATGTGGGGTTACTGTAACTTTTCGCGGCAGGACCCAGAACCTTAGTTACTTGGCCTAATATCAGCACTTGTGATCCTGACTTCACCCCCAAGTTATTGGGATAGGTTGCAAAAAAACCCGTCCCTGGGGTATGTCCGGCCTCTCGTGGATGCTCTCTTAAAAATCGATAAATTTCAGCAATACGACACTATTCACATGAAGACGAAGAAGCACACTTTCATCGATATCTTCAATACTTGGCAGATGTGCAAATGGACTCTCACACTCTCATTCGGATTGTGAGAGTGACCTTTGATCTTTCTTAGATACTTCCATTCAGAATCGTGACGTCACTCGTCAACTACGGAATTCTGTTCAACATGGAGAAACTCTCTGGTTCACTCTATCTCAACAACATCTTCTTCGGTGTACGATTTATGGATCATAAACAAACAAAACTATAATTAATTAAGAAAAAATATTTTTTGTCTAGATTATCCGATGGGCCATGAACATTTCCGTTGGAGTTCTCGATTATTTCATCGAGAAAATGGGCAGGAAAATTCTAAATTCGTTCGCCGAGATCTTCAATATCACTTGTCTCCTTCTCATATCGATTATCTACTTCTACAGTAAGCTTTCCATCGTGATTCAACTTCTTCCTAATTTCACACGGCGTTCTGGCGAGTCTATGTAAATTGAGACAAACAATCCGAGACTGCGAGAATATAATGCAAATGGTCGATGGTCTCACCACGAATTCAACATTTTCCCCCAGATCGCCGTGATTTCAGATCTCTCTCATGAATACGCCTCTCTCATCAGAATCGCGGCAATCTCAGCTACTGCGATGTGTGCCCAGGTTAATTTACAATTACTTTTACAATTTCAAAATTGACAAAAGTTTTTGACATCGTGAAAACAATTGGTGGCTGAGTAGTGAACACGTTTATCGGTTATGTCATTATTAGGGATGGCTTCGAAAGAAATTCCCTCAACATTCTGCACACTCTCTCGTCGACCGTGTGAGAGTGTGCGAAATGAGGAGTCATTTATTGCGAAGTCATCCCTACTCATAATACTGGTAGATAAACCCTGGTGGGTGGTCGAGTATGGGTGGTCTTCTTCAATTCTTCATCAAGTTCGTCAATCGCTGTCTCCATTCTCTCAATCTTCTTCTCATTCTTCTGCATATACATTCCTTCTCTCGATCGTCGTATTCAATCTCTTCTCTCAAAGGAATCGAACGAGATTCCACCTGAACAGAAAGGAAGTTTACGACTATGATTGGATTATGACCCTCGTCTGTTCTCCTTAGTCTTCCACCTGGCTCCAAATCTATAGTCAGGGTGAGAGAGAGTGAGTAAAAGTGAGAGAGCCCCTCTCTTTTTGCACACTCTCTCACTCCAAACTGGACCGGCCTTCTCACCTCACAGAAGGGACATCGATCGTCATTCTCAGTCAATCTCAATTGAGTGGCACAAGGAGTGCATGAGATGTGACCACAGGACTGATAGACTACTCGTTCGAAGGGATTGAGAGTCGAACAAAGTTGACACTGACGAGAGAAATTGATGAGAAGAGAGGATCTGTAATATAAGAAGAGTCATATCGATAGGTAAACCTTAGAGTGAATCCATGACGAATCCATGAATCTTTTGCACATTCTCGTCACCGATCGGCGGATGAGAGATTGTGCGAAATGAAGAGGACGTGGTCGCACATTTCGCACCCGAGTCTACCTTACAGAAAGGGATTTAAAGTGAGAGAGCGTTAAAGTCAAGAGGGACTCTCTCACTTTCACGCACTCTCTCGCCATGACCCCGTTCAACCAAGTAATTCTAAGGAAGATCAGTTCAGTCAAATCCCTTACTTGCAATTATCTCTGGCCCTTTCCATCTTCATAAATGCCTTCATTTTCTTCTTTCCATTCTCGCTCTCCTTCGATTCTTTCATAATCTTCTCTTCTCTTTCTTCTCTCAATTCCTTCCATTCCTTCTTCTCACTCGATTTCTTCTCTTCGATTTCTTCTTTCTTCTCTGTTTTCTCAGTCTCCTCATATTTGCTCCAATCTTCCTTCTCCTCTTCTTCAATCTTCAATGGAATCTTCTCTTGTTCATCAAATTGTGGTGAGGTCACTTGAACGAAATCGGATCCATCAGAGGCAGAAGAGCAAGTTCTTCGATGAGTATCCACAACTGATTTCATATCTGAAAGTGAGAGAAAGAATAAGAGGTAGAGGTGGGAACAGTGCAAACAACAACGGTCTCGATCAATGAGAATGGGGGCTTGGTCAGGGAGGGGTCAGGGGGGGTACAGAGGAGGGGGAGGGTCTCTTCATCCTCCTGGGGGGAGGGTCTCGTCCTCTCCTCACCCTTCAAGCAGCTGTCCGTAATTGGCATTCTGACCGAGGGTACTCATCATCCCTCCCATTAGGAACGTCTCTCCATGAGTAAACGGAAGATAATACTCATTTGTCTGCCATTGAGTCCAATTTGAGGAAAAGGAAACGAGGGGAAAGATAAGATAACACATATTGATATTGATTGTAGGTGTACATTGCAAAGTTCATGACTGCCACAGAACTTTATCCGACTTCTGTGAGGAATCTCGGTGCATCCGCATTATCGATTAGTTCCCGAATAGGAACGATTCTCGGTCCACTGCTGTTCTATCTGGTACGGTAATTGGGTCATTAAAATTGAATCTCTTTCTCATTTCAGAGTGACTATCATGCCTCGTCTCCCTACATTTCTCTTTCTCTTCTAGTTCTCATTGATTTCATAGCCTTTTCTTATTTCCTTCCTGAAACCAAAGGAATGCTCCTTGAGAATCATCTCCCAGCAAAGAAGAACAAGAGGAAGATGTCTATTATCGATCGACGAACTTCAGTAGTCGAGTAGATCAAATGTCCGTCGAATCTGAGAGAATACGAGATCTTCCCACTCCGAGATAACGACGGACAGAAAGATCGCAACACAAAAAGATTTATTTCACATGTCTTGTAAATATGACATATCATTTTGTACAGAATCTTGTGAACTAGTCAGAAGATTCAGTACATCAATTGGTTGTAACTATCTTTTTTTATTTGATGTAAATCTCTTGAACTACTCTCAATGATGTGAAATTGACAAGATATTGCCACACAAGGGGCAAGATATGACATGAGAAATCTATCCACTTTTCTCTCGTGCAATTTGAGTTAATTTTGTGCACATTCTCATCGGTGTCGCGAATCCAATTTTCACAGTTACATTCATGTTTCACAGTACATGTGGCACTTCAAGATTAGCAACCCCAAAGGACAATTGTCCGAGAAGTTCGATCAATTATTGGATGAATGAGGGAAAATGAAGAACAAAAACTCTTCTCGCCAAGATGATATTTGCGATAAATTGTATTCATGTTACTGTTGTATCCGATGGAGTTTTTGTTGAAAATGCAGTGGAAAGAGACCGACAACGATCTTGTGATGCACGATGGAAAGAAGATGAAGGTATGCGTATTAGAATTTCAACTAGCTTTTATCTGGTTGTGTACTCTACATTATGCTTGAACTTATGCTTCAATCCACAGCAGTGCTTTCCGTGACTTCCTTCTCAAAGCCGAACTCCTCAGAGCCATCGTCGATTGCGGTTTCGAGCATCCTTCCGAGGGTGGGTAAAATCTAATTTATTTCTATGCTTGTTCGAAGCTCTATTGTGCTATAATCGTTGTATACAGTATTCCCGGATCGGGTAAAACTACTGTATGTGAGCGCCTTCGATTGATGGATCAATCAATATGTGTTTCGTCACTCGACGAAACTACATTAATTGAAGGAGAGACAGCGCTCGAGCAATATCGTAATTTCCCGTGAATGTGATGACTGGCGGGTCGCTGGCGGATATGGTCACCATAGCGGTCGAGTGACCGGTAGAGTTCAAAACGCCGATCCACGGCATTTCAAGGCCCGATTTGGTAATTTACTGCGTGTTACACCACAAAATGTAATTGAGATGTATCGTACGTACTGAAAATATCGGAACGTTTACCGCAAAGTGATCAAAATGATCACAATTTGCATCTTTGCGAGTACACATTATCATGATGTGTGTTTATGCTAATTCGATTATTCCTCATCGATTTGCTGGTATCTACCCGGACATGCCCGGTGAAATGTGTGAAACAAAGCGACAAATTCGATTGCAAAAGAAGGACAGAACCGGCAATTACTGGCATTTTCCGGCTGTATACGGTAGTGATGACAATTCGCTTACTTAGTCGGTTTTCGCATCAAATTTTCTCCTTTATTTTACACATTTCACCGGGCATGTCCGGGTAGTTTCCGGCAAATCGAGGTGGACAAAAAATATGAAACTACTCACGGGTCGTAAATAATTTTCTTCGCAAAATTACAAAAATCAAACATTTTGATCACGTTGCGTAAACGTTCTGATATTTTCAGTACGTACGATAATTGAGATGGAAACAACAAGCGTCAGAGTAGTCATTTCTCGCAATAACATAGTAATAATAATAGCGATTGAAGATGCCTAACACTCTTAGAAGTCGGTAAATGTCTCCCATAACAATTTGCTATCGACAACTGACTGAATTATCTCTATAGATTTCTCCTGACGTCATGGTGTCTAAGATTGGGCAGTGTTCTCTTATTCAGGTCAGTTTTTTTTTCTTTAAATTGAAGACATTTGCCTACTTCTAAGAGTGTTAGGTATCTTCAATCGCTATTACTATTACTATATTATTGCGAGAAACGACTACTCTGACGCTTGTTGTTTCCATCTTAATTCGAGTTTATTGATTGCAGATCGATGAGGCTGGAACGGCTGCGAGTGCCTCGACTACTGTCCTCATGGTACCCAAATGTGCGCGAATACCCTCGATAAGACTGAACAAGAAATTCATGAGTATCATGCACAAGCAAGAAGTGCTCTTTATTGGACAAGTCGTCTAGAGACACCCATCCATTATGACCTATGTATTTTCTTGTAAGAATTATGACTCTTCTCGCCCCTCCTCCCTATCCAGATATGTCTCATATATCAAATGGAATCACAAAATAAATTTAGTTCGCTATTAGAGTGTGAGAGAGGCCAATGAATTAGTGAAATGTGTATTTGCATAACAATTAATGATTTGTATTAGTGTAAGTATTTGAAATTATTCAAGTCAAAAAAATTTTCAGTATCGCCTTTTTTTCGCGATTCTCATTGATTTGACTTCCGATGACAAAGCTTGTCTGATACATCAAAGTCCTTGTTTTGTAAGCAGCAATAACAGATATGCATACGCATATCTGTTACAATAGCTATGCATTAACAATACAGTTTTTTTATCAAAATGAAAATCGCAGATAGCGGAAATGAAGAGAACTAAATTGTGTTTTAATTACAATCAGATGTGAAGGATGATAAATTGGCATTCCTTCTAAGTATCACAGTTTCTTCCTCATCTTCTTTTCTGTTCCTGGTATCTCCTCATTTCTTGCATGCTTCCATTCCATCCTTCCACATGTCTTCTTCTTCTTCTTCTTCCCATCAGTCGAGACACTTCTAAATGCATTCTTGTGCTACAGTGCAATGCATTCTCGATTCGTTCGTATCTTCCCCCCCACCTTCCTCCTCTCTCCTCCTCCTCCTCCTCCTCCTCCTCCTCCTCCTCCTCCTCCTCCTCCTCCTCCTCCTTCCTCCCTTCCCTCCTCCTTCTCCCCCCCCCTTCTTCTCCTCCCCCTTCCTCCCCCTCTCCTCCTTCCTCCTCCTAGTTCATCCCTCTTCTTCTCACTTCTCAGACATCTTTCGAGTGTTGATCACTCTTCTCTTCTCTCTCTCCACTCTAATCACTAATCATGATCCGGGAGAGTCTCCTCAGACTCTCCCTATTCCATCTCTCATTATTCATTTATGCATCATCTGCTCTTCCGCCAGAATGCGAGGTTTGTTCACAGTAATGTTCATATCAGGGCTGTGCGTAAAATATTTTTCGTAAAATTTTCGTAAAACGTAAATTTTACGAAAAAAAATTCGTAAAAATCGTAAAATTTTGAAAATTGTTCTAAATCAAATAATTTACAGAAAATTGCTCAAACAACGTCTTGATGTTGCTTTTTGAACAAAGTTATGACTAGATCGAACGCTGGGATTCGAAATTCGATTATTTGAAATGATACGCAATTCCTAATCACATATTCGCAGCCTGTGTTGTTGCGGTAAAAAATAGTAATTAGGAAAAAAAACAATAAAACCTGCACTTTTTCACTGAGATTTTAAAGATTGAAACGTTTTTTTGAGAAAATACCAAGTGAAGTGCGCTATTCGCCAATAAGTTTCTCAGGAAACTTTTACGAATTTTACGAAAATATTTCGAAAATTTTTTACGAAAAAAGTCGTAAAATCGTAAAACGTAAAATGCACAGCCCTGGTTCATATGTATGTCTGAGTTCAATATTGTGTCCGACTTCCCGCCCAAATTATTCTAAATGTCCAGAAAGGGACGAGAGAGTTTGAAACTGGGAGATTCACTCTCAATTTCACTCTTTCTTACTCCAGACCCCTTTCTGGAAGGTTTTCTGCACTGAATGATGGTGACATATGGTTGTACTCATGAATATTTCTATCGCCTACTGTGGTAGAATGAAATTGACTGTGCCAGTTTTGTTTATTGAAGTTGCATCAAAAGTTCCTTCCTTTGTTCGTGGATTCCAATTCATCGCTAGTCTCATTCAACTTGTCACCATTCACCAATTAGCCAATTAGTCTTATCACCTCTCTTCCCCTTCTCTTCTCTGTGTAAAAGAGAAGAGAGATGCCATTGTGTTGATTTAGTTGCCTCTTTGCAAGTGTCCAATCAGTCAGTTGTCACACGAGAAATCAAAAGGACGAAGAAGCACAAAGGATTAACCACAATTCCCCTTTCATAGATAGTATTCGATGGATACTTTTACATCTATCTCTATCAACCACACAACGGATTAACCATAAAGCCTCTAGAAAATTTTCCCTCTAGAGGGCACACCGTAGCCAATTTTCACACCTTGACATGAATTTGAAAAAAGAGAGGCAAAGTTCATGGGATCTTGACAGTCGGGGACATTTCACTAAGTAAATGATGAATCCTTCTGCGTTCTCATACTTTTTGCTTCAGTTTCGCGCGGATGGAGGCAATTGTCAGAAGTCTCTCTATCGATATTATTATGATCAAGCGAGTGGAGACTGCCAACGATTCATTTACACGTGAGAATCAAGACATGGACTGAAATTATTCGTAAATGTTCTAACAAGATAATACACATAGCACATCATTGCACGGCCTCGTCAATCCATAAAGGGGTTCGGATTGAGAGAGCATGCAAACTCGCGAGGGTCTTTTTGCACATTCTCTGATATTGAGCCCTTTGTGCTTGTTGAGAATCGTGTGATACGCACCATCCGAGAGAGTATCTGTGAGAAAAAGTTAGAGAAAGAGGTAATCAGTGAGAGTGTGTGCGAAAGAGAGAGCCAGACAACGAAAGTCGTTTTTGGCATGGCGCCAACTGGATGCTGTTATAGGAGATGGCTAGTCGAATTTCTGATTTCAGAGGCTGCGGAGGCAACGGGAATCGATTCATTCGTCGTTCTCACTGTAGAGAAAAGTGCATGGAGGGAAGAATTCCCCCGAGTCAAGAGAAGAAACAAACTGAAACACTCGTTCGTAAGTGAATCCATGCATTTTTAATTTTCAAACATTTCATCGAATGTTCTTCTTCGTATTCAATGAGAAAAACGGGATGAGACCGAGTGAGTCTAATTGTTCAGCCATGTCATCTCCCTCTCACGATTCTCACTCAATTGCTCCTGTAAGAACTGATCACACTATCGTCCCGAAAGTGGCAGATGATACCACAAAGGCTCCTGGTAGGTCATTTTCCACACTGAAATCATAGGATGTCTCAATCCAACTCAAACTCTCATAATTCTCCTAATTGAGTGCATTGTTCTGGCTGCGATCCTCTCTTTGGTCTTTGCCTTCCCGATGGAAAATGTGGATGCAAGAAGGGATACAAGAAGGCAGGAAGGATTTGCGTCGGTTAGAGAGAATGTATTTATCATTCACCGCGTCGTATACAAGGAAGGATTATATGAAAGAATGGACTCAATTCACATCTGCCTATCTTGTTTCGAAATGTTCTGCAACGAATTTAATTCAAAGTTCCAAAAAATACATAAAGTAGGGGTCAGGGCGAAAAATAGTGCAAAATAATGAGTGTCTCTCGATTCTACACGCTCTCCAACACCTTTCAGTAGAGTTGACCAGTCTGTGGAAATAATAGACTATTATTTCCACAGACTGGTCAATTCTACTGAAAAAAATATTAATAGTTTGCTTCTCTTCAGATTTGGATGAATGTGAACTCTCTGGAGTCTGTCCCGACACCGCAACTTGCATCAACACTCTAGGAGGATTCCATTGCAATTGCGGCCCGGACACCAAGTGAGATCAATCCGACTCATCTGATCTTTGATCTCTGATCTCAGATGTGAACCCAAATTGGACCCATATGAGCATTTGACCCCACCTCCTTCCACTACTCCTCCATCTACAAATCCTCCATTCATCTACACTCCTCCTTCTCGTCCCATTCCATCCACTGATCTACCCGGAATTGGTAAGCATTTTATTACTTTTACTGGCTTGGTACTTTACTTGGTTCACTTTTCCTTGGTCGTGCTATTTAATTAATTGGTGATTCACAAACCGCTTTCTACCGAGATTTGAAATCACTTTCCAGACGAGTCAGCATGTGCTGAGACATTCGATATGAAGATCAATGAGAATTGTGGAGTGATGCTTCCGAGGTAGATCATCGCATAGAATACGATCGATAATTACTGCTCGCATAGTAATCAATCGATAATTACTGACACGTCAGCATAGAGTTCAATCGATATTTACTTGCGTAGTATAGAAATCAATCGATAAGCAATTCAGATTCTACTACGAGTCAATCAGTAAAGAATGTCGAGCAGTTCTCTTCGGCGGCTGCAAACTCACTTCCAAGAATGTTTTCACTACGAGAAAGGTAGTCTCATAATTATTATATTTTCAAACTCACTCTAAAATAATTTTTTTCTTCCAGGACTGCGAGAATCTGTGCATTAAGAAGATGTTCAAACCCCGAGTCCAATCAGCAGACTCCAATTCCATCCTCTCCCCTTTCCCTTCCACTCATTCTCCCTTCTCTTCTCTTCCTTCTTCTCCTCCCCCCTCAACCACTCGTTTCCCTCCTCTTCCATGGGAAGTCTCCACTACAACTTCTCCCGATCCCTTCGGTCTTCTCTCTCGATCTCGATCAACAAAGCCCATTGTGACTAGACCGACGGATCTTCCCCAACCAGCCCCATCTACTCATGGGACAACTCTTCCTATTGGTCATGTTCCTTCCCATCAAATCGATATTCCTCAGCCAGTGGCATTCAATCCCCGTCCATCGACTAATAGTGTACCTGAATATCGCCCTTCCGTCGGATCCGAGGAAAAATTGGATGATGAGACAATCTCTTCTTCCTCTTCAACTTGTCTTCTTCCTTTTGATGAAACACTGAGACAGGAGTGCATGACGTCATCTTGGATTGAGAAGTTCTACTATGACAGCCACACACAAGTGAGTCCACACCCACAATTAATACGCTTACTGTTCAGAAGAGTGAGACGACGACCTCTTCATTTCACATACTCTCTCCACCGGTCGATGGTTGAGAGAATGCGCGAAATGAAGAGATCGTGGTACATTTCGCACACTACTTTGGAGTGCATCCTACACTGAGATGTGACAAATAGTGTGTCACTCACTTAGAAATCTCTTGTTTTCGCACACTATTCATTCAATATTGAATCTATCATACACTGGGCGTCGTATCTCAGTGTATCCATTCTCTGTCCATTGAATGAACACGAATACTGAGTGAAAATTTCTTAAATTTCCAGTCGTGCGTCGCCTTTTGGTATGATTCGTCTTGTGCCTCGAAGGATCGAGAAGGGAAGAATTACTTTGAGAATGAGGAGGAATGCTTGAGATGCAAGAGTGCATTCGACCCTAAGAGTGAGATTATTAGTAATAATAATAATTTAAATCAATAATAATTCGCCCGAGGCGCAGCAGGATTTGAAATTTGATTGGGGGGGGAAAACTCAGAATTTTACTTAACGGAGGTCTTTAAAGAAATCGGTTTCAAGAGGAACATAAGAACTTTCAGAGGATTTAATGGAATTGACGCCTCCTCTGTCGATTTCACTGAAGGAGAAGAATCATTTCACTACTCACACTCCAATGAGAGAAGTTGAGAGAAAATTTGAAGAGAAGGAAGAAGAAGAAGAAGAGGAAGAAGAAGAGGAAGAGAAGGAGAAGGAGAGGGAGGTAACACGAATGCCCTATTTTGAATTTGTTGTGAGTCCTTGCATGCTTCGCTTATTTTTCCGAGTGTCATTGCTTCATTCCTGATATTCTGTGATATAGTGGGTTCAATCAATAATAGGGCATTTACTGGGGCATTACAGTATCTGCATTCAACTTCTACGAGTACTTCCACTCCTATTCCAGCTGAGGAACAAGAAGAGGAAGAAGATGAAGAGGAGAAGAGGAAGGTGGGCACCTTTCATTTTCAAACAAAAGTGTCTTCTCTGGCCAATCACGCCTTCGAAGATACATCGATGTAGATAAATTGCAATGTGAATTCGTTGATTTATTTCGATGTTCAATGAATTCAGACTGAGGAAGCGTATCTCTCAATCAAAAACAGTGGATCTTGCTCGGGAATTCTCGATTCAAGACTGGAAGATGATTGTGATAATGGAAATTGGAAGATGAGGTGAGATAAAGTGGAATATCTCTAAAGTATTCCAATCGGCGAAGCCAAATTGTTCCCTTCATTAGCTAAGATAAATGAAAGAAGTAATTAAATGCGTTGAATCATTTCCAGATATTTCTTCTCATCTGAGAAAGGAAAATGTCGCGCCTTTTGGTATGGCGGATGTAAAGTGGACGTGCACAACTTCTATCCAACTGAGGAGGTCAGGCAAATTAATTGTTTGGTTTGTTGAAAATGAAATATGACTGGATTTTACTTATTTGGCTAAACTCTAAATTTCAGGCATGCAAACTTTCGTGTGGCAATCACTATCCAGTCGAGGAGGGACATTTTCAACAGGCTGTTCAACATTATGAGAAGAAGGAAAAGAAAGAGGAGGAGAGAACAACTACCACAGCCAAGTCTGTGACCTCAACGTAAGTTATTTAGATGCAGTCTTGAAAGTTGAAAGCCATCGGATTTGATATTCATGAAAAAAATTACAGAGTTGCATAGATAAACGTAAGCAACTAGAGCGCTTCACAAATTGCCGTTGTTGTATTATTAGGTTCTACGTTGCGTAAGAATGACGCAATACTTTTAGCACACCGAAAGTTGTCTCGTGGACGACGAAATTGGCTCCGATGGACGTTGAAATCAGTGGGGAAGAGTCGACTACGACCACTCAAGCCCCGCCCACTTCGCAGCAACCTGCTGCAGCTGCATACACTGTCTATCCCATCGAACACTCGATCAAGTCAGTTATCGATTATCCTTCTACCGTAATACTGTTATCGTATACCTTGTAGACTGTGATCGACTATCTCAATCCATTCAGGAATCGTGGATCGATCTCCTATTCGACAACCGAGATGCCTCATCCTGCAGAGGAAGATTACGATGAGAAAGAGTTGCCTCCTTCAATTCCGGCTGGGGCAGCGTCTGATCCATGTGATGATCCCATCGATACGGTAGGTCACCCACCGCATGAATTTGACTATCACGAAATGAGCATCATCTATTGACGCATAATTTTTGATTAAACAATTTAGGCATTCATGCCACAATTTCAGAGATTGGAAGAAGAGTGTTCGACCACTTGGGAGTACCGTGCTTACTTCGACGCTTCAGCCAAGAAATGCATCAAATTCTGGTTCGGAGGCTGCGAGATAAAATCTCGTAATCTTTTCCTAGATTCCGAGGTAATCGATACTCTTCTCTACCGTACTCATCTCTCCCTCATTCAGGCATGTCGTGCTGTGTGTCATCACAAGTTGCCGTCCTCCTCTCCTCTGATCATCTCAACTCTTCCTCCTCCTACAACTACTTCCATTCCATCCACTACCTCCATCATTCCTACTACATCTCCTCTAAGTATGTATCTCTCTGTCTCTCACTCTCCCTCTCACTCGCATGCACTCTCTCACCCTCACTCACTCCGTCCACATCAACCTAACACCATCATCTCTCCAGGAGACCCATCGATCGATACTTCATCTGATCTACCTTCTCTATCGATCGATACCTCCTCTGATCTACCTTCTCATCTACCCCAATCTGCCCCTCTGACATCGGATGATCTCCATCAACAATCCCCCGATTCTTCTGAAGAAGATATTCCCCAACCTCCTCCTCTTCCTCTCCTTCCCTCTGAATCTCCCATAACACCAGAAACAACGTGGACTTCTAATGGAGAATCAACGGGGGAAATGAAAACATCGAAGATTCCAAAGGTGATTGAAGATCATGAATCGGCGATGCCTGAGCAGGAAGAGACGAGAGAGGAGAAGGAGGAGGAGAAGAAGGAAGAAACGAAAGAAGAGAAGAAATCGACCATTTCACTCAAGGGATTCACAGCTTCCTTCGTTACAAAGGTAACTGTGAGATCAGTGAGAGAATCTCCTCCTCCTCTCTCTTCTCTCTCTTCTACTCAAGACCTTCAGGATGAATCTACCGTATCCTCGATCGATCACGAGTCAGAATCAGCAGAGGAACCAACAACTCTCGCGTACACTTCGTCTTCAACCGAAGCTTACGTTCCCACTTGTATGGCGCTTGTGTCTATCGGCCTTTTCCTGCCTTGGTTACAGTAATACATCGTTGCACTAACCGAATCACTGCTGAATGGTACGGTGAGTGGGGGATAATCGATCGATAATGTTTGACAATAATCAATAATCGATCGATAATCTCTTCCAGTCATCGTCCCATCCATGGGTATTCTTTCCCGCTCACAGCACTCTCTCACATGTACTGATAAACAATGCATAGCATGCTCTCTCTCTCTTCTCTTTCCCTTCTCTTCCCTGAATATCCGATAAATGGTGTTCTGCCTCAGTTCGAGACTAATCAGACACATGGGAAGAGAAGGGGAAAACAGAGGGGGCGGGGCATGAGAGATCAAAGATCAAGAATTGAATTCAGGGGAGTGTCTGGCAGAACACAATAGAGATGCGCCTGCTAGAGAATGCGGAAAAGAAGGGAGGAATTGGACTCAGAGGTAGAAAGTCAATTGTTGATCACTGGATATTGGATACTGTAGATACTTCTTCGATCACGCCACTCGATCGTGTCGAATGTATTGGGGTTGTGAGGGATCTTCTTCCCCCAATAACTTCCCCGATCTTCTCACTTGTCAATGGAAGTGTGAACCTCAGAGAGCGTGGCCGAAGTCAGTGAGTGAGTTGTTTCCATGCTCTTTGACCTACCCAATCTAGTATATGGGAAATGTGAGACGACGGTCTCTTCATTTCGCACACTCTCTCATCTTCCGACTGGTGAAGTCTACTCTCCATTCAGAATCGTGTCTCGATCCACTTGATTCTTCTCTCGAAGATGATTGTAATGGAGGCAATTTCATGACCAAATTCCACTTCGACTTTCAGTCTAAGAAGTAAGTCAGTTCGATTGTTTTCTTCCAAAATTTACAACTGAAAAGGTTTTCTTTTAAATCATTTGTAGATTTTTAATGATCTCAAATCTCAGATGCGTCGCTTTCCACTACGGTGGCTGTCGTTCTCCATCTCACAATATTTTCGAGGGAGTTGAAGAGTGCAAAACAACTTGTGAGAGACCCGATCACACTGTTTCTCGTGAGCTTACGCAATATTTAGAATAAATTTAAAAAATAAATTTAGAATCTTGTCTGGAAGCCTTCGATAGAGGTTTTCTCAACACCTGCAATGTGAACAGTCGATTCGAACCCAAGTGAACTATTCTCGCATGAGACTGACTTCTCGCTAATTCTCCCTTGAGTGTTCATCAATATATCGTACATCTATCGTAGACACTCTTCATGTCATCCACTCTTTCTGTCCGTCGATCGAGTGTGTGAAATGAAAAGCCCATCGATGAACACTGAAGCCAGCATAAATTCACAATCTTAAAATAACAGGGGTAACTGAATTTATTGGAAAGTTGTTTTTTCTTGAGATACTACTACGACTCTTCCACTGGTTCGTGTTCGATGTTCTGGTGGGGTGGCTGTAGAAGAGGAGCTGCTAATTTCTTCACTTCTCTCGACACTTGCAAATGGAGTTGTGAGAGACCAAAGAGATCTGAAGGACCGAGTGAGAAAAGAAGGAGAGATCAAAGATCAATTGAGAGTGTTATAGAACAATGTGCGGACAAATTTGATGAGAAGTTGACTGAGGCGTGTCAAGATGGACAGTGGAGGGAGAGATTCTACTTTGATGTAAGTTCATTTTGTTTGGTTTTCGGTGTAGATTTTTATGGCACAGTAGAGATGCCGGTTTGGTGTTCATATTCCGGCATTTCGTGCGAGAGATCAGTAATACGGAGGATAAGCGGCCGAGGTTCAGAGAAAAAGAGACTGCCAGCGGGCATGCGCAACACCGAACCGGCATGGCACAATCCAATTTACTGATTAATTTATATATCATTTCCAGCACGAGAAGGCGTCTTGTGTTCCCTTCTGGTGGGATGGATGTTTCTCTGAATCTGCCAATTTCTTCAGAGATATTCACAGTTGTCAGTCGCTTTGTGAGAAGACGGGTCAGTTCGTACTCCCTTCGTCTTATTTTTCGTTTATATTTTACCCATAATGTGTTCGATAACCAAAATTTCAATCATAATTTGCAGAATCAGAAATCGGTTCAGTCTCTTCAACCCTCAAGGAGGAATTTCGATGTTTAGAAGAGAAGAAAGTCGGAGACTGCAGAGAAACGTACTATTTCTCCCCTAATCATTAGAGTGCGAAATGTGAGACCACGGTCTCTTCATTTGGCACACTCTCTCGTCTATCGACCGGTCTAGAGAGTGTGCGAAATGAAGAGGCCGTGGTCTCACATTTCGCACTCTACTAATCATTCCAAACTTTCATAGAGTGGTCAGGCTGAGAGAGTGTTCAAAAGTGAGAGAAACCCTCTCAATTTTACATGCTCTCTCACTCCAAACCCTGCTTTGTAAAATAGACCGGTCTGTCGAATGATGTGCTCCATTTGCATTCACTCGGTATTCTCTCTTTTCAGGTATCCTGCCTACTACTACGACAGAGTGCATCGTGAGTGTCGTCCCTTTTCTTATTCAGGTTGTGGAGGAAACGGAAATCGATTCTTGACTCTCGGTCAATGTGAAGGATTGTGCAGACCATTCACACTTCTCTCTGGTTAGATCTACCCCTCAGATCCACAATTATCGATCGATTCAGAAGTGGAGTCATCGTGTTATCTTCCCCTTGACACGGGCCATTCCGAGGGAGAGTGTGGCAAGGCAGCTACAGTATCCTTCCATTTCGACCGTTCATCTGGTAGGTCAAACCATAATCAATCAATCGATATTCTCTTCTTATACAGGATCATGTGCTCAATTTTGGTTCCGCGGTTGTGGTGGAAATGGAAATCGATTCGATTCCCTTGCAACATGCAATCGAATCTGTACAACTCATCGTCGTCCCGGTCCCATACGGAAGACCCGGTCCACTCACGGTAACGTTACCGTATCCCACTAGTCGCCAATTATCGATTGATTGTTAGTGCCGTGTGATTACCGTAGTCCACAGGGTCACAGCTAGCTTCATTATCGCTTCGGGGCTCAAATCTTCCCTTTCTCGACGATCTCTTTCTGACTCTCAGATTATTGTGCCTGCTTTGTTTCGTCCAATGATAAACGATTATGATTTTGGAATGGTTCATTTGTACTAACACACCTAGTCGGGAGTCAGTGAGAGTGGAGAGAACTAATAACTACTAACCTCACTATTAGAATGCGAAATGTGAGTCCATGGTCCCTTCATTTCACACACTCTCTTCACCCGTAGGTTAGTGTGCATATCTGCAAGACATTTCTTGTGAAGACATCCCTAGTTCCCATGTCCCTTCAGTTCTCTGCTCATTTCTTCTCAGCTAATGGGACTTCATCATTCCATTCAGCTTGTTTCGAATCCTCTGCTGATCGCGGAGTTTGTGCTGGAGGAAACTCGTCGGCACTCCAAAAGTACACTTACCAAGGAGGAAAGTGTGTACTGTTCAGTTGGAGTGGATGTGGAGGCAGTGCAAATAGGTATGTCACGAGATACTATTTATTAGATAGAGTGGTAGGCTATAGATCTTTTGTTCCCATTCAGATTCAATTCACAACGAGAATGCGAGCAACTCTGCAATGGACTCAAACCGAGTAATACTCCCGGTAATCAATAATTAACCCTATTTGAACTCAATCGATCATCTCAGCCGTCTGTTCATTCGATGCTGACTGGGGGCCATGCAATCAACTGAGTCACAAGTGGTTCTTCAATCAGACGACCGGTCAGTCTCCACGACCTTATGAGAGGAATCGCGAGAAATTCGACCATAGCCAGGACGTAGAAATTTTTATTTTTTGATTTGGCTGAAAATTTTACCTAAGGTATTTCAACACCTCCTCTATCGATTGGCGTTGACAGAATTTTGATAAAAAATTTCGCAGCAGCGTGAAACATATCCAAACCTGGAGTCTTCGGATTTTTCCGCCGAGAGGTAAAAGTTTGCAAAATCATAACTTGGTTCAAAATAAAGATAGAAAATGGCGGTAATGTTTGTTAGATAGGGAATATTGTTGGCTACAATTAGAACCGTGCCAACTCATTCCTGGGTTGGCGCGTTGGCGCGAAGCTGTTGGTTTTATGAAAAATGTTATAAGTCACGTTAAAATTAAAAGTGGTCTTAGGTTCTTTGTTAGTTCTGATGAGCACCGCAGTTACTCAATATAACCGAGAAATGGGCCAAATCGGCCCATGCATGGGAAATGCGCTAAGGTGAACTTTTTTTTGTTAAAAAATTTTTTTTCTTTCTTTGACGATCAGTGCTATTTTCGTTTAAAATATTCGTAAATATTCTAAAAACACTATTAAAGTTGTTTTATGGGACTTTTAACACTAACTTTTTGAAATAAAAAATTGAAAAATTTCAAGGCTGAATTCAACTTTTGACGAAACTGTACTTTTGCAGCGTCCTATTGTGTACTAATGTTCCCATAGTTATTAGATATGATGAATGGGTCAAGAATTGTGCATCTAGCCATATACACTAAATGCTTATTACATTTCAGCACTCGTTATGCGATGATCGGCTTCATATTTTACAGCGGTCACATATCCACCAAACTTCATTAGAAATGCACTCAACATGAGAAGAGAAATTAGTTAATTGAAAGTGAGTTCCTATCTCTACATTATGGGCAGATACAACAACTACATTTTTCAATATTTGTCTGAAACAGCAAATATCGTATTTTGCGAAAATACGTCCACTTTTTCACACATATCTCAGAAATCTGGATCTCTACCGAATCCTGGCGTAGGTCAAATTGTTCGGAGAGTTTTATTGAATCATGTTGTTGTTGATAGTATACAAATCTATGAATGATTTGATGTCATAAAAAATCGAATACTCAAAATTGCTCAAATTTTTAAACAAAAAAAGTTAATTCTGAGGATTTCTGAAACGTTACGAGCGATATATTGTCCACATTCATTTTCATATACCTAAAGAAGAACTATGAAACTCATAACTTAAACTTATGAAAAAAAATTTTTTTTGAAAAATACCATGAACCCGGGGTCATGGTCCAAAAATATTTTTTCACCATGAACTTTTATTTTTTTTATTTTTCAAAAAAAATATTTTTTTCATAAGTATAAGTTATGAGTTTCATAGTTCTTCTTCTGGTAGATGAAAATTAATTTGCGCAATATTTCACTGGAACCGTTTCAAAAATCCTCAGAATTAATTTTTTTCTTGTGAAATTTGAGCACTTTTGAGTATTCGATTTTTTATCTGATCAAATCATTCATAGATTTGTATACTATCAACAACAAAATGATTCAATGAAACTCTCCGAACAATTTGACCTACGCCAGGATTCGGTAGAGATCCAGATTTCTGAGATATGTGTGAAAAAGTGGACGTATTTTCGCGAAATACGATATTTGCTCTTTCAGACAAATATTGAAAAATGTAGTTATTGTATCTGACCATAATGTAGAGATAGGAACTCACTTTCAATTAACTAATTTCTCTTCTCATGTTGAGTGCATTTCTAATGAAGTTTGGTGGATATGTGACCGCTATAAAATATGAAGCCGATCATCGCATAACGAGTGCTGAAATGTAATAAACATTTAGTGTATATGGCTAGATGCACAATTCTTGACCCATTCATCATATCTAATAATTATGGGAACATTAGTACACAATAGGACGCTGCAAAAGTACAGTTTCGTCAAAAGTTGAATTCAGCCTTGAAATTTTTCAATTTTTTTTATTTCAAAAAGTTAGTGTTAAAAGTCCCATAAAACAACTGTAATAGTGTTTTTAAAATATTTACGAATATTTTAAACGAAAATAGCACTGATCGTCAAAGAAAGAAAAAATTGTTTTTTACAAAAATAAGTTCACCTTAGCGCATTTCCCATGCATGGGCCGATTTGGCCCATTTCTCGGTTATATTGAGTAACTGCGGTGCTCATCAGAACTAACAAGGACCTAAGACCACTTTTAATTTTAACGTGACTTATAACATTTTTCATAAAACCAACCGCTTCGCGCCAACGCGCCACCCAGGAATGAGTTGGCACGGTTCTAATTGTAGCCAACAATATTCCCTATCTAACAAACATTACCGCCATTTTCCATCTTTATTTTGAACCAAGTTATGATTTTGCAAACTTTGACCTCTCGGCGGAAAAATCCGAAGACTCCAGGTTTGGATATGTTTCACGCGGCTGCGAAATTTTTTATCAAAATTCTGTCAACGCCAATCGATAGAGGAGGTGTTGAAATACCTTAGGTAAAATTTTCAGCCAAATCAAAAAATACAAATTTCTACGTCCTGGCCACGGCCGAAGTGGTCGAGTCTCTCGCGATTCCTCTCTTATGTACCATGAAAACTCCAGAAAGGGGTCAAGAAACGAGGGAGTGCGTAGCTCTATGGACTCTCTCAATTTCCCATACTATCTCACTTCTAGCCCCTGTTGGAAAGTTGCCATCACGTGATTCATTGCAGGTTTCTGTGCTCAATTCCTCTACGGAGGTTGTGGTGGAAATACAAATCGATTCGATCAATTTGATACATGTCAAAAGACGTGTGAAGTTACGGGAATTGATGTGTGTATGGAGACAATCGATAGAGGAGATTGGTGTGAGCCCATGAGTAATCGGTGAGAAGAGAGGAGAAGGGCGGGAGAGATCAAAGATCATTTCAGATACTACTACAACAAGAAGAGAAAGAAGTGCATTGGATTCCACTACACTGGATGTGGACAGTCGAATAACAACTTCAAGACCCATGAGGAATGTGAAAGCACGTGAGAAATAATGAAGATTACTGTAGAAATCAATCGATATTTAAGATGTGAGAAGAGACACGGTAGATCTCTTCCCGAAGCTCGACCAACTAAGAAAGGATCGAAGAGGAATCTTTAGTGAGTCGGAATCAATAAAGTCAACCCATAATCTCCCTGATTACAGTACTCCTCCCCCAATGGAAGATCGAGATATTAAGGAACGAAGACATCGAGCTCCCAAGGGAAGGAAGAGACCGATTGCAGGAGATTCCTGTGAGGAGATAATTGCATAGTGATGATGAAATGTAATGAATTCAGATAAACAAACGAAACCCGTGGAGAAATCTGAGATGCATTCTCACATAATATTGGAAGGGAATGGGACAACTTATCACAAGAGTTTTCCCACTTGGGTCGATCACAATTTGTGCTTTGCTTACAGGTTTGTTCACTCTTCATTTCTTGTGATTAGACTACGAAACGTGAGACAATAATCTCTTCATTTCGCACACTTTCCCTTCCCCGACCGATGTGGAGAGTGTGCGAAATGAAGAGATCGTCGTATTTATCAGATTTCGCACTTGTGCTATTCTTGCCCGAATTACTGTCCATATTTCACATAAATAATAACCTTATCTCATTTAGATACAACGTCACTGGTCCCGATGCCAAACTAGAGACGCATCTCTGTGCGAAGGAATCTAGTGAAGACTGCTGGAGTGAGGTAAGAGAGAATCCTCCCCTCGCTGATTGATCTTTGATCTCTCTCCAGATCATTCCCAACACTCACGGAGACGAATTGTGCCATGTCGTTAGACCTTTCCTCAAGGTAAGAATTACATTTCCATTTATCTCTCCTTCGAATTTTCTCAAGATCAAAGATCAATTCAGGGATCTCACAAGTACACGTGGTTCTTCTCTGTGATCGGGGGTGATTTTGTGAATGGCAGTCGATCGAGAGAAGGATTAAGAGCTGCGATTATGGTACTCAAACCAAGTCTATGCCATCAAATATGCTGAACATTCACTGTACTCAAACTTATCTAATAATATGTCCACTTTTGATAACAATCCACGATTCTGACATTTGGTTGTAATTCTTCTTGCATATGCATCTATTTTGTGTGTTGGCCCTAGGCTCAACTGAATGAAGTCAATATCGCATATTTATTCGGCTTGAAGACTTTCGAATTCCCAATCACAACCAAAGTGATTATTCTCATTTCTCATCCAACAAAGTCTCTATTTCAATTCAATGGCACTCTTCCAAACGAGAGATATTCCCGCCTGCCCTTCCCCATAGTGATAGATAGCCACAAGACTGGATGAATAGTAATTGTTTATCGATTAGCAATGGTACAATGGTTAGTCACTCAATCAATCTCTTCTACTCACAGTTTGGTCAGTCTCTTCTTCGATTCTTCAACCATTTCTTCATGGACCGCAGTCTCAGCCTTTCTTTCTACCACTCGAGTGAAGTAAATTCGAGCCTGAAAGGAGAAGAAATCGATAATCAACCAAATACCGTACCCTACATTACACTTCTTTACTTTAGGGGGTAAGCCCCGCCCCATTCCCCTTCTCGAGGATCAAGTCAAGAGATCAAGAGGGGAAGGGAGGAGTGATGGAGAGGCTTGATAAGGAAAAGGGGCGGGGCGTGCCCCTAAAGTAAACAAGTCTGTATCATTATCGATCGATTTAGTCCACTCACATTTTTCTTGTCTCCCTTTCCGAGATAAGTCTTGGCGAGGATGAAATCGTTCTCGATAGTAGACTCGATCGAATCCGCCTGAACGAATTGATTAGCTCAAAGATCAAAGATTGACCAAAGATCAAAGTACTGACTGCGAGAAGATCCTTGAGGGCATCGTCGTAGGAGCACGCGGGAAGGGAACCGACCAGTCTGAATCAATCGATACGTAGATCAACGAATCAATCGATATCAGGGACTCACTTGCATGCCAGAGTCTTCTCGACGAAGGAAAGGGAAGCCACCTTGTACGAGAAACGACCGCGCATGTGCAGACACACCATGTCGGGCTGAATAGTAAAGAACTCTCAGACTACCGTAATCTTTCTGTAGTCTACAGTATCCACTACCGTACCTCAGACAGCAATTGGATGGTGGCGTCGAGATACTTCTTGAAGAGTGCTCCAATCTTCATTTGTTCGAGGGACGAAGTGGCAGATTCAGAGATAGAACCAGCGATAATCGAAGCTGTTTTGGCAGCATCGGAGGAGAGAGGAGAAGAAGAGAACGACGACTCAGCCAGAACAAGGGCTGAAAGAGGGTTACGGTAGATGGATCAATAGATTAGACTACGGTATCAATCGATAGAGACTTCTTTACTTAAGGGGTTAGCTTCGCCCCTTTTCCTTATCACCCATATCCCCTTTCCCCTCTTGATCTCCTGACCTCATCCTCAAGAGAGAAGTGGGGTGGGGCTTACCCCCCTAAAGTAAAGAAGTGCGAAAACAAGAGGGTTACGGTAGATGGGACGGATCGATAGACTACGGTATAGATCTATGGCTACCGTACCTTCTCTGCACAGAAGTCTCCTCTTCTCATTGTCCTCAATGGAATTGGACTGGAGGAACATTGCCTGGGCGAGTCTCCATTCGACCTCCCACGACTTCTCCATCTAATATCGATTGATTACGGTAGGAAGCAACTACCGTATACTCTATCAAGCTCGCCAGTACGCGGTGTTAGAGGACTAGGGAGAATCACTTGGAGAGGTACAGTATAACCCGATTCAGCCGGAAGTACGGCAACAGATCTATCAAGGGAGGGACGATAAACTAGCATACTAGTGGGTACTGGGAGTGAGGGAGACTATTTACTAGGGATGAGGGATATGGAAGAAGGGATAGGGATACGGTACTAGAGGTGTGGATACCTTGCTACTGGGGGATAAGGTACTAGAGCTTGGGGTTCGGTACTCGGGAGTGAGGGTATGCAGTACTACAAGAAGGGGTATGCGGTACTAAGGGTGGGGGATACAGTACTAGTTGGGGATACGGTAATCGGGATGAAGGGGGATACGGCACCTTTGCGAGTTGTTCGAGTGCCTCATCCGCTCGATCCTCCAGAAGAAGAGCGTCCACGTTGTGCATGTCGATGGCCTGAAAGGTAAGGATACGGTTGGGAGAAGGGTACTGTAGGGAGAGGAGAGTACGGTAGGGATCGGAGACAACGGTAGGGAGAATCGGAAAGTACAGGGTAAAAAGGAGAGGGACGGTAGGGACGGAGAGGTTTGGAGGGCTCATGGGAGGAAGCTATGAGGTATGGTAGAGGGGAGGAAACTGACCATGGTGGTAGTAGAAGGAGAGGGTGGTTAGTGGGAAGAATCGAAGTTGAGAATGAAGAGACTGATTGAGAGCAGAGAGAGAGAAGAGGGAAGAGGGGGGAGGGATCTACCTCCCTCGTTCGATCTGATCTACTGATCTACTCCTTTGATCTCTCTCACTGATCTACCGAATGAGAGGGAAGAGACGAGAAAGTGGGGGGGGGGGGAATTGAAGAAAATATAATTATATTAAATGAATCCCTTTACAATTATGAAATTAAAAATATGTATGTTTCCGATCTCTCTCAATCTCCCTTTTCTCTATCTCTCTCACTTCCGAACACTCTTTCGATAAGATTGAAAGCATTTGCTATCACTGTCCATCCAACTTTATTTCAAATAAGATGACATAAATTGGAAATTGTCGGCTTCCAACTAATTTTATTTTTGGGGAAAGTTTATTTTATTTATTATATTTGTTCCAGACAGAAAACATTCAAACTTACTGTGTTTAGTGCTTACCCACTGGCTGGTCGTTTACAATACTACGAGCAGCGCGTCTTACTTGCGAGACACGCATGTTATTCTTCGTCATGCAATACATTTCACAGATATTCTGAGACGGCGTAGGAACACTGATAGCAAGAAAGGAATGATATTTACAATTATTAAAAATTGATTTCAAAAATCATTGTAAATCCAGATGTGTGTGTGATCGCATTTTTAAGAAGGCCTCCCACGAATATTTGGTCACATGGACTGCCAACGCAGTGCTGTGGGGGACGCTCACCCGATCACATTGCAACACATCCGAAAATCTACCGTAATCTCTAAATCGATATATTGACGCTCAAATGGCTACAAAAGGGCCAATAATCGACAGGCAACGCGTGTTAGGACCACAAATACATGCAATCGACGTAAGATGAAGTTTTCATTAATATAATATTGTTCCCCCCTGTGGATAATATCGGTTTTCATCAAAAATATAATAGTTTTCATAACGGAAAGCATATAAATTGCCCCTAACACGAGTGTGCGCGCTCCATTTTCGTGTCCGGTATACTGTAGTGGCTTATTGAAAATCAGGCAACGGTGATTCGTGGGAGGCCTTCTTTAATGAGAATTTATCTCTCACATTATTACACCGCCTTTCCGATATACATAGAAACCACAACGTCCACCCACTTCTCACTCACCCAAAATCGCCGGGAAGATGCAGCCAGCATAACCGTGGTTCTCAATCAAATACGAAAAGAGGCTTATTCGAAGCTAGGGAAAAGTTCTATTATGGGTCCGAGGCGGAACTTTATCGATCAAGTCTGAGTAGGGAAATTGGAAGGAGATTTTCACGAGTGCTGAGTTTCAACCATTCTTGGGTTTTTACCTTACGACAGGCGCCGTCCATCGATAGTTCAATTACTTCCGCACGGTATTTCATGCGATGAATGATCACGAGGGATATGGTACTCTGCATTAAATGAGACGATAAACGAGTATCAATAGCGACGAAAGATTATCGCACCGGAATTGCAGAACTGTGCTTTCTAAACGACTATGCAAACCAAATTTTAAATGCTTCTATTCTGCATAACTCTGAATACTGCGGGCATAGGGAAAATGCAGTAGACCGGGATATCGATTAGGCGTGATATTGTAGGCTGCAAAAACAGAATGGATGAATACTGTAGCCGATGTTGCGATATGATGTGGGGCTACGTTCGTATTTCGGATGCAGTAGTATTGGGAACTTTGTTGTGAAGGCAGGTCTTTAGTCGTGGATTGTGGGACATGATGAATTACGGACACTGGCGGAGACGAGTAATGGACTGACCCTCTCAATCTTGCATGCTCTCTCTCTTTTTGTGATAGACCTTCGTCCTATCAGCGTTCCCGGAGGGGACGCTGATAGACTTTTGAAAAGAGAGATGATCGACCCCATTCCCGTCGGTATCTTTACCTTCTAAGAAATGATAATGAACAAAAAAATGAAAATAAAGTACTGCACACACCAGCGTGTCTGTGGTTTCACACCCAAGTAATAAACAATTCCCATGGAAGTTGATTATACACTCCTGGCAATAGCCATACACGGTAGCATGAAACGGGGTACGGTAGAAAAATAATGAAGTACGGTAGGAGGTGAAGGGTACGGTAGTAATATTATGGCTCTTTGAAACCAACTTTAGGTGGGTAACTGTTCTATAAACAAGAAGACGATGAGATTGTTGTGTGCATGGATACGGTAGATTATGCAACATTCAATCGATTACAGTCCCGTCTCGCTCCGATGGTCGCTAATGTATTCGGCACTTTCATCGACACTAACATTTATTGCTTCCAGCAGAGATCTACTAAAGTTGATTATTGATTTGTTGAATGAGAGCAGTGAAGAATGGAAGAAAATCAATATCTCTGAATATGCGATACTCATGTTTTTTTTTCTTGATAATTGTTTTCTTTCGCACGACTAATCCAGATCCAGTCAATCGATAGTATCCTTTCGGATCTTAAACACATTTTAAATAAGTCTTCACTAAAATTGTCAATTATCGACGATGATGACGAAACGTTTTTTTTAATATTCGCGATGTCATTTATATTATAATAAATGCAAGTACGCGTAATAAATAAATCCATTGTTGAAATAGTTAAGATCGCTCAATAAATCGATGACTTTTTCAAACTAGATTACTGTAGGATTTAATAATTTTGCTAATATGCGATTCACTTTTTTTGTCACAAACTACGGTATGAGTAATTCGCGCAATATGCACTCTCGTTGTGCGTCTCTCATTTTCCCCTGTTCTCTAGTGGTCCCTTCCCTTTTCCACGTTCTTCGTTGATCCTTCTGTTTGTTGCTCGATTCCTTCCCTCCCTCTCTCCTCTCATTGTCTGCGCACTCTCCTGCCGCCACTCTCTCGCCACTGATCTACCCATTTCGTCTCGCATTGATCGTCCCAGACATGTTGTTGTCAACAACACGCTTCCCTCATTTGTCAGCTTCTCCCCTCAAATTTCTTTCCCTAATCCTTCTAAATAGAAGCTTCTGCTATCGCGTTTCCGATTCATCTGCTCGAAGAAAACTTCAAATTGGCTGTTAGTCATTCTCGAGTCGCGCCAGAACGCTACTCGACAATAGCTGCCATTTTGTCATCATTTCCGAACCGCTGTCCCCAACGCATAATCGACTTGCGCTCGATGTTTCTCGTCTTCATTAATTTAGTTATCCGTCAATTCCTGACGATTTCAGCTCTCTTCCTATCTGGCCCATCAACAGTCGCATGTAGAAGTGTCGTCAGAAGTCGGCTGCCATAGTCGTCCCCGTGGACGTCCTCTCAACTGAAGATGCGTTTGTCGTTCTTTTTCTATCTGGGTTAAGCCGCCGACCTTTAAGTAACCTGCTACGGTCTCCTAGTTAGTCGCGCATTAGAGGCCACGCGAGCACCTCCTCATATCAGTGAGGGCGGAGGTACCAGTCTCTCTCGCAGGAGACTGATACTGTTGGGACGGTGTAGAAGGCCAAAAGCCTGACAAGAGATAGTGCTCAATCCCGCGCACGCATCTCTGACCTAATTCTGCACATCCGCTGAATCGCGCCCGACAGTAGCGTGACCTACCGAGCTTTCGTGGCCTACTTTAGTACAAATCTGCGCCTTCTTTCTAAATGGGGTGGGAAGGGACTTGAGGGGTTATTAACTGAATCACGGTGGGGTAAGGTCGAAAAGTAATAAGTTAACGCCTTGTTTTGTTGTCCCAAACTTGTTCTAATCCATTCAAATCTTCAGATCTACTCGTAACGACTGGAGAGAAGACTTTGGAAGGAGCGAGCGAGGGATGAAGAGAAGAAGAGAGAAGGAATGAGTGAGGAGAAGAGAAGGCAAATGAAGAGATGAGGAAAGAAGAAATCGAGAGGAGCGAGTGATGGAAGGAGATGTGAAGAGAAGGAAAAGGATCGATGCGAGTGAATAGAAGATGAGAGGAAGATGATGACTTGAGTGAAGAGAAGAATGGAAGGACTGCAGTAGGAGTCATTGATGGAGAAGAAGAGGAATCGTCTCTCAAGCGCTTGAACCATCCAAGGAAGGAGGAGGAAAGAAGGGACGACTCGGTAAGAAGACCCAAAATGTTGTTTCATTGACTTCAATTAACAAGCTGGCGCCTTGCAGTGTCATCAAATGTTCAAGCCACATTTCTGACTCCCCCACTCGCACTCCCTGGAACTTGACCCGGTAAGTAATAATATAGAGACTGTTGAGGAGTTGCATATTATTCTCCTTTCTCAGTTCCCCTTTTCCTCCGATCGATGGGACAACCTGCACACAGACTAGGACTCATAGATACAGCTCAATTCAAGCGTGAATTGACATCTTCGAGGTTGGTATGGTAGTTGAGTGATTATTGATCGAAAAAGAACACATGAAAATATTCCTTGTCAACTTGTACTAACCCGGTGATTTGCAGTTACGCGGACTCCCCAAGTATCTCCAACTTCTTTTCGCCCTCCTCTTCCTCACTCGGAGTTGTGCACTGGACCGGTGAGTAATAATGATGAAATAGTGGAGTAGATGATTGTTTTCCTCAGGCAAGTCTCCGTCCAATCTGAGGTAACACCTTGAGAATGATGATAGAATCGGAGGGATTCAATTGTGTATCGTCGCCCTGAGGTTGGTGTGGTTCGTTGAGCGATATAAATAGAATCGAAGATATACCCTGTCAACTTATTTTTTTCAGTTTCATCGTATACTCAAGTAGGCCAAGGCCTAGTTTCGCCCTCTTCCTCCACTTCACTCGGATTTGACCCATCGCCCAAGCTGGGATAACATCAACAGCCCCGAGGTTGGTATGGTAATTGGGCGATCCTCGACCAATAATTGTGATTCAGCTGAACGAGTACATGTCGTCAGGAATGAGCGTCATTACTGCGACGGATCTCCTGCTGCCACGATCGGTTAGTTTCAATCGATAATGTGATTTAAATGTGTAAATGGTTCTCCAGATTTCACGTCTCGCTCTTCTCATCGATCGTTGACTCCTCTTGATTGGTATCCGAGAAGAGGACGAAGAAGAGAATATCTGCCGACACTTTGGGTTGTTAGTTTATCGCCATGTTATTTTTATAAATAATAAATTTTTTATCAGGCCATTCCCATTTCTTGTTTCCCCTCGACGTGGTTCCTGTGTTGGTGGAAGGCGTACTGACGTATGTAAAAGGTGAGTTGAAATGCTGATCCGATAAACTATCGTAATCTATCAGAATATCGATTGATTTCAGATGGAATACATGCTAATCGTCCGTTGCTCACTGCTCGTCCGTCGAGTCGATATCGTCGTCTAAGTCTGCGATGAGAGAAGGTGCGCTGTTGTTGTACTCTTTGTCGATTAATTGATGTTCTATTTTACTATATATTTTTTTGTTTAGACATTGAGCGCTAACGCTGACTCATTCCGTCCTCTTTTCCACTCGTTGGTGGAATATCTTCCACTCATCTCCACTCCTCTTTCTCTCCTCCATGGACTATCGTCACATTCGGTGAGTATTATCTGTTGCCAGGGAAATGCTCAGTCATTTTCCGTTCTCGTAAGGAAATATACTAATTTACTTTATTTAAGAATAGCCGACTGTCTGACTGCTCCTTACCTCCAATGAAGATTGAAATGCAATATTATTTAAATTCAGATCGTCCTGTTCTCTACTACTCTTGCTGCCAGCCCCCATCTACCGCTAGTCCCGCTCTCTTCCTTATTTGGTCCGTTCTACAGTCATCCAAATAAATATTGCAAATGATTAAAGTTATGGTGGTTGAATCAATTTATTTCAGATGTATCGTTTCGTTACTCTCGATCCCTTGAGATGAACTGTACCAGAGGGTATTTGAATGAAGAGGAGTGGAAGAGAAAACTGAAGCCTTTATCTGATGCTATTGTGAGTACATTGGTTCAAAATATGTTATCATTATGTTTAAATATAATATCAGGTCGACAAACTCTCCGCTCGGACAACTCTTCTAAAATCTGTCGAGCGACGACGTCTCGCCCTTCTTTTCCCGAGGTTCCTTATTACAGCTCTATAAAATGTTATCGATTCGATTGAATACATTGCGAACAAATGAAATTAGATTCAGCCTAAGGCGAGTGTCTTGTGCAGCGTTTGTCACACTTGGTTACATGAGGAGGTGGAACTGTGATCGATTTTTCAATTCATTTCTTTGCAGATTCAATTTACTCACTACATTATCTCCTCAAACGGGGACATCTGTGATCCACAACTTTCGTCCTTCCATCTTCCCTATCGATTGGTATGTTTGCTAACTGATATAATGAAAAAGGCCCTGCTTGTATTTTATTATACAACTTCGTTCCGTCCTGCCTCTCAATCTTATTTATATTATTTCAGAGTAATGATGCAACTTCGTATTCGCATTCGTATAGATTCATTCTTCCGTGACTTCACTTCTCCCTCCGATCGATCTCTTCCGTCTCGGTCCGTACTCTCAATAAGACTACGGTAGTAGTTGAAAGACTGAAGGCCATAAAAGAGCCGATAATGACTGAAATTGAGAAGGAGCATGTTATGTTTGTGAAATGGATGTAACGTGCAGCTCCTCCATCTACTCGGATCATGCAGCTGACGACCTCTCTACGACCACGATTGGTCTACGCGTACGGCCGTTGGATACTCAGGTTGGTGTGGTGGAGTTGCGAAACCTTGCATTGATGCCTAATTTGACCCCTGAGGGCCCAAATGTATGCACGAACAACGAAATCGACAATTTCTGGATTGTTACATCGGATATGTGCGGGTAATCGCGACAAACGATCGATGCCATGGGCTTAGATTTTTATATTTTTAAATTGGCTGAAAACTACCCAACGCATTTCAAAGCTATGTATCGAATGGCGTTGGCAGAAATTCGATATAAAATTTCGCAATCACGTGAAACGTAAACGCACCTGATTACTTGGCGAAAAATTTTTTCGAAAAAGGCTGGCATTTTCGAAAAATCATAACTAGCATCAAAATGAAGATAGAGACTCTTTCTTTTTTAGTTAGATAGAAAATCATCCCGACTACCGAACTCATTCCTGCATTATGCCCCGTTCCGTTTTAGCGAAAATTGACGTATTTTTAACGCAAAAAAGCAATGCAATTATTCTTTTAGGCATTATATACACTGCTACTACAGGTAAAAATGAGCATATATGGGCAATGGGTTGCAATTCAGCTAGCGATTTTGTGAAAGTGTTCAGCAATATTAACTACACGCACCCAAGAATTTAGCTCAATTTGATTTTAAAACATTCCAAACTAATATAAAACATGATTAAAATTGCTTTAGACACTTTCATATTTCTATCGAATGAAATAATACCCTTGTTGATTTAACGACATCTCACTTCGACCCTGGAAGCTTCCACCGGATTAAAATTATTGCGTCCCATGATTTGACAGGAGCATTGTCTTACAGAAACGACATATAAGACGGGTTCAGCTAATTTGTTAACCATTTTTGTTATTGTCACGTTTTTTCCGGAATTTCATAGAGGAGGGGAAGGCGATATTAGCTGGCTTTATTAAACGTACTATCTAGCTAGATGGTATTAAAAACGCGAGATATTTTGTTGAATTTCATTATTGCAATAAGTAAATCATGACACTCCTATCGCCGTATACTTTCCACAGTGAACTGATGGTGTTTACGCAGTACCAGAGATTGGCAACGTACCACTTTGGCAAAAAGGATATCTCAACCTATCATGCCCATGTTTGGATTCGCCATTTATCCACCGTGGATAAAGTGGTTTATGCTATCTGCCATTTTTTCACCGTGAAATAATGGATGCAGCATGTATCGTCGTTATTCGGAAGACGATGTGTCCTAAGTCTCTCCCTGCTCTCCCATCACATCGCCCCCTGTAGCGCAGTCGGTAGAGCGATATACTGGCACCCGTACGACCCTGGTTCGATCTCTGCCGAAGTACGACATTTTTGCCGCAACTGAAGAAGAGAAGAGCAACCATTATTTCACGGTGAAATAATGGCAGATTGGTAACAACCATTATTTCACGGTGAAATAATGGCAGATTGGTAACAACCATTATTTCACGGTGAAAAAATGGCAGATAGCATAAACCACTTTATCCACGGTGGATAAATGGCGAATCCAAACATGGGCATGAGAGGTTGAGATATCCTTTTTGCCAAAGTGGTACGTTGCCAATCTCTGGTACTGCGTAAACACCATCGGTTCACTGTGGAAAGTATACGGATTAAGGAGCTCCAAAAAGAGCCATGACTTGCTCATTGAAATCACGGAGTTCTGTAAAATATCTCGTAATTTTAGGGTCATGTAGAACAGCCTCTTCCTCCACGGTGAAAAGACATGGCAAAAACAAAAATGGTTAACAAATTAGGTGAACCCGTCTTATATTTCATGTACTTTCGCGGATGTAAGCTTTTACGTTTGGACAAGTAGATTTGCTGACATAATGTCACAGGTGGAAAAGTACGTAAACAAACGATGAAACCAATCCGCATTTTCGACATGCCGCAACGCACCCTTTCGACCTCTGCACAGTGTATTTCTTCAAAAAAAATATACCGATCTATTACTTACTAGAATACGGTTGGAAGAAGTGGGAAGAACATCAAACTAATATTTTTTAGTCATAAAGTACTATATTAGAAACGGTTATGACTGATATTTGGTTGGGAGGTCTGCGTTAACCACTTTCGATAAAAGTATTTGACACTGAGCATGGCAGCTGGCACGAAGAAGCACTGCGTTTCGCGTGGCATAACTTTCTGTGAGGAGGGGCACATTAAAATAGCTGAATACTGGCTGAGATCCAAATGTTACACATTTTTAAAGACGGCAGTTCTTCTCTGCACGCTCGATAGCCCCAGCGAGAGCAAACACATTTTTGGGTGCAATTGATATATGACGCTGTTTGCGTTAGCATCAACAAGTAGCTGGAACAGGCCAAAAATCGAATTTGCTCAAAAGTTGCTCCTAGGGGTAACTTTCGACGCTGAACACGCTGGTGCCATCGATTTCGCAATAGGGCGCCGGTATGGCGCCGCGCACTTACGACGGAAAACGTGTTTTTTTGATTATAACTTGGCTAAAACTCATCAAAATGGCGGGAAATCTCGCGACCTTAACCAGAATTTGAAGCTCTATCAAACGGCGGTAATAACAGATCCTGCTAATTTCTCGTTTTCGAGAAAAAGCCATTTTTTGATCTAGCCAGCATCGCACGAGATCTCATCTGAAAATGAAAGAGCATTTTTTCCAGATCATTTTGGTATATTTATTGTCGTGTTATCCGCGGTGGAACATTGTTTTATATCGAATCTAAGATTTTTCACGCGCGCGGAACGCGTGTATACGCGTGGCATCCGCGTGGTCGAAGTGGTAGTGGCCTAAAACTTCAATCCGAAGGTCATTGGTTCGATTCCCATCGGTTACGAAAGTTTTTTGCCGAATTTTTTTTCATCGAAATTTCATCCCCTGATAATATTAACAGATTTTCAGAATTCTCAAAAAAGTGATTTTTTCGAAGAAAAAAAAATCGGCAAAAAACTCTGGCAACCGATGGGAATCGAACCAATGACCTTCGCATTGAAGTTCTAGGGCACTTCCACTTCGATCACGCGGATGCGGCGTGTATACACGCGTTCCGCGCGCGTGAAAAATCTTAGATTCGATATAAAACAATGTTCCACCGCGGATAACACGACAATAAATATACCAAAATGATCAGGGGGAAAATGCTCTTTCATTTTCAGATGAGATGCATAAAATAGAGAAGCTGTAGGCTAATATAGTGAATAAACGGCAGAAACTAAACACTCGTAACGTTAGCCAGCGATCACACGGGTCCTATTTTGAAGACTAACTCACGCGCGAGTAACTCCTGCCACGAATTCCCTCAGTATTAAAGAACTCTACCGAATAGTTTAGATTCGCCCTTTTCTTCATTTTGTGGTCGCCGTGTATATATTATTGAAATTTTCTCTCAATTTTGAATCCCTAAATAAGGGGTTTCGAGCTCATATTTTAAATTTCGGCTTGCGCGCGCTCGGCGAGTTTGAAAAAAAAGCGGGAAAATATCGCGCACGTGAGCACGTAAGATGCGCACTTCTGTGGTCTAAACTCCACCCACTTTTGGTTAAACAAATTCTCGCCTCGATGTTTAACCCCCGGGTCGGATTTATGTCCGCCGTGTCCAGTATGAAACGTTCCTTGGAAAAATATCATTCAGATTTTAAATTGGTTTTGCAACCAATTAAATTCTATCCGAATAATTCCTTAACAACGTACGGTACACTCGGAGAAAAACCTTGCCGATGGGTTAAAATGAGATTTTATTTTTGATCTATATAGGGTGGCGGAAAATGTATAGTGCAGATGAACTCTCTATATATGTAACGCGCCAGTGCATGTAAAAATGTGTTACTAGTTACACAGGAATACATAGGTATTCGCATCACCGTTAGCAACCCTAATAAAATTTAAACATGATAAATTTAGAATTATTCCTTTCTTCGCTTGTATACGGACAGTAACATGAAATATTGGCTATTTTGTGTGATCCTGACTCGAGGCATTCATGCCCCATAGTTCCCAAAGGTTTCTCCGAAAAGTTTCATTTTAGTTGCCATACATTTTTAATTAATTAAAATTACCTTTATTGGTGGATGCGATACGACTGAAGAAGATAAAGTGAGCAACTCTCTTGTCGAAGAACTCTTGTCCCAACAACCAGACGAGAGACGATGGAGGGCGACACTCAAATACAATCAATAATTAATACGTATTGTACGTAGTTTATTCGCGTCATATTCTCGCACATACACACTTAGCTCGTTGCCTCGAACGATTGGAAATTTTCAGAAAATATCCCGTATTGTTGCAAATTTCTTCTAGTTTCAACCTCCTTTCCTCCTCAATGAGAGATAAATATCTCGCCCTTTTTGTTTCCTTTCGAAAAATCATTCTATGTCGAATCTAGGTAATTTAGAACGTACTTTGAAATTGTATTGATCGTTCAATATTTACAAAAAAAATAGATGAAAGATTTGGATCGATAGTTTTCGATACGGAGAGCAAAAGCGCCGGTTCGCAACTAGGGACCATCATCCAATTCACTAATATTTTAGTAAAAATATGGAGTTAGTGCCGGTGAATAGCCTTGACATGCAAAAAACTCTGCTGAAGGAATTATATTTTAAAAATGAAATATAAAAAAGTTACAAGCAATAGTCTGCGCAAGCGACCGGCGAATTGTTGAGGCGGTGGAATGACAAACGAAAAAAAAATTTGTAACATTTGGATCTCAGCCAGTATTTAGCTATTTTAATGTGCCCCTCCTCACAGAAAGTTATGCCACGCGAAACGCAGTGGTTCTTCGTGCCAGCTGCCATAATCAGTGTCAAATATTTTAAATATATTACTTTTATCGAACAACAATCGTCCTTCCACACAAGAGTCAATTTATTACCTCCCATGCATACCCAGATTTTCGAATTTGCGGACTCCCGTTTATGGACCACCAAGTTATATATCAATTGCACCCAAAAATGTGTTTGCTCTCGCTGGGGCTATCGAGCGTGCAGAGAAGGACTGCCGTCTTTAAAAATTTGTAACATTTGGATCTCAGCCAGTATTTAGCTATTTTAATGTGCCCCTCCTCACAGAAAGTTATGCCACGCGAAACGCAGTGGTTTTTCGTGCCAGCTGCCATAATCAGTGTCAAATATTTTAAATATATTACTTTTATCGAACAACAATCGTCCTTCCACACAAGAGTCAATTTATTACCTCCCATGCATACCCAGATTTTCGAATTTGCGGACTCCCGTTTATGGACCACCAAGTTATATGACGCTGTTTGTGTTAGGATCAACAAGGTCTCAACAGAGGCCTGGAACAGGTCAAAAATCGAATTCGCTCAAAACTTGCTCCTAGGGGGTAACTTTCGACGCTGAACACGCTGGTGCCATCGATTTCGCAATAGGGCGCCGGTATGGCGCCGCGCACTTTTGGCGGAAAACATGTTTTTCGATTATAACTTCGCTAAAACTCATCAAAATGACGGGAAATCTCGCGATTTGAATCAGAATTTAAAGCTCTATCAAATGGCGGTAATAAAAGGTGTTGCTAATTTCTCGTTTTCGAGAAAAAGCCATTTTTTTGATATAGCCAGTATCGCACGAGCAATTGAACCTGAAAACCCCTCATTTTTTCTGCAGTTCGAATACCCTCTAATATATCCTCGGACTTTTCAACGCGCGATGCGCGCCGGATGGGTGTATGGGTCGACGCGTCTCTCGTCTTAACCTACGTCCATCCGGCGCACATCGCGCGTTCTGTTGAAAGGTCTCGAACGGAAAAGCCAGGTCCGGCAAATAGATCGGCGCGCAGCTTGTGAAATCCGGCGCACATCGTGCGCAGCTAAAATCCCGCGCACATCGTGCGTTGAAAAGTCCGAGCCACGGTGAAACGTCTTGTTCGGCAGAGAAAAGTCGCCTAGGGAGTAGACGCAGAGGAAAGGCGGGCGTTCAAACACAAATTCAGTTCATGATAGGGTACAATAAATATACCGTACATGGGGTCCTAAGGATAAAATCGAGGCCTTTCGTGGCGAGAGAAATTTGATGTATGAATTTTGCAATGTTGCGGCAACGTTGCCAACTCATTTGTCGATTGACAGAATTCGTACATCTACCGTATCTTGAAAAATGGCGAGAGTGGCAGACTAGCAGACACGGCGGACGGTTTGTGGAGAACCGTTTCACCGTGTATATCACGGCGACCACAAGGGCGATTTCGCTGTGATGCTTACGTGCGTTGCGGCTGCGTCGCGGTTTTTAAAGAAGATTTTCAAACTCAGTATTTTTGCTCCAAATCCTCGCTATCAGCTTTCCCGGCGCATCCGATTTTGTGAAATCAAGTCGGATTTTATAAATATAACTGATGCAACTAGATAAAGAGAGCGTCTCAGTTTATTGTGCTTTTGATTCAACGTGCATCTTCCGAGGCGACTAGAGCACCAATCTTTTTTAATTTTGTGCTTAAACAACACAGAATGTTCGAAACCCCACGAAGAGGAGAGAAGAGAAGAGAAGAAGAGTGATGGACTACTTGTGTTCCTCCCGAAGAGGCAAAAGAGTGAAAGAGACAGAGGAGACTTCTCCCATTTCAAAGAAGAGAAAAAGAGACTAATGAAATACAGTCGGGACTACTATTACTGTGCTTCTCGTATTGAATGAAATGAAGAGTCGAATAGAAGGAGATGAAAGGATGGAGAGAAGGGGGAAGTACCGGGAATTGGAGAGATATTATACAGAGATTGACACATTATCTACTTCAAACGGTCCCATCACATCAAAAAGTGACGCTCATCGCACGGTGACCGGGCCGGCTATGACTGGTATTCCGTTCTTGTCGAATCGTTTGTATTGAGACGAGCGAATATATAAGACGAGTGAAACTATTTTGTCCAAGAGGAAACGGCAGTTTGCACTAAACTGTGATATCCAGGGCAAAAAATATCGCATTGTCCATCTCGAAAGAAGGTTTTCCGAAGATTGAGCTACTTTCGTCATTTCGTTACTTTTACTTTCTTTACTTTTTTTCGTTTTTCGTTATTTTCGTTATAATAAATCAATTATTTACAGAAATAACATTTTACTCTACATTTAGATGGATGATCCGACTGTATTGGACTCAGTCTCTCCAATATATCAGGATGGTGCAAAAGTTTCGATCTTTTTGGGGAATCATATTCGAGCCACCGTATCTCAGCCATACGAAAAGTGATCGCCCCATGTTCAAACTATGTGGTGAGGTGGTTGTTGTACTTCCTACCCTAAACTTAAGGTATGCATCACACTCATAATCGCCCAGAAAATTTAGAAATATAATGTCGTGTAAAAATTCGAAAATCAAGATTTTTTTCGATTCACTCACAATCAAAAAGGAAATTTCTCCAGAATGCCTCACTATAAAAAGGTGAGAGTCCCTTGTACCCTCTCTCCAGCGATGTGATTGGCTTAGTGGTAGGATGCCGACTTCATGAGAAATAACTGGCCAAATGTTGGACATCCATAAAACACATGTGCAAAACTAGATATCAGTGTTTGTTACCAATACGCTCTCATGAGGTCTAGGTAGGGTGCTGTATTCTACATTAACTATGTCACTGCTAAACGTGGCTGTTTCCGTAACTGCCTCTTTAATTTCCAGAATATCGAAAAATCCAAAACATAGTTCAGAATCACGAAAGTTCTCAAAAACGCATATCACAGTGGATCCGTAGAAACAATCTCAAATTCGCTCCAGGTGAGTTCAGCTCCGCTCTTTCTTAGGATTGGTTTGTCTATGCCTCCTCTTCGGAATATCTACGTGATCTCATTGTTTCATCGCCAAACAATGATTTTGCATAGTGTAAAACATCGTTTTCAACACCACAGAATGACCACCAACTTCTGAATGTTAAATATTATACCGCAAAAGCTAAATCAATAAATCAACTAAATGAATAGAAAATATTGTCATTATACTATGTAAAAGTATATTGTGAGATGAGTGTTTAATGTCAGTCTCAATCTGAACTATGTTTTGGATTTTTCGATATTCTGGAAATTAAAGAGGCAGTTACGGAAACAGCCACGTTTAGCAGTGACATAGTTAATGTAGAATACAGCACCCTACCTAGACCTCATGAGAGCGTATTGGTAACAAACACTGATATCTAGTTTTGCACATGTGTTTTATGGATGTCCAACATTTGGCCAGTTATTTCTCATGAAGTCGGCATCCTACCACTAAGCCAATCACATCGCTGGAGAGAGGGTACAAGGGACTCTCACCTTTTTATAGTGAGGCATTCTGGAGATATTTCCTTTTTGATTGTGAGTGAATCGAAAAAAATCTTGATTTTCGAATTTTTACACGACATTATATTTCTAAATTTTCTGGGCGATTATGAGTGTGATGCATACCTTAAGTTTAGGGTAGGAAGTACAACAACCACCTCACCACATAGTTTGAACATGGGGCGATCACTTTTCGTATGGCTGAGATACGGTGGCTCGAATATGATTCCCCAAAAAGATCGAAACTTTTGCACCATCCTGATATATTGGAGAGACTGAGTCCAATACAGTCGGATCATCCATCTAAATGTAGAGTAAAATGTTATTTCTGTAAATAATTGATTTATTATAACGAAAATAACGAAAAACGAAAAAAAGTAAAGAAAGTAAAAGTAACGAAATGACGAAAGTAGCTCAATCTTCGGAAAACCTTCTTTCGAGATGGACAATGCGATATTTTTTGCCCTGGATATCACAGTTTAGTGCAAACTGCCGTTTCCTCTTGGACAAAATAGTTTCACTCGTCTTATATATTCGCTCGTCTCAATACAAACGATTCGACAAGAACGGAATACCAGTCATAGCCGGCCCGGTCACCGTGCGATGAGCGTCACTTTTTGATGTGATGGGACCGTTTGAAGTAGATAATGTGTCAATCTCTGTATAATATCTCTCCAATTCCCGGTACTTCCCCCTTCTCTCCATCCTTTCATCTCCTTCTATTCGACTCTTTCATTCAATACGAGAAGCACAGTAATAGTAGTCCCGACTGTATTTCATTAGTCTCTTTTTCTCTTCTTTGAAATGGGAGAAGTCTCCTCTGTCTCTTTCACTCTTTTGCCTCTTCGGGAGGAACACAAGTAGTCCATCACTCTTCTTCTCTTCTCTTCTCTCCTCTTTATATCTCACCCTTGATTCGAAGCACAGGAAACATTTATGAGAGAAAGAGGGCGGTTCTATTCTCAGTCCATTCTCACACTCTCTATTCACTCAATGAACAATTCGGTTGTTTCAACTTTCCAAGTTTCTGAAAAGTATACTACTTAAATCACATCCCTCTCATATGTTAATTGTGTTCACACCATTCCACATACCCCTCAATCATACAGAAAAGGGATCGTAGTTAGAGTGTGGGCAAAATCTAGAGGGACTTTCTCCCTTTTGCACACTCTCTCGTCCTGACCCCTTTCTTTTGAATTGGAATCATGTGTGTTCCACTCCCTTTAGAGATAACTCTCCATCGCCGACTGTTTCTTCTAGTCTCATCTCAGTTCAACTCATTCTCTTCACTCATTTATGGACTCTTCTCTTTTCTTTCTTCTCCTCTCTCCTCCGATTTTGTCTCCCTCGGGTCTCACAATTCACACGACTTCTTTTTCTCTTCTCTCAATATCTCTCTACTTATTTTGCTCCTCCCACTCATTTCTCTGCAAATCTCACTGTTCGTTTGATATTAGACCATTAATCGCAAATAAAACAATAGAAAGTCTAACTAGAATATTGCGTGAGCGACTCACTTTTCGCACGCTTTTTAATAATAATGTTAATTGGCGTGGATTTTGACATTTGCGAAATTAGACTTACGGATCATAAACAAATTTGCGTGCTGATCATAGAAGAATCGTCGAATTTCATTCGTTCGGTCCAATTATTCCGTCATTTTTCAAGATCTCCCTGTGGGAGACTCGGGAAAAGTAGAATTTCGTTTACTCATATTTCTCATTGGCTCTTCTTCTTTCTTCTTCCTGTTCAATGAGTCGGAACTCTTCCCCTAAAGAGTCGAATACTTCTTCATTTAGGCGTTTTTCGGGTGTCTACTAATTTATAAAAAAAATTGTTTTGGGACAATGAAACCAAGTATCCATTATTTGGATAAAGACTCAATAATCTGTCATCTCTCTTCATTTGTCCGTCCATCAATCTCTTTGTTCTCTTCTCTTTCACTTATGCTTCCTTCCATCTTCCATCTCTCCTTCTCAATTGCATTATTCCCTCTCTTCTCTCTTTCTCTCGTTGTTCTCAGTCCAAATCTGTCTCTCTATCCCATTTATGTCGAGTAGTCAAGTCACTCATACGATGCAACTACATTCACGTCATTCTTCGCAAAATTCCAAAATTGAATTCGTTGTTAGACCATACCACATTTATCTACATGCTATTTTTGTAATCTCTACCTGCCTGTTGCGATTTGCATAGCCTCGTCAGGATGTCGTGTGTTTTACACACTTAATATTTTAAATTTTAATGTGAGCACTAGCTATCGAATCCCCTTTCCATATGTGACATGCTCTTCATTTCACTAATCTTCACAACTTTGATTCAACCATCTCTCCAATGCCCTCCTTGTCCCGATGAGAATTGTTCCATTCAAGGCACTCTCACACAGGTCGATTATTCCCAACCCGACCGATCGATATTCTTAATTTACAGTACCATCCACCGTATCTAGTGGTAGATCACGACTTGAATTCTTCATCGATACATTTAAATCTGCTGCTCAACTTGAATGGTGATTCCAATGTCGTATCAATCGTGAAATAATATTCATTACAGGAGAGTACGGTAGTCCCGACGATTTCGATGTGTCACGAACACGATTTACATTGGTAGACGACAATTTTGAAACTATTACATTCATAGTTGAGAGGAAACGTCATAAACATCGACTGGTGAGGGGTGAATATTTGTAACTTGTCAATTCCCACTTCTAGAGACACAAATCCTCGACAGTTCTTCCATTTCTCATCATTATTCCTCTCCTCTCAACTAATCAATCGTCCGCTATTCTCAAGGTTTTTCGAGTCTTTTCTCTATGAATATCAAATGAGTTCAGATTCCAACGGTTTACGACACGAAATGTGAGAGGGAATACAGATTGGAGATAGAGGAAAGGGTGGAAATACGGGTGGTGGAGAAGGAAAGTGGAAGGAATTCAATCAAGACTGGTCAGCATTTACACCCAATCATAAGGGAAACGGAGAGAAAGAGATGGAGAGAGAGAGTGCGAACTATGTAGGAAGTCGGCTATTACTAGTCTAGTGCAGTAAATGTGGTGAGAAAGGGACTCAATTATATTCAGAGACAACAATAATAATACAATTGAGCATCGGGATCGGTCTTCTTTCCATGTCATGGTTCCAGAATTTCAGATAATCCTTCGACATTAAATGATTCAACTCAATCAATTATTTCTTGTGATCTACCATTTAATCTTTCATCGACGGTTTCAACACAAAACAATGCGATTGCCAATCTTGAAATCATGGTTAGCGAACCACTATAAACTGTAAAAATTATTGTGTTAGTTTCAGGCTGATTTCACTCCATCAAATTCCTCTCACTTCTCTGTCATTTCTCTTTATTATTTCTTCTGTCCGAGTTGTTCTAACTGTGAAATTAAACTAAATGATGCCGATGTCATCCGGTGAGTTAATTATCCATAGAATACCAACAAATTCTACCCTGCGTCTCTCTCCCCCCAATTTAGATTGTCTTTTATTCTTCCTCGCTTCTTAGACTGCTCTTGGCGGATGGGTCAAATATTTTTTAAATCATCTAATTTTCAGATACTGTTCCCCTGGTGGTTCATTCCATGATTGTTACGTGAGTATTCCCCTTTCTCCCTTTCAATCTCCTTCTCTCCAGTCTCCATCTTCTCTTCACTCAATTCGATATTCTCTTCTCTCTCGTTCTTGTCTCGGATTCGCCCTTTGTTCCATCTCTCAAGAGGTTGCAAACACCCAAAGATGACATGTGGAATGTATTTTTTGCAATAGTTTCAAGACATAAATTCCCTCGACAATTAGACAAATTAAGGCTGAATTCGACTACGATGGTGTTCTTCTTTCGCATGGAGAGGAAAGAACAACGAAGGCAACTAAGATTATCGGTAGATCACAGATAATCAATAAATTGAAAATATTTTTTTCCAGCATTGGAACCACCCGTTAGATCACTTGGACAAACAATGAGAACTTATATCGGATACGGTGAGTTTTTTTTTCTTAGTCATTATTATTTCGAAATTCTTTAATTTTCAGGGATTCTGGCCACAATTTTTTTCATCTTCACTTTCTTTTCTGCCGTTAGTCGGTGTCGATATGGAACTGAGAACAAGAAATTATTGATGGATAGGTGAAGGAAATCTTTCTTCTCTCTCAATTGATCTTTGATCTCTCCAGGGATGGATGGGAAATTGATGAATGTGACATACATTTGTGTATGGATCGACGTTTGGGAGTGGGAGAATTCTCATCTGTTTACGTCGGTAATTAAAACACTTATTATTTAAAATATTTAAAATACATCGATCAATAAATGATCCCTGATCATCAGGAATTCTGTCCACAACCGAAGCTTCTTCTCATGATCGAATTCCTCTCATAAACTCGTATCAGAAGATAGCAGTGAAGTTATTGCATCGAGTAAGTTTCTTCTCTCCATTTATCATCTTCATTTCTCTCTATTCAGGACACTCCAATATGCGCGAAACGTCGTTTCCTCTACGAAGTTCGCGTTCACAAGACACTTGGAAATCATCCGAGGATAGTCGAAATGATTGGTGAGAATGGATAAATTAGAGTGCGAAATGCGAGAATACGAGCTCTTCATTTCACACACTCTATTCGCTGGTCGGATAATGAAAGAATGTGCAAAATCTACAGAGTGTGGTATCAAGCTGCACATTCTAGTGAATTTATTGTCGAAAAAAGTTGAGCGGTCATTCACCTCGCTTTACACGCTCCCTCATCAACCAAACAGTGAATCGAAAATATGCGAAAATAAGGAAAGTTTTGAAAATTGAAAAAAGAGCGAAAATGAAAATGTATAATGTAATTGATCTGATAAACTCTTTGATAATCAGGCGCCGTTACAATCAACGATCCCAAATGCATCGTCTATCACTATTACTCACATGGAAATCTACTCAATTTCCTCAGAGAGAAGAGCAGTTATATGCTCAGAGTTTGTTCCATTCGATTAGAGTGCGAAATGTGACACCAGAATCTCTTCATTTCTCATGTTTTCTTTTCACCGGTTAGTCGATGAAAGAGTCTGCGAAATGAAGAGATCACCTCATATTTCACACTTTTTACATTCGATAGTGAATAGATATAATTGGAATTTGAGTTACGTGGACTCGGAATTGATTTGGAGTCTTCTTCTTCGTCCGACCTCGACCATTTCATTGCAGTTCAAGATCTTTATCGATGGGCTATCGAAATTGCAGCAGGCATGGTGAGAAAGCACGCGTGCATCAATTTTCGATGATGTCAACATCTAGACAATCCAACAAGAATCCAACATTATCTCACTCAATACCTGAATTTTGAGTTCCTAAGATCCTTCTGTGCATTCAGCAATATCAACATGCGAAAATGCTCAAACATTTCTCATCTTCTCAGGAATTTCTCTCGAGTCGCGGGATCGTCCATCGAAATTTGTGTGCTGCCAACATTTTGATAGACGAGACGAGAGGAAGTCGAATTGGAGGATTTGATTGTGCGAGACAGGAAAATAGTGATGAGAGGTGACGATTATCGATTGGCTCTCTCAAAAGAGAACTACAGTATGCCTCTGTTTTATTTATTTATTAACCATACGCCACAAGCGTGCGACAATATGTACAAAAATTTGCAAGTAATAATGATATTTAGGAGAAAATTTGCAGACACGTTTCCCTCTCTGTGAAATGGATGGCTCCCGAGTCAATTCGATTCCTATCGTATTCATCATCTTCCGATGTGTCAGTCTTTTCTTAAAGAGAAATAAGTCGAAGAAACAATACGTGCAAACTATACAGTGATGACTTTAAAAGTCTAAACGTCTCTCTCTCCTACACCTATTAGACTTTGATGTCGTCGCTGGGGGGCAGTTAGAGATATGGTTTTGTAGACTAATTTCCCCGTTCTCCCTTCTCTTCATTTCACAGACTGGTCAACCCTGCAGAGAGGGATTTGGAGTGAGAGAGCGTGTAAATCGAGAGAACTCTCACGTTTACACACTCTCTCGCCCTGGCCCCTCTCTGGAACCTCCCATTTCAGTTGGTCCTTCGGTGTAGTTCTCTACGAACTCTTCACCCTCGGAGCTCCTCCTTATCCCTTCATTCATCCCTCGCTCATTCCAACATTTCTCCTCAAGGGAAATCGACTTCCTCGACCTTCTCAATGCTCACTACAAATGTGAGTGAGAAAATTCATTCAGAGAAGACAAACTCAGAAATTCTCGACTTTCCACGAAATTGGAAAAAGAAGGAGCTAAACAACACAGAAAATCGTTCAAGCGGAATGAAAACAAAAGTATTCTCACGAAGGAGAAAAAGAATCTAACTGGGGAAGAGGAGATGTTATCTAGTAAATGAACGAATGAACGATAATATCTTATTCTTAATGAACTAACTTTGATTCGCACGATAAAGGAATCATACAACTATTCAAGAACATTCCTAGAACTGTTCCAACAGGGCCAAAAATGGGAACAAGAGGAAGAACAAGAGGAACATAAAGTTGTTGAGTAGATTGAATATAAATATTGGTAGGTATTCTGTTCTCTCCTCCTGCTGGAGTTATCTTCCCACTCAACGTCCTTCTTTCTCACATCTTCGTTCTTCTCTACACGCTTTTGCTCTAATTGACGCCGACGATCCAGACTCGTCTTTCTACGTCAATGTCGTATGATCTTTGATCTTTGATTTTCTCAAAAATAAATAAATCTCTAGTTCGAAACACCATCTGTCGCGACGGAGAGTTTCTAATTATTGAGAGAGTGCAAGAGAAAAAAGAGACTCTCATTTTCGCACGCTCTCTAACATCAAGACTAGATTTTTTTTCCTCGATCTTTGATCTCTGGCAATTTGCCAAGTATTGCAGATGGATGATTCGGGTGTCTTCAACTCCTTCGACAACGACAAGAATCTCTCTATAATTCTAGAGGACGAAGAGAGTCTTTTGGACCGAAAATGTAGTGATCACGTATAGAAAACAGCCCCGTTTTCCACCTGCCAATTTCATTTCGAGCCAAACTTTCAATTCTCTCCCTTTCCTCTCAATTTCTCCTCCCATGTTTCATACCCACGAACGAAAACAATCGAAGAAGTAATTGTTTGTGATTCATTCTTGTCGTCCAACGTTGTCATGTGAGAGAAAAGAATGTTTAGTTCACTCTCGAATGGAGTTCTGTTTTCCCTCTTCTTCTCTCCCATAACTTCCACATTCCTGTCATTATCTGCACAGTTTTCCACTCTCCTCTGACATCACTAACACTTATCAACCGGGTCGAACTCGTGCAAAAAAAGATAAACACAATTTCCTTTCTATCGAGGGAAAAAGGCCGTGGTTCCAATCGGAATTTCGGCTGAATGAACTCAGATTGTCGTTCAGATTCGCACAAAGAAAAATTCTATCCAGTTTTAAAGTTATAGAAAATATGAGTATGGAACCAATATTTAGGGCGCAAAACTCTATAAATCCTTAGAGTTTTTTCTTTGTGAGTTCAATTCTAATCTAGAACGAGATAGATCATTTTGGGTGCATGCAACCCCTCAAATTCATGAACTCCGAACTCTGAAACTCGATGGGGGAATTCAATTTGCACATGTGCAACAATCGAGTATACGACGACTGCACCTTCTTTTTTATCCCCCATTCATGCCCACCTCCACTCTTCTCTCCTCCCCCTCTGCATCTCTTCCCACCTCCCCCTCTCCTTCCTCTGCCTCTCTCCTCTCCTCCCCTTCCCCCTTCTCCCTCCTTTTCTATTCACACCTCCTGGAAACACGTTGATAATATGGTCAGTCGTAATCAGTAGATCCCCGTTTATTTCCCTCCACTCTTTTCTCTCTCTCTCTCTCTCTCTCTCTCTCTCTCTCTACCTCACTTCTAGCTCACTTCTGCATTTATCTGTCCATTGTTATCTCTCTCTTCCATTCGTGACTTCACTGTGTACCCATTTCACTCTGTCTTTGCTATCTCTTCATTTCTCCTTTCTCATCTCCATAGTTACCTTTACTCGTCTCTATTTCAACTCGTCTGAGTCTCAACTTCTCATCCATGGGAATCTGGTACATATTTTCTCTAGCTGCCTTATTCCAGGCTGAAAAAATACTGGGATCCAGTCAGGGAACGCATCCAGACTGTAGCCTTGTCTGATTAAAGGCTAGAAATGCAGATTATACTGGGATATGGCCTAGAAATATATACCAGAGGAAGTTCCCATCTACCATTCCTCGTCTTCTCTTCTTATTTTACCTTCTCCCCTCTCAGCACACGAATTCATGCATAGGAGAAGAGACTTCGAAGATCACGAACTTCTCTTTGCCAAAGATTTTCAGTTCTTTCTCTAGGCCTCTGACCACATCATTCCAATAATCTGTCCACATTACAGAAAGGGCTTTGGAGTGAGAGAGAGCGCGTTCAAAATCGAGAGACTCTCCCACTTTGGCTCATTCTCATTCCCAATCCTTTTTGTAAGTGTGTAATGATGTGTTCTCCAACAATACGTTAGCGTCTGACGTAGACACCTTTCCGATCTCTACAACAGCTAATGACAGCCTCAACAACCACTCTTTTCTCCTTCTCTCTCTCTCTCTCTCTCTCTCCCCTCGGGAGTCTCTCATTCTCATAATCATCATCATAATCCTCTCGTTTCTCTCTCATATTCTTCTATCGATTACATCTACCATCTCATCGACCATCTGAGTATTCAATCGTGTTGTTAGATCGCATAATTCTACCTTTATTATTCTCGAAAAGAAGGGTTTTTCGATCTATCAACCCTAGTATACAGCCTCTCTCCCTCTCTCTCTCTCTCTCTCTCTCTCTCTCTCTCTCCTATAAAGTCACACCAATGTCCCTTCCTCCTCCTTCCCTCGAGTACAATTTGTCAATATCCTCGCAAGACGTCTAAACCCGACAAGCAGTATCAACAGAGTATTTTCTCTTCCATTCTCTTCAATTTGTGTACACTTCTCTTTTCGCTCCTCATTTCTCCGATCGACGACAAAATTCGATCGACTTCTTGTAAATTTCTCAAATTCGTTCGATTTGAAATCATTCCCAGTTCTGAATTCCCCTCCCACCTGCCATTGTTCTCTCTTCTCTCTCTCTCTCTCTCTCTCTCTCTCTCTTCTCTCTAATTACCTTCCCGTTCACCTCCAGGTGGTCTCTCCTTCTTCCTCCTCTCCCTCGATGTCCACTTCCATTTCCACTCCTTTCTGTTGCTGTCGACTAGGAAAGAATGGACAGAAGAAGAAGAAGAAAGTGAGTGATTCCCCTTCTGATTCATCCAGAGAAGAGAAATTCCTTCCTTCTCCATACCTTTGTGCACCACTACTACAAACACTCTTGGAACAGCCGAAGCGGTGCTTTTACAGACGAAAGAGCGGAAGTTCTCTGGTATTTATTTCCAGGATGGATTCCGGTATATTCTCAGCCTGGAAATTATACCAGGATTCCGGTATCGATGCCGGGAAATATCAGAGTATTCGATATTCTTGCAGGAAGTTCGATTCATGTCTCAGATTCAGCTGAGTCCTCCCGACACAAAGATGGTCACTACAATGAAGGTAATCTCTTTCTCACGAGAGACCATAGACATTGATGTCGACTGATAACGAGAAAAGACGCTTTCTCACTACAACTGGGCAGATTCTGTCGTTAGAAGGGGCAAATTACACAGAATGAAAAATTTGCAAGGATAGCGGTTTTCAAGGTTTCGTTTCTTGGAAAACGTTTGCCCCTCTCTGAAACGATACAGTGAGGAGGAGTGTAGTGAGGAGGATGGAAAACGTTTTCCCAGAAACGAACCCTTAGAAAACCGTTATCCTTGCAAATTTGCGCTCTGTGTAGTGGGTGCACAGCACTGGAGAGAGTTGTTTCAGTGGAATCTTTCACTGAGTTGACATATAGTTTACACTCGATGGGCACACTAAAGGAACGGAAAGTTTGTAGTCAAAATGATCTCCGTTCTGAACATTTTTTACGATATCCCTGCCAATCCCTCACGCCATAGACTACATCTCTGGAAGTGATTCTGAACAACAAGAATAAATTGAGGTGGAAGATCTTCAGTCGAGTCGATCCATTCAATCTGTGTACGAAACAGCGAGAACGAGTGTAGAAGAGACACCAAGGGATGACAATTACAGGTAGAGAATACAACCGGGACTGTAAATTGAACTTGTCCATCTCATGCAGCGCAAAGTTCAGCTATGAAATTGTACATACTGGGGGAACACTGGTGTAACTCAGCTCTAATCTCTCCAATCAGAAGCGAAAATGTTCCAAACTACAATTATGGAACTTCTACCTTCACTAGGAGACGCCAAAAAAGCCCAATCAATGAGGGAACACTGGACAAGAGAAATTTACCATCTCAAAAACTTAGTGATACCCTAATAATTTCAGGAAATTCCCTTCGATGACTGATCTAATCCGTGAGATTCGAATGGAAGAAGGACTGGCTGTGACTGATCGATCGATCGATAATCAATCTCTCCCTTCAACTTCTTTCTCTTCCACATCGACTAATTCATCGAGTACATCATTATGATCCATTCCAAGGGGCAAGTATAGGTAGATATTGAGTGTCGTGACTTCTTCCTTCTTCTTCTCACATGATTAAAAACGTACAGAGAGGGATCAGAGTGAGAGAGCGTGGAGAAGTGAGAGAGTCCCTCTCGATTCTGCACACTCTCTCACTCTGAACCCCTTTCTGTTCCGTCCTGTGAAATCATGTGCTCTCCTTCTCTACTAGTTTTCCCTCGTAGTCTAGTCAATATCGGGATTTTCTCCTCAATCGATGTACAAATAGAATAGATTGTTTTGTTCTCGTGACAAGTGAAAAGAGAGAGAATCCACTCAAGATTCAACAAAATTCTTTGCAGAGCCGATTCTGAAGCCTACGGTATCCGTGATATCGATTTCCGATTCCACCTTGCCTCCTACCGTACTCCATCCAATTGCACAGTATCCCCCTTCTTCCACCTTTTATCGATTACTTTCCTCTGCCCCTCAGAATCTTTTCCTCTTCGTGACCTTCACATACACTTGGTTTGCGTCGTTTATCATTCATTTGAGTAGAGCAGTTTGGTGAAACGCCGTAGTTCGTCACTTCTTCCCTTTACCGGACCAAGTAAGCTGGGAAGGGACCCTCATTCATCATCTCACTGTATGAATCTAGCGGTCGCCTCTCATTCACTCCCAGGTAGGCTGCTTGGTCTGGAAAAAGAAGGAATTCTCGTAGTTCTTTGCCAATTCTGATGAATATTGAGTACTTGAGATACAGGTAGACTCCTCTAACATAATAGTCTGTTGATGATTTCCTTCATTGTTGTCTCTATCATTTCCACTCAGGTCGTTTCACCAATCATATCGATATTACAGTGTCAAAATACAAATTCGTGATAAATTTTTTGCAAAATATTCATTAATTGGGTTGAATTAGTGTTCAACTTTGAAAAGTATTTATTTCCACGGAAAATTGTATCCATTCTCATTGAGACGAAAGAAGAAATGGGTGCATCTCAGAATCGTCGATCGCTCATTCATTCGAACGATAGACGAATTCGTGCTCCACTCGATTCGTGAAGTTCCTTAGGAGAAGTATTATTTCGATAGACCACGCCCCTTTGACCTACTTGAGTAATAAGCCACGCCCCTTTGACCTACCTGTAAGTGACGGGAGGCAGACCATCGGGGATCGGTTCCCAGAAGGAAGATTGGCGACGGAAGAGAACTGTCGAACAATACGGAATACGATCGCCTGTAGAGATCAAAGATCAATCGAAGATTACGGTAGGACTACGGTACCGATACGATGGAGATCCATGATGGAAGTTTCTCTCTGCTTCGGATTGAGTATTCCCACGGCGAGATCGACAGTCGACGCGTGACCTACCACCTGAGATTATCGATTGGCTGGTTGGAGTACGATAGACGACTGACGAGTACTGTAAGTGGTTTCGAGTCGTTCGAAGGTTCAGTAGTCGCTGCGATCCTGAGAAGAACGTCTTTGATTCGATTGTTGTACGCCTTGATTCGCTCCTCTTTGCTGAAGAGCTGCAAAGATGAGACATATTTAGCTAGGCTGGGATAAGTTAGCTAAACACTGTAAGTTCGTGAACCGCGAATCGTACTGCAAAATTCAGAGCGTTTTGAAAAGAAAGAATGTACTGACATCCTTCAGTCTGATCAATGGTTTGTATCTCTCATCCACTTCAAATTGAGCCCTTTCTTCCTTCGTTGCAAGAGTCGGCATGGAACGGTAGAGATGAGGATTCTCGAACAGAGCTGAAATGAATACGGTAAGAAGTGGGGATCGATTGGTGGAAGATCTGACATGGTTCAACCCTGAGAAGAGCCTTGCTCTGTGAGAGAGTCTTCACTGCATAAGCAGTCTGGAGACAGCGAAGGGACGGAGAGCAATAGATGACATCTAAGAGATCAAAGATAAATTATCGACTGATTTGTCGACCAACCAGGCACTTTCTTCATTACGAAGAGACCTCTTCCGACCATCTGTGCAAGTACTCGACCATTTACAGTAATCGGAGTATCCAGAGAATAACAATCGATTGGTCGATTGATGGGAAGAGAAGGCGGCTGAGATTACGGTAGGTCAGTTGAAGACTACGGTAAACGTACCATATTGAGATCATAGGGAGAGTAGACTCCATCTTTGAGTGCCTTCTTAGTCCATCCATTGAATATATCATCGACTCTCTCCGAATGTCTCATTACAATCATCTCGGATGGAAGAGATCTCTTCTCTCTCACACTCAATTTAGATCAGTTTACAATAGATCAGATAGTGTGGGTTACGGTAGCGGTGCCAGATTAGAGGGAGAATAATCTTATTGATCTTTGATCTCTCCCTTCAAACTCACTTGATTACACTGTTGCTCCTCTCCACATTGGACTGGCAGTTGTAAGTGCCCGTGGAGGAACAAGAAGTACCTGAGATTGATCTTTGATCTTTGATCGGAAGAAAAAGAGAGTCACTTACAACTGCGGGAAGATCTCGAATGGGAACGAGACATTCAACCAATCGAGAAGAAAGAAAAGGTGGAGAATGAAGAGAGGAAAAGAGAGAAAACAAATAACGAAATGTGACAATTTTCGAATTCAATTATAAGACGAATTCTGAGAGATCGCATGAATCTGGCATGTTCATTTGACAAAATATTCAAAATGGTCCTATTCCTTCACTACTATGTGCGTATAATAGCACCAGGGTATGAACTTTTTTGAAACATGTTTCGGAGCCGTAAGGTGACGCATGCCTAAAAGCCGGTTCTATGAACTTTCAAAATTCAAAAATTCGTAACTTTTTAAAAAGTCATCCAAAACATTCGTTCAAAAAAAGCAATCGAATCGCACTTTTATTGTAAACATATCTTCTGTTTCGTTGAAAATGTAATATTCTCTAGAAAGCGTAATCTCGAAAATGGACAATTAAACTGGGTTAATATACAGGAAAGCAAAACACACAACAAACAGTAATGAAACGTTTGCACAAGGAAATTTTCCACGGCTTATATATGCCGCTAGTCTATAAAATAAACACATAAAAAATCAACACCATCATTATGGATATTTGCAGCAAGGAATGCACATAACCCATAAACGGTTTGACCGTTGAAAAATCGATCTCTTTTTTCTGTCCGTGAGAGATTCACTGCAGAGTTTATCTCATTCTTGCAGATTCTGATTAAGATCATTCTCACGTGTCAAGTTCATGATTTCGATTCTCTTCTTTCTTCCTCACCTCTCCACGTAATTTACGATCTTTCCTCTCTTCTCCTCTGATGAATCCATTGCCAATTGAGCCTTCTTATCATCGGTAGTCGTAAAATTGGATCGATCGAGATAAGGACAGAGAAGCGAAGGAATCCATGAGTTGATTGGAAACGTCGACTTCATTTTCTCCCTTCTCTATCCAATTATGGATGGAACTCATGTGAGGTTCGTGCGTCAATCCTATTTCTTATCTCCCCAATCCCTTCGATTTGAGTCTTAGATGGATTAAGTGATTACGAGTCTCTTATCATTTCATTCCATCATGGAAAGAAAAATCTCTCGTACCCAATCGAATAAAGTGACTAGAGGCGTCTCTTTTGCATCCGTTGCCTCGGTTGCCAGTTGGAAACTACGGTAGATCATTCCATTATCGATTGTTCATTTCGTGATTTCATCTGTGTTAATCTCAGGACTCGAAACAAGAAGGAGATTGCCTTCTACACTCATTTCGAGGAACTTCTTGCTAGAATTCGACCATTTGGTCCTTATCAAATCTTCACCTGCATTGTTATTCTCTATTCGAGTATTCTTTGGGCTGGTTCGTTCTATCAGTTATCAGTTCTTCTTTCTGGCATCACCCGATTATCAGTCACTCATTGCTCTTTTAGCATTCCTTTGCATGCGGTGACCAATTGATTAAGAAGTGAATCAATTGGTGTTTCCACCAGACTTCTTATTTTGTAAAAAAATTAAGGAGGGAGTAACTAGAAATACTGTTCGTATCTTACAGGAAATGCGACGTTCATGGAGACTCTTGGTGAGGTGGAACCCGATTGGAATTGCACTCTGAAGAGTGGAGGATATCTCTTCGTCGATAATAATGACACGGATAAATGCGACACAATCGACAACAAATGCTCTTCTATCGTTGCTATCGTCAGTTTGCTTTTAACACCAGCATTAAAAAAACAATTTTTCTATAAACAATGCGTCTTATCCAAGGCGAGAGTCTAGATCGGTTGTAATTCGATGTTTTTTCAGAGAGACGAAAACCTCGAATTCTACTCTGTTCGAGCTAAATTTGGACTTATCTGCAACAATGATTACGTGCCGATCATTCAGATTATCATGGCTGGAGCTACCGTGAGATTTATATTCATTTTCATTTTATTTATTTTTGTTATCGTGGCAAGTAAAAGAACATGGAAGAATCCTCCAAGATTCATCCAAAACTTTTGATTACCCTTATTTTTTTAGTTCTTTCTTCATTCCATACTCTTTGATCGAACATTAATTATTAATTACTATCGTTATATCATAAAATCAAGTTCGACTTCTTGTGTTTTCTCAGTGTATCGGTGCTCTAATCGGTGGTCATCTTGGGGACGCCTTTGGTCGAATGACTCTATTCTTCGTCGGCCAACTACTCATGATCATCACTTCTATGTCAGTTAAAGATCCAACCTCTTTTCACTTTTTGGAAAATAGCTAAAATTCAATATCTATTAATATGCGATCATCATCTCAGGATGGTAGTAGCTGCTCAAGACTGGATCTCGTTTGCCTGTATCATGGCAGTGAATTGTTTCATCTATGGATATCTCGAGACGACGAGTTTGACTCTCATGATGGAATACACAAGCAACAAGTGAGGGGGGAACTGATTGGAAAACGATTTAGTCACTGCCCGGTCAATCCTCCGAAAAGGGACAGTAGTGAAGAAAGTGCATAATCTAGAGGGGGAGGGGCTCTCTCACTTTCCTACACTCTGTTGGGCGTGGCCCATTTTGGTTTGAGAATATGAGAGACAAAATAAATGAATTAATGACTGAAATTACAGGGTGCGGCAAAATTACCGGTACTGGATTTTTTCTTATAATTTTTCTTACCGATAGGGTTTGAAGTTGGAATTTATATATTTATTAACTCGCCTTATGAGGAATAAGAAAGCAACTTTACAAAAAGAATCAAGCTCTTTTCAAAAGAACTGTAAATCGAAACTCCATGTGATAATGCATTGCCGATTGCCGCGCATCCGATGTCATTGAAGCCAATGGTTCTCTATGAATGAGAGGAATGCACTAGTCCCAAAATGCGTATTTTGTAGGGGATGCTTCCCACTACAACATACTTCCAAACTGAGATTTGGGGATTATTACAGGATGTAAAATGCGAAGACGTGCCTGTTCTACATTTTGAGCAAAAAATGGATAAATTTTTGTAAAAATGTCACAGATTTTCCAAAACCAATTCATGTCCACTAGAGTAGAAATACTTTCTAGTAAAGGTATTGGATCATGTGTGCTTCTACGAACACATAAGTTTTTTTTGAGCATGAAACAGAAAAAAATCGACAAATGAAAATGGCCTATTTATCATAAGCGTTCTAAGGAAGGATTGAATATTGAAAGATTCTTCCCAAGGAGGCGTCCCACTAAAATATTACCTGTCAAATTTCGGTTTAGATAGGAGTTCGAGCTGTCTCAATCGTACAGTACATTCTTGTTGATGGGAAGTTGTTACTAACTTAGGAAGACCACAGGATTTTCAAAGCTCCAGGAGTTATGAAGCAACGAAACCGTCTCGATAGCGATTTCTCAGATTGTCCTTAGGGAGTGAGTCTCAATCTCTAATAGACGGGTTAAAGGGAGCTGTGTTTCATAAATATAATTATGTGAACTGTGCATCATGGTCTACCCTACGTAATGAGAAATGACCAAATTCAGCCTGCGGCCGTACCAAGCTTCGAAATTTCACCCCCTCCCCTTCTCCTTTTCGAGGGAGAGATCGCCCTGATCTACCGCGAAAACCGCCTGTGAAAAGGTCTTTTTTCGAGGCTCCCCGGGAAAAGGTGCGAGATAGCATAGGGAATAGGAGAGAGTCGAGACGACGAGAGACCATCGAAATTTGGAGGTGCTCCCCGAGCGTCTCCAAAATTTTCACCCCCTCTTTTTCTCTGCCTCTCTGATGTAGTCCCTGTCTCTCTTTTTGAGCTTGAAAAGAGGAGCATTTCGGGGAATTCCCCGAGCCGAAACTGTCGAGCCGCGACGCATAAAACGCGGGCGTTGCGCGGCTATACTCTCTCCCTTTTACACACTATCTCAGTTTCTCTAACATAACAGACATAGTCTCTCTCTTTTACACACTTTTTCTCAATCTCTCGTCTCTCGCCGTCTCTCCACTCTTCTACACACTCTTGTTGTCTCTCACTACTCTCCACAGAGATGGAGGTACACCATTGATTGAACTATCGATCTTCTCAAATATTTGGGTGGGGGAATTTTTTTTAGCTTGGTACACCCGCTGATCTTCGATTCATTGAGCAAACGAAAGTTGTTGTGTGATCTAACCCCCTTTCAATTTGAAATTGCAGTATGGGTCAGACTTTTTTCTGCCATAAACGATTAGGTAGAACAAATTACTTGAAATGTCGAATAGTTTCAGGACATTATTTAATAGTCGCAAAAATGCAGTTGAGCTCATACATAACTCTTTTACTGTTTTTGGAATTATCTTACAAAGTTGAGTACCGGTAATTTTGCCGCACCCTGTAGATGCTGAGAGAATTGAACTTCTTCTCAGTTAATAGTTTGAAGCGTACCACTTTTATCAATTCATTTCCCCCACATTCATACCATTTTCTTATTCCAGATTCCGAATCATCCATGCAGCCTGCTTCCAATGGCCGATTGCCTACATGGTCATGGCTCTCATCGCTTTCCTCACTAAGTAAGAATTATTGATTTGCTAAATATAAGACATTTCACTCAAATCGGAAACGAAATTGGTCGATGCTAGTCAATGGGCGGTGGAACATATCGCAAATATCTTCTTATAATTATCGATTTCTTCAGAGATTGGCAGACGTATTTCGTCTTTCTCAATCTCGTCGCTTCTCCTCTCGCCATTGGATTCATGCTTTTCCACGAATCTCCACGATGGTTAATTGCAAGGAACAAATTGGACGATGCTTGCTCGGTTAGTATTTCATTCTTGGTCAGATTAAGATATCTGAGACTGTTTGCGTAAGAGTCGGACAAACTAAACTCGGAACATCCAAAAAACGAAAGTAAGAAGGTATGGAGGTTTTCAACACCACTGAGTATGAGTGAACACAGACGTATAAAGAGTCGATTCAGGTGCTTAACGACATTGCCCACGAAAGATGGAACAACACCAAGGCCAAGTTCACAACTCGCGATATCTCAACCATCACTAAGACTCACACAAGTTTGCCCTACTACACGATGTGAGAATTAACATTGATGAATTGAAGAAGAATTGAGAATTGAGAGAATTGAAAAAAATTGGTATGAACAGTCTGGCTTGTCTTGCACAGAAACGGTTGTTTCAATCATTTTTTCCTAGTTTCGACCTCTTCAAATCTCGACGTCTGGCTAAGCAAACTTTCATGCAATTCGTGTCTGCCTTCACTTATTCCATTGTCTCATCCACTTATGTCTACACTACCAGTGAAATACACGGTCAGAACATTATTCAACAATAAGAATATTTGAAAATTCGCAAACACTACATAACCTATGTTTTAAACCCTTCATTTTTATTAGTTGCGAATTTTCTCTTCTTCAGAAAACGCAATCATGTACACATTCCTCGATGGAGCCTTCCGTATCTTCGTTCCTCCAATTATTATCTTCCTCGATTATCGATTCAAGAATTTCGGAAGGAAAATTCAGTTCGTCGGAGCCCTCAGTGAGTTTGAACTCAAGAATGAGAAGATGAATAGGAAATCCACTATTCATCTTCTCATTCTTTCAGCAATCGAAGCAGTTCTCTTCGCTATTGTCATCCTTCTGGTTGCTCTTGGATTCTCCTACAACGATACAGCAGTTACCGTACTCATCATTGTGAGTTGATCGAGCACTAACGAATTTAGCACTTGATTGTATTATTTTCAGAATAATTAAAATATAAACTAATCAATGAATTTAGATCACGACTATGATCAACGACTGCGTCTTCTGGATCAATATCATCCAGGTTTCAGAATGATCTTTGGTCTTTTAGAGCATTTCCCTTATCAGATCACAACTCAACGATATCCCACTGTCATTCGATGCATCGCATTTGCGTTCATCCAAGCTGTCAAGTGAGTTCGCATTGACACACCGTCCAGTTCATCCAAATTTCACAAACCGACTGTTATTCAGGGTGAGAGAGTATGGAAATGTGAGAGAGTCTCTCTCGATTTAACAACTCTCACTCAAAACTTTCCTGTCTGTGGAGTTATGTGCTTGTAGACATCTCGGTTCGATCGTTGGAGTTCTCGCTCTCCAACCAGTTCTCCACTCTTATTCACTCGGAGCTTTCATCATTCCTGAGGTTTGTTTAAAATTCATTTTGATAATTTTTTTAATGGATTCTAGAGACAATCACTACAATTTAGAATAAACGGCAATGAAAATAGAAAAAATGATACAAGAATGTTTGATTCCATATCAGGTTCTCATCATTATAACTCTCGCACTCGGAATCTTCCTTCAACCCGAGACAAAGGGCAAAGCACTCATGGATCAAATGGTAGAAGCGAATTATGGAAGACTCGAGAATGCCATTCCAAAGGCACTTATCAAGTGAGAACAAAGTAGTGTTGTTAGATCTAATAATCCTATTTGCGAATAACAAAGGTTATTCACGAATATGATTATTCTATCTAACAACGCGAGACCACAGATTAAACTCAGTCAACTCAAGCAGATAGCAGGTGAAATTTGCAGCTGCTCAAAGCTAAGACAAAGTAATTCCATCATAGACAACTTATATATATATTTATGCGTGTTCAATGGAAACGCGGTTACAAATAGAAAGAGAAAACGAATACAGCATAACAGAGTGAGATCATGAAAGGTCGGGGTGTAGGCGTCGCTCATACAGGGAAACTGATTTGATTACCGGGTTTTGAGAAAAGCCTTAATGTGGAAGATTGCATAAACAGGACGAATGAAACTTAAAACAGAAACTGCGTATGGTAATCTTTCTCAGATTGGCCGCTGGTCACAAAGTTGAGCAGATGGAAAGAAGAGAAGAAATGAGGAAGGAAATCGAAGCTGTCGAAGTTGCCATTGGAAAGGGAAAAGTCGTCGATTCGCCCTGGTTGTTCAAGGGTCAGTGAATCGTGATGAGCATCGGAAGCGAGAGAGAGAGAGAGATACGATTCGATTCGATTGCAGGTGATTCCCGTAGACCGAGCACGATCGTCGTACCGAGAGAGGAAGCTTTCGAATTGGAAGTAATGAAGACACTCCAACACATTCCCGATGTATCAATTCGATTATTTTTCTCTTAGAGCCAAATTTTTTTGTAATTTTAAATTTATAGAAATGTTAACTTTTAAAAAATAATATTATAAATGCAGACGATGCATTCTGAATCTCGCCGTCAGACTCGATCTGATCTGAAGGAATACGAGAATCGAGCATACAACCATGAAGATGAGACTGAAGCTTACGCCAAGGAGTTCAAGAGGGTAACTACACATTTTAATAAATAAAAAAACCTCATCATTACGCACACTATCTCGTCGGTCAGACCGGTGTGAAAGTGTGCGAAATGAAGAGAGACATTTCTTGCGAATCTATCCCTAGTATGAACTGTGGCGCCTGTTTCGCAAGATGATGAATGAGAAGTAGGCACCTAGAATAACTAGACACACTTTCTTCCCGTTCCAGTATTCAAAAAAAAACATTTTTCGCCGTTATTAAATGAAATTTTCAGGAGAAGGAGCATAAATTCCATGAGAAAGAACTGGAATTGGAACTGAGAGCGAGAGCGAATTCCCAATTGTCAGCACGAGGGAAATCATCGTGGAGTGACAATGACGTGTCTGATGATGACGATCTCAAGATGTAATCACTCCCATTCCTGTCTCCACTCAGAGGGAAATAAGTCTACCACTCCATACTCGGCTGCCGTGCGACGTCTTTCACAGTCTGGACGACTCGCTCCCCTGCGGTTATTAGACTTTGAAGTCGTCGCTAGCCAGCTTAGACTTATGAAGTCGTAGACTTATTCACCTCTGAGCTTTTTCTGTCATCGTCTCATCGTTGTAAATACAATTCGCTCTTTCGTTGCATGCCTATAGAATCGTCTTGAGATGTAATAATAATAAAGGAAGCCTATAACTGGAATGACTCCCTCTCTCTCTCTCTCTCTCTCTCTCTCTCTCTCTCTCTTCTCTGTTACCATGGAGTCTCTCCAGACTCGAGGGAGTAATCGAGGGAAAGGACACACTCTCCCTCCTCCCCTCTCCCTACCTTCTCAGTTCGAATGTCTCGATTGAACTCTCGTGAATCTCGCCGTGATCTACCAGGAGGATGGGCCAATTCCCCTCAGGAGATTCTCTCCCATCATTATCGACTTTATCAGAAACAGTCTGCACTAGTCGACACTTCTCCACCTTTCTCCATGTACAATAGTCCCAAGAGTCAGTTTTATACTTTTTAAGTGCGTTTGCCTGCAAGTTCGTTCGAAATTGAGAGACAATGAATATCCTGAGATTTAGATCGTTCAAACTATAGGTGCATGGGTGTATTGTTCTGCTTTTAAAAATTAATTTTTGCGATGTAAGAATCAGCCATGTTTTGCTCGGCATTTAGCTTTAGGTTAATTAGTTATAGTTGTTTTTAATCTACATTATATATTCAATGCTCAACTTTGCATGCGGGCTCTTGAGCCTATTTATTTATTTTAAACATTTATTAAATTCAGGTATTCACTACATTCCTCGTCGTGCGAATTCAGCCGATGGAATCAATCGAATTCGACCACGGGTCAGATTGTTTCACTGTTCTCTTGATCAGTGATGTTTCCTTCTCTTTTACTCACTCTTTCATTGTTTGTTGTGACTAACTGATCTGTGTCGAAGGGGGAAGAAAAGAGACGGAAGTTCCGTTGATTGAGTCAAACACCACTGATCAGCTGCCGAGAACAAACAAACACTTGCAATTTTACAACACTTTTCGTTGTTTCAGTTGAATTTCAGTCTAAATTTGCTCTAAAACGCTTGAAATAAAGTGTGCTCGTTGTTCATTCATATAAATCCTATTTCCCCCCTTGCCTATGTCCAAATTCACAAATGAAGGGGAATAATGACTCCATCATTTGGAGGTTTATCGTGAATAAAATTAAATATATATTTGCAGACCGTTCCTTCTCGTCCTTCATCTCATCAATTTTCTCCAATCTCAGAGGATGGCAAACTTCATCAATCTCTTCGTCTTCCCCTTGGTCCCGTTGTTTCCTCTGTTTTACTCCAATCTCGAGACTACCAACCGCCGAGGAGAAGATCTCCTGTTAGGATTGAGGTGAGCCATGTTTTTATTCGTTATTATTATCTATTCCTTCATTGATAACATACCTGAACCATGTATAGGTATTATTCAAATTCGGGGAATCGGTCGAAATAGTGGAAGTTCAATAGATAGAAGATATTCCCATCACAGCCCCCTCCCCGTCGACCTTCCCACCCTCCTTCTCTTCCCAGTCCAAATCGGAGAGAAGGAAGAGGGACCTCGATTCCAAGGAAAACGAGAGAACTCGACTTGTATCTCCAATTCAAAAATGATCTCTTCACGAGGATTATCGATCGAGGATTATTCTCTGATCAGTGTGTTTCGCTTTAATATTTTCGAACATATTTTCCTTTCGCTCCATTCGTAACACGGAAAGGTAATAAGTAATGTGAATTCGTTCATCTTCAGTATCATCCGAGATGCGATAGAGAGGGAAGGAAGGAAATGGAGTGGGAAGATTGCAGAGGTGAGGAGAGAGAGAGAGAGAGAGAGAGAGAGAGAGAGAGACGGGGAGAGGGGGGAGATGGACTACCTTTTGGTGCTGTAGCAGAGGGATACTCAGAGAGTCCATCAGGTCGACAAATAATTTCTCAGGACTCACTGGAGTTGCTGAAAGAAGAAGTATTCATTGAATTGGGAATAAGGGATCAAATAAGTGATGTTAGTTTGTCTTCCGTTCTTCCATCAAATCTGCAGTAAATAAAGTGGTCTGCAGTAAAGTGGAAACAAAGTTATTGACCATCTCTCTCCCATCTGCAGACTCTTCTTTCGCCCCTTTCTGATCTATCGACGATCGATCGACAATTGAGAGGAATCAATGAGAGAATGGCAAGGAGAGACTGGTAATGATGACGAGTTTCAGCGCCAGCTTGATGGAGGGCAATGCTGCGCAAAAATCAGTGGGTGCAAAGTGCAAGAAAAAAATTGGGGGGTGCAAAAATCATACAGCGCAAATAAAAAAAAATTGAATTCACGCAAATATCGATTTTTGCTTATATCTCGGCTTCCGGTGAGCCTAGCGACACGATAATTCGTTTGGAAATTTGTAATGCATAACATAATTTAAATCCGAAGTTTCAAGCTCTTAAAATCAACGAGACGCGAGATATAAGCAAAAATCGATCGAGAATTCAAATTTTTTCTTTGCACCTTATTTGCACCCCAAAAGTTTTAGATCTTGGTGCAATAGAACCCGTGGTTTTTTCGAGCATTAGACGTACTTGATACCAATTTGGGGAATGAGAATACAAAACTTTATTTTCGCTAAAAAATTTATGCCAAATTTGGATTGCACACCGAAGATTGCGCGACTGTAACGATCCGGCACACATCATGGGTTAAAAACTGAGAGGAAATTGTGCACTATAACCTGTCGTATAAGGGGAGAAGCAAGTCGATTGCTCTCACTCCTCTTCTTCCTCACTCACCACTGTGCCATACAAAGATAGCACGTGTGTACATACAAATCCGTCACATCAATGTGATTTGAGAGATGAGCAACCATCAAAACAATGACTCTTAAAGAAAGAGTAACCTCAAAAATAGAATCTCAAACTGATGGTATTACTCGATTTCTCCTGTGAACGATAACAGAAATCCAAAATTTGAGACCTCTATCTTTTCTCCGAACCGAGATATCGGCGCGCAAAGAAACTACCGTCGCTAAGGGACAATCAGGGTCAAATGCCGAATACGGTAAAAGGGACGTTCTCTCACGTGCGCGGGTAACCAAATCTCTCGGTCAACTTTCTCTCTCCTGTCGAATTTGCGTGCACTCTCTTCCCTTCCTTCCCTTGTCCCCCACAGGGAAGAGGGAGGGGGAGGGAAGAGAGTGCATGCAAACGAGGGATTAGGGAAGGGGAGGAACAAGTGGAATCACCAAAAGTGTTACTGCGTTTAGCGGCGAACTCAGTTTGCGATGATTATCTTCAACCTTTGCTTACAGTACCCGCTTGTTCGCTAAGAAAATTTCCAGTCGGGAGTCGCGGACATTCGTCCTTCTTTAAATTAGATATTCTAATTGGAACATTTCCATTTTTTTATGATTCCAAATAAAAAAGGGGTGAGGGTGAGAGAGTGTGTAGATTGATAGAGTTCGTCTCGATTTGACTCGCTCTCTCACTCCACTTCTGTTTCTGTAGGGGGGGCAGTCTGTGGAATGATGTGTAATGGGCGTTATTGCAGTGATCGTTCAACAGGATCTACAGCTGCTTCTTCTCCTTCCTCTTCTTCCTCCTCTTCCTCCTCTTCCTCCTCTTCTGCCTCAGCCTCTTCATCTTCTGCCTTCTCTTCATTATCATCCCCATCCTCAGATATTTTCAGTTGATAATATCATATATTTGTTTAAAATTATATAGTTGCCTTTTGATGTGTAGCCATAGAGTGCATTAATAGAGTAATTTATTACATCTAATCGAGCTTTCTTCTCCTATTCCTGCCATTTCTGCTTCTTCCGATCAATTTCATTGTCTTTCCCAGTGTTTCTATTATCTTCTCCACATTTCCTTCTATCATTGTGATTTGTCCTTTCTCTTCTCACTTATATCAACGATGAAGTCTCTTCATTCTTCGTACTTTGTCCTTTTCTCTCCTCCTTCTCCTCTTATCATCGATAAACAGCCTGTGACCATGTGAGATTGCATCCTCCCCCTATTCTAAACACATTTGAGTGAGCAAAGTACCACTGAACTATTGAGTGGTCGACTTTGAACCAAAGGAACGGAAGAAAGATTCGGAGTGAGATAGACAGCACAACTTGATCACAATAAACAACGAGTCTCTCAGACTGGGGAATCCCCCCTCTCTTAGCCTATCACTTCCTTCTTTCTTTCTTCTCTGTGCAATAGATCAATGAGATCATAGTCCTCTTCTCTCATCTCTCAAAAGAGTCCTCGTACCCTTTAGTGTCGGGTCTCTCTGGTCACTTCTCATCCTTCTCTCGTTGTAATATCGAGTCTTCCTCAAGGCATCTAAAGGAATTGTCTCCTCTTCTCTCTCCCACTCATCTCACTCCTATCAGACTGATGTAAAGACTGCTCATCGAGAGACTCAATCTCAGATCCAACTCTTGATCAGTCCCACATCTCATATCAAATATGATATACCTGTATCATACCGTAAACTGTAACTGTACCATGCCGTAAACAAGATTTATTGTACCCCTCGGATTTTGTTCCTCTTGTTCTCTTCTATAGAAGTATACTAACTGATCTGTCGATTTCTTGAGACCAAAGACTTCCTAAGTTCGTCTCATCATAGTTCATAGTTCATCCCTCCGGCTGTTCCTCCCTCCCTCTCTCTCTCTTCTCTTCTCTTCTCTTCTCTTCTCTTCTCTTCTCTTCTCTTCTCTTCTCTTCTCTTCTCTTCTCTTCTCTTCTCTTCTCTTCTCTTCTCTTCTCTTCTCTCTCTCTCTCTCTCTCTCTCCAATCTTCTGTGATCGTTCTCTACACTCACGTGTACCCTTTCTCTGTTTCTCTCCGTCTATCAATTACTATCTCATCACTCGCTAGCCCCGCCCCTTTTCGACCGTTCCATATAAACAAGCCAAGACCCATCGACACTTTCAGTTCACCCTCTCACAAGCAGTCATGTCACAAGCGGGAAAGAACTTCTACCAGGTACGATACAAGCTCCTACCGTAGTTTTCCTACCGTAACCAATCTCAATTCGGTTCTTCAGGTGGTCAAATCAGCGCCGAAAGGCAGATTCAGTGGAATCAAGCGACCTTACGAAGTTGAAGATGTACTCAAACTTCGAGGTAAGATCCCCTTCCACTCTTGGGCTCCATCAATGATGTATTGTATTCAAGATCAGATCAATAATGTTCCTTATTCAGGATCGGTCCATATCGAGCACACTCTGGCTACAAGAGGTGCGAATAAACTGTGGCAGTTGCTTCACACTGAACCATTCGTGCCCGCCCTTGGAGCTCAGACGGGAAACCAAGCAGTGCAAATGGTCAAAGCTGGACTGAAGGCTATCTATCTATCGGGTACGACTATTGAGAATAGAACTGATGTGATCTTTGTACCAGTAGTTCCTGAACCATTCCTGTTACTATTCCTAGACGCAATTCGGGGAACCCCTCTCTTATCATTCGGGAACAACGAGTTATCATAGTTATCAATGCCGCTTTCGTAGAAAGATCAACGCCGTTCGTTGATTAGATAGAGCAAACCTCTGATAAGGGAAGAGTTTGACCATTCAGCCAACTCCTCAGGAGTATTCATGCTTTTGTTTGTGTCTCTTCGGGAAACTGATCGGAGTTTAATTAGTGGTCGAATAGCCGATGAGAGAGTGTGAGAGAGATGGAGAGAGCAGACAGCGAGAGTGGAGGGAAGACAGTGGTCATGCTTGCGACACACTAGACAACGGATCTCCCATCAATGATCTATGATAAACAAGAGGGTGATAAGAAACTGTGATTGTTCTCTACAGGATGGCAAGTTGCTGCTGATAACAACTCAGCTGGAGACATGTATCCAGACCAGTCACTTTATCCTGCCAACTCTGGCCCCGACCTATGCAGAAAGATCAATCGATCACTCAGAAGAGCCGATCAGGTAGATCATTGAGAGAGGGATTGGATGGAGAGATATTAATTGTAGATCGAAGCAGTCGAGGCTGAGGACTATCTGGCACAGAGGGATTGGTATGCTCCCATTGTGGCCGATGCTGAGGCTGGATTCGGAGGAGCTCTCAATTGTTTCGAATTGATGAAGGTCAGATTATCGATTGATTTCCTTGTGTTGTTTCTCTTCGTCGTTCTTTCACATCAACATCGTCTCTTATCAATGTTGCGTCGGTCGGAAATAGAGAGACACTCGTTGTTTTCCCTTCCATTCCCACCTCTTTCCAATGCAGAATAGAAATGCGGTTCATGATCAACATTGAATGGAATGAGAACGAGACTAGAATCCTGTCGAAGTTCGCGCCCTTATCTTATCTTTGCATTCTGACCAGTCTCTCTTACACAGACTGACACGAAGAAGCACTAGGACTGAACTGATTCAGAGATAGAGAGGGAAGAGAGAGATGAGGGTACAAAGTCCCCCCTGATAGAGAGAGAGACAACTGACTGCACTATGACACTATGAATACTCACTCACTCACACATTAGAACGAGGATAAACATGGTGAATGAGAGAGAACGGCAGTGATCAACTATAGAAGGGGAATCTAATGAAAGGATCCTTGCAGGCTTACATCGAGGCTGGAGCAGCTGGAGTTCACTTCGAAGATCAACTTGGATCGGAGAAGAAATGCGGACACATGGGAGGAAAGGTAATCTCATTTCTCCAGGATCTTGGTCTTTCATTCTGGATCAATTCATGAAGTGTGTCTATCTCCTTTTCCCTTGCAGGTTCTCATTCCGACAGCTCAACACATTCGTCATCTCTCAGCTGCTCGATTGGCTGCTGATGTGTGTGGAACTCCCACTATTATCGTCGCGAGAACTGATGCCGAGTCCAGCAGACTTCTCACCAAGTATGAAACATCTCTACTGCAATATTACCCTGATATCCTATTACACTTTCCTTTCAGTGACATCGATGAGCGTGATCATCCCTTCATCGACAGAGCAGCTGGACGTACTCCCGAAGGATTCTTCCGGTGAGATCTCATCCTGTTTGAGAACACTCGATGAAATTCCAATTTGCAGTCTGAAGGATTCGACAGCCGTTCAGTATTGTGTCACTCGTGCAATTGAGTATGCCCCCTATTGTGATCTCATCTGGATGGAAACTTCGCATCCTACCATCGCTGATGCCAAGGAATTTGCCGAGGGAGTCAGAAAGGTAGGAGAACTCTTTCGTAGTCTATGGAACGGAAGTGACATCATTGGTTGCAGGTCTACCCCGACAAGATGTTCGCATACAACTGCTCTCCCTCGTTCAACTGGGAGAAGCATCTGTCGCCTGCTCAGATGGAGAAGTTCCAGAAGGAGGTGAGGGAAGATAGACGTAGAACGATATGCTCTGGAGCAACGTAATAATATCCGAAGGATTCATGGAATGGTGTATTAATTTCCCCTCTTCAGCTCGGAGCGATGGGCTTCAAGTATCAGTTCATCACTCTTGCTGGATTCCACGCCAATTCCTTCTCGATGTTCGATCTCGCCCGTCAATACAAAGACCATGGAATGCTCGCTTACTCAGCACTTCAACAACAGGAATTCGCTGCTGAGAAGTAAGCGAAACACCATTATTTTATATTTCATTTACCTATTCCTGTGAACGAGGAGAAGTTTTTAAAAAAAATTGTCCAGGCACGGCTATACCGCAGTAAAGCATCAGAGAGAAGTGGGCACTGGATACTTCGATCATGTCGCCAATGCAGCTGCTGGTAAGAGATCACAAAACAATCTGAGATCATAGAAACTTCATTGCAGGGGGAGCATCGTCGACCACTGCACTCACTGGATCAACGGAAGAGTCGCAATTCCACGGAACTCCCACCACTTCTGCCGCTGATGAGGAGATTGTCACTGTGAGTCAAAGGAATTAGAGAGGGAGATAGGGCAACAATATAACAACAATGCTCTATTTCAGTTGACTGCTCCTTCAGTCTCAGGAGATGAGAAGATTCTCACTCCCGAGGCTCTTCGATTCCTTCGTAATCTTCACGAGAAGTTCAATGGACGTCGTCTCGCTCTTCTCAAGAAGAGACAGGTATGATTCACTCATCTTTCACATAATATTCGTTATCCTTTCCTGTCCCACCCATTCTGGCCCATTATTCTTGTAATAAAAAATAAGATCACTTGCAGATGGTGCAAAACGATCTCAACAACGGCATCATCGTCCCCGATTTCGACCCTACCACCAAGGCCCTGAGAGAAGATCTATCATGGAAGGGAGCGGCCATCCCTGATGACCTCAAGGTACGGCATCGCCCGTTCGCCGAACACTGGCCATCCATACTACCATGCTAATCAATCGATTGCAGGATCGTCGTGTCGAGATCACGGGACCGACGGATCGTAAGATGATCATCAATGCTCTCAACTCGGGTGCCAATGTATTCATGGCCGATTTCGAAGACTCCAATTCGCCCACGTGGAGGAATCAACTGGAGGGACAGATTAATCTGTACGAAGCCGTGAGAGGAGACATCTCCTACTCCCACCCTGTCACGAAGAAGCAGTACACTGTCAAGGACAAACCGGCCGGTCAGTTACTATTCCAATAATAAAGATTTTCGCGTCGACAGTTCAATCCTCTTCAATTGCTTAGCAAGTGGTAATTTGAGTATCTAATCCACTCCTTCATTTCTTCCTTCCTTTCAGTCCTCAAAGTTCGTCCCCGTGGATGGCATCTTCCCGAGAAGCACGTCCAGATGCATGGACAGTCCATGTCTGGATCTCTCTTCGACTTCGGTCTCTTCTTCTTCCACAATGCAAAGGAACTCATCAACAGAGGATCCGGACCCTACTTCTATCTCCCCAAACTGCAGGTGAGAGAATTTCAACTGATGCATCGGGTTGTGAGGTTAAGAAGAGTCGGAAAATTAATTATTCCATAATATATTCAATCTCTCTCTTTCAGTCGGCCGAGGAGGCTCAGCTGTGGGCGGATGTCTTCGAAGAGGCCGAGAATTCGCTTGGAATCCCTCGTGGATCAATCAAGTGCACGGTTCTCATCGAGCACCTTCTCGCTTCATTCCAGGTATGAATGTCGTAATGGACAGATAGCATTCATCGAATGGCATAACATTTAGCTCAATGTAATGCGACCGTGGTTCTCTCATTTAATACACTTCATATTTCGGAGTAATGAACCTCTTCATTCAGATGAACGAGATCATCCACGCTCTTCGTAATCATTGCGTTGGTCTCAACTGCGGCAGATGGGATTACATCTTCTCATACATCAAGACCTTCCAGAACCACCGCAAATTCCTTCTCCCCGACCGATTCCAGATCAGTGAGTGATTGCTGTTAAATGTGATGAGTAATTTTCGATCTTTGCAGACATGACTGCTCCCTTCCTCCGAGCGTACGCACTCGAGAGCATCAAGACCTGCCACTCTAGGAATGTGAGTTACAATTATCCATTTATTCACAACATTCTTCAATAAAATGCATTGAGCACATTCTGTTGTATGGCGGTGTGTTCTTATACTGCCTCTTATCTTATTCATTCAGGTTGCTGCAATGGGTGGAATGGCTGCTCAAATTCCCATCAAATTCGATGCTATTGCCAATGAGAAAGCACTGGCCGCTGTGAGGGCTGACAAGCAGAGAGAGATGACTGATGGACACGATGGAACCTGGGTTGCCCATCCCGATCTTGTTCCCGTCGCTCGCGAGGTATCGTGACCTCCTCGAACTCAGTATCTACCCTCACTCATTGCAGGTCTTCGAAGGAATGTCTGGCCCCAACCAGATCAGCAAGCAATTGTCTCTGGCGACTTCGGCAGCTGATTTGATTGCGATCCCTGAAGGAACGAGGACAGAAGCTGGATTCAGAAGGAATATCTCCGTCACTCTCGGTAAGGTGTGAAGAATACAATAGAGTGTAGTCTATCGAGTGCATTCACACTCCACTCCATTCACTTTCTTCCCATCTCACTTTTTCCCCAATCTGCCATTCTCCCCTCTAATCTCTCGATTGCCGCATGCATAAGTATGCCCCTGTCCCTTCTCTCTTCTTAGCCCCATTCTCCCCGCTTCTCAGCTTCAATTCAACCGGATTCATTCAACACTTCTCACAATGTTGTGGCTGCGCTCCTAAGTGATCCCGCTTATTCCCGACCCTCACAGACAGAGAAAGAGCGGAGAAATTGAAGAGATGAGAGAGATGAGAAGAAATGAGAACCCCCTCCCCCAGACCAATGAGGCACTTACATAATCACTCTTACGAGAGACTCGATTGGCAAATTTAACTTGCAATTATTACAGGATATCTCGACTCGTGGCTTCGAGGAGTTGGATGTGTGCCTCTCTACAATCTCATGGAGGTAGGTAGATATCGAGAGAGATCAGAGATCAGCATCAATTGATTCAGGATGCCGCGACCGCGGAGATCTCTCGTACTCAACTGTGGCAGTGGTTGAGACACGACGCGAAGCTTGAGGGTACACTAAGATCTTGCCTCCCTGTCATTCGAGTATAACAACTGCCCCGATTGCATCACTGGGGACTGTAAATCTGGGCAGCTTAGCTTTTTCAGCCATGTCTGGCTGGTCATTTCCCCCTTAGAGAGAAGAGAGGGAAGATGATCCCTCGTTTGCACTCGACCAGAAAAGAGAGAGAGGCAAGCAGAGCATTGAACGAGCGAAACACTAAACCGTCTTCTACCTTGACTCCCTTTCACATACCGTTTAGTCTACAAACAGAAACAGTTTTAAGAGGAATGGATGTCACTCAAAGGATATGTAAGAACTGTTCCGGGTGAACGCAAAGCGAGTGATGGGCAAAAAATCCGTTAAAAGGAATTGTGAACAAAGAGTTTAAAATCGATTGCTTCTTCAGATGGCCGCACTGTCGATGCTCAGCTTGTGAAGCAGACGATTGCAGCAGAGACTGAGAGGAGACTCATCCGGTAGGTCATCCTTCCCCCTCCACTCAATGATCTCTTATTTCCAGTGCTGGATCGGTCGTCTCTCGATTGCCTGAGGCTGCTGATCTCCTCGAGAAGTTTGTGACGGAAGAGCATCTCTCTGATTTCCTCACTACTGATGCCTACGACAAACTCGTCTCTGAGGGACACTAAGCCTCTCCTTTCTCTTGAAGCTCAATCAATAATCTCTACCCATCTCATCGTTCCGATTAGATCTTACTTGATTCCCAGCACTAGAAGTTGCATGTATTGTTGACCATTCGATTGTTTCTCTCTAATCTATGTCCATCTCCATCTCTCATATCTCATACACTGTGAGACAAGATTCCCCATGCTTCACCCGTATTTGTACAGTTAGGCGAGTAACTGGAGTAACTCTCAGAGTAAAGTAATGAATATGGATGTATCGAGTCTCGACACGCACCAAAACTCACAGGGAGGGAGGGAGAATTGACCGGAACCGTCTTTCTCTCCCTCAAGTACCATAATTTATTCGCCCCCTCTCATTCATATCCATATCCTCCCCCGCTTCCTTGGCCCCTCACTACTTTCTCTCGCAAAGTCCATTTGCAATGGCAACCATCTCTCTATATTCTACCAGTTTGGAATGCCATGGTCGATCCTCCCACTCCTCCCTCAGGGTCTCTCTTTCTCTCCTTCATTCTACCGTAAGCCCCGCCCTCTTTGATCCGCCGTCTCTCTCTTTCTTCTCTGCACCGTTTCTCTATTCTCTTTTCTCTTCGGCTGCTTCATTCTCGATTTCTTCCCATTTATCCTCAATTTCAATTGTCTCTCAATCGATTGATATCACTTCCAGATCACTTCAATCTCTATTGAGAGTCTTCCATCCATTGGCTGTTCTCTCATCTCATGAGGAGGTTACTCCTTCTTCTCATAGGAGTTAACCTCCTCTCACTCCTCGCAGCTGTATGTTTCACGTCGAAAATATAATAATTAAATTGGGGTAAACAGGTGGTACAGTGCAATTTCATATTTTTTTAAAATTTAACGCGCATCATGTAAAATTCTGCATGCCATTTTTTGAGTCTTGCGCAAATGTCTCCTCATAGGAATAGCGCATTTTCGATTGGACTGGTCTTCGTTTTCGTTAGAATCAATGGATAGCGGTAATATTCAATAACCATGGCTTGTTCTCATTCTCATCTCATCTTCAATTCTCATGATGCCATTCATTCTCCGTTCCTTTCTTCACACAGTCATCTTTTTGCCTTCCATTCACACCAAAGCTTCATCTCTTCTTCCTTCTTCGTCTTTTCTTCTTCTCGCAATTGAAGTGTTCCCTCGCTCGCTTTGCCCTTCCAAGGCCTTTTCCGTTTCAAGATCACTCACTATAATCTCGCAAAAAAGAGCTGCCTTCAGTTATTGTAATCTTCACTTCTCTGCACATTCATAAGGTCTTTATGCCAAAGATGTAATGCATGAAGCGGAAACGAATCGAATAATGCCCAGTTGTGTACCAATCGCTGCTGAGTTTCTTCCTTCCTCCCTCTAATCGACGCTTCCATTGGCAGCCATTCGATTGAGATCCCAATCTATTCCTTCCTCTTCCTATTACTAATCCATTCAATCCTCTTCCTCTCACCTCATAACCAACCTCACCTGTCTATCCATTCCTCTCTTCATTAGCCGTAAAATTCGCTATTCTTCCTGTTTCTCTATCGGGATTTCTCGATATCTTTTCATTTCTCCCATTGGTTCTCATCAATTCCTTACGTAATTCTCTCAATCCACTGTCTCTCCATGGCACATACCAACTGGTCTGGAAATGAGCATTAGAACGGAAGGAAGGGCGAAAGAGAGAGAGAGAGAGAGAGAGAGAGAGAGAGAGAGAGAGAGAGAGAGAGAGAGAGAGAGAGAGAGAGAGAGGTACTATGACTAAGTACCGGGCAAGGAAGGGGAAAGTCCCAAAGAGTATCTCATTGAGAGGGAAAGCAGGAGAAGCGTGGTCTACGAATGCAAATTGAGCCACAACAATCAAAGACCAATTCCATTTCAGCAAGGAGATGCTCCTTATTCCCATCGTCGATTATTCGGAATTCGTCGATTGCGAGTCCTTCGACCTTCTACTGATTATCGATCGCCCCTTCCAATAGTAGAGGATTCTTCATCTTCCTTCTCCTCTCATCAACCCCTTCCATCTCCTGACATCGACTCTCTTCCTTCCCAGGTATTCTTCCCTGTCACTTCTCTGTTCCACTGTGAGTCCTCATTGTAAGCTACACTGTCCACTCACTCACTCTCTCTCTCTATTCACATGCAACTCGTTCACTGGTTCGATCAACCGCTAAACACACAGTCTCTCCATATTCTTTCTGCACTCGATTGTGTCCTTGGGAGGGAAGGGATAGATCAGAGTTATCTCATTCAGAGGGAAGAAACAATCACTAGAAGAGGTCGATCTCATCGACCATCGACGTATTTCACAAAGGAAGATGAAAGGACACTTACAACTAGTGAAGAATTAGAAGATAGTAGAAGGAGAAGGATGGAAGTGAGTTCATTGCATCTTTATTCCCTCAGGACAAACTGCGAAAAGGGTTTTGAGATGGGAGAAGGTTTATAGATGCCCCCGAATGATAGTCTCACGTTCTCGCTTTCCATTCTGTGTTCTTGTCTCTATCTCTTCTTTTCATCTTCATCGATTTCATTGACGGCAATTCGCATGTAGATCCAAGAGAGAACGAGAGGATTGTCTATCCATTCCGGTATATCAAAGGGGCTGAAAGAGATATAGCCGCATCTAGCTGAGATCTATTGAGACAGTCGAGATTAGCTAATCTCATTCTTATCAATTGATTGACCTCCCATATCAATCCCCTTGTGACAGAAATAATCAACACTGACTCATTAGTCGTGCCAAGGTCGACATGACTAAGCAAATCCGCCTTGAGGTCAATTGGAGATCTCCGATTAGTCAAGCTTGAGATTGAAAGACACTGTGATTCCAATCGTGTTATATAGCTTGTGGAGAGAAAGTGATGTAAAGGAACAGTGCAATTGCAGGCCCGATGGCGTAAATTGGGAGTTCGATTCAAGACACTGAATATGCCATCTCCTCGTATTCTGTCTTCAATGGAACGAGAGTCATCTCACGAGTCTCCTCCTTCTCCTCCTCTTCATCTTCCTCCTCCTCCTCCATCAGATGCCTCACTTGTCTCTTCTCTTCTTCCTCGTGCAGTCGCTCCTCCAATGAATCGACGTCGTCCTCACGTGTGTAGTCTCTCTCTCTCTCTCTCTCTCTCTCTCTCTCTCTCTCTTCTTTCGATTGCACCAATTCTCTAACTCACCTGTCTAACCTCACGGACTGGCAGAACGTAGAATGAGAGAATGTACGGACATTAGAACAGAAAGCGAAATTGACCGCCCAAACATTACAATAGAAAATGAAAGTGAACGTATACATATTGAAATAGAAAGTGAAACTATTACATTTTCTACTTGCAGATCGCGATTCGAGATCCCAACACGAATCTTCCTCATGCGAATCTGCCGCCTTCATTTGGAATCTCTCCCTCTACAGATTTCATACCCGTTAGTTACTCAATCGAGATAAGGAAAGAATAGCATGGCGCTGCCCAAGTCTGCTATTGTTGTTCAATCTAAATGATGTTTGTCTCATTGATTCACTTCTTGCCTTCCTTTCTCTTCATTTCCATTCATTCTCAGGATCACAATAGATCGTCTCGCAATCAAAGAAGAGAACCCGCCTCTCGACCACGAATCAACGGCCCCATACTGCGCAACTTGGAGAACGAACCCCCAGGTATCCCATCCCCTCTCTATTCTGCTCTGAGAAGGGATTAGCACTAATGCTAAATAGCAGAGATCAATGAAACAGATCAAAGCACAACCATGGATGCAATTCAATCAATTTCCTTTTCCTATTATCTTCCTACACTGATTTACGCGAATAGAATTGCCTGTGAGACAAGGGTATGCACTTCTTTTGAATGCACAGTTCAAATTGCTCCAATTGCAGAGCCAATCGTTCGTCCCTACTCTTCCCATCACCAATCTGTACACTCCGAGACATTCCCTCATAGGAATACTGATGAAGAATCAGATCGATCCCCAGTCATCTCGGCCCCAGAGGAGGCACACCACAACGGATACCGATCGGCTACCCGACCCAGACCAGTGCACATCACTGGTCCCGACACTCGGGTCGAGGGAGGACGACGGGGTATTCGAATGCCCCATCAGACTGAAGTCATTCCCTCCATTCAATCAGTACAAGATGTGGTAGAGGAGTCCTCTGTTCCCACTGGAGACGAGCCAGTCAATGAGTTCGGTGGATTCCATCCTGGATTCAGTGGTGGTGCATTTGGATCCACCCCCGTCTCTCCACCATGGGAACAACCAGTCACGACCACGACTCCTGCAGCAACTACATCAGTTGCTGCAGCCGCTCCATGGGAACAGCCATCGAGTGGATCTGGAGGAGTCCTCCCTTGGGGAGAATCAACTGGTACAGGAAGTGGAACTGCTAGAGGAGGCTCACCTCCTTGGGAGGTCGCTGCTGAAACTGGCAGTGGAACCAAGGGAGGGTCGGCTCCTCCTTGGGAACAGGCAGGATCGAATGGAGAAGTGCCCGCATGGGGACAAGAAGAGAACAAAGTGGAAGAGACAACGACAGCGGTGACTGTATCAGCCAATGCATATCGACAGAGGACGACACCTCAATCAAGGAACTATAAATTGAGTAGGAAGTTGAACAATCGACCGAAACTGAGGATATTAAGACCTGGTCAGATTTTTACCGCTCTTACCTTGAACTTTCGAATACCATAGGTAGTATTTCGTAACGCCATTCTAGAATAATGTAGTAATACATTTGTGACTCTGAAATAGGTTAAAATATGTTATCAGTGTGTTAGGGTAAGGAGCGCAGATATTGCAAAAATTCCGTACAGCAAAAAGTGACTAGTTGCTTATTTCACATATTCTGATAGCACTTGGTATGCTCTATCGATTTATGTTTGTCTCATGACCTGATCTCTCTAATTTGCATAATTACGCGAAGTCAAATTTGGGCTATGTTCACGGTTTTTGAACTGTAGCTCATCAAGGAGAAGTGCTACAGATTTGGTCGTAACAGCAATATTAACCGTCTTGACGAGATGCATCTAAAAATTACGAGAAATTTCAAAGACGAATATCTCGAAAAAAAACAAGGCAAAATGGTTTCAATTTTTTGATATGTTGTAGCCCTTGTCAAAAATCTACAGTATAGAATCGATTAAATACTGTTTCATGGGAGGGTATTTACTCAAATCATGGAAAAACCGAAGGGTCCTAATCGAGAGAAACCCCCTCATTTCACCCATTCGAAGTGGTCTGCGCGGTCTAAAATGACAATTCAAAGTGATTTTCGGTCGATTCTTTCCCATTTCCTCTCATATCAATCAATTTAAATACCCTCCCATGAAACAGTATTTAATCGAGTCTATACTGTAGATTTTGACAAGGGCTACAACATATCAAAAAAATTGAAACCATATTTTGCCTTGTTTTCGAGATATTCGTCTTTGAAATTTCTCGTAATTTTTAGATGCATCTCGTCAAGACGGTTAATATTGCTGTTACGACCAAATCTGTAGCACTTCTCCTAGATGAGCTACAGTTCAAAAACCGTGAATATTGCTCAACTTTGACCTCGTCTAATTATGCAAATTAGAGAGATCAGGTCATGAGACAAACATAAATCGATAGAGCATACCAAGTGCTATCAGATTATGTGAAAAACTGGAGTAGCCACTTTTTGCTGTACGGAGGGGACGAAATCCTTACGCGAACGCACTGTTATATTCAAAAATTGGTAATTATGTTCAGGAGACGAAGCAGAGGAGAAGAAATCACCAATTCCTCCTCAATATTCCCATTTGACTCCATTCCAAAATGCGGCAAGGGAAAGATTCGGATACGGATCTCAATCGTCTTCATTCCCTAAGAGATTCGCAGCTGGATCGGAGACACACAAAGCATATGGACCCCAGACAGGTTAGAATGACATCCTTCATATCTATATCTAGATATGTGTTCATTCTTACAACACATATTTCTCACATTTATATTTCACATATTTCTGATTCTTTCGATGCAATTACGATCTAGGATGAACAAACTAAAGTTGGATTCACATTCACATCATTTCAGTTGAGCCTGAACCGGAAGCAGTAGAGACGAGTGATTCGGGTCTCGGCTCTTCTGGAGGTGGACCATCCCGTCCTCCATGGGAGGACAACTCCGTCGTTGAGCCCGCTCCGATCCCTCCACCCACCACTCGTCCCCGGCCCAAGCCCCAGCCCCGACCCACTCCGCCTCCCGCCCCAACCACTGAAGAGGCTGAGAGCCTTGTCATACCACAGAACTCAGGCCTCCGACCTGTCGCTGCACCCAAAGAGTTCGGTAGTGGATTTGGATCAGGAAGTGGAGGAGGATTTGGTGGAGGATTCGGAGGTGGAGGAGGAGGATTTGGAGGAGGTGGAGGAGGGTTCGGAGGAGGAGGTGGCAATCCATTCGGAGGTGGAGGTGGTGGAGGATTCGAGGAGCCTGCAGCTCCCCCTCCTCGACCCAAACCGAAGCCCACACCTGCACCTGCTGAAGAGGAAGGTATGAAACAGTAATCACTTTCGTAGGAGTTCTCATACTTCTTTGGTGCTCAGTTCATGTTTTCATGTCATAACTACTTTGAAATTTCTTCTATTTCAGAAGCTCCGGTTGAATTCACAGGAGAGTCAGCCCTGACTCCTAACAGAGCTGGACCGACAGGAGATGGATATGGCCCTCCAGTGGCAGTTGGAGGAGCAGTTCCCCCTCCTGTGCCATCACTTGGATTGGGTGGAGATGCTGCTGGGTTGAATGAATTCGAAGAACCGAATAGTGGATTTGAGGCTGCTACTGATAATCCAGCTACAACTGTGAGTGACGAGGGAGATGATCATAGTTCTATGGGATGAGCAGCATTACAATGTATGCAAACTCGCTGAGCGCTAGAAATATTCAATTCATTTTTCTTGAGGTGAAGCCATCAGCTCTTCTTCATGCCCTTTCTCGTGCTGATCAGGGACTCAATCAGGCAATTACACATTTCGAGAGTGGAACTCCCATAGAGACTGCACTATTCGACGTCCTAGAGGTACTCCTTGTTCATTTTCATAGTATTGGTATTCTGAAAATGAAATGTAAAGTGCATTTCTATCGTAATTTCTATCATTACTCTCGAAACTTAAAACACAAACTTATCTCAAAACATTCTCCAATATTTTAAATGGAAATGCAGTGATTATGAAATGAATCTTGCAGGTCGCACTTGGAAGCACTCGATTGGACTCTCAAGCAAAGTTACTCGGACATGTGGATCGAACGATTGGATTGGATAATCTACAGAGACTTCAGAGATGGGCGAATACTGCTGGAGCACTTGATATGTTCAAGGAACAGGTAACATTCACTGTATAGTAACTTTCCCGATATTTCGGATATGATATTTGATGAATCTGAGGGGGAGGGGTTTTTATCTTCAAAAAGCGCGTAATGTTCACTCTCCATGGAGAACAATTTACGACAACATAGTTTCGGTTTACTGCGTAGTGAGTTATGATGTTAAGAGAAGAATGAGTGATCATAACTAAGCCTGAGGCCATCATAACCCATCTGGCCGATTATACCATTACCGTCATTGACTCGATTAGCACAAGGTTAATGAGTCTTCTAATTGCAGGTCGTCAAATTGGCTAAGAACTTCCAACCTCCACCCGATCTTCTTCCCACTATTCCACCACAATTCGAATACCTTCTCAAGGGCAAAAAATAATCTGCCGTAAATATTAATTGGCATCATGCCAAGAGATTTCACGGAGAGGCCATCAGATCCGTTCTGATCGGTGTCTTCTCACCGATCAGAACGGATCTGATAGTCCCGAGTTAGTTAATTATCAGTCTAATCATTGCCTCCTCAGCCCATTCTTTCCATTGTTCTCTTTCTGAATACGGGACTTTTTCATCCTTAGCAATTCACTTATCTTTTTTGTCTTTCTTCGTTTTCTTCTCGAGTTCAACTTTTTCCAATTGACATATCCTATTTATTGTTGCTCATCTCTCATTCGATTCTTCTCCCCTTGTATTTATCCTTCCTACTGTAGATACAGAGTCCTTCCCCTTCTCCCCTTATTTCTGCTCATTTCCAATTGCCATCCTCGTTGAGTTTCATTAATAAAGTGTGCATCGTGACTCCCCGAGTGCATCGAAAGAGAATTGATAAGATAGCATTCCACGAGTCATTTTCACTCTCGTAAAACGGCTCGAGAGCCTCTCACTTTCAATCCCGATTTGGGTCAATGAGAGGAAAAAGAGAGAAGAAAAGGGAAAGGAGAAGCAGATGGGAAAGAAAAGGAAAGGAAAAGGGATCCCTGCCGTGAAGTGAGAAAGGCATTGAAGGGAAAGTACAGAGGGAAGGGAAAGGGAAGTGAAGAACCTGAGGGATTGAGGGATTGAGATTAGGAGGGAGATGGGTCTTGACATATGAGGAAGCACAGAATCAGCACATTATCAAGTCTCATTTTTGTACTCCTGTGTTGTGGTGGTTTGCGATTATTCTTGCATGGGAATCCGGTTCATTCAAGATTGAGCATATCAAATCCATAATAACGAGAGGTTACACGAAAGACAAAATTAAAAATTGATACAAAATGTGAAAGATACTTGACGAATTTCGTCGATTTGTGCACTCACTCATCGTTTATATGATAAGAAAGAATGAATGAAGGGGAATAATCACGGATGAGAATCAGTTGATGTGTACGAAGTGAGACCATAGATCAAACGGGGATGGATATAGTGAGTATATTGATGGAACAATCGATAGATAGACGGGGTAGGTCACTCACTCAGAGTACAGAGACTGGCTTGGAAAGAATCAGATAATCCCTCTCATCGTAACTCGGATTCGTCTCGTCCTCTCTGAATTATTTATTTTAATATTACTCACAAAATATAATTTGTATTGTACAATATTGTAATAAAGTCAATGAGAACTAACTCGAATCCAATCTTGCGGAAGAAATTGAGAGAACGGATGTTGTACTTGAAGACAGTTGCCATGATCTCAAAATAAAAAAGGATAAAAATTAATTCGCATAAACCGCGTATTTAACACCTTTCATGGAAAGTTCTCATAGGGAACATATTTAAATAAATAATTACAACCATACTTAAAATTTCGATAGTTCTTATATTAAATTAATTGTCAAATCTTCTTCCTCATACCTTGTCCATATCCAACTTGACGGCGAGTCTCTCGAGTACATTCATAATTATCGATCCGAGTCCTTTCCTCTGATATTCCTTCTCCACTTGAATCTCGTAGCTACAACACACAATTTCAATATGAGTAACTAAGAATATAAGTAACTATAATTAAATTTTCGAAAAATTTTTTAAAATAGGGCATCATTTAAGTAAAAGAGCGATTAAATACACAAGTCTGGGCCATTCAGGATAAAAAAATTATTTTTTAACAAACTACTTACCAGTAGATGACAGCGTATTCGTGGTCCATATCGATTCTGAAGTGGCAATACGCGATTTCCTTTCCCTTGTCATTCTTGAGAACGAGATATCTGAGAAGGAATGAGATTATAAATGAATATCGACAGCGATCATTAAGGTTATATACAAAAAAACAAATGGTCAGTACAAAAATCTAATCGTCAGTATTTGTTTTTCTTTCGTTAAAACAATTCTTATGGTATTCATCTAGCATACCTCGCAGTGGTGGCCTGCAGTTCGTTCTTCTTGTTCTCAGGGTCCCATCCCCACTGAGATTTCTCGTACCTCAACAAGAATACGATATTTACGTACTCTACAATTGTATAATATACAGATATAAATGATACTATTCAATTAAAAGCTAATTTATTATGGGAGAAATATTTATGTCAACAACCAGGTAAGGTAAATGCAATAAATAACCAGGCGAAACATTCGAAACCAGGCAAATAAACTCACATGAGTCTCATGTTAGTTTCGAAGAGGGCGAAGACCCACTGGAAAGTTTCATCTGAGAGATTTGTCGCCCAAGAGGTGTACCATGTGAGAGGATCACTAAAAAGAGAGATTAATCATTATGAAAAGAAAACTCCATATCTACAACTCTATTTGCTTTGCATCAGGGTAATTCTATTCGGTATTGTACTCCTACCGTACTCTTTCCATTTACCGTACCCGTCAAGAGTCAGCATCGTCTCGGGAAGACATCCATTACTCTCCAGCACATCCTTCTGCTTCACTGCCTTCTTCACCATCTTCTTCTTCTTATCGAATGAGGCCACCGACATTCTGATATCGATCTGAGAGGGTTACTGTAGGTCAATGCACCGTAACTATCAATACGTCGACAGTATCTTCACAAGAAAGCAATCAACGGTACACAAGGGAGAACATTGCAACTCCGACGATGGAACTCTTAACAAGGCTTAATTTGTTTTTAAAAAGTTTATCATACTTTCGTTTATATCTACAAGTCTCTTTGAGAGAGGAAATCGGAAATTACAATGAAACGCATTCACTCAGAAATATCACTCAGGACTACAAAAATGGGCTAGTAAAGTGGGAGAAAAGGGGAGAATATGGGACACACCGGTATTCATCATTTATCTACCATAACATCAACCAACTGACTATGTGTTGTCATTGAGCGTTTTGGTATGGATTATAGCTATAACAAGGGATCTATTCTATCCATGTACTATCAATTGAGAAGGGAAGAGAGGGTACAATGACCTACTCTTTCTGAATCGATTGGTCTCTAGATGGAGAAACTCTCTCCACATCCACAAGTTCCTTTGATATTCGGATTGCGGAATACGAATTCTGAGGAAAGTTTGTCAGAGACAAAATCCATCTCAGATCCGAGTATCGACAACTGAGCTTTATTGTCGATCCAGATTCGAATACCGTCCTGAAAAAAAAAACAAATAATAAGACAGTAGGGCAAAATAGGGAGAAAAAGAAAGAGCACAACGATTCTTCTTTCGAATGAGCATAACAATGGAAACACCTGATCCACTCATTTTGGCGCCAAATATTTGTCAAGGAAATTGCGCGCTCTCGCGTCACATGTTTTCGTGCCTCATTATGCCACATTTATCGCACCTATATTTAATTTGTTTTAATTTAAACCTAGTTTAGTTATTTGAAAGTGGTACCAATGATTTTTTTTAAATAAGAATCACCTGGACGACCTCCTCATCCAACTTCGCCTTTTCCTTAGCGTAGTCGAGAGTGTACGTGAGACCATTGCAACCCTTCTGTTTCACTCCGATCTAAAAGAGAAAAAATATCCCCAGCAAAAAAATATGAAGTGTATTTTTGATAACTTTCCATAACAATGTTCATCATGCTCAATATCAGATCACATTGAGTAATAACTAATACTAATACCTTGAGTGCCTTGAAATCGGGTTTCTTCTCCATCAAAACCTTGATTCGGCCGACTGCATTTGGAGTGAGTGAAAGAGCAGATCTCAAGAGTAATAATTATTGATAACCACTCGAAAAAATCGAAAATGAAAATATCAACGCGTTCCGACTCAGTTTCGAAAACGTTATCTGTTTCGTAGTTCATTTTCCTTTATTTCCGAACAAAGGTTATTTCAAGTGGTCAATAGTCAACAGTACTGTTGAGTGAACACTCGTAATTACGACGTCGGAAAAAAACAAATAACACCGACTATTAGCAGTCAATTGAGTGATAATTACCGTAGTGGTCTGAGTCTCGATGCGCCTCCCTTCACAACTCGAGCAGTTGCAGCTAAGGATGATGACATCCACTAAAGATGGAAATCGATAAACGATATCAACCGATTATTGAAAATACCAAAGTGGATGCAAACCACTTTGAAAGGCAAGCAACACCATTAAAACTTCCAACAAATTTATAAATAATTGGCAAACATAAACAAATCGATACTATTTACTCGTACTATTACAAATTACGCATAAAATCGATAATGATGGGTAGATCACTGGAGAAGAACTCCGATTGGCAGTGTCTTCGGTGCATCGTGACCATCAAACTTCACAATTGCTTCTGATCCCGAGGCCATGTAGACTACTGTAGCAGGGTAGAACTGGAACGAAATCGATTAGGTTGCTATAGACACATAGGTCGAAAGGGTGCGTTGCGGCAAGTCGAAAATGCGGGTTGGGTCTGTCATAAATGGGAATGAAAACCCGAAAATGCGGGTTGGGTTTTCATATTTTTCACCAAAAATTCTCAAAATGCGGGTTGGCTTCGTCATTTTTTACGTACCTTTCGACCTGTGTATAGACATCTCATTGTGTTCTCTACTATCACTTCGATAAACTCTATCATCATCTACCGTAATCAATATACCGAATTCCACTCACATTTCCATCATCAGCAGGTGCTTTGACTCTGCTACCTTCTCTCACTCCTCCTCCTCCTCCTCCTTTTCCTCCTCTCATATCATCACTTCTCATTCCTCCAATCTTCATTCCTCCCATTCCTTTACTCAATCCATCCACAGAGGGGAAATCGGCCTCTGACATCAGAGATGGAATCTTCTCACTTCTACTCGATTGGGGATGAATCTCTTGTCTATTCTGATATCCTCCTCCCCCTCTTCCTCCATCTCTCTGTCCTCCTCTCCCTCCTCCATATCCCGCACCTGTGAATGTTCTTCCTCCTCCTTCTCCTCCTCTAACATCCTGCGTCCTTCCTCCTCCTCCTCCTCCTTCTCCTCCTCTAACATCCTGCGTCCTTCCTCCTCCTCCTCCTCCTTCTCTATTCGATCCTCCATTACCGTATCCTCCTCTTCCTTCATCTCTTCTACCGTATCCATCATCTCTTGCCGATTGACTTCCTCCATTCATTCCTCCTCTTCCTCTATCCGATCGACCTCCCCTTCCTGCTTCTCCAATCATCGATTGTTCATCTCTATGACCTCCTCTTTCTCCTCCATCTCTTCTTTCTTCATGTCTTCCTCCTCTATCAGATCTACCTCCTCCTCTTCCTCCATCATTTCTATCTCCTCCATATCCACCTCTTCCTTCTTGTCTACCGTATCCTTCTCTTCCTTCTTGTCTACCGTAACCACCTCTTCCTTCTTGTTGACCGTTTCCTCCCCTTTCTCCGTGTCTACCGTACTCTCCTCTGCTTCCTTCTTTACCGTATCCTCCTCTTCCCTCGGATCTACCGTATCCTCCACCTCCATCTTCTCTACCATAACCTCCTCTTCCTTCCTGTTTACCGTATCCTCCTCTTCCCTCTGCTCTACCGTATCCTCCACCTCCATCTTCTCTACCATAACCTCCTCTTTCTTCCTGTTTACCGTATCCTCCTCGTCCATCTTCTCTACCATAACCTCCTCTTCCTTCCTGTTTACCGTATCCTCCTCGTCCATCGTCTCTACCGTATCCTCCTCTTCCTTCTTGCCTACCGTATCCTCCTCTTCCGTCATCTCTACCATATCCTCCTCTATCTCCATGCATTCCACCTCTTCCTCTTCCTTCTCCTCTCCCTCTTCCTCCTCTCATTCCTCTATCAGAGCTCTTGTAGATCATGGGAGGGGGCGAGGCGTTGAATGAGGGTGCAGCAACTGCAGCAGGTGCAACTCCATCACCGAGGAAGCTGGATAGAGTAATGCCTTGAGATGGACGGGCGAATTCGGAAGGAACCTGAGATGAGATTTTGGTATTACTACAAAATGAACGAACAACTTTCATACTTTCATACATACAAAATATACAATTATATTAATCCCTTGATTTCCTAATTATATTCAATTTTCCCAACTGACATCAGGTTCATCATCACTGCCTCTTCTTCCTCTTCCTCTTCCTCTCCCTCCTCCTCTCATTCCTCTCAATTCTCGTCTCTCTTCTTCTTTCTCTCCTCTTTTCCTCATCTTCTCCTTCATTGCTTCAACCTTCGCTTCTTCACTCAAACCTCCCTTTGGTGCATCCACTTTCACCTCAAACAACACGATTAAAGATCAACTATCACTAGTTATCAATCAAACTTTTTGACAATTAATGTCAGCCTGCCACATCATACTAAGAGCCCTACGAACTAAAAACGTTGAAATGCTCTTGGAAGCTTACACGATTTATATTAGACCCATCCAAGAAAGTGCCTCTATGGTCTTCAACTCCTATCAAAAACAAGATCAAGCGGTTCTCGAAAAAGTACAGAACTATTTCACGAGACGACTATACAAGCGTTGCCACAATTTCACATGGCAGACAATGCCCAGTGAGACTATTCGGAATATGCAGTTAGGACTAGATTCATTAGTTAAGCGCAGAGAGGAAATAGACTTGAAGACAGCCAGTAATCTTCTGAGAGGGAAATACAAAATCTCTAAAAAGAGACCACATCATTTTTGTTACTATTTCACTAGAAATGGAATGAATTTCACAAATTGTGTCTCATCAAACTACAGACAGTATAGTTTCTTCCCTAGAGCGGCAAGGCTTTTTGTAAATTCCGGTAATTCGTCCAGTTTCGCTGAGTGACCAACCCCTTCCCCCGATATTCGTGTTTCGCTTGCTAATGTTATTGTTTCTAATTTGTATCCGCGTTTTTCCTTATGAATTCGCATATGTATATGTATATGTATATATATATATATATATATATAGTATATGTATATATATATATATATATATATATATATATATATATAAATATATATATATATATATCACGAATATCAATTAGGCTCACTTTTGCGAATTTCCTTTCAGTTCCTTCAACAGCTTCTAATTTCTCCTTTCTCGCTTTCTCAAATTCATCTTCTCCTTCCTCTTCTTCTTCCTTTCCAGTCGCGCCCTGAAAAAAAATGGAATAATAGTGATGTCTACGGCATCAGAGTTGCAAAAAATGAACAACTTCCAACTACAATCGCACTCTTCTCGCACGATACAGCCTCGAATTTTATAATTCGTCAAAAGATCGCGAACAGCTGTCCGTGAAAATCGCGAAAGTTGTCACATTTTCTGTGATATTTTTTTCTAAGAATGCAGGGGGGCTGTATAATCTGTCAAAACTTCACCAAAAACTTGGCCAAGTTTTCACTGACATCGTTCAAAACTTCACCAAGTTTTCACTGACATCGTTCAAAACTTCACCAAGTTTTCTTTAGAAATCAGCCATCTACGTCATCAGCCTGTTTACATTTGTGTTTCTGTTGTTTATACTCGTTTAGTATTAATATTTTTGGCAATTTCTAATGCAATTGCTATTGATTAACTGGCTCATTTCATCATTCCATTTCATCCATTCCTTCACTTCCAAGAACAAAATCAAAGTCCATACAAAGAAAACAATTCATTTCATAGGAAGCGTTATAATGCAGTGTTATATAAGAAAATGGGCTTCACAAGACGATAAGAGCATTGCGGATGTAGTTGTACGATTAAAAGGAGCGAAAAAACTAAACAAACCATGCAAAATTGCAAAAATAAAGAAAAAATGCGAAATACGAATAAAACGTTCCGATGATTCAGACATTTATACATGGCCGATTTTTAAACTCTACTTTCAACCCAATTTGTTACGTTGATTTAGAATTTGCTGGAATTTCATTATGAAAACAAGGATGCAACAGACCATCAGCACACAACAATGTCAAAATCGGAATTTTAGCGTTCACTTCATTGCGCCTCAAATTCCTCCCTAAAAAAGGCTCACATACATGCATACTTTTCCCTCTCTCGATTTGCGTGCTATTTCTCTTTCTCTAACCAAACTTGGCCAAGTTCCGTTTAGAACTTCGCCAAGTGTTTTCTCGCACATTTCCGATTGAAATTTGGTTAGAGTGACGAAAATAGCATGCTAAATTGAGAGAATTAGAGAAAAATCTGCCATGTTTTGAGCAATGTTTTTTGCCATATTTTTCTCGCACATTTCTGACAGATTATACAGCCCCCAGTACTCAAATCATCACCTTGAGTACATCATTTGCTCTGAATCCCTTCGTATTCTTCACTGCTTCTCCATTATTATCTCTCTTTCCGAAAGAAACCCATTTGGGAGCTGCCACTTCGCCGTTCTTCCGGGCCATTCCCTTCATCGAGTTCTGAAAACAAATACAGAAATAGAATATCAATATACAGTACTCGTCTCATCTACCGTACCTTCTCTATACTCCATCTCTCAATGAGTCTATCCACTCTTCCTCCCATCACAGTCACATTTGAGGGAGTGAGAAGAATGAATTGTCCCTCTACTTTCACTTCTCCCTTCAGAAGGATCTTCGTTCCCCATGGAGTTTTCTCCTCACTGTAAATGCTAACGAATTACGGATATAATGAGCATTAGGTTACATCATTCCTTTGAAAAAAGTAACAACATCATATGGCTTCTATACCAACATATTTAAAGAAAAGGTCTTTCTTCACCGTTCTCAATACTTAGATTAATAAGGATCTTCATCTACTTCTTCATCTCTATCCACCCCCATAATTCCCTTCCTATTCTCTTTCTTTCTCTTCTTCTCACCTCAATCCAATAATCTTCTCAATGGCGATTCCACTCACAGCTTGATGTCCATCAGTGAGGAAAACTCGGAGTAAATTGGAAGGATTCGATTCTCCCAGAGAGGCTCTACCACAATCACGGATACGAGAGATCTGAGAATGCATTATCACTATCTAATTACTCATAATATCAATGTCTAAATAAATAGTTCAAAGACAGTACGACAATTCAGAAGATGTAAATGCCAAAATGGTTCAATCAGCGTGCACCATCCCTCCTCATATCCTTTAGCTAACCTGCAGCACAATGGGTCCTTTGACTATGCCTGAGCTCTTGTCCATCTTGTCCTGTAGAGAGGGAAGACCGAAGGATTTTAGATCCAGCTGAACGACTAATACAATTAACGTTGTATCGAGTACGGTAACAATCTCGAAGAGGATTCCCTTGGAATTTCGACTCGCGTTCAATTTTCATTACATTTTCATGATCGCTTTTCGGTACTCAGGAAGCAAATATGGAAACTTTTGAAAATCATTCTGAGATCCTCGAGAGGTCTTTTTCAAATTGTGTTAGTGAATTTCGTCGGGATCGAGAGCTAATTTTGCGGTAGTAAAAGGTAAAGGTAAAAAAAGGTGAAGGTGTTCCCTCTAATAATACCCTCATTAAGGCCAATAAGATTTACATCCGTCCGCTCCTCGAGTCAAGTACGGTAATCTGGAATCCTACTGCAATCTGCTTAGATAATCGATTAGAGAATGTACAGCGAGCGTTCACTAGAAGAGTTCTCAAGCGTAGTCAACACCCCCCCCCCCACTTTCCTATCCCAATCGCCTCAAATTATTCGAAATAGAGACCCTTGAGTATCGCAGGGCTTTGCGTGACCTACAGTTCTTACATAATTCTATCCATAGACACGCGTTGATGGACACCACCAATCTATACACGCTGGCTCCTTTAGCACGTTCTCTCAAGTTTTCTCATGGCTTACGCATCTCGATTCCTCACAGAACAGGCTCTATTTCCACTTGTGCAAGTCGATCCATAACGTTCTGAAATAACCTCCCATCCCCCCTAGTAACTGCCCCCAAAATCCCCTTCTCCGTAGTTCTTCGAAAGACCCCAAAATTATTCATGACCACCTCGCGAATCCGTAAGTTGTGATTGTGACAAGAACACTGCCTGATTCCGCCACCACAAAAAGTGTTCGATCCAGAGCCGAAGAATCCATCATAACGGCAAGATAAATCCACATCCCACCCAAAATCACCCCTTGGAGAATAAAGATTAAAGATATCAAGCGATTTTACAGTAGCAAGCTACCACGCTAGATGGGGCAAGCCGGTAAGCAGCTGCAACGTGGAATTACGTAACCCAAGCTTTCCCAAGGCATCTGGGGCACGTTACCTTTCGCAATAAAAGTTGCTACCAATTTACCGCCCCGGGGTGGGTGGAGGGCTTGGTTGGCCCCGGCGGGGATCGAACTCGTGACCCTTCGAATGACTGACAGTTGCTTACAGGGCTGGGCTCCGTAAAATCCGTAAAATCGTCTATAACTTTTTGTTTTTACTTGTTTTCCCAAACATTTGTGTATGTATTAGTAGCTATCATGATGACGGTCCAAAATATTTCCGTAAGAGATCTGCCATATAAATTGTAGAAAAGATTTTGAGATATTTTACGGAATTTTTTACGGATTTTACGGACCCGTAAAATCGTGAATAACCAGAGATGAAATAGGTGCCGTTCGCCCAAATGCACCATGTGTCCACAGCTGTTGGCAAACTTTTTTTTAGCTTTTCTCTTACCAAATGTTCATATATTGTTATAGAGAATACATTTCAGTCATAATTGAAATTATCCTGACTCTCTAAGGCTTCAAACACATGGTGCGTTTTTTTGGCGGGAAAATCAGAGATTTCAGATACATGGTGCATTATTTATTTTTTTTAAATTAGTTCTGACTAAATATTGATGTCTAATATAGCAAATTCGTTTCATTTCGTTTCTACGAATAGGCTGATATAGATTTGGGGCGGATATTATCGTCCGTCTTTGCGTACACATGGCGCACTGCGTAACGTTAGGGAACGGAACCATTTTATCTATGTGAATAACCTTCCAGCCGTTGATGGTAGATACAACATTCCTCCACTTATAGGAAATCAAAATGTCTGTCTGTTTGTCTGTGTGTTGGATTTTTTTTCAGTCGCGTGACGGACATTTTTTTCCCGCATTTTCCTTATAAATCGCTTCAAAATCGCGCTATCTTCTCAGATCCTTTTGCATACGATAACCCATCACGAAACACATCGAACTGTATATTTGAAAAATCGATAATTTCATGGCCAAGTCGGTAGCGAGCTCGAATTCAAATCCGAGGGTCTCAGGTTCGATCCCCGCCGGTGCATAGTCTTTTGCCGCATTTTTTGCAAGTGTAACAAGTGGCCTAAACCCATTTCTGAGTAACAAGAAGCATATTTGAGCATCTTTTGCTGAGTTTGAAAGTGAATTATCGATTGATTTCACGCGATTTCATGACATTTTCGTAAATTTCGTTGCAAATCATTCCACAGGCCGGCAAACTCTACAGGAAGGGGTTTGGAATGAGAGAAAGAGTGAAATCGAGAGAGTCTTTCTCATTTCTGCTCCCTCTCTCTCTCTCTCTCGCCCCTGACCCCTTTCTGGAGGGTCCGAATCATGCATCCGGAAGCTTCCTAATAAATCGCTTCAAAATCGCTATATCTTCCCAGATCTTTTTGCGAATGATAACAGACCAAAATATCTTTCAAATTTTACAAAATTTAATTGACCAAATCCATAGCCAATTGGGTTACGCGCTTGACTTTCAATCCGACACCCCCAGGTTCGAACTCCGCCGCGGGCAAAACGTTTGCCGCATTATTCGCAAGTGTCAGAAGCCCTTCTAGCACGTTCTTGAGTAACGTGAAACACGTTTTCACCTGTTTTGCCGAATTTTGACATGAAAATCGAAAATTTCGAAAGGTTTCCAATTGATTCGCAGAGCGTGGGGGATCACAGGAAAAGTGTTTCGCGATGTCGGAAACGTGTCTGAACGTGTTCTAACACGTTTTAAAATGAAAAAAAATCGAAAATTCGAAATGCTTCCAATTGATTCGCAGAGCGTGTGGGATCACAGGTAAAGTGTTTTGCGATGTCGGAAACGTGTTCGAACACGCCAGGGAAATCAACACTATCCTGCGTTTCCGTTGAGAAAGGCTCGTGAGGCTGAGAGCTATCGAAAAAAGTTGCCACGGAGCCACGAAGTGGCGTAGTGGCAACTTTTTTCGATCGCTCTCAGCCTCACGAGCCTTTTGCAACGGAATTAGCCAGTACTCTTTCTAGAGATTAACATTCCCCAAAATACTAAACTCCCCCTGGACCGTACTTGGAGCCGGCTACCGAGTCCTCCTCCCTGGACTGAGCCTCAAGCAAGCTACCGAGTTTCCCCTGAACCGTACCTGAAGAAGGCTACTGAGGCCCCCCTGGACCGAACCTGGAGCCAGCTACCGATCTCCCCCTGGACCGAACCTGTAGTCAGCTACTTGATCTCCCCCTGGACCGAACCTGGGGCAAGCTACCGATCTCTCCCTGGACCGAACCTGGAGCCAGCTACCGATCTCCCCTGGACCCAACCTGCACCCAGAACTGTGCATAGAGCGTAGTGTACGCATAGAGCGTAGTGTATTTAACCTCAACACATCCCGGCTAGTTAGGGGTATAAATCGATTCGTATTCACGAAATACAAACAAAGTAGACAAAAGAAATAGCCGTAAAGTAGTATTTGGAAAGATATGGACAACTGAAATTATTTTACGCCCAGCCCTGAGCAACCACAACTCGGCCATTCCGCCACTGCGGTAGTAAATCATGGAGAAATCAATTAAATGCATTCCCTCCAACTCACATCCATAATCTGGGTCTCTAATTTGTTGGCATCACTGGGTATTTCCTCTAGAAGTTCTCCCAATGCATGGTCAGAGACGTGCCATCCAGAGGAAAGTGATGACGTCATCTGAATGAGGAAAGGCTATAGTCATTACCAAGAGATTGGTAATTGCAAATATTCATCACCGAGTTCAACGGTAGGAAATCAATTAGGTCGAAATGAAAGAACTATAATCATATTCATTCTGAATAATAAAAAATCAACAGCAAAACATTATACACGAGAAACGTAGTGACAATTTAAGCTAAAATAATTAATCGGTGTCAATTTCGGCAGAAACATCGGAATGGAAACTCGTATGCACCTTTTTGGTTAATATTGAGTACTAGCAACGTATTCCTACAGTTATAAACGGGGTCTAGGTAGTTTTGCTATACAAGTGAAGGGGAAACACAACGTGGACAAATTAGCGAGGCAAAGAGTTAATACAGTGTCAGAATCAATCTTGATCTAGTAGATGACAACGCTCCATTCATTCTTCGTAGTGTAAAGTGTCGTAAGGAAGAGTAATGCATGAATACGAATCAGGAGTAGAACATCTGAAATAATATCTACAGGCTTCTCGTGGATCAAGGACCATCAATAGCCTTCTACGGTAAAATTTTCGGAATTCAAAATAAATGGAAATCTAATATTTAACTAACCTCCTCAATTGAATTTCGCTTCCTTCAGCAGGCAGAGGATGGGGCAATTCGAAGTATGAGCAGCTGACCTGAGAGGAAATTGATCTAATTTACGAATAAATCGATACTACAGTACCTCTTTGTATCCAGGGATGAGGAGATCGAAGAAGAAAGTTCCGTCTTCGAGTGCACTCACTTGATGGATATTGTCTCTATCGGGGGAGAGATAGATGCAACCATCACGAGCACTCACCTCCAATGTAGATTTACGATTATATATGATCATGCATGAACATAGACCAAAAGGGATATTCCAGAGAAATCCGGCATCATTCTCACTTTTTGAGGCGAGATTTCGAAAAAAAATACAACATTTAAAGCTATCCATGTCTGGAGTTTATTTTTAAAAATCAACCCACATTTTCGATTCTTCAGCGAAAAATAGAAAATAGGAAATAATTTTCGACTTTTTGGTACCCTTTCGGTTTGCGTGTATCATACACATAAACCAAAAGGATACACAGTGTATGCGCCGTATATTTTTTATAGCTCAAGAAGTTGTACTGGATCTCTCACTTCTCTGACTCCATTGAATCTGACGGAATGGGGGTGGTGAGCGTTGGAAAGAGTGGAGAATGAAGTGACTCTGAGTGAACCTCGAAGTACTCGAATGAATCCATGCATCAATGGATGATCGTGCATTGGAATGACGTCACCCGCACTGAAAATAACTTTTATCCACTCCAAATCGACAGTCATTTGGTTTTTAGAAATTCAGTATAGCTTAAATCCTTTTCCACCCATTTTTCTATATTTGCTCTGCTCATTTGCTAAATTAAAGATATTCGGAGTAACCATCAGTCACGCAACTCAACGAGATACAGTGTAGTATTCCCCGCTCAAACTCACTTCCTAAATCCGAAAATGCTACAATGCATGGATGGAGATTCTGCTATGGGAATGAAGAAAAGAGGAGAACCATTGAGACGAGGAATCGAAATGGAGGGAAGAGTCACTTCAAGAGTCTGAACTTATTAAATTGTCACTTATTTACTATACATGCAATGACAAATTGTCAGTGCGTGTATACATAAAACAGCAACTGCAAATCACTCCCTTACAATTCGATAGCCTGGAGTGCCGGCGATACGAGCTTTCCTACAATCCCAACTTCCGAGATACGGCAAAACAAACAAAAAACAAGAATACAAATACATCGGCGGGTTCTCCATTCGGTTCTCAATGGATTCATACATATCACTTAATTTAGAAAAAAATTCTTTTCGACATTTTGAACACTGTGTCATGTCGACACACCGAATCCATCCTTGATCACCAGGGGATTAATTGTTGTTGACGGCTCCGAGTTGAGCTCTCAGCAAGCATCTCATAATTTATTTGATTTTGTATGAGAGACTGTCTGAGTGGATCGACATGTTTCTTCAGAGGCTTGGCACAGCAGGAAAAATTAGTTGATGAGATAAACATGCCACATTGCAGTATGGCCGAGGTGGAGTTGAGTCATGATATGCAGAAAGTGGGAAAACGTTTCTACGCCTCAGGGCATGACGTCATCGAAGTCATCGAAATTTTTTTTGTTGAAACTTCATCAATTGACCTAATGAGTGGTACCAATCGATTCCTCATAAAATTCTAAGACTTTTTTGACTCCATGAATTTTTCGCTAATATTTGATCTAAGCCTGAAAAATTGAAAAATTAGGTTCCAAATATTTATTTAATAAAATTTAATTATTTTTTTTCTGTTGTTTGCCTGTGCAAGTGAGAATAATTCCAAGAACCCATTCATTTTCAGCATACTGAACAAGCTTGATGCCCCTCGTACAAACAACCCTTCACACGTTGAACTATCATTGTTATAGCATTGCATATCACAAATAAAATCTTCTCACTTGCACAGGCAAACAACAGAAAAATAATTAAATTTTATTACATAAAATTTTTGAAACCAATTTTTCAATTTTTCAGGCTTAGATCAAATATTAGCGAAAAATTCATGGAGTCAAACAAGTCTTAAAATTTTATGAGGAATCGATTGGTACCACTCACTAGGTCATTTGATGAAGTTTTCGAAAAACGAAGATTTCGATGACGTCATGCCCTGAGGCGTAAAAACGTTTTCCACTTTCTGCATATCATGACTCAACTCCGCCTCGGCCATACTACAATGTGGCATGTTTATCTCATCAACTTATTTTTCCTGCTGTGCCAAGATTAATTCGACTGAGTCAGATAGTCTCTCGTGTGTATTTCACTATTTATCATTATTTTTTTAAAAAATAAAATAAGAAAAAAAGGCAATAAAAACTGCCCTTGGTTCAGAGCCGCAACTTGGAGCCGTCAAAAGGAAATATTCCCCTGATAATCAAGGAAGGGTTCGGTGTGTCAAACACATGACCCGATATAATATTCTCCAAAATGTCGAAAAGTGATTTTTTTTTTAAAATGAAATATATTAATCTCATGAGAATCGAACGAAGAAGACGCTGATGTGTTTTGTTTGGCGAAAACTCAAAAGTGGGGACTGTAGGAAACCGAGGCAATACTATTTACTCGTATCACCGCGAATCAAGGTGATCGCATTGTAAGGGGTCGATTTACAGATACTGGATGTTACATGGTGTTTCGCTTGCTTATTACTTAGACACCTGAAACAGTATATCTCAAATTATCACTATGAGCAAAAATAATAATAAAATAACAAACGCTTACAGCAGGACTGACAGCCTGTAGAGTGCTCGATATCTCATTGAGAAGACATCTTTGAGTGGGGGCCATTACTAGTTGACGGGAGAGAATGGATATGCAGTCAAGGAGACGATTACGGGCTGATTCCATTCTGAGAACAGATAGCCATTACGGTAGCATCACACATCTTTTCTCTGTACTTTAGTCTAAAGAAAAAGAAAATAAATCACTAAAGTCAATTTTCTCCGAAGCTCAATTCAGGCATTCGATACAGATTCGAGCTGATCTTCTTACTCAAACTCGGCATCAAAAAATGAAGATAATTTATGCAGTATTGCAAGCACCCATGTCAAACAAAGAAGATAAGGCAAGGTCAATGGAAAATTGAGCATATTACATCATGATACGAGTTGAACCCAATGTGACAATATTCAATATGCGACAAATCCAACAATAAGATAAATTACTAAAACAACATCTGATATAATTCTCTGCCATTTGTACACTACTATCCCGCTTGCGGGTTTGTCTGCATAATTGAGGTAGACCATAAATCCTACCATATATCAGATCTTATATATTATTAGTAATCAATAAATGACTCCATTTTCCCTATCGAATCCATGAATATCCGATTTGGGGTCGGGATAGAGACTCGACCAGCTCTTCTCTCTACATTCTTCTTCAGTATTGCACGAGTCCTCCAATCGATACAACTTGTTTACCGTACTCCTCGAGAGGGCGGAGTCAGGCGAGAAAACGCCAAAGGAAACACTACCGAGACGACGAGAACCGTCTGAAGAGGATGATAGAGATTAGAGAGGGGCTACAAGAATCAAGAGTAATATGAAATGTGACCGTTATTTTCGTATACAATAATAAGATATTTCATCTGACGAACCAGTGACTGTTGCTTTCCACTCTCCCGCCTTCGCAGCACTCAACAACGTCAAATCTAACTGAACGAACTGTCGACCTCTGCGAAAAAACTATCTTCACAAGTCACATAGCATTGCAACATCTAACAAAACGATATTAATTAGCAATGGATACCTGGTTGAATCGTAAGGCTGGAGTGTCTGACTGGCGAGTCTCCTTCCACTCCCATCACTCCATTCGACTACACACGATGGACTACTCTTCGTTGTATTCGACTCTCCTATCTCAATCCATTCGAGAAGTAGAGTTACCTCACCGTCCTCAATTACTCAATAGACCATGGAAAATAAGATCAACATTTCGGGGATAAAACATTGCATATCGTTTAACCTAATAAAACTTTCGAAGCGAAACAGATACAAATATTTTAAGAGTACCAGTGGGATGAAATTAGAGTATCCTCTGAGTATTTCCTCCTTGTGGTCAATATCAGTGCCGATTTCAAGAGACGAGAGGAAGAAAGGGCCGATCTAAAGAATTGATTTGAGCGAAAAAGAGGAAGAAATCACATTTACATTCGATTCATCCTCGTCAATTTCGACATCATTTGCAAAATGGAAGAGACGCTCACTGTGGATGGCATTTGGACCCTGCAAAACAAACAATTGTAATTGAGATTTGTATAGAAAGAGCGGAAACGTTCTAAATCATCGTCCATATTTTTCATCTCTTTCCCGATATTTATTTAATATAATTATTTGTGTCTAACTTCAAATACGACGACCAATTCATTAATTGCTTCATCTCTCTGCTTGTACATGAACAAGTCAGTCACTCGTCTTCCCTCCAATGGAAGGAGAGAAAGAAGAAATGAGGAGTGAATTGGAGCTGGAAGGAGACAACAATCACATTCGACATCAATACTCTCATAATCAGCCGTGGATTTGAAGAAGATAAACAGTTCATTCCTATATATCTCCATAATCTAGAAAATGGAATAACTTCTCACAGCTTTGGTCGACTTGTGCACTGAAGATGTTGACAAAAGACGAATTAGCTCGTGGATGGGAGAGATTCCAATGGAGAGAAGAGAAACGAGACGACTGCCATTACAATATAGCCCCCTTCCGCAGTAATGCTTTCAGTTTAATTGTTTAAATAGTCTTGACCCGAAAACTCCATCTTTAGCTGTTTCCTCCTCCCCTCTAACCTGCAGATGTGCATTCAGAATGGCCTCATTGGACACCACAGAGTCAAATTTCCTCGCGAAGTAGACGCCTCGTTTCTTGGCTGACTGAAATGGAGATGATGGCTCATATACGCTCAATTGGGATAAGACTCAACGAATACAAAAAGAGCTGTCATAGTGAACGTTGTATATTAACGATATGGAAGATACTAGATTCCTCTCACTTCGAGTTCAAATTTCGTCGATGATTGAGGAGTGAATGAGAGAGGAGAGCATCCACACCAGTCGACCACCTAATGAGAAGTTAATATAGAATACAGTGTACAACATAACATATGAACTCATTTTTTAATGAAAAAATCGATATTTCGGAGGGGACATCCATGTCGAATTGATGAAAAACTACAACTAAATATTCTCACCTTCTTCAACCATGCACATCGACATCCCTGCTTTCTATTCCAATTCGTTATTCTCAGATTTCCTCCAACGACGGAATTACAGAAGCGTGAATTGACTGCTAGCTGAAGAGATGACCGTCAAATATCAAAAATTAAGTAAATTTCGCCTAACGTTTTATTGAGTTCGTAAAATACAGTGCTACTACATTTAGTTAAACTAAAACTTTTTGTACTAAGACCAGCTAATGAAATTTGGAAGAAAAGGAAACTCGACTCACCGAATGGAAGAAACTCTCAACAGGCAGAATAACAGACTGGAAAAGTCTTCTCAACTTCGTCGGTAGTTCATCGTGTGAAATGGAATACTCAGCCAGAGATCTATGCAGAACAACCCAGTCTGAACCCCCATTCAATCCAATGTTGGGAGGGAAAGAAGGACGATGGGCTATCTGTAATAGTTGCCACATCTACCACTATCAACAAAATTGCATATGATTTGAACTTCGAAAAACGAAAATAATATAACGGACTACCGTACCCTCCACATTCGATTTTCGCATTCGAGAAAGACGTAGTCGAATCCCTGCTTTTCTAGAAATCGACCCGTCGAATGACCATGAGTGGCAAGGAAAGAATGACCACGACGACTGAAAGCATACGTAGAATAGGTCTTCGCTAGCGAAGATAGGCACTTCTGCACTTTGCATGCAACCCCGATTAACATAGCGAGAGAGTGAAGGACAGACACATGAAGGCCTCTATTTATAAGGTTGGTGCAAAAGTCTTTTCCGATTTCGATGTTCAACTTTGAGCTGTACTATCTCTCTTGCCTGTATTATCACCAACCTGCCTTCAACACATTTCATAGGACTACAGTCGAGCATGAAAAGTATATCACTCAATGAGATAATTGCTTCGCATTCAAAAAGAAAATTATGAAAATCAATGTGCCTGCGATTGCCGATTTTTCAAGAAATTTTCAAGCAGCTAGATTTTCTTTAATAGTTTCCCCCGTGAATCAATATTTCTTCTGTGAGTACCAAATCTATTAAAGTTACCGGGAATCCACATTTTTGGTGTCTGATCTTACGACGGAATCGAATAGACAATTGCCGTAAAAGAAAGGCTGTCGAAGCAAAAAATGTCAAAAATCGATAATTAGGCCGTGACACAGCTCCAAATGCCCGAAAATAGAGCACTGAACATCAGGAAAGTTCGCGCAAATTCAAATGTGAATATTTCATCATGTTGTCTTATTGCGCTCCAGCCTTTTTTCGCTTCTTTTTTTTGCTTACTTCAATGCCTCATTATTTATTGAAATTTATCGTCGTATTAGAATTTATGTAACGAAAACATCGAATGAGAAAAAGAGCTTTCAAAAAAGACCGCGACGCGACACGCGACGCTCGCCATTGATCATCAGGGAATACCACGAATTCAAAATTATTCCGTGGATTCCCGGTAACTTTAACATTTTCAAAAATAGTACGAATCCGGATGGACGATTGCTCAAAATAACTATATAAGCGAAAATGTTAACTGCGATTGAAAAAAGTATACTGCACTCAAACCCCTATAAGTCTGTAGATTGCAAAGCAATGTCAGCCCACATAGGGGTGATAAAGTTGACAGTCAAGCCTTATTACAATGTTAGTAGGGTTGACTAATGAAATCCTATGTGATAGTCAAAAATACACTTTTACGAAAATTTAAAATTTCTTTAAAAATGATGAAAAATCAATTTCAAGGGTGTCCGCTTTTATATTTTTATTTTCTTAAGACAAGGTCGACGAAGTAATACCTAGCCAGGAGTAGTACAGTAGTTGTTGCTCTACAAAATAATATGAATATCTCAATGTTCCCAGCTTCTTGAGAATAGGAAATTTTATATGAATGTCATTTGCGACATAGTTTTTCGAAGTAAAAGTTGTGATGCCCATAGGTCGAAAGGTACGTAAAAAATGACGAAGCCAACCCGCATTTTGAGAATTTTTGGTGAAAAAAATGTAAACCCAACCCACATTTTCGATTTTTCATGCCCATTTTTGCCAAACCCAACCCGCATTTTCGGGTTTTCATGCCCATTTTTGACAAACCCAACCCGTTTTAACGACTTGCCGCAACGCACCCTTTCGACCTATGGTGATGCCGATTCCTCGTCAATGGGAGCGAACCTCTTGAAGATACTAATGCTACTGGTAGCACATGAGGTAGCAACATTTACCTATCAGAAGTAACCGATCCTGTTCAACTCGCTCGTAAATTATATGAAAAAGTAGCCCCAGCTGAAGTTTGCTTTGTATCTTTTCGATGCCCTCGTTCCACGTCGGAGATAACGTCTCTTGAAAAGATTATAGCGTGTGTACAATGGTCTTTCAGAAAATAACTATCACATGTCTCTCGGTCAATCCACTGCAGAACGTGACTCCGATCACCGACGCACTATGAAACTCGACCCGCCAACTATAGACCCTCACAGCCCTTATTCTACAATTCAATTAGAATCGATTAAGTGCGCGTTGAAAAGAAGAATGGTTGACACATTAGTAGAAATTCATCAATAGTTTCAAATTCACTGTGGAAAGATCTGCAACAGAGAGTTCGAATCTCAAAAATCGGAAAAAAAACTTTTGCACCAGCCTTATACATGCCCTGCCCTATGCTAATTGCGAACTTGCGAGGAATCCATTTGTCATATGACTGAAAGAATGCAATATAAATATTACTCTTTCCTAATGATTCAATCAATGCAATTAATGCATAATGCTAACCTGCTCAACTGTGCTTCTAATTCCTTCATAGACAGCACCAATGCGTCGCTCTCACTCATATTGATGAGATAATCCCATTCCAAATGATGCGAATCCTGTGCAATAGAAGACATTGAATATCACTACACATTAAAACTATACAACGAGAAAAAGAAGGGAATACAATCTTACTTGTACAGCATCGGTGACCATTGGTAGAAGAGAGGCTCCTCCCCATATTGTCGATCGAAGAGTAGAAGCAACTCGAACATTGGGAAGGATGGAAGAGAGACGAACGGCTTCTCAAATAGATATAGGATACAATTTTCCTGCTAATGATAACATTCCCATGTCTTGCTTAGTTCTCTATAGTCCTACAATATGAACGATATTTCACGAATTCCTTTTGAATGCGTACCTCTGAGTATGTACTTCTGTCTGGAATCAACGTGAATGTAGTAATGATGTTTGGGGGAGTAGACACTCTTCATCATCTGTCGTACCTAAACAAATTATATGTAATATTCGCATCGTCACAAGTTCGACCCCCCCCGTGTCTGCAGATCCACCCAACCAAGGCGGTTAAGAAATATTGGTAGTGAAAAATCACAATCCAAACACGGGGGTCCCCGATTCACGTGCACACAACACGAGGATAGCCTCGCAACAGACCGCTGATCACCTCAGGACAGGCTCTCGTTGCTACTCAGGCATAGGGGTGATCGAGACATCCTTGCGTGTAGAAGACCTATCACCTTTACCTTTTATTAAAAATAACTAAAGCAGATTTTTAGAGCAAATGATCTCACCTGTCTCACATTCCTTCCATTCAATTGAAGCAAGAAAAGTATGCGGATTCCATAGTCATTATCTTTCTCTACCTCCACATACTCTGGTCGGTTCCAGTTAAGAGGGGCTAAAACAATAGTTATTAAACACTAATTAAATTACGAGTTAACGCCTAACAGAATAAAACGTCTGAAAGTATGCAGAGAATGCTTCTATCATCATGCCACTACTATTATAATTTCATAATGAACCATACCAATCATTCCCGTTGAATACACAGAGATACTCTCGAATCCTCCACACTTCCCATCTCCGATTGGACATGAATGAGTTTGACATCTCTCCTCTTCTCTCCTCATTCCTATATCGATCGAATCACCACAGAAACACTCCACACCGAATTCCAAACCTGCAATATCACTCGAAAATTATCCATTCGCTCATATCATTTATCAGATCTCTTCATGGGTACAATCGAACCGACATTTCTGAGCTAAGCAACAAATCAAGTGGTCAGTCATGCACATTATAGCCTACTTTTGATAAATGTGTTAATATCTAAATCCAATTCGATCATAGGTCAAATGGGTTTTTCGCAAGTTCGCAATTAGCATAGGGCGGGGGATGTAGACAGAGTCCTTCATGTGTCTGTCCTGCACTCACTCGCTACGTTAATCCGGTTTACAGGCAAAGTGCAGAACTGCCTATCTTCGCAAGCGAAGACCTATTTGACATATATGAATTCGATCGTACTTCGCAATGGTCCACCTCCTGATCAACCCCCTCTATTCACTCACCGTAGTAAACATATCCGGCCCTTGCACAAAGTAGTCCACACTTCTCTCTGATATTATCTTCCTTCCAAGTGAACGAATGTCCATTCAACAGTCGATTTCCCTTCGAATCAGCGAAACAACCAATGTACGAGTCCTTATTTGTGCCATCTGGAATTAGGAAGAATTTAGAAGACCGGGAAAGCTGCCCTTAATCACCGATGTTCCTAACACATTGTATCGATGTAAACGCACTTCTTATCATTCAAATGCATAGACACATTTCGAATGTATACTCTACTTACTGAATAGGGGACAGGTTGACTGGGGGAATGTCTCGTGCAATCGTCCCTCTTCCATCAGACAGACCACTTCTCTCAGTCTCTCTTTGCACTCTTCTGTCTTCATTCTTTCCATGGCAGACGAGGCCAATTCATCAGGAAGAGAACACGATGAAGTGTCCCGCTCAAGATGAAAGAGATTAGGCATACAACGAGTAATTAGTGTTATGTTTTACCTACGGTCGAGACCCTACAGACTCTTTTTTGACACATTTTTGTGCAAGTTGTCTTTTGGTGTACGATAAATAAATATAACAGGATTTCAAATTTAACAAAAACTTGAACTGAGGAAAAGTCTTATAAGAATATTATCACCCCCTTGTATCACACTAAATGTAAGATCACTGTGTTTTAGCGAGAAAGTATGCATTGTGGATCAGTCTTCAATTTCATTAGATAGATGACACCTTTGCCTTCCTTCCTCCATCTTCGTCATTTCTTCCTTCCAATCGATTGAACAAAAGTACATTCGTGAGTAAAGTGCCCAGAATGAGTGCAGCTATTAATAGAAGGAGACGACGACCCGTCAGAGGCATCTTACTGCATTGCTCAAATACCAGTCACTTATTGATCCATCCATCAAGCAAGGTACATTATCCATAATAGTATATTTGAGAATGGAAATAAACCATCAATTTCTGTACATCAAAAACCACAAGATTTTAAACAATATTCTTTATCATTCTGCCAGGCAGAATCTGCGTAACTGGGTCGTAAGAAGGGGAAAAATATTGTCTAACCGGTATTCACTAAACGTATCAGGAGGCAAAAATATAAATGACATGGGAATACATCGTAAGTATGTCAGAATGAGAGGCGAAAAAGGAAAATACACAAACGAGGAACGTATAAATACATCACGTAAAACACTACAAGAGTAACGATTAAAGGGACCTGGTACTGCAAATGAAGTGAATTTCAGATTAAAGAGAATTTTCTTCCGATTAGAATGCAAAAAACCGCATATTTTTACGATTTTTTTTGAAATTAGTTATGAATTTTCACAGGTCTCATTTTTGGCTGAAATGACCCGGCACTACTGTGTTTAGCCGCTAAACACAGTAGCGCCGGGTCATTCTGGCCTGAAACGGGATCTTTGAAAATTCATAACAAATTTCAAAAAAATCGTAAAAATATGCGGTTTTTTGCGTTCGAATCGGAATAAAATTCTCTTTAATCTGAAATTTAATTCATTTGAAGTACCAGGTCCCTTTAAGACAGACTATTCACAAACACGATGCGGTAACGTACGACAAATAAATGAAACAAGTGAGGGGACAATTCAGATAAAGTACATTCCAGGATATCTTCTGGATACTTGCAATTCCTTTTCCACTTCCATTGCCACTCTCTCCACTCTATTTGAATACTGTTGATCCGTCTCATTTGCACGCTGATCCTCAATCTCCTCTAATCGGCCAGATCTTCAAAAAAATAAAAATGTATATCGTTATTTGAAAATTTGTATTTCGTTCCTTTAATTAAAAGTGAGGCCACGGTATCTTAATTTCGCACACTCCCTTCGCTGGTCGGTGGATTATAGGGCGTGCGAAATGAAAAGACCGCGGTCTCACATTTCGCACTCTAGTGAGAACTACTCACAAAAATATGACTGATACGAAATAAACTTAAATATGTTTATCTCTTCCCCCTCGTATCTGACCTGATAGCATACTGGTGCTGGAATGCGGCTCTTTCACATGCGAGATGAGCATAGTAGACAGGAGAAGGAAGGGAGACGGGCTTGGAGCAACGAGCATAGAGGAAACACATACGGAAGATCAGCTCCTGACCAATTTAATATTATTCAATATAGCCTTAAAAACTACGATTCGTAGGCGACTAAATTTTTCCATTAAAATAAATTTATAAAATGGGAACCTGAATTTCGTCGGCCTTCGATTCGCAGTCATCGTAGACGACTGTGTAGTGGATTGGTCTACTCGTTCCCTGCCGAACATAGATCATCAATAAATGAGCAATCCCAGTGAATTAATTTATCGATATATGAGAATTATCGAAAGATACTTCAATATTCCTCACCAGTTGCGTGTAGTGAGAGATCATGTAGAAGTCAAACATATGTGGGGTAACCGTATCCTTGTCAACAATTGTTCCCATCGGAGGATTGTTGCTGCAAAATGCAATAAATCACTCAAATAACTACATTATATACGATGAACATAATCTAACAGTTTGACAAATGTGATATAACCATTTCTCCGTGGAACATAAACTAAACATACTCATTTTGCTTGGATACGTCTCTTCGATAGAATCTCGTCTTGTGGTTCTTCTGCACGACAACATATGTGAATGGAGGCAATTTCACTCCATTTGCACACTTATCCCATGCAGTCTTGATCGAATTCAACTCTACACTCGCTGCTTTGATCATCTCAGAATCGGAAACTCCGTCTCGAAGGATCACGACTCGACTGGGCAAGTGACCACGCTCCTAGATAATACCATTGTACGAGGAAGACCAGTCGAATTAATCGATATTCTAGTTATACGATGAGTGGTGATACCGAATTATATCTGGCGAGTAGATGGGAGAAGTGGGAATCGAAGCAATGTACCATCTCATTGCACTTCGATTGCACTTTGATACGAGCCTCATATCTGGAATGATCATTTTCAAAATTATATTTTAAAGCAGATCAGTCATTCTCCATCTTAGATGTGAGATGGGTGATATATGGGCATATGATATGCCGCATATAAATTTGAGACTATATGACGCTGTTTGCGTAAGAATCGAGCAGATCCCGCACGGGCCGGCACAGTAAAAATGGGTCGATTTTCTGTAACTCCGTCATTTGAGGTTATCGAGGGTGCTGATCAAGACAGGCATAATCATTTTGCACAAAAGGCGCCCGTTGGCGCCAGATGGCGCCACGTCGAAATTACATTTTCTCAAATATTTCAGTCGCTGATAATGCACATTTTTTTGTTCATATTGTCTCTTGTGCAGAATTTTATGGCGGTCACGCCGGTGTACTTTGTTTTTCATGATTATTATTAATAATTTTTAAAAATGGAACTTTTCGCGGAGTAATTTCTGACCTTGTTAATGTACACAGATCGGACCGGCTTGTCGAGAGGATTCCAAATCTATATTTTGGGCGAAATTCGTCATATGAGTTTTAATTGAGCTAACAAAAAGTGTAACGAGAATGCAAGTAAAAGGGGCTAATCTCCTCTCTTCCCTCGACCCCTTTCTCTGCGCCCTCTCACTCCACCACATTATCTCGTCTTCCCCGCGAGTCTCCCCTTCTTGGGAAGGCGAGAGAGCGTGGTAGATTGAGAGAGCCGAGAGAAGGGAGGTCAATGGAGGTGAGAGAAAGAGGGGAGATTCGCCCCTTTACTTGCAATCTCGTTACACTTTATGTTAGCTTAATTAAAACTCCTATGACGAATTTCGCTCAAAATATAGATTTGGAATCCTCTCGACAAGCCGGTCCGATCTGTGTACATTAACAAGGTCAGAAATAACTCAGCGAAAAGTTTCATTTTTAAAAATTATTAATAATAATCATGAAAAACAAAGTAAACAGGCGTGACCGCCAAAAATTCTGCACACGCGACAATATGAACAAAAAAATGTGCATTATCAGCGACTGAAATATTTGAGAAAATGTAATTTCGACGTGGCGCCATCTGGCGCCAACGGGCGCCTTTTGTGCAAAATGATTATGCCTATCTTGAACAGCACCCTCGATAACCTCAAATGACGGAGTTACAGAAAATCGACCCATTTTTACTGTGCCGGCCCGTGCTCGATTCTTACGCGAACGACCTCATATGAGAGACTATCTGAGTGGGTCGACATATTTCTTCAGGAAGCTCGCAGTTGATGAAATTTCCGATTGAAGACTGACAACGTTATGTTGTAGTGCATTTGGTGAGAGTTGCGAATTTGCCATTCCGGAAGTTCGAAAATGCTTCTACGCCTCAGGGCAAAAATATTGGTACTTGTGACGTCACAAAAGCTTTTCGTCAAATCTAATGGAATCTTTCCGATTCTTAGTGCAATCGATAGCCCATCGAAATACAACTATTTTCCACTTTCGCAACTTTTTTGATCAGAGTTCACGCAGCCGAGTTATTCATCAAAAACAGTTTCTCACTTAATTTTCAATACTACTAGAGGTCCTGCAAAATTTTCCCTCGTCCTATTACATCGCACGGCAGTTGCACACAATCTGTGAAAAATAGAGAATTTAAAAGTTTCTAGCAGGAAGTCAAAAACGGAAAAGTATACGAAAAATCTTAATAAAATCAGTTCTCGATTAAAGCAACATGGGTCAAATTCTGTGTTAATTGTAATATTTCTCATATTAGTTAGCGTTTGCAATGTTTCTGGTTACATTATTGTATTGTAAGCGTGAAAAAACGCGAAAGTATTCAGGAATTTCCATGAAATAAATAAGTTTGACGAAAATACTTACAGTACTTTATCTCTCCGGAGGCGGACGGCTCATATTTTATTAAGAATTTCTTATACTTTTCCGTTTTTGACTTCCTGCCAGAAACTTTTAAATTCTCTATTTTTCACAGATTGTGTGCAACTGCCGTGCGATGTAATAGGACGAGGGAAAATTTTGCAGGACCTCTAGTAGTATTGAAAATTAAGTGAGAAACTGTTTTTGATGAATAACTGGGCTGCGTGAACTCTGATCAAAAAAAGTTGCGATAGTAAAAAAAACTCCTGTATTTCGATGGTCTATCGATCGCACTAAGAATCGGAAAGATTCCATTCGATCTGACGAAAAAGTTTTGTGACGTCACAAGCACCAATATTTTTGCCCTGAGGCATAGAAACATTTTTGAACTTCCGGAATGGCAAACTCGTAACTCTCACCAAATGCACTACAACAAACATAACGTTAACGTTGTCAGTCTTCAATCGGAAATTTCGTCAACTGCCAACACTATTTCGATCCGCTCAGATAGTCTCTCATATTCGATAATAAACATACTTGGCCGTATTTGCATCCATACTTGCGACGATTGCAGCTAATGAGAGATCCTTGATGGGTGAATTCGGTGAGGGATGGATGACATCGATGCCGATGAACATTGTCTTCTCATGAGAAGGCATTCTACCGTACTCAGGCTCATCCGATTCTTCTCTGAAAAAAAAACAAACTATTGTACTACTCCATCTGGCCTATCATCTAATGCAGGTATCACTCACTCCAAATCAAGGATTTGATTGATTCCTCCCAGTTTCGCATTCAACTTGAGACAAATGTGATGGTGCACCGATTTAGAGTCGGATCTGAAGAAAGAAATTTAAATACTACGACGATAACGATATGAAATTCTATTGATATAAACTGACGGAATTTCATCGGGAGTCTTGGTGCAAGCTTTCTTCACAGTCGATTCATCAATTACTTGAGACACAATACCGAACTCGATATCAGAAAGGAATTTGATCTCTCCTGCAAAAAACATGTACAAGTGTTTGTTTTCTGGTGCATATACCACTTTATAACGTGTGGTCGGAGCAGTTTTCGATGTAGATTCAAGTCAGAAAATGCGACACTCACCGTAAAGATCGTCCATCATTCGGGTAAAGAAGAGAAATACGAGGACTTCATCATCAGTTTTCCTGGACTTCTCGAACATTGTGAGTACGTCCTTAACACAAATTATGAATACATGGCAAAGATAGGATTATGATTAATGGAAGATGCAGAAATAAGACAGAATATTGATTTAAGCTATCGCCATTCTTAACTCACATCAATCGATCGCTGAAGAGTTTGATCATAGGTGTTCCTAGAAATGGAAAGTTCCTTCCGGATTGGAGGTTGAGTGTAATCCGATTCAGGAACGTTGAATCCACGAGTGACACACTTTTTCACAAGTTCACAGTAGAACTCCCTCAACAAAATATAATTATATGGATTAGATATCCTTGATATCTGAAACCTCATCTATATAGTATCAATCAGAATGGAAAGAAATAGGAAGAGAAAGATCTCACTTCACTTCACTCATTGACACTCCATTCGTCAGTTTGTACACTACAAATCGAATCTTCTTATTCGTTGTCTCAACTGCTCGTTTGATGAAGAAATCGCCCGTTTCCTTGTTCACTTCCAATTTGGTGACACTTTCTTCAGAATCACTCTATAAGTAAAATATTTATATTTATTCATATAACCATTGGATCAAATCGTTGAAAACATATGTAACTATCTTGATCAAAAATACCTTTCCTAGTACGGGACATGGCTCGACTTGCCGCCCCTCACATTCGATCATCTTAGGATCGAGAGCAATCTATAGATATTCATTATTTGCCATATGGATACAATGTATATATATATATATATATATATATATATATATACACAAATAAAAAAATAAAAGTACCCACATCAACAGCCTTCATGAATGGATCCTGCTCGGGTTGCAGCTTGTCATTAATCAATTTATTCGTGATTCGATGGTGCTCCTCGGGCTTTCGAGCAAGAAGCTGCAATATCGACGTTAGCATCTAGTACAATAGGGTACATGTTACCGACGAAAAAATATTTTTGGGAATAATGTATCTCAAAAATATGCACACCTTGGTGATTCTCATTCGAGCATGGAAATCTAACATCTTGATGAATTTTTGTGGTTGGTCATGAGTGAAGAGAACTTCCATTGGGATGAGATCTACTTTCTTCCCCGTCTTCACCTCACACAAAGGCATCTTGGGATGGCTGTAATCCATTTATTATTAAAGGGACCCGGTACTGCAAATGAAGTGAATTTCAGATTAAAGAGAATTTTCTTCCGATTCGAATGTAAAAACCAGCATATTTTTACGATTTTTTTGAAATTAGTTATGAATTTTCAAAGATCTTATTTTGGGCCGGAATGACCCGGCGCTACTGTGTTTAGCCGCTAAATACAGTAGTGCCGGGTCATTCCGGCTCAAAATGAGATTTTTGAAAATTCATAACTAATTTCAAAAAAATCGTTAAAATATGCGGTTTTTTACATTCGAATCGGAAGAAAATTCTCATTAATCTGAAATTCACTTCATTTGCAGTGCCAGGTCCCTTTAAAGAGGAGAGAGGGGAGTGCAGCAATACTCACTTAAGAGGAACTCCTTGATCAGCATACCACCTGTCCATTCTGACATTCCTCCATCTTCTCCTCACTAATCTTGTTCTTCCATCTCTTCCACGGATCTCAGTCAACACTTGTTCCCTCTCTTTCACATCTTCGACTCTCAAGAAGTGATTATCAGCACATGCATCTTCCTTGAGAGCGATGAATCTGTAGTGTCTGTCCACACGACCCGTCACGAGACCGTCTCTGGAAAGACCTTTTTACTACACATTGTAACTGATCATAACATTGTTGATTTTAAACGAAAAAGTCATCCAAATCAGGGCCAATTGTATCGGAATAAAATGTTTAAAACAATTAAGAAAGATCATGCATTTTCGTCCAACTAGAAATAACGTTATTTTTGGAAGGACGAAAATGATTTTAAAAAATTATTTATTATAAAAAATAATACAATTTCAACATTTTGTTTGCAGTTAGTTATCATATTATAATTTTAAACTTATTCCAGGAACGGTATATTATCACCTATTTCCGAAGAAAACAAGCTAGAGGGACAGTAAACACAAAAAGAAACTGGCTCATATGATCCATTATCCCCGAGCGTCGTAGAGATAGAGGTAGCGTGGGATCTACCGACTATGAGCCCATGTGGAGCACAGGTAAAACGCTTGCTTCACCAACGTCATATCAATTCAATTCATTTATCTATCACGGGTTCTAAGCCCATCCCATGCATGTCTTTAGTTTTGTTTCTTCCCAGGGGACGGAAATCCAGGCTAGACCAATAGAAATTTGGAGGAATTCAACGGTACCTTTACTGTTCCTTTAATTTGACATGACAATTAAAATTTGCAACAAAGATAGGAATGCTGATGTTTTGCCCACTGCCCGCACAATGAGCACAACACAGTTCACGAAAATGGCTGGGTTGAGATATGATTATGGTAGTCGCTAACGTTATCCGCCTTATGCGTAACTTTGAAAATCAAATTTAACAAAAAAAGTTGCAAAAAAGCAAAATAAAAATAAAAATGCGGTTTTGAGATTTTTTCGGGTACCGAATCGACAAGGTGGGTAGGAAAGAGTAGAAAATGAGGATTGGGTGTTTCAAAATTAGCCATTAAAATGATAAAATGTGGGTTGGATTTCAATTTCTCTCAAGATCCAATTTTTTTTTCAAATTGGCTTTGAAAATTCCGAAGGTAGGTTTCGTCGTTTTTAGGTGCCTGTCGAACTATGCACTGAATTTTCTTTTATTTAAAAATAATATACTTTTTTCATTGCCTAGCTCATTTATAAGTTGTAGAGAAAAATATATGCAATTTCGAAAAATCAAGTTTATGAGGAAAAAAATTTGAACTCCACTAGGACAGACATAGATCAAATGGGATTCTCGCAAGTATTTCGTGCAGAAATGCCTTAAATCGTGTGCCGAAGTGCATATTGCCCAATTTTCGATAAATTTGACAAAAACGGGGTCAGAAATGCATGAAACATTCAAAATTGTCGCTCCGACATGGTCTGGACGCTATGCAGAAGTGCCTATCCTCGCTAGCGAGAACCTATTTGACCTATGAGGACAGATATATTCGGTTACTTAGAAATATAAGAGATGATTATTTTTGCTACATTTGGGAATTTACTTTCAGTGTTAGTCGAAGAACTTACTTGTCAGTTCCGGGTACACACTCGCACTTCAGTTTGACATCCTTGAGTCTTCGATTGAAATCAGTGCATCCAGCAGGGGTCAATCGATCAGTCAATGTTAGGGATCTTCTCGAGTCTCCAGCCATATCCTCAAATGACGCACCGTTTCAAAAATCAAACACGACTACAAATGGCAGGCCAGTGATTTGCACGGCTCCGGAAATTTTCCGACACGAAATATTGACCCCATATGTCGAAAGGTATGTAAAAAATGACGAAGCCAACTCGCATTTTGAGAATTTTTGCTGAAAAAAATGAAAACCCAACCCGCATTTTCGGGTTTTGATCCCCATTTTTGACAAGCCCAACCCGCATTTTCGACTTGCCGCAACGCACCCTTTCGATCGATTGACCCCCTCGTATCGATTAGGCGCGCGGACGAATTGTTGATATAGGGAACGGGGACATCAGTCATCATATTATTTTTGATGGAATTTATCAAAAACAGTGTAATTTTCACTTTCAACTCTAGGCGACGAAGGGGTTCCCTAATTTCGGGAATGTGAAAAACACTGATCGATATGTGCTGACCTGGTCAGCACATATCGATCAGTGGAGTTACGCGTGTCCTAAAGAGGAGAGGCGTATCGACACCAAGGCGAAGAACAAACCTCTTGCGCTATGGAGACTCGACGTATGTTGCTTCAAAGAAGAACTTAAGTTGGGCAGTATGAAATCTACCTCAAGATGACGGAAGACACCAAGATCCCTACTCGTATCCCTTCCCTCCCCTCCCCCCACTCGTGCGATGGCAGAAGGCGCCATAGTCCTTCTCTTCACTTTTCACCCACAATTTCCCCTTTGTGTGGTATAAATATCTTATCTTATCTTAACTACATCTATCGATGGACCCAATGCTTGAATAATAAAGAGATCGAACAGGTGAAATGGAGACAAGCATACTCACATCGTTAAGAATCGTGAGGAAGAATGTGATCATATCCAGATTCATTCGCACAAAGAGCTTGTTCACCACTGAATTATACCTCCATTTCATAGTATCACATTATATATCCACGCTTACGTCCCAGATTGATGACGGGATCGAAATTCTCCATTCTTTTAACGGATGCATAAAGACCGAGCCATGACTCGACTCCCGGTTGGACGACCACCTGAGTATGCACATGTCTCTCATCCGTATGCCATAGAATATCACCCACACCATAGGTATTCTGAGAGATGCTACTTACTGCTTTACAATACAATTCAAGGTTGTCTGTTTCCTCCGTAACTATGGTCGTATCACCTCACGACTGTTTCCAACAACAACAAACAAATTAAAAATCTACAATAAGGAGGATAATAAAAAATCTGAAGGGACTAAATGGTAAGCGAGCAGAATTTTATGAAGATTCCAAGGAAATATTTATGAAAATTCAGATTTTGCGATTCAACAAAAAAATTCTAAGAACAATTTTTTTTAGGACGGATTCTGATTCAAAACTTTTACCCTTCGAGATTGAACATTCGAAAAATCGATGAGGGCTAATTTTCAGGACAGTGAAGTTGCAAATCCCGATGAAAGAAACAAAGGTCGGAAAAATCGAGAAAAATGTTTTCTTCCACAATGTTGCTATACACTGCGTATCATGATTGCACAAAAATTAATTTAGTTTGAATAGATTTTCAAAATGATCTAAACATGCTGAATTACCATAAATCAACTTCCTCATCAACAGTTCAGATGAGTATATAATAGCAATATCCAAACAACGTGGAAATGATATATGACCTATGTTTACAAAACCATCGTACATCGAACAACGTCCACAGATTATTTGAGACATTTAGGCATGATAAATTTCGATTTTTAGACTTGTGCGCATTACATAGGGGATTTGAAATTTAAACCGTCGTAACTAAAATTAGCCCTGATCGATATTTAAACCGACCTTTGGTGCATTCGGCTTACGAGGAATAAAAAACATTCCGCCATTGCAATGAGCGAACCGTTCAAAAACCTCCCTGAAGATAGAATATAGTGGCTGTATTAACGTAAATTAGCCCACATTTCAGAATCAGGCGCATTAGCCGCTGGCACGTATCGAGTGTATTGACTGAAATTTGGACATTGTATGAGCTTGTGTGATTTACTATAACCCACCTCAGAAGATTTTTCAAGTAAATTGAAGTCCATTGAAACCCTTCGTTCGAATTGATATCACTCGTTAAATCGAGATCGAAGAGCTTGTGAAACCGGAATTTGACATTGGCTCGTCCATTCTCAAATAAAATGTCATAGTGAGGACTGGATGGGGAAGCAATTGAAACCTCGTTGTCCGGATGAGATGCATGAAGAGTGAGACCCGTTGATTCGTTCATATTTAAACGGTCCGGCGTGAACATGAACCCGAAATCGTCGAAAACAACAACATGCAGGTTCGGAAAAAACTGAAAGAAAATTGTGATTACCATCAATAATTCCTTCAAACCTCTCGGTAATCGCGAACAATATTCCAAAATATCTTCGAAATCGTTCCTCTGAAATGCTCGAATCTTTCAACATGAAGGAAAATGCCTTGCAGTTTAAGAACTCTACTCACGGATGTTTAATGAGAGCTGGTGGGGTGAGTGCTCCATGAGCTCCACCTCTTCCTCTACCTCGACCCCTTCCTCGACCTCCGCCTTGAGGTCGCTCCTCGCTCATACTCACTTCGTATATATACATCTGACAAAAATACGTCCATATTGCAACTCAAGCCAAGTTGCTAACCCTTCGTCGATTGAATCTGATTCGGAACCAGTTGATAAGCAGATCAATCGGGACACCCTTCTGTCCATGGTCAGGCCTCTTCACGGCTTCAATAATTTCCTGCAAGAAAATAATTGACAAAATGGTATCGAGAGATAGAAATTTCATTGTCAGAAGGACTACGAAATCAATAACGCATATCATATATAAAACTCTCAGACAACTAAATACATACCCGGAGGTCAAAAAGTAAAGAGGCATGGAAATCTAGTCGGGCACGTTTCTGTTTTTTTTATGTTCAACCGGGCAAGTTTCTTACATTTCGGGGGTATTTTAGGAGACCCTGACGGGCAGGTTTCGTTTTTAGGGGTCTAATTGATCAGACATTTATTTTTTCGCGACAGCCTTCGGCGGGCAGGTTATGTTGAAATCTACCCACTTTTTGACCTATGTACATACCCCCCAGAACGGATTTAGATGTGTATGAGAAAGTGAGGTAATCACTTTCCACTTTACACATACGCTCTCACCCCTGACCCCTTACTGGAACTTTCATCGAGTTGAGGAGTGATGTGCTCTCAACATTCGTGCGCCGACAGTGAGAGTAGTACAGTAAAATACTACATATATGAGTTATAGTATGTATACTTACACAGCTGAGTGTTGTTGAGGAAGGAGGAGTGCGATAGGTACGGGTCCTCTCGATAACATCACCGCGCAACGATACTGAAATACAAAGAGATCAGCTATTAAGCAATAAATTTTAGCTTGCCTTGCTCACTCGTTACGCTCCTTCCTGACATAACACCTCACGACGGTTCAATGATTAATCGAGAATAGTACAAAAGTCTGAAGAAAATATAAAAGAAGAAATAACCCAGGATAATAAACAGGAAGCGGAAGCACTTTTCAAAGTTTGTGAAATCTGGAGGGACAAAGTGAAATACTCACTGTGCATGGTGTGATAAACAACAGAATGTAGCGATGTTACTTCAATTCATTCGTTAACTTTTTCACTGACTTTTTAAAAGAAAACCTTGCTCATATCTTAACTCGAAACAAAATAGCGTTAGATATCAATCAAATAATATAAACTACTATTGAAAAATACAATCTTGAGTCCATCTTGTGTTATTACGTCGAGGAACCCGAATTAGTACTGTGTAATCTCCGAATTGCTTCTTTATAAATTTTCTTTATTTGTTATGCTTTTCCCGAAATTGCACTTTTCTCATTATTTACTTGAGGCGCCAATGAGTTGAGGCATGAAGACTATGTTATCCCGAAGTCAGTATCAAGAGGATCGAATGTCAGGCATTATTGATTCTCTCATTTTCGGGTATTTGCAGCGGAAACAGGTATTTCCCCCCGATCTTCTCCTCACATGGTTAATCTAAATACTTTTTAGTATTCGAAGACTCTGAGCTCTTTCTTCTCCGAGTCTCCTCACTTGACCAAAGATGCGACGACCGTACCAAATGCCCCAAATCAGATCATTCTCAATGTGAACTGTTTCCTCCACGATAAGAACTTAGAACAGATCATTGAGGTTGTGGTTTATTGCATTTTCTTTTTAAACGTGTCATTCAAGGCATTTCACAACTATGGTCGATTCGACATCCCTCCTACACTACTTGAACTGGGCAAGAGACTGCGAGAGTTGACGAATGAATTCTCGTCTGAACTGGCCTATGGTTGTCATACCTACTCAAGTAATGAACAGAATTTGTATGGACGCAAGGTGAACATAATTTTATTATGAATGTCTGGAAACTCACTTTCCAGATTCGAATGAGAAGTCAGCATCAAACTCGCCAAACCATTCCAGTAGATCAAATGTGGGTTGTTCTCCCTGTGCTGCATCTTAGTCTTTTCCAATTATTACAGGTCATTTAGTGGCCAAATTAACATCGATAAGCCTACTATATATTGCACGGAGCAAATTCCTCCTCTTGCTGAGACTGCTAATGTCGATCCCGCAGTTTTACAATACTCGCAACCCACGGAGTCAGTGTGAGTGACACATTTGTTTTCTATTATGAAATTCGAGATGAACATTCTGATCATGTATAATTGACAGTGAAAGAGGAGCTGAGGAGACCGTTTCGACCGAGCATTTTCATCATTCGAGGAGAAAAGCAACGCAACCTCTGAAGCAAAGCAAACGAGTGGCTGAGCAACTGGCATTCCTATCGAATGAGAAGATACACGATAAGGATGTTAGTAATTTCACCTAGAACATACATGTTCGTAGACCGAGATTTTCGGTGTCTAGCCAGTTTATTAATTTCCTAAATCTGATTTCAAAAATCGAAACAGATTTAGAAATGTAGGGAGATCAATATTAGTAAATATTACTCCCTATCGGAAAAGTTTCCGTCAACTTGCGGGATGATCTGCCCAGTTTTGTTGAGAAATAGCGTTGTTCTTGGTTGGACGAAAATGTATTGACTAGAATGGTGCTGGCATATTCATAGAGAGTGATGCATTTTCATTTGTATTGTATGGTATCGCAAGCTTCTCAGAATTCGTTCAATGGACTTCCGATAGAGGCTATGCTTGGAATTGACAACATGGATGACATTCTGAAGGAAATGGTTGACAACGAAACTCTATTCCAAACGTGAGTGAATCTTCCCTTTGTTTCGTGCTACAATAATACATGTTCGAGCACGCGATAAAGGCACTTATTCTTGCAGACTTGAGAATACAGAAAGAGAAGAAGCGATGGAGGCTGAACAGAACAGCGTACGTTTCTATTGTATATTTGTAGTATCACATGTTATGTTTGAATCACTCTCTCATATTTCAACTCTGCAGCGAGATTCAATGGGTGGACCGTCAATGGACTTCTCACTTGATATTCCGATGCACGAGGAAACTCCTTCCTCTCTCGAATCTCCCCTTACTCGACAGTCATTCCTTCCTCCTCCTTCCACTCCCTTCTTCAACCTCCCACAAGCGACAGTTCTCACTGGTAAGTTTCGACCGACATTGCATAGTGATCGGTTCATACACCATGCTTTATCGTATGTTTATGAATTCAATTTCTATGTTGCGGTTTTTTGTAAGAGTCCGCAACTCCCACTGTCAGTCAGTAAGTTATGACGATTCCGGCGCGAGAAACGTCAAATTCCTAAAAGTCGGTTCTTGGAGAATTCGATTAATCCTGAAACCCTAATTAACTCTAAATCTCACATAAAAGTTTGATCGAAATCAAAAAAAAAATTATTTGTTCCGCGTCACCTGCAATCTCTGGTGAGACCTCTCATGAACACAATTTCTAGCTTCACTGGGAATCGATATATGAAATTGCGGAAGGCCGAATCTCCATCTCGATCAGTGATGTTATGTGACGTTAAAAATCACCAAAAATATGAAAGATCGAAATTTGCTTTTTAAAAAAATCCGGCCCAAAACCGTGATCGAGATAAGAATTTGAATTCCCACACTTTTCGTTTTTTTTTCTCGATAATATCTCGGCTCCCATTGAAGGTAGACACACATATATAATTTTCACATCATGTGCAGAACTATGTGTGAACCATGCTCTCCAAATTTAGTATGTCTACCATACATTTTATAACGCGTCCATTGTGTGTCTGGCCAGTTTATAAATTTCAAAATTCTGACCAATTTATATTTCTAAAGTGAATAAATATGAGAATAAAGAGAGGAATACACACGAGAAAAGAGGGAGCGAGCAGAAAGCAAAGCATGCCTTGAACGAGAGAAGTCATCTACGTTACTACGGTAGTCGGGTTCGGTGGAGCACGTGCATTATTTGCTGTTGATTTATCGATATACACTGATAACTCTGTGATGTTTATTCACTTTCGTACTTCTATTATTCCAGGATTATTCCTAATAGCATTAGCTATTTTTCAAGCCCAAGCACAGCTCTTGAAGTGATAAATTAGGCGATATAACTGCCCACACACAATTCACGCACAATTCTTAAGGAAGATTTGTGAATTGTGTGTGGGCAGTTATAAGGTTTAATTCTTTTATAATGTGTTTTATTAGTTTATTATAAATTAATTCTGCATGTAACGCGAATTTCTAATGGAAAAATACAGTGGTTAATATTCTTTTTTATAGGAGATAATTGCATTTGAAACAATAAACTGGCCAGATCGCCTATTATTGATCGGTAGATTTTTTTTTTATTTTCATGTTATTTCTTGCATAGTGGTCATCACTTTACATTCAGAAAGTAAAAACACCCTATAACTGCCCGCGATACGGGCTAAATGCGCGTTGTCTTCTGGACCTCATGAGGTGTACTGTAGTGGTTCTGGACATTTGGCTCATCAGCAACTGATTTTCTTATACTTTTATTTCAGAAGATTATTTCCACAACATACTTGTTTATTTCGTTCCCGTTTTAATTAATTTAATAAATTTTAAATATTTATTCATTTAATTTTTATTTATTTATCAAATTTATTTTAAAATATATAAATATTTTTTCGTGTTTTTATTCAGCCCACTATCCAATTTAAAAAAAAAATAATTGTAGGCGAAAATTAACTACTGAAAGGTCATAATACTAAAAGGATGAAACGGGGTGAACGACACTAAAAATAAGAACGTCTCGCTCACTCGCTACCTCACATAATAGAACTGAAAATATTCTATGCAGCACCGTGCCTTGATTTATGGTGCACGGGTCTCCTCATTTTAATTGATCTAAATCGCATTGCCTTCTCTCACTTTCCTGCTCTTTAATCTCTGCGTTGTGGAATATAAATGCAGATTATTTGAATCCCTTAAGATTTATAATGAATGTGCAGACTGCAAATATTTCACGGAATTTATTTTACTGGACACAGTGCAATGAAAGGTAAACAATGAATATCACGATTCCACACGGTATAAATAAACGGTGCAGTAAACAGGACAACACAACAAATGTGATGGTGGGTGCGAGTGGTGGATTGCGTGCATCTGATTGTTCGAACAACTTCAATTGTCGAGTGCACATGCGGGGATGCATTGTTAGACGACACACGAAGACAAGAAGCTGTAAATAATGTGTTAGCACGCTTGTATCTTTCGTATCGTAAGTATCGACCAATGGTTATATTGTGCAAGAAAAACCAAAATTATGGCCTGAAAGCACTTCTGCACGCGATTTTAGGCACTTCGGCACGAAGTGCTGCGGGAAAACCCATTTGACTTATGGAATTGTTCGAAAATCAACGTTATCACGCTTTATAAGCGAAAAATACAGAAAAGACGAAAAATTAGCGATTTTAGCGATTTCTGGCCAGTTTATACCCTCCTCAAATTGTCTGTGGGACGAAAATGTATGATGTCTACCTTCAATGGGAGCCGAGATATCATCTAAAAACGAAAAATGCGGGGATTCAAATTCTTATCTCGATCACGGATTTTTGCCGGATTTTTTAACAGGCAGATTTCGATCTTTCATATTTTTTTGTGATTTTTAACGTCACATTAACGTGACATCATGGCTTAAATTAGTTAATATATTTGTCCGATCAGACATCGTTATGTGGTCGGGCGAAAATATATGAAGCCAAACTGGAAAAAAATATGTTTTAACTGGTAACCAGGTCTGCCTAATTTTAACCCATTTTCAATCGGGTCAATTCATTCCACAGAATAATCGTTTATTGATAAGAAATCGCTGAAAATGTTTGGAAGATATCAGACGAGTAGTTTTTGCTGCGGGTGTGTCCATCTCTACACCATCGCTGGCGATTGCGTAGCGATGGACCCACCCGCAGCGAAAATGGAACAACCACTCACGAAACCAATTACATGGGAACAATAGTAGTTGAAATTCATTAGGCTATGCCAAAAATTGGAAGAAATGAACTCTGTTTAGCAATTAAAAAAAAAACAAATTTTAGTCTAATTTCGACTTTCGGTCAAAAGCGGGAGGGTCAGAGCAAAAAAGCGGGAAGGTATTGTTGCTATTACAGTTATAAAATTATACGAACATCGAAGAAGACCATTCAGTTAAAACACAGAAACATATTTCACGGCTCCGGTTCCGCTCTCATTCCGGTTCTGAGTTCGGTGTAAACAGATGGAAGAGTTAAACTACATGTGTGCGCTCAATCGATAGCCCATGATCATACATTTTCGTACACACCCCAGCCCATGTATTCTTACCAATTTGGGTCTCCGGCAGATTCCTAGATCCGTTTCGAGTCATTCATTCATTCATTCATTGTTTATATCAGAGCCAATTTTTAATAATGGATTCAGGGAAAAATGAGATGGGTTGAGTCGTGAATATTTTGGTTAGAAAAATCGCCAACAGAAATTTCCGGCCAATCAAAATTCATTTATTACTTCTACATGAAGTGTACTGTTGTTTGCGTTTTGAAGATGTGTCAGACACTTTCTGACAGGTTTGAGATTTTGGCTGAAGGGTCCGTACTAGCGAATATTTCACCCATGTTGATAAGTTGCCCTAAGGGTATATCATAAGTGTCCGGGATGGAGGCGATTTTCGGACCATGACCCCCCCCCCCCTATACATGGGTGTTTGCACTAGAGGTGGTCAGTCGAAAAGCCTCGAGTAGTAATTAATCGGACGGTATACGATGGTCTCGACACGACATTGCCGATACCGTAACCGCCTACAGTATGCTGAAAATTCAAATTGATCTATTCGACTCGGTATTTGTTGCATGAGCTAGGCCTCGAGTTGAAAAATTAATCGGACGGTATACCGCGGTCCCGGCACGACATTGCCGATACCGTGATCACGTCTACAGTATGCTGAAATCTCACATTGATCGACTCGGGATTTTTACAGGAGGTGAACCTCGAATGGCCATTGCTTGTAGGGCATGCCGCGTCTCCCCTACCGTACCCAGGGCTACTATAGCGGTGTTACAGTATACCGAAAATACAAACTTGGGTAAATCGAGTCGGAATTTTTTGTAGGCGGTAGATCTCGAGGCAAAATGTAAGGGGTATGCCGTTTCTCCGGCATCGTTTCCCTATTTCTCGGTACCGTAATCGGAATACCATATCGCGAAAATACAAAATTTAAGAAAATAGTGTCGAGTTAATTTTTCCCGCTAGTATTTGAACTTCCGTACTCCAATTTTGTGAAATTGTGCAACTTCGTCCGAGTTTATTTTTTTTTCTAGAGCACATGAAGCCAAGAAGAGTAGTTAATACACATGTGATGATTGTTTAATCGATCATAACGAGTGATCAAAAACATTCATGAAGTAGCGAAAATTATGAACATAATACAACACAAAAATATAGCTAAACGATTATACCAAAGTGGAAAGAGAAAAGGAATGGACGAAAATATCGCAAAAATCGTGTTCTTTGTATGGCTCTCTCCCACTCATTCGCTCTCTCTCATCACCTCATTTCGTCGATCCCTCTACTGAATGTGCTACAATCAGCAATATCAGTCTCACGCTTCTCAACCTCAAGGCCCAGTCCCAAATATTTTATAATCACCAATCCCTGTCTTCCGCCTCTCAATCTCAAATCCAGTACTCCCTTAGCCAAGCTCAGAGCCAAGGCGCTGAAACGCAAGACACCCATCAATATATCGAAGAAGAGGCATTTCCAGAGACTAATGACCATAGATCTCGGCCTACCTTCCCGCCTAGCAATTTGAAATCGTCTCCCACTAAAGTAAACCCCACTATTCGAGATATGCATCCAAACCTCACCACAAACCACATACGCACGTACATCACGGATGATATATGTGAACGGCACTTGGCAAATAACGAAGTACACTTTTGAAATAAACACGAGTGATGTTGTTTTTCGCATTGTTCCTTTAGATCGCGATATCATTATCCACTTGACCTTGTTAACAAAATTAACTCGACACTATTTTCTTAAATTTTGTATTTTCGCGGTATGGTATTCCGATTACGAGAAATAGGGAAACAGTGCCGGAGGAACATCATACCCCTTAGGCAATGCTGCCTCGAGGTCTACCGCCTACAAAAAAATCCGAATCAATTTGCACAATTTTGTATTTTCGGTTACTGTAACCCCGCTACAGTAGCCGGGGGTACGGTGGGAAATTATACAATATAACACTCTGATGTTGCCTACTCGAGTACTGCCTCATGCGACAATTACCGGCTCAAATTACTCCATTTCATATTTTCCGATTACGGTAGCATGCATTACGGCATCTGTAATGTCGTGCCGAGACCGCCGTACACCTTCCGATTAATGGCTACTCGAGATCTACAGCCTACAAAAAAATTCCGACTCGATTTGCCCAATTTTGTATTTTCGGTATACTGTAACCCCACTACAGTGACCCTGGGTACAGTAGGGCGAAACGATATATCCTCCAAGCAGTGGCTACTTGAGGTGTAGCTCCTATAAAAATACCGAGTTGATTAGATCAATTTGAAATTTCAGCATACTGTAGCCATTGGGTCGAGGAGCGGCGTAGAAGGGCAACAGCCCGGGCCGAGGTCTTTCCCGGACGAGGTCCGAGGCAGATAAACTGTATATTGTAAAGATCTATTGTTGTTTTGTGTTGATACACGTCAGGATTTGAAGATCCAAGAGAAGGATCTGAAGATCCAACTGAATATCGTCAGAGGAGTGCGCAAAAGAAACTGTCCCACTAGATATTCAGTTGGATCTTCAGATCCTTCTCTTGGATCTTCAAATCCTGACGTGTATCAACACAAAACAACAATAGATCTTTACAATATACAGTTTATCTGCCTCGGACCTCGTCCGGGGGGAAAGACCTCGGCCCGGGCTGTTGCCCTTCTACGCCGCTCCTCGACCCAATGGCCAAGTGACCAATGGAGCAATGTCGTGCCGAGACCACCGTATACCGTCCGAGTAATTACTACTCGAGGCCTACCTCATGCAACGTATACCGGGTCAAAATACGGTGCAACGTATACCGGGTCAATATGGTTAAAATATTTGCCTGATTTTCGATAGTTAATTTCTAGCATTTTACGGAGTCCAACGTATCTCAGCTATAGGATCAGTATATGTTAAATGAATAATACTTTTGAAATACCTAAGGAATGCATCAGAAACGAGGGTAGTATAAGAATTCAATACCCATTGGAAACCCCACAGAGACGAATGTTGTCGATTTCTAGATATGCCGCGAGTCGATAACCTTTTAGATGTAAAATTTCTGACTTGCACGATGAGGTTGCACGGTGCAAGCAGCGCTTTTGAATTCAACTGAGATCACCCTCCAGAATTATCACTTGAACGGAATGGCATCTCGATCCGCCGGTGATATGTAAACCATTGACAACTTTCCGACCTCTCTTTCGTCAATGTGAGAAATGAGCAATATGGTAGTGGGCGATAAATAGATATAGACTCACTACATATACCTATACTAAACAAATATTGCCTGCTAAGTTCTAATGAGAGTGTGAACATTTTTTCTGAAATCCCGAAATCGTGCAAAACTTATGAGTCAGCCTGATACATTAAATGATGAATTATGACTTCTTGATTCCTCTCCAATCAAACTCATTTTCTAAGATCCTCCATTTTCATTTCTTGTGCACCGATGGCGATGAGGGTAGAGTCGCACCGATCGCGTCTCTTAATGTCAGAAATTGATTGACATATAAATATGATATGATTCGAGTGGGAAAAAGCATGAGATTGTACGATTGAGATATGTTTTCAGCCTCGCAACCTCTTCTCCATAAACTACAAATTCCTTTGATGGCAGCCAACACTCAAAGGGAGTCGAGAGAACGAAGAGACAGCAGACATGAGAGTGAGTTTATCCATTTGTGGAGTAGATGACTAACAAGACAGTGATGGAATGGAATAAGTAATGCGAATATTTAGCCAATTATTTAGTTTTGCAGATCCCCCTGCTCCACCTCCTACATCACTTCCATCTACATCACTTCCTCCTCCCTCTGCCCCTCTCCCTGCTCCTCTTATGTCACTGGGAGAACCACAACAGAGAAATATGATGGCTGATTCGGAGAGGAAGCATTCACGGGGTATGCATATAATTCCAATCGTCTTTTTCGCAGCAAAATTGATGCCGAAACAACTCTAACGATTTACACTGGTCTTGGTTCGGCAATTAAAAAAAACAACTATATTTGAACATTAACATTTTAGTGAATGAAGTGCCGGAATCTTCAAGTCGTAATGGTTCGTTCTCATCTCTTCCGAAAAGTCGATTGGCCGACTCCAGTCCAACTCACACTCCTTCTCAACTCCCTCCTGTGACTGTCGGACCACAACTCGGCACTATGTCAGTCTTGTTTCTCCATAGCATTTTTTTAAAAATTGTCTTGCCTATATTTTGGTCCTAGAATTGTTTATCAGGTTGGTGCAAAAGTTTTTCCCGTTTTCGACATTTCGGAAACTTTTTCGTAGCTCATTTCCCAAGGCCTCGACCAATGTCCCTTTAGTCATGTATTACGTAGCACCTCTTCCACTTTCATTACCCACCACTTCATGGCTGTCCCCTTAAATCAGCGAGATAATGAGTGGAGCACAGATAGCATGATCGGTTTCGAGTTTGCTTTTTCTCGGGCTTGAAAATTGGAAGTAGAACACCGCAGGTTCTGGTAAGAGTGGTTTTTGAGAAGAGTAATGTTCACCGACTTCATAACGAATAAGGGGATTCAGAAATGATATCGGGCTAGTAAGCAAGAGCTTCTCAAATCTTATAGTGAAAAGTGGGTTACCCCGTCAGTAAGTTCACTTGCATCAGTATCGCTGCAGATATTGATTGAGGTCCCGGTTTCAGTTATTGTTTAGTATTACCTGTCACCATTACAATAGTACTACACATATTGAACGAGATGCTCTAATCACTATCTAGTTCACAACTTCATAAGAGCATGAAAATTCGAGATCGAGAATTCAACTTTAGGGCATGTCAGAATTTTCTACAAGCTTGAATGGACCCTGAATTTTGCCTATTCGACAGAGAATGTTCTCTAGTATTATTGATAAATTGGGCATAAGCTGAGTTTACGAAACTTCCGAAGAACATTTGATCGATGAAGATGCTCAAAGTTGATATTTTGTCTTGTCGACTGCGTGATTCGAAATTTTGTTTTTTTTTCACTTTTGAAAATGATTGAAAGTGACTAATTCTAATCACTACCAGTGTTGTATAACCCATGTGTCAGTCAATAGAACCAGTATTATTAGAGCACTATAGTACCGCTTTGAACACCGTTAATTAAAACCATATGCATACTTCTTTTGGAGCGGTAATCATTTTTGTCAAGCTCTAACTTCTGAAATACGAAGAGTAGCAATTCAATCTCTTCATAATCTGAGACAGAACACTTCATAGTATGGTATCTTATTTATAGTGTCTCGGAATAAAATTCCTAGAAGAACAGCAAACGCTTAGAACATTTACCAAAATTTCATCATATTTTGAAATATCGTATATGTGCTGTATCTTGTAAATCAGAGAAGGTGCCGTGAAACCACTTTGTGAAATTATTGTTCAGTAGTCCCCCGAAAATATACTATGAGTGCTGGGTATATCGATTTGAAGTAAAGGAATACCAAAGGGATGAATTGTAATTCTCAAAACGGGAAAAACTTTTGCACCAACCCAATATATTTGATTTGCAGACCGAAGCTGAGCAGTCTGGGTAGAATTCCGAAAAAGGGCCAACCTCCTTCATCCTCTCAGCCACTCGACTCATCTCCTTCTCTTCCCACGAAGACTACGACTATGCAAGTACCAGTCAATGCTCCCCCAAAGGTATGTCACATATTCAACGACTCAATCTTTGAATTATCTGCTTTTAATCATTAAGGTCATACATATTGATTTGTTTATAATTTCATTACTTTTACTTTTGTAGGCAGTGGAGCCGATCCGAATAAGTAGAGGCAAGATAGCACCGACGAATGATGGGAGAAGAGACTCGGTTGATAGTCAGGATACCATGGTGCGTATATTCTTATAGCAACGGGTAATGTTGATTGAAAGTATATAACACCACGCACCTAAGACTCGGGTTACATTCTCCATAAAAATAACACTAATATCAAATATGCAATGTATCTCGAAAATGCATCCTTTCGTGATATTGTGCTTGTAGTAGCAATGAGCTTGCCTGTTATTTATCTGCTGACAACTATCGGTTGATGTTGAGCTCATTCCTTATTTGTTCCGGTTCCTTCCTCAATTTCAATTAATTAATTTGAGCGAGCGGAGTCGATGGGAGAGAGTGACTGTGGCATGACTGAGAGTGAAGACAACGAGAGTGTATTCAAGACAGACAGAGGAAGGGACAAAAGCAGGGATCACGACGCGACCCCCAAGGTTACCATTTCCTACTTGATTTCATCATCCAAGCAAATATTGATTCAGTCTCAGCACAAGGGAACCTGGGATGAGCTGTTTGATGATGCGCCCGCCACAGTCGATGAATCGAATAAGGAAAAGAAGAAACGAGAAGCACAGGTTCAACAATTCAGCCAATTCCAATAGGCGAACTAATTTGTGAATCTAACTATCTACCCTTACGTGGCTGACTTATGATATGTTTTTAGGAAAGAGAAAACAAACGTCGTCTGGAAATGAAGGAAATGGAGAAGAAGAAGGAAAGAGAGAAGAGGAGGAAGAAGGATGATGAGAGACGACCAGATAGAACGAGAGAAGAGAGAGATAGACATGATAAGAGGTAGGATTATGGACGATATCATATGAGCCCGTTCGCGATAGAATCGGACAAGAATTCTACTGGCACCGGACAGTACAAAATATGAAATTTGAGATAAACATCGTTTTCGACACTTTCGAATGTGCTCATTACAATGAAGTATGTACCATTACTCACTAATTACTCTCCACTCAGTTATGCAATTTCATGAATTCATCTGATTTTACGATTTTTAGCGTTTTCTATGTACCTTCTCGCCAACTTTCTGTAAGTGAAAGCCCATTTGGGTAGATATTCACACTGGAAACACAATTACCCCTTCAGAATTACATATTTGCATATTTCTTACCGGAAGTGAAATATTATCTCAGGTTGTTCTGATTAGTGAGGCATGAAATTAATATGGTATATGGAAGACACCTTCAGTGACCTACCATTTAAATTTGGGCGCTCAAATTTGTTCCCACGTCGAGTTATGAATTTTTGAGTGAGAAGATCTCGTTGAAAATCAGTTTCTTTCGCCCACAAGTATCACATTATTATACACTTAATCCCCCAGACATTGCAAATCATATGTGGGCAGCACTTATCCGAGCCTTTTTGCGCAGTGTTCCCGAACCAGTTTTGTCCATTACGGAGTGCCCCCGATAATTCTATTTAATTTTTATCCTCAATTTTTACTTTTTCTGAGTTTTACACAGTGCTCCCGACATCTCAGACCCCCAGTTGCACAGTGCCCCTGCCCCCTCGCGCCCACGTATTTTGCAAATACAGAGACCAGTGGATCGGATCGGTTGCTTTTTCCCCAAAGTTCTTTCACTCAAAAATTCATAACTCGACGTGGGAACAAATTTGAGCGCCCAAATTTAAATGGTAGGTCACTGAAGATGTCTTCTAGGGTGGCGAAAACGAGTCATCGAGTCAGCCCTTTACGACCCCTCTCTATCGAGCACTCGAAAAGACGCTATCAGGGTTCGAGTGAGTTGCTTTTTTTCGAGTCGGAAACGAGTCGCGCTGTTTATCTCAGCCGTGAGTTGACCAAATGAGATGAGAGTAACATATTTGAAATCAGCGATTTTAACTCTATCGAAAACTTGCTAATTTGGAACATTAATTTCAAAAAATATAAATTTTTAAAATTAAGATTATCAGTAATTTATCGTACCGTACATCAAAATCGTACGTATGAAAACTAAATATAGGTAATGCACATTACTGAGCAACCATTATAACGCTCTCTAGCGAAGATGGAAGTGGCTGGAATGCAACTCGAAAAATGAAAACATTTGAATTTGCCTAAATGAGATATGTTTTTACAGAGCTCGATGAGCTGAATCCGAATATATTTCTACTATCTCATTTCGTCCACTCAGAGCTGAGAAAACCCTTGACTCGTTTTCGACTCGAAAAACGACTCACTCGAAAGAGACGCGATGACTCGAGAGAGGGGTCATAAAAGGCTGACTCGATGATTCGTTTTCGACACCCTAGTGTCTTCCACATACTATGTTAGTTTCATGCCTCACTGATCAGATATATTTCACTTCTGATAAGAAATATGCAAATATGTAATTCTGAAGGCGTAATTGTGTTTCCAGTGTGAATATCTACCCAAATGGGCCTTCACTTACAGAAAGTTGGCGAGAAGGGTACATAGGAAACGCTAAAAATCGTAAAATCAGATGAATTCATGAAATTGCATAACTGACTGGAGAGTAATTAGTGAGTAATGGTGCATACTTCATTGTAATGAGCACCTTCGAAAGTGTCGAAAACGATTTTATCTCAAATTTCATGTTTTCTACTGTCCGAGCTTTGTTCGACTCTATCGCAAACGGCCTCATATGACGCTGTTCGTGTAAGTCTCTAGGGCATATTTATGATTATTGTTAATAATTTTTAAAAATGTAACTTTGTGCTGAGTAATTTCTGACCTTGTTAATGCAGACAGATCGGACCGGCGTAACGAGAGGAATCCAAATCTGTATTTTGAGCGAATTTCGGCATAGGAGTTTTAATTGGGCTAACAAAAAGTGTAACGAGATTGTAAGTAAAAGGTGCGAATCTCCCCTCTTTCTCTCACCTCCATTGACCTCCCCTCTCTCGGCTCTCTCAATCTACCACGCTCTCTCGCCTTCCCAAGATGGGGAGACTCGCGGGGAAGACGAGATAGTGTGGTGGTGTGAGAGGGCGCAGAGAAAGGGGTCGAGGGACAGATAGGAGATTCGCCCCTTTTACTTACAATCTCGTTACACTTTATGTTAGCCCAATTAAAACTCCTATGACGAAATTCGCTCAAAATACAGATTTGGATTCCTCTCGTTACGCCGGTCCGATCTGTGTACATTAACAAGGTCACAAATTACTCAGCACAAAGTTGCATTTAAAAAAATATTAATAATAATCATGCAAAATGGAGTACGTAGGCGTGACCGCCGTAAAAATCTGCCGCGAACGCCCTCATATGTAGTTAAAGATATTCTATTTACTTTATTTTATATTTGTTGAGGAAAAAATCGTATATATTGTAGATCCACAGATGATCGACGAAGAGAATCAAGAGGAGATGAAAAAGATGAGAGAGAAAGGGAGAAAGAGAGAGAAGAAAGAATGAAGGAGAGGGAGAGAGAAGAGAAACAGAAGAAGATTGAGATGAAGAGGAAAGAACAAGAAGATCAGAAGAAGATTATCGAAACTGCTCTCAAGAGACAGAATGAGATTGAAGAAAGAGGTGGGGTGTAGATGTTAATGGGGCCTGGTACTGAAAATTAAGTGATTTTTATTTGAAAATTCCCGATTTTCTGAATTGAACGCTAAAAATAGCATATTGTTATGATTTTATGATAGATCTCGTTTTTTTGTTGTTTTTTTGGTCAGTGATTGTCATGGGCCCCGAATTGTGGGAGCCGCGCGAGGGGGTCTGACGGCCGGGGGAGGGGAAGGGGAGGTCGCCAGCGCGGGAAACTCAAATTTGATTTTAAAAAAAGAATATCACAAAAAAAATTGATAAACACAAAATTAAAATTAAAAAAAAATATTTGCAATAATCACAAATGTTGAGAAACACGTTTAGATTGATTTTCAAACAAGAATTTCACCATTGTGCGACCCCATTTAGCCCCTCGCAATCATTCTCCCATGTAACTAGACATGTCGTACGACAATTCCTGATATGTGTCAGAGTCCCAGTTGGGATAAGTTTTGAGAAATTAACGTCTACTTTGGCAGGATTCACACTTTTCTTAATTTTAGACTACCCATATCTTCTGAATGCAATCATACTCCCACCTGTTCGAAGGGGTTTTCTTGTACTACTCGGCAAATCCTATCGACTGAAAAAAAATTGATCGAGAATCTTTTTCCAAACGTGAGATATCTCATTCCCTAGAAACACCCGAAATGGAATATTCTTAGGGCGGATTTCGGGAATGCAATTTCTCTGCAGTAACACAACGTAACTTCGTACAAACCCTTAATCCGAGACCATGAAAATCACTGTTTTTGGTTTACTCGGCAATATTGTGTTTAGGAGCTAAACATAGTAGCGTCGAGTAAAATCAGGTGAGGGTAAAAACAAACAGGTGAAATAGTAAACTTCGAAAATTCTCATTAATATTTCCCATTACATTGAGCTACTTTTTTATCTCTCTTAGCTCACAACACTGTGAAACACCCCGATGTATATTTGATCCACATGTATAAGTTAAAAATGTAAATGAGATATTTCAAAAGAAATTTTATTTCAAAAGAAAAAAACTATTTCAAAAGAAATTATTTGCAGTACCAAATTCCTTTAAATAATGATTGGACTATCTGTTAAAGCTATTTTATTGAGGAATAGTGGAAATCATGTTGTTAATAATGAGAGAGAAAATACACAATAGGATATATCGAAGAAATGATTCAAAATGGTTGTACACGTTATACATATTTCAGCACGGCAGAAAAAGAAGGAGGAAGATGATAGGAAGAGGGAATTAAAGGAGAGAGAAGATGAAAGAAGAAGAGAGAAAGAAAGGGAAGAAGAGAAGAAAAGAGAAACGAAGGAGAAGAAGGAAGAAGAGGAGAAAATGAAGAAGGAGAGGGAGAATAAGGCGAAGGAAGAAAGGAGGAATGAATTAGAGAGAAGAAGAAGAAAGGAAATGCAGATGAAGAAACAGAATGAGAGGGTGAGAAACATCGTCTTTAATTTTTTGATCACTTGAAACATTTTGATGTAACATATAGGTATATCAATTAGGAGTTATTCGACCAAAAAAAATTCAACCATGAAAAGTGTAAAACAATCATTTGTACGTTTGGATTTTCAGTTTATTCCGCTGAGTGACTCTCCACTTGACAAGATTGCAGCTGAAATGGATGGAAAAGAGATTCGAAAGGAGAACGAACACGAGGTTTGTAGAGAGAGAAGAGATGGATGAATAGATGAGTGAATAGTCTCGATTCCAGACGGCTACTCCAGCGAGCAGTCGGGTGATGGAGATATCGAGTGGAATGGAGAGAGTGAGTCTCTATATTCATCATTATGACCTCTTCTTTTGTATCACAACTCGCTGTAGTCATGATCTATCTAACTTGGAATACACCGTGATGGTTGTGTATTGCAGCATCGTTCTTCCTCTATGATGGGATCTCTGCACTCGTCCAAGACTGGAATCTACCTCGAGAAGGCACAGCGACTGCGAGATTCGAATGAGAAGGAGAAGGGAATCACTCCTGTTGGTTCAATCTATCCATTTAGGCCAGACATGGGCACAGTCATCCGGGGACACTATGCATGTTGAAGAAACCGTATAAGGGGCAGTCTGCAATAGCTTCCGGCGAAAACGGGAATTGATGGTAGAATTTTCCGGGAGCACAAAGTTTATATAATTCGCGAGCCACGTATGATGTAGACTGTCACTCTATTGATCTCTCGTCCTTCATATTCTCTATCTCTTCTCTGTACAGGAAGTGTCTCGTCAAACTCGTCGTCCGATTCGTATTCAAATGGCGCCCGTGAAGAGACCTCCTCCACCTGCAATCACGAGTGATGAGGAGGAAGAAGAAGGAGAGGGAGAGACAGAGAAGACTCCCTCTCATAAGAAGGGAAGACTGGAAGACAAGAGGATTGACAATGTATTGAACAAGTTGTATCGATAGACTCCCCACCACTCTTTGTTAAATATCATATTGATATCTCTGATTGACTTATTTTGGATCCATCTCCCATCAATAACAAACATGTCTACAGTGTACTCTACATCTCCCCGTTCAACGTTCGAAGTGTGTGTTGAATAATTGTTTAAATGTAAATGTAGCGCGCTACTCCGTAGGTTCAGTCGCACCTTGCACTTCATTTAGCTAGTTGGCTAAGCGGGTTAAAATGTGATTGTAACTGTTGTTTCCCCCTCTCTCCCTCAGAAAGTCCAGGTTGTTCCCTTTTGCACTCGTGCATAATCATTCGAATTTGCGTTGTAACCGTCTTTCATGTAGAAGTAAAATTTAATATGTAATTATCGAAATAAAATTTTCCAAGTTGTGCATTGAATGATGTCCAGAAGGTTTGGTCATCCTGAACACTATCGTGAAGGTGGAGTAGACTGCGATGAGATTATAGTGAGAGAGATGAGATGCTCTCCCATCGTCTCCATTCCATTATCGTCCCTCTACACAGATTCTCCTCTGCGGTTACTGCGCTTGATGGGTACGAAATCGATCAAACCTTGCGATTCTCAATGGCGTCTGCTTTTTTTCGGAAGTTCTCGAAAAGTCAAAACACTGCCACTATGTTCCCTGGATCGTTCGTTTATCTTGTTTCATCCGTTGGATGCTATTATATCGTCTTCTTTCAGATTGGAGGAGTTGATCCGGGAGCCATCACCATCTTCATTGAAGACTCAATGGAATCATCTCGACTTTCTCGTTGTTCATCCTCGTATTCGATGGGGTCCCAATTCACCTTCTATTCTCAGGTATTATCTCGAACTAGACTCTTATTCCCCAGTCTGTGACACTATTTTATATGAACCTCATGTGATCTAGTCTAATTAAGAGATCCGAAATTGCAACTGGAAGAGGCTATCGCTCTCATTGGAACGATGCCAGACTATCGAGTAGCAAAGTGAGTTCATGTTTCGGAAGGAAGGAAAAAAAGGAATAAATATAAGAGACTACTCAGTGCTCGTGGGGTATAGCTTCTGCGGCGGAAAGTATAACCACTTCAACTGGAAGACAGAAATCAGTTAGAAAGAAGCAATGAAGCAGAGTAGCTATACCCCACGAGCACTGAGTATCTAAGGAACGACATTGGGCCGTACAAAGAAACCGATCCTATGCTAAAAATATGACCCTATGGTAACCTGTATGTGCAGAAACCGAAAATCGACCTTAGGGGGTTTGCATTCTCGTGTGTAATGTTTTCCCAGAATACACCATTTTCATTGTTGGAAGTGAAATAATAGTAATCTTTCTTCATAGGGGCAAAATTCAAAGTAATGCTACAATTGTAATATTAGATCTCCTCATACTGCAAGCATATATAATTTTAAAATCACGAGAGAAAATAACTTTAGAGCTATTTCAAAATTGGCGAAATTTATCTGATCATACCGTAAATCCCGTATTCATCTCCTTTCAATGGGTTGTTCGTGGGCCTGGGGTGGTAAAAGAGCGAGATGAGACCGTAATGAACAGTTCTCCTGGAGAAACTTCTCCACCAAGAGACTGAAAACTTTTCCAAAAACTGGGGGCTGTATAATCTGTTTAGAAGTTGGCCATCTTTTCGTTTTTCTTTTTCGTCAGTTTTGACTTAATCTTAATTCCTTTGCATTAGTTCGATAAAGCACGATAAAAAAGTAAGTATGCCAACGAAATCAACATAAAATATAATGTAAGCGACTAGCAAATTCGTGTTAAAGATGGCCGAAAACTAGAAGTTGGCCATCTTCTGTTTGCGCGGGCTAGACAGTGACGAGAGAGCACGGGGATAGAGGAGAGGGAAAAGTATGCATGTGTTGTTTACTTTTATTGCGAGACTCTGCGCGCTCACTTGTTTACGTGCTCTCTCGTCACTATCTAGCCCGCGAAACAGAAGTTGGCTAACTTCTAATTAAAAGTTGGCCAATTTCTAGTTTTCGGCCATCTTTAACACGAATTTGCTAGTCGCTTACATTATATTTTATTTTTATTTCTTTGACATTCTTACTTTTCCATCGTGGTTTATTGAACTAATGCAAAGACATTAAGATTAAATCAAAACTGACGAAAAAAAGACAAAAAAGAAAAGATGGCCAACTTCTAACAGATTATACAGCCCCCTGAGTTGTTTAAAAAATATTTTTCACGTAGGGTGTGGGATATCGCCGATATTAAATTTACTTATGGTTCTAGTTGTGACACAGTTGATTCTCTATTGATATGAAAACATTCCTTAGGTGCTAATCAACGACTCTCAACCAAATGGCTAAAAACTTTTCCAAAATCTGAGTTGTTTAAAAAAAGTATTTTTCACGTAGGGTGTGGGATATCGCCAATATTAAATTTACTTATGGTTCTAGTTGTGATACAGTTGATTCTCTATTGATATGAAAACATTCCTTAGGTGCTAATGAACGACTCTCAACCTAAAGACTAAAAACTTTTCCAAAATCTGAGTTATTTAAAAAAAATTTCACGTAGAGTGTGGGATATCGCCGATATTAAATTTACTTATGGTTCTAGTTGTGACACTGATATGTCCAAAAATATGTCATGTATTTTGGAAGTTTAATTTTCAGCTCTGTAATAGTTGGCACTGATTACAACACGAAGAAAGCTCGACTATGGGGAGAGGTGAGTCCCTCATTTATTATTTGCAAGACATCGTTTAACGATGATTTATAGTTGTTATGATCATGGTTAGTATATCGACTATAGGGTCGATTGCACGAATTGGTGGGATTGAAGGAAGAGAGCAGAGCAACTGCAGTCATGATTAATGTCGATAGACTCACACCCAGACAACAAGTGAGTTACATTTAGGCAATACGAGTAACACTGTGTATCTCTCTGCAAAGTTTGCGTCCTTTGTTTTGGAGATGTTTCGATGTTCTCATCATATTCTCTTCAATCTATCCCCTCTTCTCTCTTGAGAGTGAACTACATGCCATCTTCGGCTGTCCCATCTTCGATCGATTCAATCTCGTCCTCTCTATTTTCTCTCTCTTCGCAAGAGACGAAGTGGCTCGACTCCAAATCGCCCTTGCTCAAGTACCGTATTTGAGGTTAGGAAGAGGACGGTATATCGAGTTAGGCGAGATGTCTTACGACGAGATACCTTATTTGTATGCATGTTTTTTTAGTATTTTAAACGAAGTTATCCAAACGAGAAAATTGGAAGGAGTGATTGGTATATGAGGCCGTTTTCCTAAGACTAGAATGAATCCGTCTGTCACAGTCAAAAAATGTAGATTCTCTGAAACTCTGGTAATTAAGGTATTCAAGGGTGCTGATGACGATGGTAATTCTCATTTTTCATCTGGGGCGCCCGTTGTCGCCAGATGGCGTCGCGTTGTAATCCGTTTTCGACAAATTTCTGCGTTCCTGTTGATGCTAAATTTTCGCCAATTTAATCTCTAGTGCAGAATTTGATGGCGATCATTCCTGTTTAGTTTATTTTACTTCATTATAAAACAATAATATTAAAAAAACAACTTTTCGCAGAGCCAAGAGTATGTCTGTTAATATACACAGATCGGACGGGCGTGACGATATGAATACACACAAACATTTTGAGAAATTTTGAGGGTCAGATCTCGATTTAAGCACATAAAAAGTGTCACTAATTTGTGAGCAAATGGGCGATTTTCCCCTTCTTCTTCCTCTGGCCTCTCTGCACCCTCTCGCTTGTGCGCACTCTCTCTTCATCCTCGTCCTTCCCTCTGGCCGTGTTCTCTCTTCCTTGGCACCGGAAAGCGAGGGAGTGTGTTGATTGAAGAGGGTGCAGACAGGCCAGAGGAAGAAGAAGGGGAAAATCGCCCATTTGCTTACAAATTCGTTACACTTTTTATGTGCTTAAATCGAGATCTGACCCTCAAAATTTTTGTGTGTGTTCATCTCGTCACACCCGTCCGATGTGTGTATATTAACAGACATACTCTTCGCTCTGCAAAAAGTTGTTTAAAAAAAATATTTTAATAATGAAGTAAAATAAACTAAACATGAATGATAGCCATCAAATTCTGCACTAGAGATCAAATTGGCGAAAAATAAGAATTAAGAGGAACGAAGAAATTTGCCGAAAAGTGATTACAACGCGACGGCGCCAAACTGGCGCCCCAGATGAAAAAAGGGTATTACCATCGTCATCAGCACCCTTGAATACCTCAATTCCCAGAGTTTCAAAGAATCTACATTTTTGACTGTGCCGACCCTCACTCGACTCTTAGGCAAACGGCTTCATATGATTCAGACAGCGTCTAAATCGATTGCGTACCGAGGATTCTTCTGTGCTTCTTCCTTGCTGGAGTGGCCATGCTGTGTGAGTGAGATATCAGTATTTCATTTGACCATTTGGCTATTCTTGTTTTCATTTATTTGACCCCAAAAATCATAGCTATTTCGGCATTAATATAGATTTTGTATGAGTATTCAATTATCGTTATTGCACAATTCAGTACAGTTTTGGATGATCTATTTCATAGACCAAAAACTTCGTTCCACCGAACAAACCCAAACAGCATTTTGACTTTTTTTTAGATGAAATTTTGAAAAATCAGACATCATTTTGACTTTTTGATGTGAAATTTCGAGAAATCAAACTTCGTTTTCAGGTTTTTACCCTAAAACGATAAAATCAGACACCATTTGGGACTTTTGGAAATATCCGTTTTTGGTCTATGGTCTATTTTGTTGTAGGATAGTCGCCTGATATATATGCATGTGTGATTGCAGAGTGCAAACGGAAGACGAGCTTCGTATGAGAGAACAATGGCTGAGGAAGAGATTGAGTGAAGCAGTGGAGAAGGAAAAGAAAGAAAGAGAGAAGAATACAATGAGGTACGGTAGAGTTGGTGAAGATGCGAGAAATAATTTATGACATTGAGGGGTTCATCGATCGCCGTCGTGGGATATACGAATGCAGGCAAGACTTCACTTATCAAGAGGTAACAAAACTTATATTGAAAGGTTTTCTGGAGATGAAATGCTTAAAATGTAAAAAATAGCCGGTGCAGAAAATTAATACGGTAATTTTTGTTAGCTATCTGTATTATACCGTTGTTTGATTACAGACTGACTGGATCTGCGTCTCTTCGTCCGCTCAATCGATTATTCGCTACTCTTCACACAAGTGAACACTCGGCACGACTTCCATCGGGGAGAGTTGTCACACTTGCAGATACGATTGGTGAGAGGAGAAGGAAGGGAAGGGGGGAGTGATGGAATAGAAATATAGAATCGCCGATTGTCGGACCACCTAAGAATGCTAGTTATCGATAACGAAATGCTACTAGTCCGGCAATCGGCGATTCTAGAGAACTATCAAATATGTTCCATCTTTACTCAGGTTTCCTCTACGATCTTCCCCTCGATCTTCTTGCTGCATTTGAAGCCACACTAGCACACGTCGTCCAAGCTGTCAGTTAAATTAATTCAATTTTTAAAAAAAATTTCACTCCAGGAACTCCATTTTTGAATGCAATTGGAAAAAAAATTCGACTTAGGTCCCTTATGCGCTCCGTACAGTTAGAGAATGTTAATTATGTCTTGATTATGATGTGTTGTAATATCAGGAAGTGGTTGTCCATATTCGAGATGTCTCCCATCCCGATTGGAAGGCACAGAATGAAGAAGTGGAGAATACTCTTGATAGACTTGGATTGGATGAGGAGAAGAGGAGACACAGAGTAATCACTGTCGATAATAAGGTATATCACTAACTAATCGCTAAGTATAACGCTTATGTGACGATGGTTGAAAATTAAGCTTATGGCGACACCCCATCAATGTGATGCCTAAATTAGGAGATCGCGAAATTGATGCAAATGCATGAGAAATTAATGTTTACCATTTATCTCACATTTTCGTATGAAGTTCTATCAGTACTGAATTCCAATTTCAGAGTGATTTCTGTAAGTGTAATCTTAAATCTCTACTGGTTCTCGAAGCCTTCGCCATTCGGTCATCCTATTTATAAAAATGCTTAGGAATCTCGTATATAAATAGTAAAATGGTAAATGGGGGGGGGGTTCGTCGTGGTCGCTCATCACCCATCTAATCAAATTTTAGACTTTACCTATGATCACGCGCTACGTGCCTTGTAACTAGTATTGATTAATTGATGGCGTGTGTCTAGTAACTCCACTGCAGATCGATAAAGGCGGCTCATCTGGAGACGAGAAGACATGGAGAATCTCGTGTAAGAATGGAGAGGGAGTGAGAGAGTTGATCAGTGAGATGGATAGAGCAGTGAGAGAAAGAAGTGGAGCAAGAGGAAGAATGATTGCTCTTCCATTCCACTCGAAGAGCATACAGTATCTATACAGGTACGCACATTGAATGATCATGGCAATCACCTCTTTTAATATTTTTATCTGACTCTGAAACTCATAGCGATACAACACTTTTTTGCAAGATAGACTGCGAGAGATATTGTTTATTTGTTTCGAGTGTAATATTCATGAGTATATAAAAGTATACAATTACAGTGAAGGGTTCGTAGTTGACGAGCCAGAGACGACGGAAACTCATCTCAAGTTCATAGTGAATATGACTGATGAAGAGTTTGAGAGATTTAAGAGTCATTCCAATGAAATGAGAAGATTGAATAAGTAGAATGGAGATAGATCTACCATTAATTGTTTGTTACGTTCGTATTTGTTGATCTTGTTAGATTTCATCTTGATGTGTCAGTACATAGCGAATGTCATTTCTTGAAGGCGCATAAAAATTTGGAATGTTGTCTGACTGATGCTTGGCTGTATCGAGCTGTTCGAGGTTTCCGATCCTCGGGTGTATCTTTCAATCTTCTCGCTCGTTTTATTTTCTGAACCCTACAATCAGAGAAGGTCTTCTTTCATCTCCATTGCAGTCTACACACATCGCCAGCATGGTTGGTTTATTCTTCTATTTTTAAAAAAAAGTCGATATTAATCGGTCTATTCAGCCGACTCTCTCGCTCGATGTGAAGTTCAATCTGGTGAACATCACTGATCTCCAGCCTATGGACCACGAGAATTTCCGATGGCATTTCAAGGCACGTCCATTTGGGATCAGAGACTTGGGAATTGTGGAATGACTTTCCTCAATTGCCCTATCCACCGGCAATATTATTAGTTTTACAATATTGAATGAGATAGAGATGGTTGATGATTCATCTCTGGCAGGTCAAGTGTACGAACTGTGGAGAGGAGAAGGAGACGTGGCACTACATAATCATCAATGAGGAGATGGATGTAAGACTTGTTTACATTGATTTCACTGGTAATGCAAGTTTGGTATTCGAATTACGGCATTTTGGACGAGCAGATTTACCGCTGATAAGGCAGAGAAACAGAGTAAAAGAAACTACTCAGTGCTTCTGGGGTATAGCTACTGTAGACAGGGGTCATAGCTACTTCAGCTAGAAGACAGAAATCAGCTAGGAAGAAGCTAGGAGTCAGCGCTACTTCAGCTATATAAAGCTGGAGTAGCGCTGCCTTCTAGCTACTTCCTAGCTGATTTCTGTCTTCTAGCTGAAGTAGCTATGACCCCTGTCTACAGTAGCTATACCCCAGAAGCACTGAGTACCAAAGGGTATGATAAACACCGAACCGGCATACCTACATTCCACTCAAATTGAATGAGAGATTGTGAAGTTGTTCCTTTTATAATCCGTGATTTGTTGTTGAGGTTCCCGGCAGTCGAGGCAGTTCTCACCTAGTGGAGAAGTGCAAATTGTGCCAACGAGTCAACACTCTCAGTATCTTTTTTTCTTCTTCTCCATTTCATCTACAGTTATTATTATTGGTTCAACTTTATCTGTCCATACCTTCGGGTCGATTTAAAAAAAAAAGAAGATTGATTACGTGACTTCTCTATGCTTTCAAAAAAAAGTTTCTATTCCTCGCTACAGTCGTTTACATGATAATGTTCTTTGTTCGTTTCTTTGTAATAGACTTCTTTTGCAGCAATCATAGAGGATTCGATGAAGTCGTATTCAATCGATAAGAACGAGGAATTCCAGTCGATTCTGCAGATGGACTGCAGAGGAATCGAACCATATGACTTTGATCCCAGAGTGAGAGAAGATATTAATGAAATGCAATGATAAACTAACGAATGAAAATGAGTCAACTCGTGTTGTACTCTTACAAAAAGACTATATCTCATAAATTGAGTTTTAGGCAGAATGAAAATGGCCATTCGTAGACATTATTGTGGTTGTTATCAAAGTGTGTGCGAGCAGCGTAGTACTCTATTGAGAGGTTTTCTTCTATTGTCACTTCACCCTTCGCTCTTTTCAGAACAGCTGGAAGGGAGTCGGTCCCGAGTCGAATTCTCCTTTTGATGATATCGATCTGATTGAGAAGGAATGGAGTGAATACGATGAGAAAATTCAGGTGAGAGAAGAAGAAAAGACAATTATTTTGTCGCACAGTCATTCAATATTATTAGAACGTATAGAGTAAAGTACAATTCTTAATGTCTTTTCAGGAAGCAGTCGAGATCAATTCATTCGAATGTCGATTCTCTCATGTTCACAACAAGAAGTAGAGGAATGATTCTCTCTCTCTCTCTCTCTCTCTCTCTCTCTCTCTCTTCTATTCTCACTCTCCATCCTGCCACGGTACTCCATGCTTTCTATCGGTTACCCTATTCCGTTTGTGAATTCTTCCTTCATTTTGGAACTATATTTTAAAACTCTATTGGTTATCATTGTACGTATTATACACAAGTCACGGATATTTTACCCCGTGACTTTCTCCATCTTCTGGTTGTTTCACGTAGAGATAAATTAGTCAGTTGCGATTTCGTGGTTGAGACAAGAGAAAACGGCAACATTTGATTACTCGAGTAGACTGGAAAAGGGATTCCACTTAATTTATTGTTGCGAGGCGAAGGAAAGAAAGAGTGCAACAAGAGAAGATTGCATCCAATCTATGATAGCAACCAATTTGAATGTGTAGTCGACGATTCCGAGTGAGAGAGAGAAAAACGGCGTTGTTTATTGCGATGGATCGAATTCTCCCTCTGATCTACCATACACGGACTCTCACAATCTGTCACTACACGGGAATTAGCAGCAGACTACTGTAATCCGATAGTTGTGAACCCATCTAATTCCACTCCCTCCAGCTGGTTATTGTGTGACCTGCACCCATAATGGAGTAACTCTGTCCGTCCCTCTCCCTCTCCGTCTCTCTCTCTCCACTCTGCTAATCTACAGTAATCGGAGACACTGTTGTTGTGGCGAGGCGTGACTGGATACACAGCCACCTGCATGTCAAGCTTCCCCGAGGGACTTCCTCCCGTCTCTCTCTCACTCTCTCTCTATCTCTCCCCCCCACTTTCCCCTGTCCATCGAAGTGACAACCTCTGCTTTATTAGACACTCCTAGTAGGGTCATGAATAAAAGAGTGGAATAGGCAGAAAGCAGAAGAGAGAAACAACTCCCATTGACTAGAATTGACTCAGCTATAGATTACGGACGAAAGGGGATGGATACCGTAGTTGACTAGACGATACTCAGCGTGGAAATGGGGGAGAGGATACGGTATCGATCCGTGACCCTATTGACTAGATGATACTCAGCATAGTGGAATACGATAGGACTACCGTGGTGAAACCGTATGAGGGAGAACGATGTAAAGCTAATGGGGATACAAAGTGAGTGGACAATGGAATGTGGAACGAAGTGAATAAATAGATCAATCGACGATTTAGTCGAGATCTGACTAGAGATGAGATCAATTCAGCTACTGTAGGAAAAGAATGATTAATTGGAATATTGCACAACCCCGACCGAATATAAACAAAATGTGAAATAAAGACTAATAGTAAGTAATAAATGCGCAGGACTTCTTTGGAGCGTCGAGCTGTATGAAAGTGACAAGAAATAGACACACAAATGACTAGATTTTGAAGCGGAGATCAAAGATCAATGGTGCATTGACTAGAATGGGTTAGACAGTTTCGAACTTGATGAGAGTTGGTGCGAGGAGAGAAAGAGGAGAAGAGAGGGGACAGACGTGGGCTTTGAGATGTTTCTTCGAAGGGAAAGAGAGAGTGCAGAGATTGCACATGGGAGATTCCTCACGCGGTTTGTGCCATCGACGATGAGAAGCCAGATTGGCCGGACACGAGAAGACCTGAGAGAGATACGGTAGAATACTGTAGGAAGGATACGGTAGACCATGGTAATGAGGTTACTGTAGGATAGATACGGTAGGGGGTATTGTAGGTAGAAAGATTACGATACCTTATCGCAGTCGGGACATCGATACTCTTCATGGGAGATACGAGGACATCGGTGCTGCGCCAGACGGAAGACGTCATCGTAGCGAACCTGTAAAGAGTTACTGTAGATAGTGAAGGCTACGGTAGACGAAAATGCGGTAGGAGTACGGTAGTAAAGGGAGTATACGGTACCTTGCAGAGGGCACAGATGCAATCTCCGATGACATTAGGAATCTTCTGGATGGCTTCTACTGATTCCTCTGAGATTGAGACGAATGCCGCTGTGTCGTCCAATTGATCAGCCACTCGTTGGAGTTCTGATGGAGGAGGAAGAGAGGAGACGTCCTGAGATTGAGATGATGACACAAGGAACTACCGTATCCATAGGGAGATAGGAATGATGACACTATGAACTACAGTAGTCAGGGCTCAAAAGGAAATAAATCGAGATTTATGTCAATGTTAGGGGGATGGATAGTGATGATGCAATGATACCTTGATGAACATGCCAGACACGGGTGAATTCGTCTCGCAGTCGGATTCGAGTCTCCGTGATTGCTTGTGTTTCCTTTTATCGTCGATTGAAGACGAGGGACGTTTACGAGATTGAGAGGGAGGAGGAAAAGGAGAAGGGAGCAGATCCGAATCGAGAGACGCGTTCTGAAGTGAGGGAAGAAATATGAGGTAAAAAGAAGGGACTATGAATTAGGGATGGTCTCGTTCGAAATCTCTCTTCATTTCGCACACTCTTACGCCGGTATGTGCGACGAGATAGTGTTCAGAATGTTGAGAGCATTTCTTTCCTAGCCATTCCTACTGTGAATAATAGTTGAGACTTTAGGTGGTAAGAAGAGATTGGATTGATCTTCTTACCTTTATGATTGCAGCCGCATTTTGTTGCAGTTGAGAGAGAGCGAGGAAAGTAGAAATGAGTTGAGGATTCTGCCAGAGGAGACTGCAAAAAGAAGAGTTGAGAGGGGTAATGAATTGATCTAGTCGACAGTAGTCTGGATACGGTATGGTTACGGTAGGGAGATGATAAAGGTGAGGATACAGTACCTGAGTGTGGAGAGTGCATCTGAGGGTAGTGGAGAGGTGGAAGTAATGGAAGAAGTTGAAGAAGGAGAAGGAGTGGAGAGAAGAGATCGAACTAGGAAATCACTCATCTGAAGAGAGAAAGAAGATAGAAGAGAGAGTGAGACTAAGTCGAGTTAGTCATGGGAATACGGTAGGAGAGAGAATGAATGAGAGAAGGAATGGAAAGAACACCCGAGGGGTGGAGAGACTCCGCCCATCGACAGAAGGGGGGGAAGGGGGGGGGAGGGATCAGAGAGGAGGAGGGTGAGGACAGACGGTCCAAGCAGGCTGATTAGCATTGAGAGCATGAAAGAAACCGAAAGAAGAAGAAGATTAATGGGAGTGAGAAGTGATTGGAAAGAAGAAGGAGAAGAGAATTGAAGTGGCACTAGATTCTGAAAACTGAGATAAGCATGAAATTGAATTGAAATGGTTGAGTCTACTCTACAAGAAAATTCAGTGATTGTTTTCGGAGCTAACGTTAGAAACATGACAATTTGTATTTAATTTCTGAAGCGTAGTCCAAAGAACTCACATTTTTGTCGGGTTTGTGAGCGAAAGTTCTAAAACGTACTAAGAAAATGCGAAGTGTAGACAATGAACGCTGGAGATATCAATCAACCTCACTGCTATTTTTCCCATCCTGGATTCCGGTATATTTCCAGTCTCGAATAAGACGAGGATCCAGCTATTAAAAAAACCATTATTCTATATATTCCGGGTGGTGACCTCAATCGTTGTCCCTAGGGTCTATTAGACTCCTTCTAATAATGTATCTCGATGAAAGGGAAGGAAAGAACACCTGGAGGACCCAATAGGGAAAGACTCCCCCTCAGTCTGAATTAGACTAATGAGAGTGATTAAGGTAGATGAAGCAGTCGGAATTAATGAAAGAGATTGAGATAATGAGAGACGGAAGAGAAAGAGGAAGTTGTGACTCCCAGGGCAAAGGAAATGGAGAGAGAGAGAGAGAGAGAGAGAGAGAGAGAGAGGAGAAGGGGGAGAGAAAGGATCACACCGACTCACTTAATAGGGAATCGCGTGAGGAATCAATCCATGGAGTCATAAACCAGGAAGGGGTCAGGAAGACATACAATTTCGCTCCCGATCCCACTCTGGAGGGTTAACTGTGCAACGGAATAATGCACAGTGAGGTCTCCTAATGAATTTGTCTCTCTTCTTCTCACTAAGAATCACTCGACCAGACGATCAAATGATAGCATTGAGTGTGTAGCCATGCCAAGTGGTCGCTCCACCTGCGGGATTGCGCAATAAGGGGTGATCGGGGCAGGAGCGGACAGCTACCGTAATCTGCCCTCGTCGTGTCGAGACCGCTAATCAAACAGACAAAATGACAGACGGATGGGGGCAGATGTTGGTTGAAAATGAAGAGAAAAACGAAAGGAACCAAAGGGATGAAATGGGAAAAGAGAAGAGAACGAAAAGGAAGCTCCCTTTTGGAGAGAGGAGAGTACTGTAGGTGGCGATTGCAAAGAGTGGGATACTGTAAGATGAGGGGATGCTATCACTAGGGAACTGCAAATGTAGGAGGCGGTCCTGGTTCAACTCGTTAATGGATGTGAATGTACACCCTTCGGGAGGATCTCAGACCCAATTTTTAAAAAAATCTTGCGATTTAGCTTCCTTTGTATCGAAAATCATTAACCAAAACAATACGGCTAAAGGATACTGTAAGGGTACTGTATCGATCATGTGTCGTGGGAGGGAACATGAGTATGCTTACTCATTGAGTATTCTGTATGTTGACCATACGGAGTCGAGAGGCTAATTGATGGCTTTTGACGGAGCAATAGAAAAGAAGACAGAAATGAAGAGTGGGAAGTGAAGTGAAGATGGGCGAATATGAATGGAGATGAAGAGAGAGAAGAGGAGAAAGAGAGAGAGGGTGAATCCAACGAGAAGATCCTTTGGAAGGATATATTTGTCAACTTACGAAATACCCTTTCGCATTTCTCCCTGTTTATTTTCTCATCTTCTGATTCTACGTACAAGAAAAATACTATTCGAAGAATCCAAAATAACATTTTGATCAATTCCAAGAACAAAACGTGGATGCACTTATCGAAAAAAAACTATCTTCTGATAGTAGTTGTGTATAATCTACTATTCAATGTGAAATGTGATTACGATGAAAAGGGGAATAGTGATTACAAGTAATCTGAGTGATGTACAGTATCGTGTGAGAGAGAGTGTGTTGGTAGTGCGGTAACGGTCTCTCTCTTCTCTCTCTCTCTCTCTCTCTCTGCAATTACAGTGTGAATGGCCTCTATTGTACTCCATCTGCCTCGATTCCTTCACACTTATTAGAGACGGGCTTGCGAGCAGCTGGCTGTTGGAAATGGAGGATAAGAGGAACAGGCAGGTGGAGAGAGAGAGAGAGAGAGAGAGAGAGAGAGACGGGGGGAGGAAGGGACAGAGGAGGTCAGAGAGGGTCACCGAGACCAGCTGCCACTCCATTAGCTGAAGGAAAAGGAAGAAGAAGAACTGTGAACTGACGAAGAATCGAGAATTTGTAAGAAGGAAAAGGGAGAAATGGAGATGCTTTCCATAGATTTTCGGCTCTCTGAAGGAGAAATATGGGAACTCTTGAAAGGGGTTCTGAGATCCTCTGAGGAATCTCTTTCGGCCTGCGATAGTGTATTTCCGTGGGACCGATACCTACTTTTGCGGTTCTTAGGATGAATCTGATTTACTCATATTTTCTTCTGTTTTCCTCTTCATTATTTGACAACGAAAAACAGTAATATTGCATACAGATGATGATACAGTACCGCGGATTCGCTAGTCGTTTCACCTCTGTTCGGAAAATTTGATATCAAGGAGGCTACTGTAGTATGTTATTCCCTTCGACTACGGTATCTGGGGGGTGGGGGTAATGGAAGTGTTGGTCGAACCTCCTTTTGTCTCTCTCTGTCGATTCTATTAAATATTCATTGTTTATGGATGAATCAGAGGGTCGAATCTCATTACTATCGGAGTACCTCACAATCAAAGGAGACAAGGGAAGAGAAGAGAAGAAAGTGGAGAGAGGAGGAAGTCACTGTTATGGTCGGATTTGTGACGAACAATTGGTATTGTAAATCTAATGAGCAGATCAAGTCAAGCAAGATTCAACTGTTTTCTGCTTGATTTTCCAATTTTCAAGAACTAACACTGATTTATTTATATTTTTACCTCTATCTTAACTTTAGAATATTCACTTCGAATGAGGAACATACAGAAGTCATCTCAAAGTCTATTGAGGAGTCGATAGTGACAGACGCACGAAGACAAACAATGGAGATGAGGAGGGAGAGAGGGCACTTCCGGTGGTTACTCATTATGTACTAGGTACCATCCACCTCCAGAAAGGGGTATGAAGCGAGAGAGTATGTGATTATGAGAGATTTTTAAAGATTGAAAATGTTCTCGCACTACTGACCCCTTTCTGGAGGATTAATCGGCATGTGGGACGATGTAAATACAGTCGATTCAATGTATTTGTTTGATATCACAATTGGTCTTCTACGGTTGTATCTTCTCTCCTTCATGCTAATCAATCATTCTTCCAATTGGTTCCATTCCCTATCACTCATGGTTGTCTCCAGATGGTTCAGTCATCGTTCATCACTCTTGAGTATACAGTACCCTCCAGGTGCCATTCTCCCTCAGGGGACACATGACAGAAGGGAGGGCGGACATGCATAATCCCCCCCCCCCATGGACACACGTATCCATTCCACCTTCTGGCTATATTCACTCGTTGTTAGGCATTTGGATGAGAGAAGAGAGGAGAAGAGAAGGGAAGAGACACATCACTCCACAAGCCGGTCAATCCTACAGAAAGGGGTTTGGAGTGAGGGAATGTGTGAAATCAAGAGGGACTCTCTCACAGTTGCACACTCCCTCGTCCTGACCCCCCTCTGCAGGATTGGAATCATGTGGAGAGGGACGGATGTCAAGAGGAAGAGAAGCCGATAGACACAGTGGGAGACCACTGAGATATGATTGATCAGATGGTCAAAAGGGTAGATCAAAGAGGGGAGAAATGGACGGAAGTGGGAGTGTAAACTGTGAATGGATGCACCTGCTTGTTCAATCGAGGCAATTACTGTGAGAGTCACGCATCTGGACGAGATTGAGGGAAGAAGAAACGAGATTGTGGAAACACTTCTCTCCTTATTTGAAGATGGCACTCGGCACGAAGGCTCATGGGGAGTATTTTTCTAAACGGTCGTGGAAACTCGTAGTATTGTGTCCGAAGGAAGGAATGCACAACTGAACTCGGTCATTCTCGTCATGGTTTAGATAATTGAGTCTTCTATGAAAAGTGGACATCGTCAACTTTATTGGATGAGACATTTCGGACAACAGCTCATCATTAGTCGGCTAAAATTTCAAACTTGGGTAATTATACTTACCTTAATGAAAATCTCCACCTCTCATGCCTTACATAGTAGATTCAATTTCCTTCTTTGTTCGATTCACCGTTCACTGATACTCATTGATCTCACAGAATTTATACTAGTCAATTCACAATTATTGAGCAATCTACAGTCTAATGTATATTTCATGAGCTCCATGAATGGTGGATGATTACTGTGGGTGATCGATCGTAAACTGGGGTATTTTATTATGCTAGACGTCTGTAATGACTATACATACACATATGGTGTGAGTATCATTGTGTCTCTCTATGGAATGATTGGATCTCTCAAGGGATAGATCATCCCTCTTGATAGAGATTACGTAATCGACCGAGACTAATTAATAGCTTTTGAGGGGGGGGGGGAGAAAAGAGGAGGGAGGAGGGGAAAGTTTCCTTGGCACCTTTACGGGAAGGAGAAGCCCCTACTACTAAGGTATGCGACCTTGAACCGAGAGAATGGATTGGATGGATGGAGGGATACACTACATGCACTCAATCTGTCTCTATCCAAGCAGATCCGGAAGATTACCAAACTCAAAGTTTGTGAATTGAGAGAGTACATTCAATGCTTGAGCAGCGTTCGAATTAGAGGATTGAGATGGTTGAGGAACTCCGCTGAAATGAATATTGATCGATATTACTTAGATTGTGACATTCGTATAAATAATTGGATCCGATCTCTTCATTTCGCACACTTTCTCACATATCAACTAGATAACGTGATCTAATCCAAGCATTTACACGAATTTCTTCATCGGAATATAAAGAAAATAGGAATATAAAGAAAAACGGAAGATTAGGGTACTCAATGTGAGTCGGAATGTCTTGTCTCACCCTCCTCTTCCTCCCATGAATCCCTGTGCGATGAGAGACACGAGATTATTCCCGAATTCCCCCCCTCCATTTGGTTGACCGAAGATTCCTCCACCTCCATTCTCCCCTTGGTTCACTTGAGGAGAAGGAGCAAATGGACGGGGTTGAGTACTGTAATCAGGGGTTACTGTACTTCTGAATATCGATTGGATTCTGAGATCTCACGGGAATATTCTAGGAGGTCGAGTAGATGGAGGAGGTGGAAGAGTAATTGGAGAGAAACCAGAGAAACCAGAGAATGAAGGAAATCCAATGGTGGTTGTGAAGGGACGACGAGTTGTTGAGGGAGGAGGAACATGTTCTGAAAGGAAAGGGGATTAGGATGAGAGTGTGCGAAAATGAGAGAGACCCTCTTGATTTCACAAGCTCTCTCACTCGAAACCATTTTTGTCGGGCTGACCGGCGTGTAGAATCATGTTGGATTCATGTATATTTGGTCAGACAACTCAGTTCCTTGTTGTTAGCTTCTTTGATAACATAGTTGTTATCCGACAGTCAATTCAAAGTGTTTTCATACCTCTACAAAGTAATGCCAATTCTTCACAAACTGCTTGCTTGTCAAACAAATTCGCATTTGTGTCGCGGGTTTTGCATCCGGGGAACCAGAATTGATCGCATTCGCCCGTGTCTCTGAAAGATCAAAGATCAATCTGTACAATCAATCGATTCGAGTTCATTCCCTCACTCAATGGCCAATTACTCACTTCTCACCTTGCAATCTCGGGACAAAAGTGTAACTAACAAAAGAAGTCGAACCGTCTTTACACTAAATGGGTGAGATATTTAGCCAATGTATAGCAGGCAGTTTGTAGTTATCCATGTTCGTATAAAAATAATAGATAAATGCAATAATTGAGATCGATACCTATTGTATGTCCACTTTCGAACGAATCCGCAGAATCGGCCAGTAGGTGCTTCCATCTTACACAATTGGGCTATTTCCACTGAAATTGGTAATTGCGTCATCAATAGTCAATTTTGTTTCATTGCTTTCTTGCCTGTCTGAGATGTTTAATGAAATCACGTAAAAAAGACTGACGCAGATAGGCCAAACAGTATTTTGATCGAGTTCACAATCAGTTTTATTTTCTTTGTTTCACTTCAGTTGAATTGGCACTCAATCTCAGCTCATTTCGCACGTGTTTTTGTGCCAATCGAAAGAGAAAAGAGGGATAATATCTGACCCTTGTCTGTCTTTTCTTCCACTTCCTCTTTCTTTATCTTTGGTGGTGGCATAGTGACGAGTGAGAAAGGATTCTTAGTCGGAGATGGAAGAGGGCCTCCATTGGCTGCCGTGATACACTCAATATCGATTGATTTGATGACGAGAGCTGACGAGTGACCTACCTTGGTGGGAATGGCATTGCATTGATTAGCTGACTCATCTCGGAACTTATTAGCTGGACTGCAAGTATTGACTGAGAGTAGATAAAAAAAGGGGAGAATATTTGTCACCGTTGACAAATCTGACGGGGGAAGTCACAATCGTGTGGTTTGCAAGACGTAGTCGCGACACTCACTAAATCGGCATTCGAAACGAAATCTTCGCCTGAAAGTCTCTTAATTATCGATTGATTCCCAATTGTCGACTGAGTCATTGCTGATCTACCAGATTAAGAGAGTCTGTCATTCACAGTAGGCATCCATCTTACTTTCTAATCTTTTTCTTTCAGAGTCGGCAGGGGATCAAAATGAGTCATTCTTCCATCTGTCCTGACCAGTTTTAGCCCCAGGCAATCTATTTTTTCCACCCTTATTATCTCTCAATTCACACAATGGACACCATAAGCAGGATCTGCACATGACACAAACTTTCTCTTATTTTCAGAACATCTCAAAAATCAAAACGATTCATGATGAACCTATCATAAATGCACCGAGATCCGATTGGGAGATAAGAAAGAGAGGGAGGGATAATGGGGTATCTCGATGAGAACTATCACCGTTCGAGATTTATTTCCCAGCTGAGACAATTTGAGATAAGGATGGAGATAAGTGATTAAAGAGAACAGACTCGAGATGGGAGGGAGGAACTCACATTCCTCAAACTCGAATAACTTCTCAAGGAAAGTATCGAGATCCTTTGGTAGATCAGCTAGAGCTGAGATAGGAAGTAGAGTAAGGAGTAAGGGAAGAAGCATCGTTTGAAGTCGATCATTCCCTTCCCCATTTCATCTTTTCACTCTCCAATCTCTTCTTCCCTCGGGCACAGAGACACTCCCACACCGTTCTTGCGCATGAAAGAGAGAGAAAATACAAGTTTTCTGCACGCTCTCTCAATCTTTCGTTTGAATGCGCGCGCCTCGTCCCTGATCAGGCCGAACTGCAAAGCATACTGTAGGCGCGCCCGTCTCTCTTTAGCGGCGCGCACGACTGCGATCTCGCTCTTTTCTCCGTGCATTTTCCTCGTTTTTCGTGATTCTTCTCAGTCATTCTCATTGTTTCCCTCTCCAGATGGACCAGGTTCAAGCTCTCATCGTCCCCGGCAAGCAGTTCGCCAAGGACTCGATCCGTCTCGTCAAGAGATGCACCAAGCCCGACCGCAAGGGTGAGTCTCAGCTCTATATTTCCCTTTTCCATGTTTATTCAGTCGGAATTACTTCTGAAACGCTGTAATGAAAAGTATTTGACCTAGTAAACAGTTCGAAGCGCGAAGTATGCACTTGCGCTATTCAAATGACGTTTATAATACTTTTAACGATAAGCTGGGTGATATTACCTTTTCGTGATAGATATCTAGAAGCGTTGCGTACAAATAGATGTCGCCGCATTGCTACATTATTTATTTTGATTGAGAAAGTCTGCTATGATCGATATGATTAAACAAATCAATTCGAAGGGCTGATGTTAAAATAACGTTCTTTGTTTAGAAATTTTGTACTTGTTAGTTTTGCTCTCCTTTCCTTTATTTATTTTCTAAAAATATATATCAATTAATACAATATAATTAATTAGTTTTAAACGGGATTGCACTATTGTACGTGGCTGAGAGTAGTATGCGTAGCTTGAATATATGACTCAACGTGTTCTCGGAGGGACCACGTGGAGTCCTATTGTTTTCAAAGCGCGTGCTCTTGTTATAGCGTTATATTTAAATATTAATTGAATGAGTGAGAAAAATAATAACAATAATTATTATTATTATCAATATTATATTTGCAGAGTACCAGAAGATCGCATTCGCGACTGCCATCGGATTCGCCATCATGGGATTCATTGGTTTCTTCGTCAAGCTCATCCACATTCCCATCAACAACATCATCGTCGGAGCCTAAGTTGAGGTTAGTAGTTCCACAATTTACTACTTTGTTTGCATCTGGATATTCCCGGAACAGACTGCCTATTTTGAGAGAAATACGTAGTTGCTTTGCGTCTCTTTTGCAAACAACAGTTCGTCATGAATTTTAGCAACTCTAAAAAGAGAGTATTGCTTACGAATTTTCTAACTTTGTATCACAGGGAGCAAATAAACAATATAGGAATAAAGATGACATGTGCAGTGGCAACTGTATCAATCTATTATGTTTCAGAGTCTCGTAAGTCATGGTCTACCTGGGTCCTCGTCCTTCAAGCAAGTCTATTTATTCCATAACACCTCTTCCAGAGGTGACTCCTCGTTTTCATCTCGATTGTTACAATTGTACAGTAATATGTTCATTGCAAGGATGCTAATTTATGGCTAGTAAGCGTTGTTAGTTCATGTCAATGCACACGGAAATTGAAAGATTTATAAAAGAATTATATCAATTGTATGTGTTACACAGCATAAGAGGGTTATTGTTCCACTTAGAATACTTTAACTGAAAGGGAAGAATAGATGGAGATGAGTGTTCTCAGAATGGGGGAAGATGGGCAAGTTATGGTTCTCATCTCTGGAAAGAGGAAGAGTGGCAAGGATTTCTTCTCTGATCTACTCAGACAACGATTATCGATTAGATGGAGGACTGCCGTAGTCGGACTCTCCCACTCACTCAAGCAAGAATATGCAGCCATCCACAGTGAGATACATCATGAGGATACGGTAGTTAGGCGACTAAACGTTGTCTTTGAGAATAATACCACTGGATAAGTGTGATGTGCAGGTCTTGACTACTCTGAATTGATTAGTGCTGGAGACTACAAGGAGAAATATCGAAGGGACATGATAAAATGGGGAGAAGAAAAGAGAAATGAAGATTCTGCCTATTTTGTGAGGTGAGCGGGGTACTGTGTATTTGAGGCATTTGAAATATCATTGAATTAAAATATAATTGGGCAGCAAGCGTCCATGCTTTTTTTTTGCAGTGTGCGCACTTTGTAGAAATTATTACTGAAAATATCTTGATTTTGTCTTTTTCGAAATTTTTCATCATGCCTCCGTAAAACGAGCACCTAAATGCAGGGTCCGCCTGGATCATCATGAACTCCTATGTCTTATATTATTATAAGACAGACAAGAATTGAAATCGATATCAGGGCGGCCCTTTCGAGTGCATTTGACTCTCAAGTAATTATTGTGAGTGACTGCAGAAGAATGAGTGATATTGAGAATATGGAAGGACCGAAGACGATTACTGTAAGGTTAGTGGAGGAATATCGATAATGGAAGATTCTGTACGAGGTTCAATCTGGACATACCAGGCATCACCTACAGTACATTTTTTAGAATATTTTGTTGATATTTTTCTATGTGTGCTCAGTGAGTGTTCGATAACTCAGACAATTCGTTTTGAATATAATCAGAACAATTTTAACACTAACCGTGGCTAAATTAGATTCAAATTTCTCTCTGATTAGATGCTACATTCATTTGATGGTATGATTAGATTCTGAAAATGTTCTGAATAGATTCTAAAAACCTTCAGATTAGATTCTAAAAACGTTCTGATTAAATGCTAAAAGTATTCTAATTAAATTATAAAATTAGTATGATGATTTTCTGTATTGCCCTCAATTTTTTCAAAATTGGTGTAGCCGAATCCCGGCACAGCGGAGCACCTAGTCCAATATTGGGGAGGTGCGTATGATCCCTACTCTCGCATTGAAAGAGAGTGGGAAAGGATCCAAAATAGGGTGGCGAAAACGGTACACGTGTACCGACGGTACACGAATGTATCGTCGGTACATCGAGTCTTTATAAGTAATGTAGAGCGAGATGGTACTGTGAAAACGACAGAAAATACCATCTGAGACACAGTTATTCTATTTTTGAAAAGTTCTTCATGCGCGCTCTAGTGGAAAACAGATCTTCCCTGCCGTGTACCGCGGTACACGTACCGGTACACGTACCGCCGTTAGCCACCCTAATCCAAAACATGGCTGAAATATCAGCACAGCACGTCACTCAACAGAGAAAATCCTGATTTGAAATTGGATGACCCGAGGTTAAGAGTAGGCACGGCGGTATGTACTCGAGACGGGGTTGACAGGAAATTTGGAATCTAATTAGATTGTAAATTCTCGCAAACTCTGATTAGATTCAAAAAGAGTTGCCTGAGAACGCAATGTGAGAAAAGCTTCAATATAAAATATAATTTTGTTATATATTTCAGAGTGTCTTCTCTCCTTTCCTCTCGTATTTCTCGTGGATTCATATTCAAAACGGGAATCGATGATTCTGAGAGTGAATGTGGACTCGATCAATACGATATATTCGATGTGAGAGTACAGGTAAGGATGATTCTTCCTTGTAAGACCCACTCTCAGTTCGATCAAACGTGTTTATTACGGTAGTGGCTAAGTTTTATGATTCTTATTTTGATTATAGTATAGTTTTATGACTAACGTACAAAATGGGATAAATATACAATGTGACGGTACCATATTTCAAATAATCTTTAAAGGCAGGTTTGTTCCTACTGACACTGATTTTCACAATGCTTCATATTTTTAATTGATTGGGGCAGATAACTCGACTCTTGGTTAGCGAACCTGTCAGGGTACACTAAATATCTCAAAATAAATATTTTTTCTCAAAATTTATTTTATTTTATTTTTAGAACGACGGGAGTGAATCCGATCTCAATGAGAACATCGAAGAAATTCAAACGATGATCGATCGATTAATACAGTAATCCATTTATACAGTACTCCACAATCCAGTATTTAATTGTTTCCTTGTCTCACGGGTATCTCAGTCTAGTCATCTCATGCCATATCAGAATCTGTGACTTTCTTCCAATGATAAATTCTTTTCTTTCTGAATCTCTTCTATTTCTTCCTTCGATTCCTTTCATTTCTTCGTTCCTTCCATTCAATCTCTCAATTATTCTCTCTCCGGGATTATTTAGTCAGAATGAGATGAAGTGAGTGATAGACTCACTCTCTGTCTTTGTTGCACGCACAAATCCCGTCCTCTAGAAGGGGCGACTCTAAAGTGGGCGGAGTCAGGAAGGGTACCCTCCCTCTTCCTTCTCTCTCGACCCTCGCGTGACCTACCAGACTCCAGTCCGCATCTTGTCCTATGTCTCGCACCAAATTTGCAGTGGGTGAGTCATGAGTCATTCCATTGTGAAACCATAATTAACTCCCTCAAGGTAATCATCTTCATTGCGATATTTTATTGTTGTCGGATGGAATACAATATGGGGACCTTCCTTGTACAATGAAACCAAGAATTTCTAGAACGATTGGCGGGAATCTTTGAATTATTCTTTGGACAATAACGAAATTTGCATACGCCAATGCATTGCTTTGATCCTTTTCGGATTGAATCCGCTATGGGTATGTACATGTTCGGTGATTTCTTTACACAATCCAGATATGCTTAAACATTTGTAAACATTTGGATAGTTAATTTTTGATACTGTTTTAGGGGGTTAAAATAAATTGTTATCCCAACCCATAAATCTGAGTATTCTGCGTCTCTGAGGTCATCTTCCCTCTCCGTATCTCCGTCGATATCGTCTTCCTCCTCTTTCTTCTCGTCCCTTCGATGATCCCATTTCTCCTGAAGATGAAGACGGAAAAATGGCCATTATTATATCGAAGATGGTGAGGGAAATTAGAATCCATTAGGAGACCGACGAATGACCTCGTCTAAGCATAATGGGATACATCCGAATGGTATGCTTATGAGAGGCACTGAGATGGAGAGTACTCACTAGTCACAAAGAAAAAAAAACTAGAGAGTTAGAGTTTAGCTATGCCATAATCCAGGGTTATAAACAGTAATGTCGAGATAGTGTGCTAAGAGGGAAATTCTCTTGTTTTCACACGCTCTTTAGCATTAGTGTTTCAAACCCTGGATTTTGACATATACGAACTTTGTGTTTTTTCTTTGTCAGTAAGGTACCCCTCCTCCCTCCTCCCTCCTCTTCCCCCTCCTCTCTCCTCTCGAGTAGATCATTCGAAGTCGTTTCGTTCTCTTCATCTTCATCTCAGATTTCCCTTATCGTCCCCATCTTCTCCTTCTTTTTGGTGGTCGAGGAAGAAAAAGAGAAGAGAAACGATGAGTCCATGGGGAGTAATAGAGAGCAAGTGATAGATAGGAAAGAGAGAGAGAGAGAGGAGACACCTACTCAGAGAGAGAGAGAGAAACTAATGGGAGGGATTCTGAGGAAGGAAGTTATCAGAAACTTCCGGTGGAGTTATCAGAAATATTCTTCGATAATTTGAGAAGATTTGAGTGAATCTTTTACAGGAGCTTCTCTCTCGACAGCCCTCGACTTCTGGCAATAACAACCACGCAGAGACTGCGGTAGGTCAAAGAATAGAAAAGGCGTCGATCGATAATCCTGAGGAAGAGGATGAGGAAGACTATCGACCACCTTTGCCCCCACATGGAGTCATGAGAAGGAGAATAGAGAGGTCCGTCAGATTCTTTGAAGACAGTCTTTTTTGTCATAAATGCAAATATCTTAGGAAATTCAGCAGTTCCGAGAAATAGAAAAAAAGAGAGTCGTGTGAAAATGGAGTTGTTGATTTTGGGAACACTTTTGGATGGTTTGGATCTGTCGTGTCTCCTCTCAATTTCTCTCTTCTTCTTCCTCATTTTCTCTCCATTCGTAGAATCTTCTTCTCCTCTTTTCTCCCTTGTGAACACCCTTGACAATCCTCTGATAATCCCTCCCTCCCATCTCTCAATCGTGACATCTCCTCATCTTTCCATGCATTCTATAGAATCATCCTCACTTTTGCGCCGCTTTTTGTGTATCAAAGAGGTGAGAGAAGAAGAAAAGTGGCGAAAATAAGGGAAGGCCGCCAAATGAAATTGAGAGAGAAAATGAACGTTTACGAGTGAGCAAAAACACACAGCACAATCGACGTCTAGAATAAGGACAAACGGGGAGATTATTAAGGGAATTATTAGAACTGATGATGATTACAGTGAAAAGGAGAGAGGACGAAACGAGGACAATAGGGGAAAGAAGAAAAAGAAGAAGAGGAAGAGGAAAGAGGAGGAGAAGAAGGAAGAAACAACGGGTTCGAAATAAAACCATTTCATGATAAATGTAGTTTGATGAGAGATGAGCAAAAACACAGTTGGACTGAGAATGAAAGTACACGTAAATGAGGAAGAGTGGGGAAGGGTAGGTCACGGGAAGGATTATCGATTAGTGTCTAGCTGCTTTTTGTCTGCATGTTCCTCCCTTGCACTTCCTTCGTTGATATTCGGGAGACGGACATTGAACCTCCTGCAACACACATATATCGATTGAAATTATGGATACACTGATAATATTTTAATTAGTATACGCTAATTAGAAGGGACGATAAATTCGTATGAGTGAATGAGTTGTTCAAATAAAGTGCATGAGGTGGGTAAGTTTTATCTAAAGTTTACCTACCTCAGAGCATAAAGTCAGACCTACCTCAGAGTTGGGAATGCAAATTCTCTTCCTCAATTGCCATCCACAGATGCATTCACTCCAATCACTCCAATCACTCCACTCAAATGGCTCCCAATCTGTTCCGATTATTGGCTCGATTCCCTTTTGAGAAGGAAGAAGAGTTGAAGGAAGAGTGAAGGGAAGAGGAGAATGAGTAGAGGGAGTCACTGAAGGAACATGAATTTAGTTATTGATTGGTCGCCTGTCGGAATTTTTCTCTCCAAAATCTCCGAAAACAATAGGATTCTTCCGTTTTGGGGGTAGAAACATTGGACTAAATATAAGAAACATTGGACTATATAATAATGGATATCTGTGAAAATGGATTAAATGTAAATAGTAATGTACCAGGTTGAGTGGGTGTGAGTAGAGGGACGGGTTCGATCTCTGGTTCCTTCACTTCGTGATCAGTCTTTCCATCTACAGTATCACTCTCGAATGTTCGAATACTCGAAGAGGGAAGACGATATGAACGTTGAGATGGAATTGAATGAGTACGAAGACGAATTGGATTGGGGTGAATCTGAATATCGATTTTATTTACATCCGAAAAAATGATTTCAAAAGTTCTCCGTAGTACTTTTTTGCGAAGCCTCATTTCCCATTGTTGTTCTGAACTGAGTAAGTCAATCTCTCTTCTTTTAGTTCCTTAGAGAGTCATTGGGAAATGTGACATAAGTCGTCTTTTGGTTGTTCTCTTTCCGCTTTATGATGTCTCCGACTGAGTTCGGACTAAAAATGTGTCCCCCATTCTCAAACTACAGTATCCACTTTCCCAATCTCAAATTACCGTACCTCTTCTCCATTCTCGATGAATCTCACTCCTTTCATGTACGAAGGGCGACGAGTTCGATTACGAATCTGAAATGAGATAAGTGAATTCAACAATAAAATACGGCGGAGATACTACTTCAGTCAATTTTTTTTGTTTTACACAATGTACCTTTCTGGGTCTCTTGGTGGTCGTGGGTACAGTAACCGTGCTTTCTCCCTCAGGGACAAGTCGATCATTGATGTTCTCCATCAACCAATCGAGTGCACGAACTGTGTCCTCGGCGATCTTCTGCAGAAAACAATCAATTATCAGAACGTTCAGGAAGAATTCGTCTCTCTCTTTCAGTACTTCAGATCTTTTCATCGATGTAAAGGGTAACTAACGGGGTTGAGAGGTTCGGGAGGAGTGGCCGGTGCGCGTGTCGTAGCTGTTGTTGTAGTTGTGGTAGTGGATCGAGTCTGCAAGTCACGCATCATTCGAAGAACACCATTATTTTGTCTCGAACAAAGAAGATAAGTTTCCACCAAGCCACAATAAAAATATGCTAGTCACATGATTCCATACATAAAGATTCCATACCTACAAAAAGGAGTGACAGGCCGCCAGAGTAAGTACAAACTCTTGATTTTACACACTCTCTCACTCAAAATGCCTTCCTTCAGTGTAAACCTGTGTGTATTGAATGAATTCTCTAACCGTCGCAGGAATCTTTCTCGTCGTTGTCGTTGGTTTCTTCGATTTCTCCAGTAGAATCACCAATTGTCCTCTAATATCTCGACTTCTCTTGAGATAAGAATGTTGAAGTGGAGTGAGACCTCCATTTTGAGTGGCACGGAAACGGGCCTGAAAGACGAAAGAGATTCAAATTTTGCACGCCAATTTAAGTGGAACTTTTCATTCCTTTCTCAGAAGTTCTCATTTATAAAAATACCTCATATTCCAACTTCTCGATGATTCCATTGACATTCTTGAGTGTGAATTCGAGATCGCGACGAGATTTACTCTCGGCGTTCTAAGAGAATCGAAAGATCAATACCTTTTATTTGAAAAAAAAAACTATCTGCCCGATCGCGAATTTTCAGAAATTGCTTGATTGTCTTTTTCATTCGTGAAACACATCTGTGAAATTAAGTAGGGATGATACTGTGGATAAAATAAATAAAATGATATGACTCACTCTCATTTCTGCCTCAACTCCAAGAAGTTTTGAATGAAGACTATTCTCTTCCTCGAATGGATCAGTGGAGGACATTTTTACTGGCTGAGAAGAATGTCATTATCGATTGATTAGAAAGTTTTAAAAATATTCCCATAGTTGCAACACTCACAATATGGTTGATCTGGCTGCTCTGACTTTGTAGATCTTTCCTCTTTATAACAGGGGAAGAAAGATTGATGTCATCGTCCCCTCCATCCACTTTATGAGGAAGTTTCTGAAATTAAATGTTTGTGCAAAAATTCAATCAATAAATCATCATTTAAGGCATGCGAGTACAAATAGAACTGTTTATACGAAAGAATTAGATAATGTTACCTCTCTTCTCTCATTTTCTCTCCTCCTTTCCACTTCTTTCTCTTCGTCTTCACTCCGAATTCGCTCCTTGTCACTAACAATCTTCGAGGCCGCGGCGACGATTCTGCAATCATTACCGTATTCATCACCGTATTCCACCATTACCGTATTCCACCTTTCCTCTCCCCACAGGGAAAGAAGTCTACGTTTATCGACTTATTTGTAGACTTTCAATCCCCGTTGTCCAGACAGGACCTCAAAGCCCTACTCTTGGACTCGAAAGTATTCTTTTTAGACTTATGACAAACGCTCTGAATGAAATCTTTAAATTGCTCACTTATTCCTCTCCCTACTCTTTTCTTCCTTCTCATTCTTCTCTCTCTTTTCTCCACCCTCATCTCCTTCCGTCGGTTCTTCATATTCACTAGTTTCTTCTTCTTCTTCCTCTTCTCCATGCTCCAAACTCTCCAATTCTTCCTTCTTCTTCGATGGTTCAGTTGTCGATTCAACTGGTCTCTTTCTATGCAGCAACTGAGTCGCTTTGGTAGCGGGCTTGGTGGTTACGGTAGCCACCCTGATCTCAGGCAAATGTCTGGTAGTCGAGGGTACGGTAGTCGGTGCGGCAGTTGTGGTAGTGGTGGTGGAGGTTACGGTAGTCGTCTCTTCGTCTTCCTCATCTTCATATTCCTCTTCAGATGCAAGGATTGGGGGAGGAGGGGAAGATGGGGATACTGTAGAAGGGGGAGATACGGTAGCTGCTCGATTGATCAATGATGCAAGCGAATCGTTCTCTCCTGCAATTAAAAAATATTAACGAAATAATTATCGATTGAAATTGCACTAATGAATGAATTATTTTGGAAAATGTGCTCAAGAAGAGAAATGGAGACGCAAAACAGATTTCATCTGGTTTGTAATCAATTTGTTTGCGGCAGGAGCGTGAATCACTCTTTCTCGAATACTCGTGAATGAGAAGAAAGAGAAGATCAAAAACGGGATTTGTGGATAGTCGAGAGTGAAATGAAGCGAGTTCGACCCCATTCCAAGAGTGAAATTAGCAGCCAACGGAGAGATTCCCCCTATCACTTTCAGTTGTACTTTGAAGTGAGAGAGAAAGTGAGAGAAACTTACGAAGTCTCTCCAGAAGATTGTTGTTCTTGAAGAATGGAGCCTCAGTTGTCGCTACTTTCGCTGCAATTTTACTGAGATAATGAATTTACAAATGAGAGATGAGAGCTTCTTTTAGATCAAATAGTTAGTGAAAGTATTATGACAATTATTTACTTGTCAACTATTGAGAAGCGATCAAAGATGAACCTAAGGGAATTACGATCAGTGTTTCGGCCAGAGTCAATGAACAATAATTAATGACCTACCAGCCTGTGGTTTGAATGGTTGATCGTAGTCAGGATAAAGTTGTTTCATAGCCATCGATCGATCTTCCACGAAGGGATCATCGATATTCTTTCCCTCAGAGGGAGAAGACGTTGTTGCGGCGAGATCACACGATTGGAACTCCTGAACGGAATGATGAGGATACGGTAGACGAACGATCGATTATTCGACGATAAATCGATAACCTTGTTGTGTCCCATGCACTTGAATCCTCTGACGGTGGCACAAGCTCTGACTCTGACTCGAACTCCGCCAGAACAGAAAGACCACGGGGACCAACGGGACCATTCAGATGACATCACTGGAGAAGAGAAGAGATAATCAATCATCAATCCATTATTCTACAGTATGAATTCATGGAACAGTATTTTTTCCTAAATCACAACTAGAATGTTCGATAATTCTATTGATTAGTTATTTTTTTTGTTTTTCCAATATTCCTGAGAGCAAACGAGAATTTTTCGTTCGCTTCTTCCTTACAATTAATTCGAGAGCGATTAAAGCATCGAGAAAAAACCGAGGATGGATCATTTGGTTGATTCGATTATGGAAATTGATCTGAGAGAGGAGATAAGAGAGACACTCACTGTAGATCTCCTGAGCAGCGCATCCTGGAAGAATATAGATAAATAATAATAATAATAATAATAATAATAGCGAATAAAATGTGGCCTTCAAATTCCGAATTTTTAAATACTGAATAATTTAACATCTGCAAATTTACCTGTGAGCAAGGCGAATAAAAGCAATCGATACTTCATTGGAAGGCCTTGATCTGCAAAAAAAGGACATTTGCACTGAAATGTACGAATAAGTGAAAATGCGGGGAAAGTGAACGGAGTTGTTTTCGATTCTCGAGATTGAAATGAAAAGGAATTGCGGATTAAGCGGAGGATGGAGTAAAGGGAAAAGAGAGAGGCTAAATGAGAGGAGCATTCAGATCGAAGAGAAAGATCGAAATGGAGAGATACGAGAGACTTCGTTTGAGTGGGTCAAGAAAGAGATGAAAAGGGATGATGGAAGATCGTGAGAGGAAGAGAGAAGGATGAGGAAAGGAGGAGGAGGAGAGGGAGGAGAAGAAGGAGGAGAGGGAGAAAGAGGAGGAGGGAGGAAAGGGGAGGTGATTACAATGATTGAAAGATCCAACTTGTGAAGCCATGATTGTGTTATATATCCATCAACGAAACTTGAAGGTCGCATGTTTTTGGTGCTGCCATAACGGAAGTTGCCTTACCATGAAGGACTTTGGTTTATGCAACTCGGAAACAAGGTCGAATCTTTTTTGGTCGTATATTTTTTAAAGGTAAAAGGAAAAATAGCTTTTCAGCGAGAAGAACAAATTCTGGAACGTTCCGAGCATTGTCGAAAAAAGTTTCAGTTCGGACCCTCGGATGCGAACAATTTTTTTTGGAAAAAAACTCTAAAAATGCTCTTTTATCAATCAGAAACTGCCCTTTAGATGTATTTCTTAACAAATAAAATTATCATCCAATCAATCCCGACTGCCATCATTCGAGATTCAAGTTATCATACAATTACGCTGCAATTCGATAATGGCGCATTCATTGTCGCTGACCCTTTCAGCTTAGTGGCCAGAGCTTAGGGGAGACTCATGCCACTAGGATCAGGGAACACGCAGCTTAGGGGAGACTCATGCCACTAGGATCAGGGAACACGCAGCTTAGGGGAGACTCATGCCACTAGGATCAGGGAACACGCAGCTTAGGGGAGACTCATGCCACTAGGATCAGGGAACACGCAGCTTAGGGGAGACTCATGCCACTAGGATCAGGGAACACGCAGCTTAGGGGAGACTCATGCCACTAGGATCAGGGAACACGCAGCTTAGGGGAGACTCATGCCACTAGGATCAGGGAACACGCAGCTTAGGGGAGACTCATGCCACTAGGATCAGGGAACACGCAGCTTAGGGGAGACTCATGCCACTAGGATCAGGGAACACGCAGCTTAGGGGAGACTCATGCCACTAGGATCAGGGAACACGCAGCTTAGGGGAGACTCATGCCACTAGGATCAGGGAACACGCAGCTTAGGGGAGACTCATGCCACTAGGATCAGGGAACACGCAGCTTAGGGGAGACTCATGCCACTAGGATCAGGGAACACGCAGCTTAGGGGAGACTCATGCCACTAGGATCAGGGAACACGCAGCTTAGGGGAGACTCATGCCACTAGGATCAGGGAACACGCAGCTTAGGGGAGACTCATGCCACTAGGATCAGGGAACACGCAGCTTAGGGGAGACTCATGCCACTAGGATCAGGGAACACGCAGCTTAGGGGAGACTCATGCCACTAGGATCAGGGAACACGCAGCTTAGGGGAGACTCATGCCACTAGGATCAGGGAACACGCAGCTTAGGGGAGACTCATGCCACTAGGATCAGGGAACACGCAGCTTAGGGGAGACTCATGCCACTAGGATCAGGGAACACGCAGCTTAGGGGAGACTCATGCCACTAGGATCAGGGAACACGCAGCTTAGGGGAGACTCATGCCACTAGGATCAGGGAACACGCAGCTTAGGGGAGACTCATGCCACTAGGATCAGGGAACACGCAGCTTAGGGGAGACTCATGCCACTAGGATCAGGGAACACGCAGCTTAGGGGAGACTCATGCCACTAGGATCAGGGAACACGCAGCTTAGGGGAGACTCATGCCACTAGGATCAGGGAACACGCAGCTTAGGGGAGACTCATGCCACTAGGATCAGGGAACACGCAGCTTAGGGGAGACTCATGCCACTAGGATCAGGGAACACGCAGCTTAGGGGAGACTCATGCCACTAGGATCAGGGAACACGCAGCTTAGGGGAGACTCATGCCACTAGGATCAGGGAACACGCAGCTTAGGGGAGACTCATGCCACTAGGATCAGGGAACACGCAGCTTAGGGGAGACTCATGCCACTAGGATCAGGGAACACGCAGCTTAGGGGAGACTCATGCCACTAGGATCAGGGAACACGCAGCTTAGGGGAGACTCATGCCACTAGGATCAGGGAACACGCAGCTTAGGGGAGACTCATGCCACTAGGATCAGGGAACACGCAGCTTAGGGGAGACTCATGCCACTAGGATCAGGGAACACGCAGCTTAGGGGAGACTCATGCCACTAGGATCAGGGAACACGCAGCTTAGGGGAGACTCATGCCACTAGGATCAGGGAACACGCAGCTTAGGGGAGACTCATGCCACTAGGATCAGGGAACACGCAGCTTAGGGGAGACTCATGCCACTAGGATCAGGGAACACGCAGCTTAGGGGAGACTCATGCCACTAGGATCAGGGAACACGCAGCTTAGGGGAGACTCATGCCACTAGGATCAGGGAACACGCAGCTTAGGGGAGACTCATGCCACTAGGATCAGGGAACACGCAGCTTAGGGGAGACTCATGCCACTAGGATCAGGGAACACGCAGCTTAGGGGAGACTCATGCCACTAGGATCAGGGAACACGCAGCTTAGGGGAGACTCATGCCACTAGGATCAGGGAACACGCAGCTTAGGGGAGACTCATGCCACTAGGATCAGGGAACACGCAGCTTAGGGGAGACTCATGCCACTAGGATCAGGGAACACGCAGCTTAGGGGAGACTCATGCCACTAGGATCAGGGAACACGCAGCTTAGGGGAGACTCATGCCACTAGGATCAGGGAACACGCAGCTTAGGGGAGACTCATGCCACTAGGATCAGGGAACACGCAGCTTAGGGGAGACTCATGCCACTAGGATCAGGGAACACGCAGCTTAGGGGAGACTCATGCCACTAGGATCAGGGAACACGCAGCTTAGGGGAGACTCATGCCACTAGGATCAGGGAACACGCAGCTTAGGGGAGACTCATGCCACTAGGATCAGGGAACACGCAGCTTAGGGGAGACTCATGCCACTAGGATCAGGGAACACGCAGCTTAGGGGAGACTCATGCCACTAGGATCAGGGAACACGCAGCTTAGGGGAGACTCATGCCACTAGGATCAGGGAACACGCAGCTTAGGGGAGACTCATGCCACTAGGATCAGGGAACACGCAGCTTAGGGGAGACTCATGCCACTAGGATCAGGGAACACGCAGCTTAGGGGAGACTCATGCCACTAGGATCAGGGAACACGCAGCTTAGGGGAGACTCATGCCACTAGGATCAGGGAACACGCAGCTTAGGGGAGACTCATGCCACTAGGATCAGGGAACACGCAGCTTAGGGGAGACTCATGCCACTAGGATCAGGGAACACGCAGCTTAGGGGAGACTCATGCCACTAGGATCAGGGAACACGCAGCTTAGGGGAGACTCATGCCACTAGGATCAGGGAACACGCAGCTTAGGGGAGACTCATGCCACTAGGATCAGGGAACACGCAGCTTAGGGGAGACTCATGCCACTAGGATCAGGGAACACGCAGCTTAGGGGAGACTCATGCCACTAGGATCAGGGAACACGCAGCTTAGGGAGACTCATGCCACTAGGATCAGGGAACACGCAGCTTAGGGGAGACTCATGCCACTAGGATCAGGGAACACGCAGCTTAGGGGAGACTCATGCCACTAGGATCAGGGAACACGCAGCTTAGGGGAGACTCATGCCACTAGGATCAGGGAACACGCAGCTTAGGGGAGACTCATGCCACTAGGATCAGGGAACACGCAGCTTAGGGGAGACTCATGCCACTAGGATCAGGGAACACGCAGCTTAGGGGAGACTCATGCCACTAGGATCAGGGAACACGCAGCTTAGGGGAGACTCATGCCACTAGGATCAGGGAACACGCAGCTTAGGGGAGTCTCATGCCACTAGGATCAGGGAACACGCAGCTTAGGGGAGACTCATGCCACTAGGATCAGGGAAACACGCAGCTTAGGGGAGACTCATGCCACTAGGATCAGGGAACACGCAGCTTAGGGGAGACTCATGCCACTAGGATCAGGGAACACGCAGCTTAGGGGAGTCTCATGCCACTAGGATCAGGGAACACGCAGCTTAGGGGAGACTCATGCCACTAGGATCAGGGAACACGCAGCTTAGGGGAGTCTCATGCCACTAGGATCAGGGAACACGCAGCTTAGGGGAGACTCATGCCACTAGGATCAGGGAACACGCAGCTTAGGGGGAGACTCATGCCACTAGGATCAGGGAACACGCAGCTTAGGGGAGACTCATGCCACTAGGATCAGGGAACACGCAGCTTAGGGGAGACTCATGCCACTAGGATCAGGGAACACGCAGCTTAGGGGAGACTCATGCCACTAGGATCAGGGAACACGCAGCTTAGGGGAGACTCATGCCACTAGGATCAGGGAACACGCAGCTTAGGGGGAGACTCATGCCACTAGGATCAGGGAACACGCAGCTTAGGGGAGACTCATGCCACTAGGATCAGGGAACACGCAGCTTAGGGGAGACTCATGCCACTAGGATCAGGGAACACGCAGCTTAGGGGAGACTCATGCCACTAGGATCAGGGAACACGCAGCTTAGGGGAGACTCATGCCACTAGGATCAGGGAACACGCAGCTTAGGGGAGACTCATGCCACTAGGATCAGGGAACACGCAGCTTAGGGGAGACTCATGCCACTAGGATCAGGGAACACGCAGCTTAGGGGAGACTCATGCCACTAGGATCAGGGAACACGCAGCTTAGGGGAGACTCATGCCACTAGGATCAGGGAACACGCAGCTTAGGGGAGACTCATGCCACTAGGATCAGGGAACACGCAGCTTAGGGGAGACTCATGCCACTAGGATCAGGGAACACGCAGCTTAGGGGAGACTCATGCCACTAGGATCAGGGAACACGCAGCTTAGGGGAGACTCATGCCACTAGGATCAGGGAACACGCAGCTTAGGGAGACTCATGCCACTAGGATCAGGGAACACGCAGCTTAGGGGAGACTCATGCCACTAGGATCAGGGAACACGCAGCTTAGGGGAGTCTCATGCCACTAGGATCAGGGAACACGCAGCTTAGGGGAGACTCATGCCACTAGGATCAGGGAACACGCAGCTTAGGGGAGACTCATGCCACTAGGATCAGGGAACACGCAGCTTAGGGGAGTCTCATGCCACTAGGATCAGGGAACACGCAGCTTAGGGGAGACTCATGCCACTAGGATCAGGGAACACGCAGCTTAGGGGAGACTCATGCCACTAGGATCAGGGAACACGCAGCTTAGGGGAGTCTCATGCCACTAGGATCAGGGAACACGCAGCTTAGGGGAGACTCATGCCACTAGGATCAGGGAACACGCAGCTTAGGGGAGACTCATGCCACTAGGATCAGGGAACACGCAGCTTAGGGGAGACTCATGCCACTAGGATCAGGGAACACGCAGCTTAGGGGAGACTCATGCCACTAGGATCAGGGAACACGCAGCTTAGGGGAGACTCATGCCACTAGGATCAGGGAACACGCAGCTTAGGGGAGACTCATGCCACTAGGATCAGGGAACACGTTCACTTTGTAAGTGAAATGTCTCTTATATCTAGTCACTTCCACTTACAGGTAAGTGAACATTTTCACTTGGTGTCCTGATCCTAGTGACGTTTTTTTTCTCAGAGTACTGCACCAGAGTAATGATCATTCTTGCCCCGCATGAGATTCTGATCACTCAAGTTGAAGGGTTAGCGAAAATAACCGCATCATAATACATCTGTACCATTCCCAAATTCCTTCACTCAATGCACTCAATCCTTCCTCTCTGCAACATTCTCTGTGCAGTTCTCGTTCCATTCGATAGGATCAACTGCATAAAAAGTGACCTCCCCCCTTCCTTCAATCTTAGTTCTGTCAGGAAAGCGGCCACGCACTGTGTTTTCCCAATTGGAAATGGCTCCTAACAGCGTCTCTTTAGTGCCTTATAGGAAAAGAAACTTCGTGATATCTTTGCTGACAATCCTTCAGGCGTTATGTTCCCTCCCTCAATACCTTCACTTCTTTCTTCTTTTCTTCTCACATTCATCCCCTCATTGCTTCTGTCCATGGTGCCAAAAGGGCGGAATCCCAGCAACCGTCTCTTCTTCTTCTCTTCTCTTCTCTTTCTTCTCTCACTTCTCCTCCTTCTTCTTCTGTTCTTCCATTCATTTTACTATAGCCGAAGGAACGAGATAAGCATCTCCCAAGTGTCAATTGATGGGGTCAAGCGAGGAAAGATTAAAGGATTAGGTAAAGGTAAAGGTACATCCCGACTTCGAGCTGGGCCCGCGGGAGAACACTGCTAGGCCAGTGTTACAAACAGATTCAATCCGGAGTACCCCCTTGCCCCAGACCTATTTATCTGCGTGATCTAGTCACGACTACCAATCCCGAATGGGTGGGCGCCTTGGCGGGATGGTGGCGGTGTCACGGCCGGGAATCGAAAAAAGAAAGATTTGAATAGATTTATCGATGAAGAGTTCTAGCGATAATCTACACTTGGAAAGACATTATTATGAATTGTGTGGTCCCGTGAGTTGGACCGAAAAACAATGGAAAGTGGGAGTTAAGCAATTGCGTCATAATTAGGCAACTAGTCACAATTGTTTTCTATGCTCGACCAGTGATTTCCTTCTCGATAGTCCATGGATCGGATGCTACGGCAGTCTTCTTGATTGTGTCGAAGCACGGAGTTGACTGAAACGATTACGTCATCACTAGGCAATCGAGCAATGGTCAGTTCGATTGGAGTTCCTTTCTCGATCGTTCAGGCTAATCCCGTCTTACCCCTTTTCTCTGGCTGTTTCAAGTTGAGTGACGAGATGTTCAACAATTTAGGATTGCGTTGACAATCAGGAGTTCAGCTTGGGACAATTTTTTTTAAATTTTCTGTAAAAACCTCTCAATGACTACAGCCTCAATCTCCTCCGCTATATTATTTGTTTTCTAGATGGGTACCTGCCTGATTCCAGGGTGGAAATTAAGTTGTTAAGATAATCCAGGATCCAGTTTGGAAGACAATAGTAGATGGTTTCTCAATCCCTCACCTCCTTTGCATCTCCAGCACATTGCACTCTCCAGGCGGGCTTCGATGCGACACAAGCACGAATTCTCGTTCTGAATCCATTGGAGCAACCAGACCACGACATCCATTCTTGCCATTCTCCGTCCATTACTGAAAAGAGAGAAAGAGAGAGAGAGAGAGAGAGAGAAACTTCCTACTTCCTAATCTTATATTCTAAGAATCTTTCTTCGTACTCTGTCATATAGTATGCTATGTATAAAAACTATAAAAAAAATCAATATTTCGCATCCTACGAAGTTCCCCTATAGGAAGAAGCATAGAATGTGTCCCCCCACTACATATTTTGTTTGCATGAATATTTGCAATCTAGGGGAGATCGGAGACGAATTCGTTCATTTCGTGCGTATTTCATTAGAGTGATCGAACACTTTGGTCGGTTCCTCCCTTAATTTCCCGATTGGCATTAATCCGTGAGAGAAGAAGAGAAAGGATTGAGAAACCTGATCGAATCGGCCATTCTTGGCCACTATCAACTGACCCTCACCTAATCACGCACTTTAGAGCAGAGAGAGAGAGAGAGAGAGAGAGAGATAATGCCCTGAGGGAGAGAAGGAATCTCGAGCCATTGCATCACTTAGCCGGTTTGAGATTTGAAATATCCTCGCTTTGTTCACAGTCAATTGAAGATTCTCGATGATTCTCCAACTGTTTTTTGGGTGGTCGAAAGAAAGAACGAAAAAGAGGGTGACGTGAACAAAAAAGTGACAGAATTCGAGATGAGGAAGGCCTCCATTCAACGAATAGAGAGAATAGGAGAGAGAGAGAGAAACGAACGTTTGACTGGAGTAGGGAAGTTAGGAGCGTCAACTGCCTCGAAGAAATCCTCTGGAGCATCGACAATCGAGTTGGGAGCCTGGGAGAGATGATCTTTGATCTTTAGTTGATCTTTGATCTCACCTGTTCTCTCTGTACATTCTTAACTCCGGCGAGTCTCACTCGAAGAGCATCAAGATCTCCTGCAACGATAGAAACTAATTGAATTTCTCCTTAGTCACTCCTTTTCCTCCTTCAAAATACAAAGAAACAACGGAAATTCAAAATTAGAAAATGGCGGGAACAATTTCTTCCTCTTTTTTCCTTTTCCTTACCTACGGCTTTTCCGGCTCGAGAAAGGGGCACATATTGTTCTGCCAGATTGAATTGAGCTCGATCTCCGGAGCCGACGTTCAGGCCCTGCAATCGAATGACTATCGAGAAGTGACTTTAATTGTCTCTACCTTGGCTCCATTCTCAATGGAAACAATGACTCCCGATCCCTTGGGAGGAGAGTGAGTCGCTGCAAATTAATTATATTCCAGAGGAAAAACAACTGAGAAAAAAAACAGGAAAATACTGCGCATTTTTGTAGGCGCTTCCTATATTTCTTTTCTAATTTAAAATATTATTCGCCTCCGGCAAAGATCAATTATTATAATTATTAGAATGAATCTCGATGAAACGTAAAATCAAAAAAAAAGATGCTCAAATTCGTACTTGCTGTGGAGACTGCGAGAATTGATGAGATAAGAAGAGATAGTCGCATATTTGGAAGAAAGAAGAAGAGATTGTGATGAGATATGAATGTCCTCGATTGGCAGAGAAGAGAGAGAGAGAGAGAGAGAGAGAGAGAGAGAGAGAGGGAAGGGGAGGAAGGAGGAGTCAAGATCAATCCCCCACTCCCTTTCACTCTCGAACAACCTGATAGTGAAGGAATGGAGAGAGATTGAACAAGGAGGACGGTTGTATCGGAGGTTCCAGAGATTCGGATTAATAATTGGATGAGATCTCTTCATTTCTCCATGGGTGAGAGGAGGTCTGAGGCAGTTATCTACCCGAAGTTCAAACTGGAGAAAGAAAAAGGAAAAGGAGAGATAAATCAGAAGGATTCGGATGAAATTGGTGATAAATCTCGACTCGAACACGACAGAATCGAAGTTTGTCAACAGGGAAGAGGAAGAAATTGGTTGATTCTCCAATATTCCCATTGCGTTCTGGGAAAAATGCCAAAACAGAATTCGTGGTGAGACCATCATTTACATTACATTATAACTGTCTAACTGTCCACCTACATTTGCATAAAAACGTGAGAATGGCTTGATTCCTACCTTTGTATCTCCATTCTGAAATTGGATGTATTGTATGTTCTTCTCGTTCTTTCTTCTCTTTTCGAATGAATGCATTCGAATGTCGAAGATCCTCACAATAACACACTATGGTTCCATCTCGGTCTCTCTCTCTCTCTCTCTCCCTCTCTCTCTCTCTCTCTCTCTCTCTCTCTCCTCACCCTCCTTCCAGTCTTATGAGTGGCAGGGTACGCTACGGGAACCAGCGTTTACGAACCCGCAAAATGCAGGCTTTGTTTGAGATATCTTTCAGTCTGACTAAGACACTCAAACTACGCTATTCCGAGTTCATAATCGTAGGTTCCAAAACATTTGCAATTTGAGAACCTCACGCTCACATCAGTTCTCGATACAGTACCTAATGATACCGTATCGTCATCTCCATTTCTTCCTGTATTCCCTTCTCTGTTCCTGGTCCGTTCCCATTCTCTTGACTCCTTCATCCCATCTCTTCTACCTCTCTCTCTTCTCTCTCTCTCTCTCTCTCTCTTCTCTGATCCTCCTCTTCTTCTCAGATCAAATTTCTACTCGTCTCTTCTCAACTCTCAATATCTCTTCTACAAGGGTGGCCTCTCATCATTTCCAAACTTTCCTCTTCTTTTCCATTTACTCCTTTTAATTTCCTTCTTCTCGAAAGGTCTTCCAATTTGTATCAATTCCCTCCTTTGATTAGTCCAATCAACCATCTCTCTCTCTCTTTCTCTCTCTCTCTTTTCTCTCTCTCTCTCTCTCCCGCTCTCTCTCTCTCTCTCTCTCTCTCTCTCTCTCTTTCTAAGTCCTCTCACTCTTTTCCCACTCATTGTCAGAGGTACGAGTAACAAAACAATTATTAATATTTGAAGTCGCTCTCTCGATTGCTTTTCATTTTCTCTACAGGGACAGTCCTGTTTTCGATGAATAACTAATTGGACTCTTCCCCTGTCCATACAGTCTTATTAGTACTTTAATCAATGAGTTCTCCCCCCTTCTCTCTCTCTCTCTCTCTCCTCCCTCCATTTCTCCTCCCCTTCGAACACCTTCTCTACAGATCTATTGTCACTGTCTGACTCTATTCATTCTCTCTTTCTCTTTTTCTTTCTTTCCTTTTCTCGCCACTCCAAATCGTCGTGCGATGTGATATCTGACTGAGATGCGAGGCATCCTCCTACCTTCCAATCCCGTCTCTCTCTCTCTCTCCCACTTCTCTTTCCTCTCCTCTCAAACCCATCAGAAGATGTGTCCTCATAATTCGAATGTAGTTATGTAGATAGGTAGTCCCACCTCCCCCTCCCCCTTTTTCCTCTCTCCTCCCCTCCTCTCTCTCTCTTCTCTCTCTCCTCCTCCTCCGGAATCTGTGGCCAAACTTCCTCTTCTTCTCTACAAGTCCATCTCAGTATGTCTTAGTCCCTCCCTCCTTTCTCCTCTTTCCGTCTGAGATTACCGTATCCATCACTCATATCAATCAATAATGGCTTGTATTAATCAAGGAAGGTAAGTAGAAACAGTATCTTTCCACTCCTCCATCTCATTCCTTCCTCTCCTCTCTTCCTTTTCTTTCTTTTGTGATCTGAGTCTCGATCCAATTCATTCGTACCTCTTTTTTTCATTCGTCTCTCTCTCTCTCTCTCTCTCTCTTCATTTCATTCCTTCCCTTCCATAGTCTCAATCTCCTTCTCTTCAGAGTTCAAATGGACAGTGAATATCGAGTTGTTCTCAATGTAGGAGGAGTTAGACACGAGACATACAAACACACTCTCAAGAAGATTCCCGCCACGAGATTGTCCAGGTACGGTAGAGGATAGAAGTACGGTAGAATACGGTAGTCGTCCTTAGTCATAGATGGTTGCATTATGTGTCGTATTTCCATAGAACCTCGAAAGACGACGTAAAATGTCTCGCATAGCAAAGACAACGTATTTTGTACCCAATTATCTCATTTTCTGTCATTTATTCGTTCCACTCATAAGTGTATTATTCCTCCTTCGCTACTCTCTTTTTATTACTCGACGACGCCTCTTTTTCGTTGTGCACACATGCTGTGAAATCGTTGTGACACTCTTTCCATTCCATACACTCTCTCGTCAGTTAGAGAAGACGAGAGAGTGGGAGGAATGAGGAGAGTGAGAGAAAGAGATTTGAGATTGACTACCAATCTGGCGAATTACGATCCTCTTCTCAATGAATATTTCTTCGATCGACATCCAGCTGTGAGTGATCTACTCTTGTAGTCAGAGAGGGGAGAGATGGAACAAGACATTCACACACATCTCAAATCTTCTCTTGTTCACAAGTCCTTCCTATTCATTTTCTTCGTACGATTCTTCGGTGGAATTCAACTTAGAAAATGAATATGATTCCACTAGAATTTCTGAACCAGTTTTCTGAAAGGTGTTAGGAATGAGAGAGCGTGTAAAATGAAGCGAAAACCATATATTTTTTCTTGTTCCCAGTCCCTTTCTCGACATTTGGAATAATAGTAAATCGCCACAAAACCAACTCCGTGAATTAATCTCTATTCTATCAGGTATTCGCACAAGTTCTCAATTATTATCGAACGGGTAAACTCCATTATCCCCTCGATGTTTGTGGTCCTCTTTTCGAAGAGGAATTAAAGGTACGCTCATTTTATTCCCTTCATCTCTGTTGTTTCCCTCTCCATAGTCGCATTTTTCAAGAATCTCTGTCTGTTCTCTCCATTTTTCTCTCTTTTCTCCGTCTACCAAATCGAGTTTCCATTCGAATTCCCTTTCAATTATTCAATTGACTCTTGTGTTCTCCATCGTCAGTCCACCCTCAAGTCTCCCCTTTGGAAGGGTACTCTCCAGAGTGGGGGAGGATACCCTTCCCCCTGGGTGGAGGGTACCCTCCCCTCCCTCATTCTTCCCCAATCTCGACGTGTCCTCGATCGTCAATAGAAACGTTGTCTTCTTTCCCTCTCTTCCCATATGAGACCCCCAGTGTGAAATGAGACTGGGTCTCCCCTCACTACGAATCATCACACAGAAACACTTTTACTACGACGAGGGGGTCAAAATGGAAGGGGGGCAACGATTAAATTATGAGGGCTCTGTTGTCCGTCTCTCTCTCTCTCTCTCTCTCTCTCTCGGGGGGCAGAAACTCTATCCCGTTGATGGAATGATCATCAAATATTCACACTTCCTCGATGCCTTTCCATTCTCTTCTCAAGCCGTCTCCACTGGCAAAACAAAGCATCGCATTTCCCTCTTCTCCCCAAAATCTCGACTCTTTTTCAGTACTGGGGAATCGATTCGAATGAATGTGAGCCCTGTTGTTGGATGACTTTGTCCACTACAAGAGATACCGCTGAGGTAAGGGTCCCGAGGGGAAAGGATTACTGTAATCCCCATCGATGAGGACTACAGTAGCTGATAACAAAAAGGGCAGATTCTACTGATCGGGGTGAGAGAGCGTGAAAACTCGAGAGAGAAAGGCTCTCTCAATTTTATATACTCTCTCGTCCTGTCTGTGGGTTTGGAATCATGTGGGGATAAGCATGATATTACTAGATGATTGTTGATTGGATATAAATATTGAATAAGGAAATGAGGGACAGATGGAATGATTGCAGGTGTTAGCGACTCTCGATGGATTGGATATTGATACGGATGAGAATGCAGAAGGACCGGTGAGTTGAGTAGGAATGATGCAATCACAATGCACAAGAATTGTCTGGAAGGCAGCCACGTAGTGTATTTTATCAATGAGACAATGACACTACGTCATCGCTTTCTCCTTCAGACGCCGAAACATTGCGAATGGGGAATTGAATAGGGATGATGTAATCACGATGGAACCAAGGAGTGGGTGAGAGTGTATAACTGTCCCAATTGCTTCCTTTTTCTGCATTTGTACATCTCATCTCTATCTCGAATAATTTGTAGATATGTTTGACTCATTGAGAGGGAAGCACAAATTATTTGGAAACTCTCTTTCGTCTTGTCAGATTCGAATTAGTCTTCTTCTCTGTAGTCACTCCTCTCTTCTCATCCATCAATTATTGATTAGGAAGAGTCGAGTAATCAAAGGAGAGAAGTTTCGGCACGTCGTGGGAAGGATTCTCGCATTCATACAAAGTGAATAGAGAGAGAAGGGGAAAAGATCAATCGAGAGAGAAGGGAAGGGATCACATTCTCATAACTCACGTTTCACCGTGGGATGAAGGGATTTCTAAAAGAGAATACCGAAAGAATAGGAGGAAGACGAAATAATGGCACAAGGCCGGAAAAATTGCCATCTCAAAAGATTTTTTTAAAGGTTCTCATCCGACCTAGTTCCGAATGAATAAATTGAAGTGTATCATCATTGCAGGAATTATACCGTCGATTTGGATGGGAGGATGACTATCACAATCAGAGTTTGTCCAAATGGCAGAGACTCAAACCAAAGATATGGAGAATATTCGATGAACCACGATCTAGTCGATTAGCCAATGTGAGAATGAGAGAGAGAGATGCCAAAGATCAAAGATCACTTCAGGTAGTGGCAGTAGTCTCGATATTCTTCCTTCTCATTGCCATTTGTGCTTTCTGTCTCAAGACTCATCCAGGACTGAGAATTCCCAATCTAATCACAAATCCGGGACCAAATAAATCAGGCGAGTCAACCTTTTATTCATTGAATCTCTCTATTCCTCCTCTAATCTATGTGATCCATCTCGCCCTCTTCCAGAAAGGGGCGACAAATTGTGTAAACGAGAAAGGGCTCTCTCACTTTAACACACCATCTGGATCCTCACCCCTTTCTAGAGGTTGGCAATTATGTTTCCTCTTACAGACCTCGTCTTCGAAGGATCTTCTCGATCTTTTCGATCAGTGGGCACAAAATACCAGGAGCCATCGATAACAATTGAGAAGCAGAACTCAAAGGCCCACCATGGATTCACTGTTTGTCTCATCGATTCATTTAAATTTTATGCTAAAATTCTTACGTTTACTAGTTCTGATCTTCTTATTGACTAGGAAACAACGCTTTCGCATACAGTTACACCTAACATTTGATCTTTGATCTCTCTCAGATGGTCGAATTCGTGTGCAACGTGTGGTTCACAATCGAAATCGTCGCCCGATTCTTCTCGTGTCCCAATAAATGGGAATATTTCAAGGTGAGAAGAAGAGAATTTATTGAGATGAGAGAGAGAGAGAGAGACGCACCCAATGTCTGAGTGTATTCCGAAGTGGAATGGAATGCTCCCCATTCCTTCCTCCTCTCTCATCTCCAACCAAAATAGATTCCATTCCGGGATATTCTAGTCTAGTATAGATGACGTCATGATTCATTCCTCTGTGTAGGCCATGTCTCTCTTCTGATTGGGTCCAATAGATCACTGTTCTTGTTGGAATGCATTACCCATCTAATCTCTCTCTTTTCATTCTCTCTCTCAATTCATTTCAAATGCAGTCATCGAGTCTCTCTCTCTCTCGTTTCTCTTCCAAACCGTTTTCCCTCCCCTCTAGAGAGAGAAAGAGACTCAATCGTGAAGGGGACTCCAATTAAAGAGACATTTGTCCCTCGTCCTCTCTCTTCTACCACATAACGACCTTCTCACGTGTAAGCTATCCAGAAGAGACAAGAAACTGACATCCAAAGGGGGAGAAGGGAGGGATGGAGGGACTAGACAAGGGACCACACTAGAAGAGTTTCTCAACTATAGACCGAAAGGTTATGTACCAAGAGTCCAAAATGTTGAAAGATTTTACGATTTTTGCCGAAAATCGAAAATATGGATTGAATGGTCAATTTTCAGACCTTGCGATCATAAAATTTTATCTGATTTTTCCAAAGTTCATCTAAAAATACAAAATGCTACCAGTGTTTGTAACCTCGAGCGTCTTTTGGTCTATAGACTCATCTCTCATGAATGTTCACCATACGTGGGCACGGGGTGCAGGGGCACTCTGCAAAAATCAAAATAATAAAAATCGATATGGGGAAACAATTAGAATTGTCGGGGGCGCCACGCAATGAGCTCTACTGGTGCGAGGGGGGGGATCTAGACTTCGCAAAACGGGTCGGATAAGTGCTGCTCACTAATGGCGTTCGCTACAGGCGCCCGTGTGTATCATCGATCTCGTCGCTACTTCCACCTTCTATATCGATCTCATTATGAATTACTTCGTGGGAGCTACAGCTGATCTCGAATTCTTCTCAATCATTCGAATTCTTCGTCTATTCAAACTCAGTCAGCACTCAAATGGACTCAAGATCCTCCTACACACCTTCAGGTAAAAACTGGATCTTGTTTTCAAAAAAAACTTCTATTTTTTTGAATTCGTTCAAAGCCTATTTACAATTCAGGGCGTCAGCGAAGGAATTAATGCTTCTCGTTTTCTTCCTCGTTCTGGGCATTGTTGTATTCGCATCTCTCGTTTACTATGCAGAACGAGTGGAGGAGAATCCCGACAACCAATTCCATTCCATCCCAGTCGGACTCTGGTGGGCGGTATGTTACTACTGCATATTCAACAGTCAACTCAATCATTCAAACTTGTACTAATCATGGTGCGCAAAATTCATGGGTGCAAAGTGCGAAAAAGTTTTTTTTGCACTCTATCATAACTTTCCCTAGTGAAGGTAGAGACATCATAAAGTAATGGGGTAACCACATTTGGAACATTTTACTTTTTTATTGGAGAAATTTCGCACAGGTAGAGCTAAGTTTCACGACTTTTCCATCCTCATAAGGTGCAATTGAACCCGTGAAATTTTTACAGCATAGAATAAAGCAGTAGACAATAATAACAAAAGTTGTTCGAAATTCGTGTTCAGATCGTAACAATGACCACCATTGGGTATGGTGACATCACTCCTCATACTTGGCTTGGTCGTCTCATTGGTTCCATTTGTGCACTAGCTGGTGTGCTCACAATCGCCCTACCCGTACCGGTATGCTCATTTCAGTTTTTTCGAACCCCTTAAAAATCTTTAAAACCTTTAAATTGTGAAAACAGAAGCAGCATAGTTGAATGTAACTGCGGGATTGGTTATCTCTCTTAGTTACTAACTCAATTCATCTATCAGGTAATAGTCTCCAACTTCGCAATGTTCTACTCTCACACACAAGCTCGCAGTAAAATGCCCAAGAAGCGACGAGGGGTTCTATCAGTTGATCAAGTGAAACAACATCCACAAAGGAATCATCCACTCATCTCTCACACGAATCTACCCAAGAGAGTTAGCAACCATGTAAGTTAAAACAACCATAGGTCGACAAGGTGGGTAGGAAATGTCGAAAATGTGGATAGGGTTTTGCAAAATTGGCCATGAAAATTCCAGAACGTGTGCAGGATTTCTTTTCTTTCAAAACTAGTCTAATAAATGACAAAATAGAGGTAGGTTTAGTTGATTTTTTAACGTACATATCGATCTATGCAGACAACTATTCCATCTAGAAGTGATCGTCTATCGCTTGCAGGAACACACTTCACTCATCTCATCAAACGGGAACAATGGACCTCCTCACACTTTCATCTGATCTTTGATCTTCTTCCCATTCCATCTCATAGTCATTCATTCCCGTGCCTTGTCTCCCTTTCGGGTATTTCATCCCCCCCTGTGACCACTCCCTCTATCCAGTGACATACTCATCAGTCTTCCATTACATTACTTCATTCATTCGACCACACACCATTTACACACAATCAATCACAAAAAGGGCAATAAACTTGGTTTCAGCCTATACCTAATTCATTATTAACAGCCAGATCGAGAAGGGTGCGGAGACGGGAAAAGAGAGACAGACAAAAGTGGAAACTACGTAAGCGTTATTTTGAGATAAGGGTATTTGTTTAAAAATCAACAAAATCTTTTCATCTAACGATGAAGAGATTGAGATATTAAAGATTGAGCTAACCAAAGTAGAAAGAATCGGAACAAAATTCCAAATAAATAAACTTGTCAACGATGGATTCGCCCTTTAGATGAAATTGGAGTGGATAGAAATAGACTTCTTCTTGATATACTCACTTCACTCACCTTATCTATTCCATCTCCAATTTGATCTCCAATTCTCCTTCTTTATCTTCCTCGTACTCTTCTCCCTCTAATCTCACCTCCACATGGGACTCCTTCTTAGTCACCCTCTCCTCCTTCTCCTTCTCCTCCTCTTCTTCACTTTCCTCTCCTCCTTCCATTCCATCATCTCCTCTTCTCCTCACAATGCTCTTCATTCCCTTCACTTCTTCTTCCTCTTCTCTTTCTATTCCCGATGCGAGATCTCTCTCTAATTCAGCCTCACGGGCGACGATCAGCGTCTGAAACAATCACTAATTAATTACACACTCCACAAGAGAACACAATGGTGGCCTCATTTGTTTGCCTACATTCGTAAATTTTGCGCAGATATAGCTTACAATGTCATTTGGACTATGAACTTTTTTATCAAAAAAATAGTATTTAATGCGTTACAAAAAAGTGTCAACGTTCTTTTTAAAAATCAAATTCGTCTTCAAATCGAAGATCCCTTATAAATCGTGCTTGAGAAAATAATTTTAAAGGACGTCCACAAAGTTTTCGCACTTCCAGTTTTCCGTGAAGTTTTTGAAACATTACACTTCCTGGTCACGATTTTTCATCTACTAGGTAAGTTTGCAGTTCTACAGAAGGCGTAGTCTAATCATGACTCCCTTGTCAAAACTCGAAAAGTAGTGAGAGGTGGTCGTCACACCAACATGCTATAGCAATGCTACATACGGGTAAAGCGAAAAGAGGGAGAAGAAGAAACTTTAAAAAGTGAAAAACTTTCCGGACATTCTTATACACCAGATCTGTACATTTTTTTTTATTTTTCGAAAAAAAACTAACCCTTTTCGCGCGCTAACCCACTTGGCCATGGATTTGGTGATTTAAATTTTGTAAAATTTTAAAGCAATTCTGGTCTATTATCATATGCAAAAGGTTCTGAGAAGATTGCGTGATTTTGAAGCGATTTATAGCGAAAAAACGAAAAAATTTGCAACGGAAGGAATAACAAACAAACAGACAGACAGACAGACGTTAGCATTTTCTAATATATAGTAATATGTACACATCACATCACCATTAGCATATTACCATTTTTGTTGTTGTTTATTCTTCAATAAAATCCTTTTCGAAATAAAAAATTAGTGTCCTTATGGAACAAACAAAAAAAACAATTTTATAGCTTAGCTCAATTTTTTTCTTCAAAATGTTGGTAATAAAAAAATTTTTAATTGGCGGTCCATATATAAGAAAAAAAAATTAAATCCGGTGTTCTCGAATCTGGTGTTTTTTTGTCATATGTGCAAGAAAATTGGCAACGGAATATACATCAATTTTATAACGAAGTTGGAGATGAGCGTTTTTTTTCTCTGAAACTTCATTTGAATGCAAAAAAAATTCCTATAAAAGTGCCCGAGACATAGGTCAAATGGGTTTCTCGCAAGTTCGCAATTAGCATAGGGCCGGGCATGTAAATAGAGGCTTTCATGTGTCTGCCCTGCACTCTCTCGCTATGTTAATCGGGTTTACATGCAAAGTGCAGAAGTGCCTATCTTCGCTAGCGAAGACCTATTTGACGTATGGCCCGAGATCTAAAAATCCAAAATTTCACAATGTTTCTGAAAGTCTCAAATTAATCCAATCATTTTTTTACTCCACATAAGGAGTCTTGTTAGTAGTACTTCAAACATAGTGATATGTGAATAATATCACTGCCGGTTTTTTTCATTCCGATTATGTCGTGCCGAAAACGGTATGAGCATTTTCATGCGGATTAGTGAAAAATAAAATATATTTTAAAACGGTAAAAAATTGAATTAAAATTGAATTCCTGAGAATTGTTCCATAAAATCTCAAGAGGGGATAATTTTCGCGTACGATATTGTGTATGATTTTGTATTTTTGACTGTCCAATTTTCCCTTATTATTTGTTTTTTAAACTCATGCCGAATATGCCGTTATGCCGGAAATACTTCATGCCAAACAGCCCTGATAGTTATGAAGGGAACGAACAATTTTGAATATTTTTGTCAAACAAACACGCCATGGTCGTGCAATCTCTCAGAATTCTTAGTATCAATTATTATTTTCAAATTACATTATTAATTTATAAAGCAACAATTATTGCTAAAATCGCGCGCTTTAGAATATTTTTTTTTATAAAACTAAGGATACAAGTATTATTGCACTTTTTATTTTCAGATATTTACGAATTTGTCTTCGAAAATTTTATTTTCGACTTTTATATAAAATAATTGTTCACAGTCCTGAAATTGAAACATAACAAAGATGTCTTTTTTTAAATAAGAACAAACTATCGCATAAAAATGCGCATTGAAAATTAGAGAAGCCTGACCAACTGAAATTTTTCTTCAAAAAAAAAAAACAAAAAAAAAAAAAAAAAAAAAACAATTTACCACGTTTGAACACTACGAGTCGTGTTACAGCCTCACGGCCCAAAATCAATAACTTTTGTGAGTGATCTAGAGTTCCCCATGGATACTACGGGTCGAATTGAAAGATTTGGTGCGAATGTCGGAAACTGATAGTCTTACTGAGCCGCATAATCAGTGATATTTTCTGCTTTCACTCGCCCATCTATCTATTAACCATCTTGAACTATAGCTGGTGACTCTTCACAGTATTCCTACCTGTAGAGATGCAGCGGAGTTCTTGAGTAGTTCGAGAGACTGGAGAGTGTGCTTTGCAGGGAGATAGAAGATAGTGGGAGTAGTCTTTGTTCCAATGAAGTTTTGGAGTCTCTTGTAGTGAGAAGTCTTCTCCTCTGCCTCAAATTTACAAGATCATAAAGTCGTTTTAAATGGATTTATATTATTTTAAAAATGGAAGAGTAAATAACTATCACACTAACATATTGAATGAGAGCCTTTCTTCTCGTGAGATCCTTCAGTTTTTTCTCCTGATCACGTCTTTCATTCATTAGCATCACCTGAGAAATATTGTATAGAGATGGAAAACATTGAATGAATAAATTGAAAGTCACACTTTATCGATAAACTGACCCTTTCATGTCTCTCCTTCTCCTTGTCTCCCCTCTTCTGATCTTCAAGTTTCTTCTCAACTTCCGCTAATTTCTCGGCCTATAAATTGAAAAAAAGTGCGTTCAATATGTTTGCAATATTCCCGACACTTGACATATTGTTAACACGAGTGCACAGCGTACCTGAGCTTTCTCGGCATTAGCTATTTTCTTCGTATCCTTCTGGACTTTCTGCAGAGTTCCCACGAGAAGACTGCCGAACAGACGACGATTTCTGTAAACCCAAAGTGTTAATGGATCCTTTCCTCCTAATATTGCAGCATTTGTGTTTTAAAAGTCTCTAAATACCTCTGTTTGACTTCCTTCACTTCCTTGTCTCTCATTTCTGTGATGGCTGCATCACGGGACTTCGTTTCGATCGCGGGCATCACAACCTACAAAAACTTTATTTAAATTCCGATATAAAAAAAACATCCTAGACGAATAATACATTAGCATCATGTTCTTTTCTTGAAATGTAGTCCACATTGCATGACTTGATGGACCTTATGCGCGAAACAATTTTAACGCACAACTTTACAAAGTTCACTAGAAAGTGATGTTCACCTGAGAAGCAAGGCTCTTCTTTGGTACTTCAAAGTCATCACCAAAATCGTCACGAGTTCTCTTCATAGGAACATTATCAAGGCTTCTGTAAATAAATTACATGCGGATTTATTTTGAAGTACACGTGTGATATCATAAGAAAGAAGTGTGTGGAATAGTTACTCTCTGCGTCGAGCATCCAGCGATCTCCTGCAATTGTATTAATTATTGTTTGCTTCGAGATTTCCGCCGACTAACGAAGAAAGGCTCGAAAAGGTTAACACACCTTTGATAATTGTCGAACTTTCCGTCATCATTGCCATACTCTGCGGGGTTCCTTCGCTTGAGAGCTCCACTAGAAGAAAATAAATTTGTTGATAATACGAAGGATAAGAAAAAGATAAGATCACAACTCACGGAGTTCGCCCGTTCAGAGCACTGATGTTCCCGTCAATTGATCTAAGTTTCTCGTGAGCTTCATCAATTTCTTTTTGGAGAATGTCGGCCATCCTAGAATGAATGATGTTCAGAGTGATGGGAGGAAGAAATATGGTACGATTTTAGCGAACGCGGATCAATAAATGAGAAGATGTCGTGGATGTTAAGGAACTTCGACGCTCTTTTCGGGAGACGTTGCGGCGGTAATTTCGAAAATAGGTCTACCGTACCCTCAGTGCACGCAACATTCTATTGAAAATTGTGCATTTCATTTTTAAAAATACAAATATATAAATTATTAAATATTAATAAAATAATGTTGTGTTCTGAATAAATAACGATTCAGAGCTATAGCAATGATAGAATTTGATCGAGGAAGTAAAATCGTCCGTGTTATTTAGATGCGAATCAAACCTGAGAGAACTGTCTACCGTCGATCAATATCGAGTAGATCATTGCTCTTCCCTTCCCTCTCGCGTCCTCCCCATGAGTCCCTTCCTTTGATCAGTTCAGTATCTTCCCATGCAGTTCCTAGTACTCCTCTTCCTTATCCCTCTGGTCTCTTCTCGATCGATCTCAAATGAGACATCGATCGATGAATTGGACTCTCTTCCCTCCAACCAAACTTCCATCGACGATTCTTCCCTTCTCGAGTCTAATGACACCACTCTAGTCGCTTCCCTAGCCATGAAGGTGAGTCAATGAAGGGTTTCTTTCTTGCTTTACTGTGAATTCACTACTTCTAGTAGTTTGGCGGATACTGTATCTCATCTAATTATCTATTAGGTTCGAGAGGCGGAACTCCGATGGGCGCCGTGGTGGGAAGAGAAGAAGGAGCAGATGGAGGAGTTGAAAGAAGTTGTCGATGTTTGGAGGGTGAGAAAATCTACCGTATTTTTCCCTACCGTATTCTTCTTTTGATATCGACAAGTTCAACTGACAGTCGTGGGATCATCTCATGTTCGAAATTGCAGGTTGAACACACGAGTCTCGTGGTCTACATAACGATCGGAATGGCAGTCGGTCTTCTCATTCTCTCCATCATCATCGTCATCCGCTGTCTCACCGCTCGTCTCAGGTACGGTAGGGTACTGTAGTGCAGTCTGGATACTGTAGTATGGTGAAGAAGATTAAGGACCAATCAATCAATAATGCTTAATTTGTAGAAGACGCAAGATCGGTCAACTGGGAGGAGACGCAATCTCGAGGAAGAAATTGATGACTGAAGACACGGAGGAAATGTGACTAGACCCATTCACTCCCATCTTTCCCCTCCAACTACGATAGATGTTTTATGATTAACATGTATCGCACATAATAATGATAATAAACATTTTACTATTTCGATTTGAGCTACATAACAAACAAACAAACTGCAACAACTATGATGATGAGTGAGATCAGGGAGCGACCTGCAAATGATAGGATGGATAGAATTTGAGAGGGAAATTGTACCTTTCGAGAGTGATCAGTGATGATTCCCCAGTTGAATGATGAGACTGACTGAGAGAATGGAAGGGAAACACCCGAAAATCTCCAAATTCCATTCGATTTCTTCGATGCCTTAAAGCGAGATTTTATTCTAGGAATATTTTGAAAGTGTGCACCTTGAGAACTGCGAATCTTCCGATTTGTCCAGCGTGTGAAATGACAGGTCCATCGACAGACTCAACATGATCACCAATTCGACACAGGAGAGATTTGTTTTCCATCGTATATCTAAAAGGGATTCACTTCTTTTCCATCCTTTTCTACATCCGTCGATGTGCAATGGTATACTAGGTCGGACGAGAACCGACTGGATAAGACTTTTTTCAACAAAAAAATTGCCATCTGAAAGGCTGATTCTGATTGAAAGAGATCTTTTTAGATAGCAAATATTTTTTTCGACAGTAAGCAGCATCAAGAAGAGGACAAATCTGGACTCTTCGAGAGTCCGACAAAGAAAAGTTACGAATTGCTCAGCGAAAAATGGAAAGGAAAATGATCGGGATAACGCTACTACTAGGGTTGGCTAAACGATTGCGGCTTTGCGGAATGCAATAGGCTCCGCCCACAATTGCATTACGCAATTCTGAGGGAAATCTATTCGGCGCCGCAATTAATTGCATTACGCAATTCGGGGGTGGAGGGGGGGGGGGTGGAATTCTTCCGTGCCGAATAGAGTTTCCGATCAAAGACCAGCATTCAAACGCGATTTTTGTGTGAATTTCTTTCGTTCACTTCAAATTCCTGATTGAAAGTGAAATAATAATGGTAAAGTGGAATAGTCCCTCTCGATTGTCTCGATTGGCGATTGTCGATTGCCCTATGTTACTGGTATGTCAATAGAGATTCTATAGACGGTGGAATTTTGTTATTCACTCCTCAACGGATGAATAATTTGTCACTTAGTTCTTTTCATCACAGCACAGTAAAGGTGGAAAATCAAACAGCTCTTCTGCGAGGTTAATCATAAGACGCGACCCTGCTCCTGGGAAGGTTTTCTCATTCACACCTATCAATAAGGAATTTGAAGTGAACGAAAGAAATCCACGAAAAATCGCATTTGAGAGTAGGTCTGTGATCGGAAAATCTATTTGGCGCCGAATAGATCCCTCCTCCCGAATTGCGTAATGCAATTAATTGCGGCGCCGAATAGATTTCCCTCAGAATTGCGTAATGCAATTGTGGGCGGAGCCTATTGCATTCCGCAAAGGAGAGCGGGAGAAATTGCATTACGCAAAAGCCGACTAGCCAACACTAGCTACTACATCGATGGACTAACGAAAGACTCAGAGAAACAACGAAGGTCAAAGACTGGGTTCAACTCGCGCAGAAGAAGAAAATGGATTGGGCGAATCGAGTACGGCAGATGAAGGATTCCAGCTGGACACGAGCGTTAACTACCTGGATACCGTATAACCGCAAACGCCCTGTGGGACATCCCCATGCAAGATGGAGAGACGAGCTCAACTACACTATCGGAAGAGACTGGTGGTCCATTGAACCAACGGAATTCAAATTAAGAAGAGATCAGCATGCCCCTTGACCTCACCTCAAAGCATGAGTCTGATAAAGATTTTTTTTTTGAAAAAAAGTCTCACCCAGTCGGTTCTCATCCGACCTAGTATCTATACAATTGATGTACAGTAAATACCTCTGTCCAAGGGCGAATCTCTCTGCTTCTTCAGAATTCACCAGAAGAGCATCGAAAGGCAAATTCTTCTCAATCATTCGCTGGTAGAGAGACAGAACCAACGATGAATAGTCTTTCTGAGGAAAAAAAATTGCATAATGAGATCGATAGTACGGTATCTCACCGATGAGGGTTCCCATTTCTCCAGTGACTTGCTCTTTATATCGTAGGCGAAGTAGCCGTCCGAGTCTATAATTTCATATTTGCTAGCGATCAGATTTTTTTTGCAGATTTTTAAAGCAAAATCTCACATTGATTGTTCACTGCACCCACAGGTTGGACCGTTCCATTGAATGAGGAAGAGATGAGGCTTCCGAGGAGAACCGAGCAGGATCTCCAGTATGCCTAGAACTTACAATTAGAGATGTTCTATGATATAGCATTTGTTGTGCATAACTACTTCAGCTAGATGACAAAAAAACTAAAATCTAACATTACTTTATCTGTATAGACATAGGTCAAAAGGGTGCGTTGGGGAAAGTCGAAAATGTGGGTTGGATAATGTATAGATATAACTTTTCCAACTTGGATTTTTCAAAAATGGACATGAAAAACTGAAAATGTGGGTTGGTTTTTAAATTTTTTTTCTCAAAATCGAAAAATGTGGGTTGGATTTTTTCGATAATTGGCTTTGAAAATGCCAAAATGTGGGTTGGCTTCGTCGTTTTTTTACGTTCCTTTTGACCTATGTGTATAGAGCTGAAGTAGCGATGCTTTCTTGCTATTTCCTAGCTCATTTATGTCCTCTAGTTGAAGTAACTATGCCTTCTGCCAGAAGTAGCTATACCCCACGTGCATTGAGTACTTTAGCGCTTTCTACTGTACTTTGTCTACAATCTACCGTAGTCGGAGACCTTCTACACGTACCTGATTGACGATCTCTGCGTGTTCCTCACTCTGGAGTGAGATGAAATCGAGAGTACAAGCAGTGGTCAATGGCTGGCGCATCGATGACATCTCAATGATCCATATAATCGAGATTAATCATTATAAAAGAAACAAACCTCTTCAGCTCCCGATTCATCTCGTACGATACATAGAACGCTCGAATCGGCCAGACCCTTGTTGATATCTAAAGTAATGTATTTGTCCGGACCTAAAACACGAAGAAACTTACGTGATGCACAGTGGAACGGGGTGGACACATCCTTATTCATGAGGAACGTCTTCTTCGATCCATCTTTCATGCTCACATTCACAACTATCTTCTCTAGCTTTTTTCCTTTCGTTTTGTTCGAAAGTTCGTTGAACATTTCGGCCTCAGAAGCATGATATTCAGTGGCAGCAGCTTAAAATTGTCATTAAATGAAGACCGAATAATTTAGCGAACCTGCAGCGATATTCCGAAGTTGTGCACGGCAATTTGAGCCTCCTCTTGAGAGCAGGTGCTTAGCGGTTACACCCACCGTCGGAAGGATGTTCATCTGGCCAAGAATAAATATGATCGCAACATAGAAAATTAATAAAAACAATAAAATTAGAAAAATGCCCGACGAATAAAACGTTCCACTACTCGCCAAAATTTTGAAGCACAAATCTCGCGTGTAGCACGTGGGTGAACCCTGCGCGAATCAGCTGATTCAAAAATTTGCTCAATTTCGCGATTTATCGATTTTTTGTGTCTCTGAATTTGTAAATCACTCCGAAAACGGCGGTGGAGTTACCGAATGAGTTTGCGAATGAGTTTCGGGGGAGTTCCCCGGAAACTCATTCTCAAACTCCTCCGGTAACTCTCCGACTCCAGGGTTTATATACTGCTTTATTTAGCTGAGTATCAATGTCTTCGTGGCCTATTGGATAAGAGCTTAGGCTCACAGATCATAGGCCGGTGGTTCGAATCCTGTCGTGTGCTATTTTTCCTTTTTCGATTGATATTGCCTGGGGGAGTTACCGAATGAGTTTGCGAATGTGTTCTCAGATTAGCATTCGGATACTCCTTCGCTAACTCCTCCGGTAAGTCCACCTCGCGGCTCCGAGCACTCTCGAACCCCTCCAGGAAGCACTGGCGTCGGATGGTAGACCGCATGTTCAGTTCTAGAAGCCGTCAGCAGTACCAGGCAAGTGCAATCGATTTCGTAAAGTGCAATGTCGCGATTACAGCATTAGGTTGAGACAAAACTTCTCTTTTCTAGGTGATCGATGATGATTACGACGAATCGGATATGAGAGCATCTGGAGGACGAGGGCTAATGTCCTTCAGTCGAGGCAGTAACTACCAAACCGGATCAGAATCAGCCCGATTGTAAGTCGTGCACTGACCTTACCCTTTGCGGCGGGGAGTAGGTTTTTTTCGGGGAGATCCCAGTTTCTCATTCGCAAACCACATCGCAGCTTCATGTTCCGATATCTCATATCTTCGGCTTGGAAATGTATGTTAATTGAAAAAAAGGACTCTGACAACAGGATCGATGAGAGAAGCTCAGCCTCTGTTCGTATTGACGCCGAAGAGCACGGTGGACCTCTATTGATGGCTTCGTCTTCTGAGGATAGAACGAATTGGGACCATATCAACGATCTCGATGACGTGAGCTAACTATCTTTGATTTGTTATCTTTAGTTCAATAATGATATTTCAGTTCTTCCGACGAGTCTACGACTATCATCGAGGTGGTGGCTTCTTGTGCCTCTTTTGGGGCAGTATTCTATCCCTTATTCAGTTCCTTTTCATCGTCTTCATTTCGACATTCTTCCTGCAGGTACCTATTTCTCACAATATCACTAGCTCGCATGTTCACTTGCACACTATTGATATTGTGAGAACATATGATTTCCAGTGCATCGATTATGATATTCTCTTCAACAACAAAGCTGTCAATGGTAGCGACCCTATCACAAGAAAGCGCCATTTCGGAGTGAGTTCGGGTTTTCTCTAGCTGCTTCACAACTAAATATAATTTCAGGACTCTATAGTTGACAATTGTTCTTCCCATCTTCACCCTCTAGTCATAACCTGCCTTCTAGTCGCCATTCTATATTGGTAAGTTTTATTCTCAGTCCAGCATTTAATGTTACTCTTTATTATTTTCTTCTTTATTCCTTTATATGGGACTTAATAATCGCTCTATTCAGGATATTCCGTGTCATTCGAACTGTCGTCCATTTGTTGAAGTTGAAGGAAATTCAGGTGAGAAAAACCTATCATATAGGAATCGTATCGCGATATTGTGTGTCGAAGGCAATATTGTCATATTCGTGTCTTTATTTGTCTCTCTAGCACTTCTACAATCGAGCTCTTCGTATCGAGGACGCCGATCTCTCTAATCTCACATGGGAAGCTGTTGTCAGGACTGTCTGCAGTGTCAGTCGTTACTCCCATTCCTTTTTTTCATTATTATATGATGTAGAATTTAAAAAAAAAACATCTTGAGTTGATACCTCACACAATTATTTGTCAGGCGCAAGGTCGAATCCAACTACTGGTTCACGATTCGGCCATATCATCCATACATCTCTACCATCGAATCCTTCGATTCAAGAATTATATGGTTGCTATGGTGAACCAGGTGGGAATCGTATTCTTATAAATATGCGATGTGCTTGTGTAATATAAGTTGGGAAGAACGAGACAATATATGCAATTCTTTGATTTTCTAATTTTCGAAATAAATAGAAAAGATTTTTGTCATATGTCAAATGGGGTTTTCGCAGGTACTTCGTGCAGAAATGCTTAAACACGTGTGCCGAAGTGCATATTGCACTATTTTCGATAAATTTGTCGAAAATGGCTCGAAATGCATGAAAACATCCCGAACTTTCCATCTGCCGAAATGGTTCGGACGGCTTGCAGAAGTGCTTTTCCTCGCTAGCGAAAACCTATTTGACCTATGATTTTTGTAGATACAATTATTTGTATTAAAAAAAACAATTTCGACTGTTGATGCAATAATTTGTCGAAAATTTTAAATTGTTGATATTTAAATTTTTTTTGACTTTGAATGCTTTTGTCGAAATTTTACGATTTTTCAGCAGGAAGAGAATTATTGATCGAAAAATGTTCAAAATTTATATATTTTTGACTGTGAATTCACTCATTGGTCGATTTTTTTTTAAATTGAGTGCTATTGCAATCATCCATCGAAATTTTTGAAAAATGTTTACTGTGAATGATATCATTAGCCGACAAGAGTAAGAATCAAGGCTGTGCGCAGAATCAGGGCAAAATGGTTTTCGGAAATTTTACGAAATTAATTTTCAGAAAAATCGGAAAATTTCCGGGAAAAGTCAGTTACGAGTTTGATCAAAATTATGAGTTTTTTTTTGGATTGTTCTGATTTCCCACTTTCTTCACGAATGTCATTACATGTTCTATATAAATGGTTTTTTTCAAATAATTAAAGATATTTTTTCCGAAAAAAACAGACATGCAATGAAAAATTGATATTTTTAAATTTTCCGAATATCTTAGGAAAGTTATTGGCCGAAAATATCATTTTTGACTGTGAATCTTTTTTTTCTCGATACGAATGAGTAATTATTGATTGGTGTTACTTGCAGGACCTCTTTCCTCCACTCATCTCGATTCCTCTAGTGGGCGACACTCGATTTATGCCCGAGCAACTGAAGAAGAACGTTGAATGGATGTTCTTCCTTGGATTCTGCTCACCCTTCAAGGGATCTTTCACTCTGCAAGACGAATTCAAAGATCCCAATAGACTAGAGGAAATGGCTGAGAAGATGGAGAATGTCGTGAGTACTTCCATTTATTTAGAAAGATTATAATTGAAAGGTTTTTATTTTGTTTCCAGTTGATGTAATTTATAAAACTAATTTGGTAGTAATTTCTTATGATATCATGATGATCTATGCAGGCTCGTATCCTCGGTCTCGTAAATCTGGCGTTCGCTCCTCTCATCTTCATCTACCAGTGTTTCTACTACTTGTTCACTGCTGCAGACATGACCAAGCGAGACGCCGGAGCACTCGGAAATCGATCGTATTCCAATTACGGAAGGTACTTTATTTTTAATCATTGTGAGTGATACAGTCCCGTCCATTGTTCATATATGATTTCCGTAATCATGGTTAAAATAAATAGTGCTGATCTCCTCAGATACCGTGTCCGTCACTTCAATGAGTTGGATCACGAACTGAAGGGACGACTCAATCGATCTCATGCATTCGCCACTGCTTACGTCGCCCAATTCAACTCGCAACTTGTTCGTTTTCTTATTACCTTTTGTCTTTTGTCCTCTTTTGTGTATGTTGCTTCACCGGGAATCGTTATTTAAAAAAAAAACTCTTCATTCATAAATATAAATATGCAGGTGTCGATCTTCGCTCGTAAAATCTCCTTCATCGCAGCTGCAATTTTTCTTCCACTAACTGCACTCTCGGTGTGGGATGAAGATGTTCTACAGGTATTTATGTGCAGATATATAGTATATTTTGCCTATTTTGCTTGAAATGTTGTATCGCCCATCACAACATACGAATCTCTATTTTTGTTCCGATCGATCCTTACTATTGTTGGCCTCTCAATCTCCCTCCCATCTTTCAGATCGAGCACGTCATCACAGTGTTGGCAGTGTGTGGAGGTGTCTGTGTCGTGTGTCGTCTCATGATTCCCGATGAGAATCTCGTCCATCAACCGGAAGTTCTCCTCAATCACGTCACTTCCGAGTTGCACTATGTGCCTGACCATTGGAAGGGGCAAGCTCACGATAGAAGAGTAAGTGGCATATATTGACCAAAATGCTATGTACCAAAGGGTCCAAAACGTTGTTAGATTTTACGATTTTTAACGGAAAATCGTACGCCTGGGTTGATTTCTCAATTTTCAAGCCTTGTGATAATGACATGTTGTCTCATGTTTTCAAAAGGTTAAAATGCTGCTATGGTATGCTGGAGCTTACCTTTTAGTCTATTGTGAATATGAAAACACCTTCTGTTGCTTCTCAAATGATTTTCAATTATAATTTTTTTTTCAATTTTAAGGTTGCGGGCGAGTTCGAATCTCTCTTCCGTCTTCGTGCAATCAACCTCATCGAGGAAATATCTTCCCCCATCATCACGCCTTTCGTACTACTCTTCAAGTATGGCGTCATGTTTTTGATAACTTTTCCTTGATTTTTGGACGATGTCAATGATCATCTGTATTTTCAGTATCCGTCCGTCGTGTCGTGCGATGCTGTCATTCCTCCAAGAGAACACTGAGAGAGTGGAGGGATTGGGTGACGTGTGCTCCTTTGCTCTTCTCGATCTGGCAAGACATGGAGATCCGTCGTGGCAGAGAATGGAAGAGGAAGCAAGAGGAATTACGACTACGGAGACACTCCCACCCAAACCAAGTAGGAGACTTGCATCAATCAACTTAGTCAATATGATGAGGAGGGAGTGGGAGAGGGAGACGAAGTATTGATTGGTTGTGTTATAGGTGGAGAGACAGCTCACGAGGGCAAGAGTGAGATGTCATGCATTCAATTCGCAATTCGTCATCCCGATTGGCAGCCTCCTCCTGCGAGTGCACAGTTCATTCACAGATTCAGAAACAGGGTCAGTTTAACATATCCAGTCCATTTTTTTCTATTTTTATTGTTTTGTTTTGTGTTGATTAGTTATTGTGGTCGTCGTTCAGATGGAAAGAGAAGCGATGGCAGTGGGACAGGGATCGAGACTAGTGAGAAATGCATTCTCAGAGTCTGTACACACTCTCATGTCGGTGAGTGGGCGAGATTCACTTACTCTGGGTTGAATCACGAGCAGTTTGAGTTTAAAATAGTAATTGCAATTATATGTATATTCAGATGCCTCTTGCTGGAGTTGGAATGAATCCCCTGCTTGGTGGTGGAATGGGAGGATATCCAATTGGAGGAGAAGAGAGAGGAGGAATAATGAGTGGAATGGCGAGAGGAGATAGATCACTTGAGAGAAGTCTGAGACACAGTGGACATGAAAGCATCGTCGACTCTGTACGGTCAGTATTTTTACTTTTTTTTAAATGTGGAAAAAAATTAATTTCACAAAGAACAGTATGTTCCAATAACAATGAAATACACGTGTATTCTGAGAGATTATATAAGAAAACCTCTATATTTACCAACAAATTTCCGCACAACTAGTACTGCTGAATCATCCCACTCATTGTAAGGACGGTGCGATAAGGACTTTTAACGTCGAATACGGCAACGTATTTATATTTTGCGGATTTACAGGAATGTTTGAAATGGAAATATATATGAGGCCGGTTGCCTAAGAGTCGAACAATGAGTTGTACAGTGAAATTATAACTGATATTCATTTTAAGTCTACAAAGGTGATCGAGGGTGCTGGTCATCATATTTAACTTCATTTTGCATGAAACTGACCGGTAGCCTCAGGCTGCGAACATGCATTTTATCGACTTTTGATAATTTCACGGGAACCCGCCTTTCAATTGCCACCAAACTTTGACAAATGGGAAATGTTGCTATTGCGCACTACGCTAACAAATCCGCACATGCAATTTCACATTTTTGCATGTGATAATTAACTTCTCATGCAACACTAAAATCGGCAACACGTGCCCCACGTAGAAAGGTGGAGCTCGTCGAGACGATCATTTTAGTTACCATACTTCAAAAATTCTAGCGGTGCGCTAGTATAGATTTTTCATGTTTTATTTTTTAAAACACTCATTTTTGAACTAATTTCACCTTATTCACACCGCGCGGTTCGCGAGTCACCAGAACAAGTGGAATGCACACAAAGGAATTCATTTTGAGAAGAGTGCAAAGGGACTGCGCGGTCGGAATAAGGTGGAATAAGGTGGAATCAGCTCAAAAATGAGTGTTTCAAACACTAAAACATGAAAAATCTATAATAGCGCACCGCTAGAATTTTTGAAGTATGGTAACGAAAATGATCGTCTCGACGAGCTCCACCTTTCTACGTGGGGCACGTGTTGCCGATTTTAGTGTTGCATGAGAAGTTAATTATCACATGCAAAAATGTGAAATTGCATGTGCGGATTTGTTAGCGTAGTGCGCAATAGCAACATTTCCCATTTGTCAAAGTTTGGTGGCAATTGAAAGGCGGGTTCCCGAGAAATTATCAAAAATCGATAAAATGCATGTTCGAAGCCTGAGGCTACTGGTCAGTTTCATGCAAAATGAAGTTAACCATGATGATCAGCACCCTCGATAACATCAGATGTAAAAGTTCTAGAAAATCGCTGTCCGGACCCCTGTACAAATTTGTCCGACTCTTACGCAACCGGCCTCATATATAAATCAATTGAAATTTGCAATATGTCTTACTCAACTAGGTTGGGAAAATTTTGTTTTTTTTTCTCCAATTCTAGCCTTATAATGCATTTGTAGAGCTCGTCGTTTTTGGCGCTCCTTTCGACTTCTGAGTCCATAGAATTTATTTTGTAGATCAATTGCGTCTCCTGAAAAGAGACGATTTTCGTTGTTGTGTGCATATGTCGCACGATAAGTCAAAATGGCAATGAAATTATCCTACCCAACTTCGAAAAAAAAATATTTAAAGTTACCAGGAATCGAACCGAAAATTTTGAATTCGCGGGAGGACGAAAATCTGGTGTGTTGCGTGCGTGTTGCGGCGGGCCTATTCAGAAAGCTCGCCTTGCGGTCTGCGTCGCGGTTATAATTTCAGCGCTTTTTTCTCTTGATTACGTTACTTTCTGAGCGCTGGATGATAAACATCCGTCGCCGGGACTTAATACCGAAAAAAAGAACTAGAATACAAAAAGTGATAATACGTAAAAGTAGGGACCCCCAAATCTCAGAGACGTAAGTCAGAGCCGACGAAAATACTGTGACGCGTGTGGTGCACGCACTGATTGCGGGAGTTCAAATTTTAGCTTTGAAATTTCATTTTTCGTGCTTTATTGATTTTTGAAAGCGTGCGCATCTTAGCTTTGTTTGCAAGCGTCGCCTAAATATACTTGCTAGTTTGCTGCCCAAAACTAAGGGAATTTCGTGGTGGCGAAATTCTACAAATTGCGTTTTAAGGTGTTCACTTTTTCCACGAATTCGTCTATTTCCGCTCGCATTTGCTTGTGAAAGCGTGCCCCTCTCCAATTTTCTGGCTAGCAGAAGTTCAACACTGTGCCCGTTACCTGACAAGGAAAGAAGAAAATCCGTGGTGGCGAAATTGCGCTGTAGTTCGTTGAACATCGAGTCTTACGTTGTTCTTGTTCAACCATGACCCGGGGTTCATGGTCCAAAATGACGTTTGGGTTGTTGCAACCAAACCCCTAGTGGCATACTCTAATGTAACCATCGTAGTCCAACTACCGTACACAAGCTACCGTAACCCGACTACCGTATCCTGGTAGTCGTCAGTCGCGAAATTACGACTGCGTATGTTGTTTGAGTTGGGTATCAGATTATTACTGCCTCAGGCGTATACCGTAACCCTGCTACAGTATCCCTATAATGGAATTCTTGCTACAGTATCCGAAAATAGACAGATCGGTCAAATTTATATTTTTTTCAACGCTTTTTTCTCACCATAGTTTACGGTTTTTTAGTCATTAAAATTTTTTATCACGGATTCTTATGAAACTATAGGCGCATGTATTTTAACCATTGCTCTTTCGAACTGCGTCGCCAAATTTTTGATATAATGTTTCGGCTTCAGATGAAAAATAAGTGTAAGTGTTACGTCTGACTAAAAATTTGCTTCAAAATCAAGGTAAATTTTTCAAACTATTGTATGTTAGCAGAGGGATCCTTCCTCTTCAAAATATATCCGCCGTGTTTGTTTCTAGCTCGTTCTCCGGTGCACTCATGCATAGTTAGCATTCACGTTTGAAATATTTTTTAAAAATCTCAAGCCATTGAGTCCATGAACGATTATGTGACCATTCTGCTAGTTGGTGTTTACACTAAATAAACTCCAAAACAATGACTAAACCGGACACACAGAGTAAACTACAGGTTCGATTTTACGATATGAGATGCACCTTAGGGAGAATATCATCTCATATATTTGGCGTATTTCTTTGTTATCACGACCACAGTAAGCACTAATACTGACTCACATAGTAAGCACAAAATCTGTGGCATGCTCGATAATATAGGTAAATTATTCATTTTTTTACAAAGGTGACTAAAATATATTTTAAGTGCGCCCGTTATTGAGTCATGAATGGGCACTGCGGGTATACTTTGTACAAGAAGCCTCTTTTTTCTAATAAACAACAATTTGAAATTTTATCATGAGTTTTTATCTGGTTATTATTTTTCGCCAGAGGTCCAATTTTTAATATTTTTCTTGTGAAGACAAAACATGGTATCAGAAAACCGACAACGTGGTTCTATTGAGAAGGTTTTGAGATGCATCGGATTTTTTTTTAAAATAAGAAACAGTCGCCGTGTTTTTTTTTACATCAAGAATATTGCCCGGAAACTGTAGCGGAACTTCGGTATATCTCGTGTGATTTGATTAGTTGAAGCAAATTGAACGTCACTAGTCGTACCCCTTTCTCCCCTCTGATGCCGCTTCGTGTACTGTAGTCAAAATTGGTATATTATGTCTGCATCATGGGTATGAGTTTATGTCTGATAAGGAGAACATGAGTTCAAACGAGAATGATCAATTCACATGGAAAGAGCAAGCAAGCATATTGAAATGGTTTCTGAAGGATTACGGTATATAAGACGTGAGATTTCTTTACGGTATTTAAATGTAATAACAAAAGTATCATGAGTGACAGAACGAGAGATATCTGTAAAATCATCCTCTAATCTTCTCTGACTACTGTATGTGTATGATAGAAGTTATGCGAGAAAAGAAGAAAGATCTAGGAATTCATCGACGACCCTTGCACAGCTACCCCTGGATTACGGTAAGAAATTTATTTGCTCAAAAGAAAAATCAAGAGAGTCATAATCGAATCTGGCGATACTTCTGGTCCATTGTAAAATTGTGTAGAAGGGCTCATACGAGCAATAAAATATTCTATATGAAAAATGAGTACAGTACTTCAAGACAGCATTGGGAATTGGGTATTCTTCTCTCTCTCCGTAGCGCTCACTGTTTGCTTGCAATCAATAATTGTTCGTCGTTGCTGTGTCGAGTAGTTAACACAATAATTAAAATTATAGCCCTTCGATGAAATGCGAAAAAAATGACATAAATAAAATAAGTTGACACAAGGAACAGGAAACCGCGACGCATGAACCACGCATTGCGTGCGTCACAACTTTCAATTTGGTGCAATTCAGCTAAATCGCTGAAAACGCGCTGAAATGGGCGTTTCCTGAAATTCTAACGACGCCATTCCTAATGTGCATCCTCGACTCCCCGAAAGAGAACAAACACGGATTTTTAGAATGAAATTGGCTTTTTACTTGGTGGTCCCTACGTAAAAGACCACAAATGTGACACAGCGCACTACCGTAGTAAAAACAATCACACTTTGAATTTGCGCGCTTTGCCTGAAAGACAAGATTCTCGGTTCGTCCTTTGCCTCCTTTCCCAGGACTCGATTGTCGATTTTTGATTTTTTTAAATATTCCTTCCTTTCTATTTCGACACTTCTCTATTCATTTCCGGGACAACAGAAAGAGTTATTTTTTTCGATTCCCGGTAACTTTAATATTTGAAATTTTCATATCTCATATGGGATTACATCGCGTGCGTAGGGAATGCGAAGCAGTTTTGAAAACGGAAAATTTAGGGAACCGTGAGCATTTATGTAACTTCGTCCACCAGAAATATCGATATTTCTGACAAGTTTCAGAGCGAATCAGGTCAGAAAAAAATCGACTTAACTATTACTATTTTTAAATGATACGTTCATGAAATGGACTACTGGTGGTGTACTCTCTTTCTATACCTCGACCTGTCTCTCACTTTGCCATGTTCTCTCGCAGCCGTATCTGTTGTTTAGAACGGATTATCAACGGAACGTTTTATTATTTCGGACGAGTGTTTGTAAATTTGTAATAGTCACATTTGATTTATTCCACAAGTTGATGGAAACTGGTGAGATAGCGAATTCTTACTAATCTGGGACTCATACACATTTCTACATCGGTTTAGAGTCATGATTTTTTGGTTGGAAAAATCAGCGACAGGAATTTCCTGCCAACATAATTGCATCGCTGGAAAAATACGTAACCTTATTTTGTATGCACACAATGCTCGACGTTGGAATAAGAATATTTTTCTATTGACCGTATCTTTACTTTTCTTATTTTTAAATTGTATGTATTTTTCAGTGAACAACCGGGGGCGGAGATGAGAGTGTCTTCTCTATTCCTCAGAGGAGTTAAGAATGAGAAGAAGAAGAAGGTGAGATGAGAATATATTTGAAAGTAATGAATTGGAACTGAATAGCTGTAGTATTTAGATTGGTAGTTGAGTGAGTGATTGACACGTGCGCGGTAAATAGTATAAACTTTTACATAGTACCCCGAGTGATCGTGTTGGATTAATATTTCCTTTATGTAGGTGTATTCATCGATGGGACCAGCTGATGCATCGATGTTCGCCCTTCCAACAATGGAAATGACGACAATGGGACCGAGAGGAGGAGGAGGAGGACCATCGATGTACTCTCCCGAAGAAGAAGAGAGAGGAGATACAATGAGAAGAGTGGTGGAAGAAGAAGAGGATGATGATGATATGCCTCCTAGAGACTTCCCTGTCTAATCTGTGCATTCCTCACATCTCAATCAAATCTTATCTACTACTTTTTTCCAATCTCCCCCTCGTTTCGTTTTATCCTCTTCTAGTCGTATCCTACCCGATTTCTCAAACTCTCCATAATACAATTCCGGATCCGGTGCCTGTTTTAACTTCCTTTTCCCCTCATTTTCATTATACATACGTTCTTTCTACTGTAAATAGGACTACACTTCATATTTCCTATATCGTTTCAGCTGCTCAGTCCACTGTATGAGTTTTCCAATTTCACCTTATCTTGTATCAATTTGTCGTCCTGTAAATAGTGTATTTTTGTAACATACAACTCGTCCGCAACCATTATTTCTGTGAATACCGTAGTCTCTCGATAGCTGATCTGGGTTCGAACACTGTACATAACTCGTAGACTGGTCTCTATCTAACACCTCTTCTTTCCCTCAATTTGAATCATTTCTCTACTCTGCTACTTTTTCAGCTGCTAACACTCAGATTCACCGTAACGAGTAAATCACTTTATTGTCTTTTGTGAGTACGATAAATTTCAAATTGAATATGGCTGAATTTGTTGTGCATCGGGTTGGTAGCTCTACTATATCTACGTTACTCATAGATGGCAAGATCTTCTTGATCAACACTAAATTAATTACAGTGAGAATGTCTGGGGAGATAAGGCGAACGTTTCCCAAGAAACCCGCACCCGGTCTTGGAACGCTACAAGTTGACAAGTTCAAAAGGGACCAGACGGTGTGGAGTAATGAGAAAAAGGGACTGAGGAATAATGAGAGTCCTCAGGAATTCGGCACGAAAAGGTATCTTTATCAAATTTACTTGGCCTACCGAAAAGGTATCTTTATCGAATTTACTTGGCCTCATTTTGCATGATATTACCGAGAATATTAGTAGTGGTACTTAAAGAAAATATCTATGTCGAAAGAGAGAGTTTGAAATTAAAATGGGAGAGAGTGCGTCTGTCGTTCCACTCTTGAAAATTCCGTCTCGGCATGTGGTCTTTTAAACTCCTAGAGTTATTTTCTTTGTGAGTACTTAAATTGGTATTTCTTTCAGCTCTTTCGCCGGTGGTCGATATTTTGATGCTGGCGTGAAAGCAGAAGAAAGAAAACAGAAGATTGAAGAGAGAAGAGCAGCAAAGAAGGTTTATTATTTATATAAATACCATTATTTATTCGAAAATCACATTAAAATAATTGGGTGTCCCATTGAAGAAGGAAAACTTGGTTATCTTTTTGTAAACATTTAGCACGAGTGCTGAATCACAGCCATGAGAACGATCATTAGTTTATCGATGGGACTTTTTTTTCGAGCATTATCTGTTATATTCGATTACCCTAAAACTAGGGAAATAAATCCTAATGATATCTCACTGACGTCGATTATAGGAAAAGAAAGAAGAGGGACGAAAGGTGAAACAGGAATTGAAGATGAAGAAGAGAGAAGTGAACAAAGTGAAGAAGGAAGATAGAAAGAGGAAGGGGAAGGGGACAAATGAGGAGAAGAGCAAGAAGATTGTAAAGGTACTAATAATTTCCTATGACGATGTTGTAGATGCACTATAGTTGAAACATTGAATCTTGGACTGTTAAAAACACTCTGCCTTAAAAGAATTATAATTTAATCAAGTCTAACTTTGGTATTTGTAAAAGTTAATTAGATCCCTAGCACACATGAGGCCGTTTTAATGAACTTCCCTCAGAAAGGGTATGACGCTTAGGATCCAAACGGTCTTACTGATTATTACTTATTAAATCTTTTTAACCCTTTGAATTAGAAAGACTATTTTAAATTCCTATATTACATAACAAACTAATTTAATTGATACAATTTAAGAAGGCAAAGCCATCAGTGGCTGCAGAAGAGAGCGACGATCCGGAATCTGAAGAGGAAATCGAGCAGAAAACTATAAAGAAGGTAAAGGTACGCAATTTCCAATTTCTTTGGATATATCCATATCATACATTATATAACACACACAATGTGTGTGAACATTTTTTTGAAGGAGGCAGTTTTGACCCTCGAAACCTATCTATAATTACGCGGAAGGATGAGTTTAGTAAGAATCAATTCAAATCTGGCCAGTTTTATGGGACTTGCACTATAGATCTGGCCAGTTTATAGCGATTTCTGGCCAGTTTATATATTTCGAAATAAGCCACATTGTGCGTGGAACGAAAATGTATGATCCATATATAGTCTATATATAGTTTCAAGTTTTCTTTTCTATAGTGAATTTTATTTCAATATTCGGCATATGAATTATATTACGTGTTTGAGCCCATGCCTCACTTCGGAGAGAGTGAAATCGAGAGTGATGATGTACCAGAAGAGGATATGTTTGGAAATGAGAAGGAAGAGGAAGAAGAGGATGATGAAATGGAAGGAGGAAGTGGTCAAGAGGAAGAGGAAGAGGAACACGATGAAGGAGAGGTACTCATTTTGGGTAAAAATAGGTAAAGACAAAGTTAGTCCCGTCTACAGCATGTTTTACTTGCGCGGAACATACATATTTTGTATGTATTGTGAATGTTATTCTGAACTGTCTTCAGACTGTTCCTCTAGCTTCGGCTAAGAAGAATCGATACTCGGAAAACCGTGAGGAGGAACGATATGAAGAGGAGGAGGAGGGAGAGGAGGAAGAGGTACAGTGATAATCGAGATTTGTTAAAGCATCGTCCCATACCAAAATATAAAGATCAGATCAAGATCAAAATGCATTTTGTAGGAGGGAAGTGAGGGAGAAGAAGTCGAAGAGGAGGATGAAGAAGATGTTGGACCAGCGCCGACTGATCTAGAGAAGTTCAGAGAAGGTACAGTTCTTTATTTACCTACATCGGTCTGCTATTTACAAAAAAACGCTTCTATTTTTCTTGAAGAGGATAAATTCTTAGTCAAAAATTGTAAATTTCTCTATAACAAGTGTTTGTAGAAATGGCATCTCTTCCTCTCTCGAAAGTGCGCGAAGTGAAGGAGAAACTGGGTATCAAACTGTTCAATGATGCATTCTTCGGTCGAGTTGAGAAGAAGAAAGACGAAGACGCGCCCGAAGAGGCTCCCACCAAGAAATACTTCAAGGTACGGTAGTTATCGATTGATCTGCACAGATTATTTTTCGTGTTCTGTTGAGCGTATGTCAGATGTACTTACCTTGTGATAAGCAATATATATGACTAGTATTGCATATAATGGTAATGGCTTGTTTGAGCGAGAGAATGCGAAGCGCCCTCGAGAAGTCTCATCTAAGAAGGGATCCTCTAGATTCAGACCCATCTACAAGGAAAAGAAGACGGTCAGAATTCATATCAGAACTTGAAAATTTATTCCATTTTAAAATAACCTGATCCAATGTGTTGTTGTCAGAAGCGACTGGATCCTCGGTTCGATGAGAAATGCGGTGCATTCAATGAAGTGATCTACGATGGAAACTACGAATTCCTCGATGAAATGAGAAAGGATGAAGTTAAGGTACGCAAATTATTGTAAATTTCTTATTTGTATGATATTTTTACCATTTTAGTTTCGATAACATATTTAATGTGAATATGAAATTTATTACAGGCTGTAATTTACAGCTTTAAGTGAATGGAAAATAATGATTTTGTATTTGCAGAAGATGAAGAAGGAAGTGATGAGTGCGAAGAAGGAAGGAGATATGGAGAGAGTGACACAATTGAGAGAAGAGATTATTAAGGAGGAGAATAGACAAAAGTAAGGAAAACATGTTGAACCAAACACGATTTTAATAACTTATAGTACACGTGACTTTTTTAAGGCATTCAGTTCTTTCATTCGAAATATATACGCGGGAACATACGATTAGTAAATAAATTTATTTATTTATTTTTTTATTTTTTTGCCCGTGCACTGAAGTTCTGTGCATTTATGAGCAAAACCTTTTATACATTCGAAATGTATGATTAGAATGTTGGCATACACTCTTTTACGGTTGATACTTTTAAATCGAAAATTGATATTTTTCCTTCAGGGCAAAGAAGGAGAAAGAGATGAGAATGAATACAATGAAGGAATTGAAGAAGGAGAATATGGAGAGAATGAAGAAGGGACTCGAACCTAAGTTCATCAAGAGAAGTATGTTTTTATACACTCATTCCAAATTTTCTCCTTTTATACAATACGCTGTGTGTTTTCTGAACACAAATTTATCTCTAATGTTTACTAATTTTGTACATGACTTGTTAATGGAAACGAACTAGAAGGAACTAGATTGACACAATAATTGTACAACGTATGGAAAAACGGGGAAAGAAGAATTGATATGGCAAGTAGAGAGCATCGGATAGAGAAGGTAGTGAGAGACTCTGTTAGAAAGGGGAAGGGAGATTAATTATCTAGACGGATACTAGTTGCAAACCTACGGTGGTATAACAGAATACCTAATAATTGGGTTTATATTTTTGAATATTGTTGTAATACAATTTGAAAAAAAATTGGTTGTAGGTGCGGTGAAGATGAAGATAATGGAGAAGAAATTCGAGCAACTGAAGGAGGACAACCAATTGGATAAATATCTGAGAAGAAAGGCTAAGAAGGAAAGTAGAAAGGGGACCAATGGAAAGGGAGGACCGAGATTGGGAGTTGGTCCTATGGTTTAAATTAGACTCCCCCTTAGGCATTCCTTTTCGTATAGTCTTTGTTCTTCTATCATCATTGATAACTACTGACTATTTATGGATTGTTCCTCTTTCTCACCCACCAAACCCGTCCTTCCTTCTTCCCTTACTAGTTATAGTTTCGTTGTTGTTCTGACTACTCATTGTTAATTGATTGTTACGCAGCTTTGGAAATTGTTGGATGAAAGCTTCTAGCGATGATGTGCAGTTATACTATTCACTGGGGACAAATCATGATTATGACACGAAGAGATGAGATACGGTAACTTTGGAATTTAACCAAGAGGTGGAGGGGTTGGAGAATCGAATGATGTACTCGCCCTTTGTAACTGGAACAGAAGACTGTTCGGGAACCTGAAATGGGAATGTCGATTAAAGGAGTAAAACTTGGTAATCTTCACATTTTTTTTGCAAACGTTTAGTAAGAGTGCTGAATCATAGTCATGTGAAATATGGGCAGATTCATTTGTCTTTTTCGAGGAGTATCGATTAGATGAATACGATGGAAAATGGGATGAAGTATGATGGCGAACACGAATTAACAAGATTATACCCACGTCTACAGTAAGATTAATGGGAGAAAGTGACTTACCGTAAGACTCATAACTCTCACTACTGGCCAAACGTGGACTTCTTTTCCATTCTCAATCGTTGAAATTGAGACAATGAGTTCACCCGAAGTTGTGAATGAATAGAGAAGATGGCCAGAGTGAGGAACGGATCTGAGATGAGGGAAGTCGAGTTAGTGAGAAATACTTAAGGTAGAAGTGGGATCTCATGGGGAATTAAGTCTGCCACTCCGATTTCCAAATCTAATGTGTACTGGGGAGCGAGACGTTTAGACTTTGGAAGTCGTAGCTCTCCATAATTATGGTTCCGTATACTTATTTCCCTGTGAGATGAGGACTCACACTTTAATGTCCACATGTTTCTTCGCTTTGATTGAATGACTCACAGATTTCGGCGGCTTCTCGATATTGTGCTGAAATGGAGATACTTTTAACGATTATCTAGGAGATTTTTCTCTAAGTGATTTCTAAATTTCAATAGTAAATCTGCTGTAGATGAAATAAATATTTAGTGTTTTTCTCCCACTGATAGCCTAGTTTCACTACCACTGAGGCAACATCAAATGTGCCGACGGGTTCTCCACTGGTATCCCGTTGAGTTCGCTGAGGTAGTAACATTGGGAGAAACCGTCGGCACATTTGATGTTTCTTCCAGTGGGATGAGGGATACGATTGGGAGAAAAAACAGAGATGCATAGCCATTTCTCATTGTCTTACCTTCTTCCATATAAAATGATGGTCTGCCACATCAGAAGGCAATACTGGCCGTGGCTTGGTTGTACAAGAAGTGGGAGGATCGGCGAATCCCGAATCGTCCCGCCACGATCCACCGTATTCCACAGGAATCGCCTGATATTGAATAATTTATCCTTGCATTCGTATTCAGTCTTTGCTAAAATCTGGTACTTCCTATAAAGTTCGGCGATTGTGTGATCTTTAATCTCTTTGCTCACTTCGGGTTCGAGATATTCCTTCAATTGATCGACACTCGATAGGAAAACCAATCGATTGGCAGTTCGAGCATCGACGATGTGTTTAGTGATCTGCCACATGATGGAAATGATTCCAGGAGAATTGATGATCAGAATACGAACTAGCTGAAATTAAGATACGATTAAATGAAGTGAGATGAGATCTATTGAGATGAAGATACACTGCAGAAAGGATTGAGAGAAGCCTCTTATTTATCAATTACTAAACGTACCGTTTCACTGAAGTATTCAGCCCATAGACTGACGATCATCTTGGCAGCTTTGCAATTGACAGAGAGAGGATTGATGAATTCTGTGAGATTGAGTCCCTCCAGATCAAGAATTGTCACGATTGCAGATGGAGATCCTGGAAATGGATACGGTATGATTACGGTAGGTGTAGTATCTAGGTTTGAGTAGTCTTCACAAGAAAACTATTTGAATTTCAAATCCAATGTCTAGACTTTCAACTCTCAGATGATAGGAGTCCGGTTGAAAAGTCTAGAGATTAGTCAACATGGATTATGCTCCTGTGAGTGGAAAAGGTCGAAACTTTTAATTATGCGAATTATAAACACTTATTCGATTTTGTTCCTGATCGATATGGATTCCTTTTAAAACTTTGGATACGAAGTGTTGGTTCAATTGACTGACCAGTTTTCTTCTCAGTAGCTACAATCGTCCTTCCGAATATTTCCTGTAGTGCCATGTACGCATTGAGAATGGTCGACGCAGGAATAGTTGACATGATCTGAGATAAAGAAATTGGATCGCTTAGAAACTTTCTCATGAGTTTGTCTGTCTTAATTTTCAAACAAATTAATTTTCAAACAAAATTTTCGTTCTCATAAACGGCAGCTCAACAAGTTATCGACATCAAACAAAGGGATCGTTTCAATTAATATCTAACTAATTGTGTCAACTTACGTCTCTGAGATGGACGTCCTTCATTCTCTGCACGAATACGTGGAGATTTCCCGATCGAGGAGAATTTTCCAATTTAGAAACTGAGAAACGCTGAAATCAATTAATTTTATAATTGGCTCTGCCTAATTATGCGTCACTTTTCTTGTTTGCCCGAAAGGGAAACTTGATTCCATGTAAATACTTGTTCAATGATTCAACTAGTTTGTAGAACAAAGGTCATAACCCACGTGGAAAACTTGGGGAAAGAGTCGATCGTAGATTGACTGTTCAGGCTCCTGACTGTATCCCGCGAGAGTACGGTGGTGAAGAATCTCATCGATTAAACGACGAACCTAGAATTGGAATGAAAATCAATTAAGAGAATCGAAAGTATCGAACAATCTAATGAAAAGATCCGTATATATATTTTTACACGTGTAAGGAAGATTAATTTGCAACCAAAACTTGTCTGATCTCACGTGGACACTCTTGAGATTCAACATCACTATATAATTTCGATTACATACCTCAGTTTCATCTGAATTCGCTCGTAGCATTCGAGCTACGAAGAAAACGGAATCCAATTGAGGTGGAAGAGAAAGTGTCGATCTAAAATAATGAGATCAAACAACAAAATTTATTAAATATTGGAGATGTGGCATACAATATGTATTTCATCTTTAAAAAGTTTCTAATTTTGAAGCATTGATTAAGTTGGCTGAAATTCGCTCACTGAATGTCTTTCGCCCTCTGAAGCTGCTCTTCGGGATAAGGATCAATAGAGATCATCTCAATTGAGAATCTGATTGAAGAAGAGAAAAAAATAGAATGGAAACGATGAACAAAGGGAAGATTACTAGAAAAAGAAGAAGAAGCAGCAAAAGATAAGTCGGAGACAAGAGAAGAAAGGGAAAGTGTAGTGATACGAAGAACACGTTTGGATTAGAGGGGAGGTGGTGGCAAGGGAGGAGAGGGGGGAGGAGAGAGGAGGGGAGGTGGGACAGAGAGAGAGAGAGAGAGAGAGAGAGAGAGAGAGAGAGAAGGGCATGGGACTGCAATGTGTCTGAATAGAGAGAGTAGCTCTCCCTTTCTACTGAGTGGATCTAACCTGTCCTATCCATTCAGTCTACTCTTGCGAAGAATCGAAGAGAGACTAGAATGTTGCAGTTTGAGATGGAGAATAATTAAGAAAACGATTAATGAATGAATGAAGTTGAGAGGGGAGGTCAATTGGCTAAATAAACGAGACCGGATTGACTACTTCTTCTAGTCTAATTATGCACTCAACACTTTCAATTCTCTCTCTACATTCGATTATCTAACAAGTGAATTGACCGAATGCCAATCCAATTCCAATCACTTTTCTCCAATCAGAGAAATTAGTGAATGGTTTGCTGTTGAACCTCGTGAGATCTTTTGGGTGAGATCTCATTTGTCAAATCCATCACATTTCTCATTGATCGTCCCATTCTCGATGCAATAAAGGCAAGAAGAAGAATGATCAAATAGAAAGGAATCTCCTTAGGGGTCATCATTCCAATGTGGATTGGACAGAAGGGGGAGGATCCAGGGAAGGATTGGATCAGTCTCATCACTCAGCTATGATACTCCTTCTCCTTCTCCTACCGTACTCTGTCTCTTCCCTGATCTGCACGGGAACCGAGAATGCCCTCTTCCATCTACCGTATCCTTCCAATATATCGTCATCTGCATTCAAATGTTTCCATGAGTGTGATCGAGCAGATTGTGAGGGTAGGTCACACTGAGTAATGATCTTACCCTCTCAATTCTGTATGGTCTCTCGCGCTGTCTGATCGATGAAAGAACATGCAGATTGAGGAGATCATTACTCGTCACGTCTCTTTCTTCTCCAATCACTTTCCATACAGGTGTTCTTTTCTCCGATCGAGTTTGCATTACACTTCTCAATTCATCTGTCTCTCTCACTCTCGATTACAGTACTTTCGCTCCCAAGCAGTGTGTGGTAGGTGAGTGAGCAACTACCGTATTCCACTAAGAGATGAGATGAGATCTCACAGGATGATAAGTCTACGACTCCAGACTTCTTAGATAGCGAGCGACAACTTTAGAGGTAGAGGCATCAGAGGCAGGGGAGCGCTATTTTTAGACTTTTGAAGTCGCCGCTCGGTTCTGAAGTACTTCTGAAGTCATAGACTTATTTCCCTCTGACAAAAACATGAGATGAGAGTACTGTAGGACGAGCAGAATTACTGTAATCACATCTTCAATCAGGTCTTGACGCTCCATCGATCTCCCAATCTGCCTCTCAATTAGTTGTTCCCGATTGGGAAGCATCGATTATATCGACGAAAACTCTCAATGAGTGCATTGTGAGATGCGCAAATGAGCAGAATTGCAGGTGAGAGGAAAACAATAAAAAAATATCTCTAAAATTGCATTCCTCCCACGCCATTTCGAGCACAGTCCCAATGTTTTCGGGGAAATAGTTTCCCCTTATGAGAAATATCTTTATACAAGTCGAATGATCACCGTTGGATGAGAACCGAATGGATAAGATATTTTCCCCTAGAAAATAATTCTCAGCGCTCACAGTTAAAATAGCGCATCCAGTCGGTTCTCATTTTAAATGAGAGTCGGATTTGTTTTGCTGTTTCGACAGTTCTCTCGACCTCTCCATCATTTCAGTTCCTGTGAGTACTTCTCTGACCCTCACGACTGTCTTCTCTCTCGTTTTGAATCTCGAGAAGGACCAGATCCTCTGCCAGAAGTTGATGGATTCAATGTGACCTACGCCCAAGTTACTTCTCCCATTCCAGAAGGTGGTGAGAGAGAGAGAAAGAGAGAGAGACCCGGATGTCTCATTCCCTTCCATACAAACAGAAAGGAGACTCGACCCGCTTACTCAATGTTGCGTGTGATGAGATAGGAGAGATACCATTCTCATATCTAGACGAATACTTCTAATTCAAACAAATGTGTTCTCAGGAGACTGCAATCCTTCTGAAATCTCTTCCTTCCACTCAGTCCCCGTGACTACTCCGATATTCGGAGAGGCCAAACTGTACAATGGATCCAGTGGAATACAGGAAGTGTGCAACATCTGGTTGATTCAATAAATGTGCTAGGGTGTAGTCTGCAACAGAAACATCCCGCGTTTAGTCGCAAACAAATCCGTTTATGGATCAGACCTTACCGGATTGCTGAAATTCACCAGGTTTTGAAATTGACGTTCCCGCTACCAGAAAAGTCCCTTGCCCAGCTGTGTGTTGATCCCTATCCCAATCGATAATGTTGAGTGTCTTTCCCACTGTGAGGATTGTGAAGCGGTGATCTACTCTAGTCACTACAAGGAATGTTTCACAGTCCATCCAACCACGGCCACTCAACCACTCAATTTCGTCGATCAACACTTCGTGGTATCAATTATTTATCGATCCGATTTAGCAGTGAACACATTATTTCGCCACAGATAGAAACATCCGGAAAGGGATGAGAGGTGAGAGTAAGATACTATCTCGCTTTCGCGCACTCTCATTCCCTGGCCCCTTTCTGGAGTTCTGGAATCATGTAAAATATTATAAATATAATTAATCCAATATGTTTCTCTAGATTCTAACCTCTCTGTGTTCTCCTCCTCCTCTTCCGTGTGATTCTCTCTCTTCCATTTACGTTGGAAGAACTTCTGACGCCGCTTCGGAGAGAATCGCGTGTCTAACCAAGTCACATATTTTCACTTGATTCTAGAACCCCAGAATAGAGTCAGAAGCGAGGGAGTGTGTGAAAATGAGAGAGTTTTTATCGATTCTACTAGTTCTTTGACCCCTTTCTGGAGACTTGACTCACTGGGGGGTTACGTTTTCATCAATTTCCTGTGTAATTCTCTCGTTCAGATGCATGGAAGATCCGTCGTGTCGATTTGGCTACGCCCTCTCAGATTCGGAATGTCTCACTTCCTCTCAACCTCTTCAACTCGCCCCCACAATCACTCGTTATTGCACAACACACGACAACAACGATTTCGGTATGGTTCAGACCACCCGCACACTCTCGCTCATGGGCGAAAACAGGTACTCTACACCCGTGAGCCTCGTTAGCTCAGTTGGTAGAGCGTCAGACTTTTAATCTGAATGTCAGGGGTTCGAGCCCCCTACGAGGCTAACCTTTTGCAATATATTTTCCCAGATGGTGGAGCTGTGATGTATGAAGAAAGTCACTTTTGTGGTCGTGGAAATTCGATTAACGTCACGGGGATCAGTGTTGTCGAGTGTATGCAATTGTGTATTACTCATCCGACTAAGAGGTAAGTTAAGATGGAGGGAATTATCGATCGATTGCAAATTCAGTTGTGATGCCGTCTCATACGATGATTCTATTAGAACCTGTTCAGTTTTCGAGGGAGCAAATGTCCAGAGGGTAGGTCATCCACTCTCAATCTCCCCTCTCTTTCCATTTATTTCAGGTCGAGGGAAATTGTTCCTTCCTTGCTTTGAATATCGTCACTTTCGACACTGACAAAGAATTTATTGAGAAGTTGGGAGATGAAAGTATGGTTAAATTATATATAACATTTAAATTTCGATTTTCAGTTACAAGTGAAATGCTGAAACATCGTAAGTGGAAGAGTGGGAAGAGGGGAGAAAGTAGAAGGAAAAATCCGAAGGTGGGACGAATTAGAAATAGATTGGAAGATAAACTTCGATTGATAGACTCATGGATTGAAACTGAAGAAGAAGAAGAAAGTGACGAGAATGATCGACGATGGAGAGGATATTGAAGTGAAGACAATTTGTACCATGGATACTGTAAAAATTGAGGTGCGACAATCACGCAATGACTATTTACAGCACTAGGTATTCTACTTTGTCATTCGTTTCACCGAGAGAAAAATTTGAAATGATCAGGTGAATTCTCACCATTCGATCATCGGTGAAGTGTTCGTCAAAGATCATTCCTCTACTTGTAATGCATCTCAGTCAAATTCGAGTGAGAAGAAACTAGAAGTGAAATTGGACGATTGGGAGAAATGTGGAGTGACTAAGAAGGTTGGCAATTCGATTCTCTCACTTTCACACACTCTCTAGCCCCTGAGTCCTTTCTGGAATAATACGACTTTCTTCAGGACTTTTCTTACTCCTTTGATGTCGTCGTCAAGAGAGATTCGTCATCTCGAATTCTGACTAAAACCGATCGAATCTACCGAGTTGCTTGTGATTACTCAAATGCACACACAACTACCGTATCCAGCATTCTCAGAATGGGGTAGGCTATTGCAAATTGACTTTTTCTGAATATGAATTTGATTTCAGAGAGAATCACTACAACAAAATGCCTATGAAAGGCAAGATTACTGTAGGAAATGAGTTGAAGATGGAACTGAGATCGAAGAAAGACGGGAAAGTGAGTGGGTGATCGAGGGATGAAGTTGATCTTTGATCTTTAGACTCGTAAAGTTCAAGTGGGACAACCTCTCCAGCTCGTTTTCTCTGCTTCGACTGATTCTGATTTCAACGTCAATTCATGCACTGCCATGAATGAAGTGAAGACTGAGAAGGTGGAGATAATCAAGGGAGGGTGAGTGAAGATTGCATAGGCATGACGGAATATGACTGCGATAGGTGAACTAACGTAGGTGACTTCTGTAATAAGTACTTCAATTGGGAGGTCTCTTTCTTCTCTTCATCTCTCTCCCTCTCTCTCTCTCTCTCTCTCTCTCTCTCTTTCTCTCTCTCTCTCCCTTCCCTTTTCGTGTAATGGAGGTCTCGAAAGGGGCGAAAGCAGAGAGTACAACTTGTCGTTTACATAGGGCGAAAAAAGTGGATGGAGAATGGGCGGCTTTTGGCCCCTATCTCTGTCCCCCCTTCCTCTCCCTCCGCCGTTCCTGGCACCGACAAAAGGAACTGATATTGAGAGACATGTGTGAATGAGATTGAAAGAGATGGAGAAACCCCTGGGGTGGTCGAACCAATGGGGTAGGTCATGCAAAGGTAGGTCATGGAATGATATGGACGTAGGTCAGAGATAGAGAAGAAACTGTTGAGGTGCCCATCCACAGGAGTGTCGTTAGATATCGTTCGAGGACCAATTAAGAGAACCAAGAACGGATTCTCCTTGCCACTACGGTAAGCAGCAATCGATAGCTGAATGATTACGGTAGTATTACAGTGCCTTCAAATTCCGTGAGGGGGAAGGAGTGGAAATTGCGTGTGAGGTCGAACCATGTGAAGGAAAGTGCAAGAAGGTGAATAAATATCATTTTAAAGCTTTTTTTTGTTGATTTTTTTAAAAAAAATCTCCTATCCTCAGATCGATTGTTCCTCTTCTTCCATTCGATCCAATCGATCACCACGACAAGTTCCCTCCAATTCTACCGTAGTCAGTTTGGAGTTCACCGTAGACTCAGGTAGGTCACCTCCCATATCTCTCTCTCCCCCCCCCACCTTCCCTACCTATATTTGGATTATCTTTTGCCATTCCTCGGTACCGAGGAAACCGCGGTTCTTCAATCGTCATCACGCCCTTTGCGGATGTATCACTTTTTTCAAAAAAAAAAGAATACAGAATCGTCATTGGTGTGTGTCTCCACATGGCAGCTCGTTCTCTTCTTCGTCTCTCTTCTTTTCTCTCTTCTCATTCTCATTTTATTCTTTGTGATCCTCAGAAGATGCAAGAAATCCGTGTAAATGTGATGGGGATTGAGAGTGATACGGAGAAGCACCATATTGGAGAGACCCTAATAAGTAAACTAATAAAGAGTATGACTACAATACTACATGTGTGAGGTCTATTCAAGATTTCGTATGCAACGAAAAATTTGTCTGAGCTAAATTGACTATCGGGCTTGACTTTTTTGAATAGTAAGTTATAACAGAGACAGGTGAAAGTTATTCGGACACCTCCTAAAGTGGTCCTTGGGCTCGAATCAATGAGTCCTCTGTTGTCATCTTTCATTCTCTGACTACATCTAATTCCATCTCAACTCATCTCATATACTTCTCTTCTATTACCTCCCATCTCCTCTTTTCTCCTCTCTGACTTCTCTCGTTTTTTGCACTGCCTCCTAAACATTTTAGTGTTTCCGAGGTGTGCTTTTGATGTAATTGAGGCAGTGTCTTGGAGGGAATGAGGGGAACATAGACTCTCGGGAGGGGAGAGAGGGAGAAGGGGAGGTGGGAGGAGAGGGAAGAGAGGGGATGGGAGGAGGGAGGAGAGAAAGGGAGGGGAGGCGAGATAGGAGGACCAGAAGTCTCTTCATTGCTTTCAACGATGAGCATACAAAAAGTGGATGGATGACACGTTATCTCGCAGAGTGGAGGGGGGGGAAGGAAGGGGAGGAGAGAAGGGATGAAGAGAGAGGAGGTCAAAGAAGGGCGCAGTGACCTACCACGTATTCAGAGTCACACATGATTGAGATCAACATGTGTTCAAAGATTGATTGGAATAGAATCGACACTACTTCCCCTCTCTCTCTCTCTTTTCACCCCTCAATTCGAACCTCGTTCCTTCCCTGGGTGGCCCTTATCTGTCTCTATCTCTACTCTTCTTTTTCTTCTCGGGGCATCCAAAAAAGCGACACAAAAAGTGCCAAGGCTGACCATTTCTTTTGTATTCAAAGTGTGAGCAAAAGTGAGAATGGAGGGGAATTCGATTGATGTCAGCTGTACACTTTATTATGGGATTGACCACACACGAAAAGCCTCCCCTTTCGAAGCTCCGCCCACTGAGAACCTCAGATGGCGTACCATTCTGTGAGAGGCTCGATGACTCTTATCATCCGCTGATTATCACTAGATTATCAGTAGATACTAGAGTTTGAAATTCGGGTGGATAATTGAAATTGCTCTTCATTTCGCACACTCTCTACACCCTTTTCATACTCTACAAGATTTTCATACTCTACGTATTTCATACTCTACAAGATGCTTCTGTTGTCAAACCCGTCTCGAGTAAAGTGTGGAGATGGAATGAGAGGGAGGGAATAGCCTCCCACTTATCACCCATTGTCTCATCATCACTCAGAGGATCGACCACTTTTTAGTAGATGGGAGAGGAAGAAGAAGAATCCTTCTCATTTCTCTCTGTTTCGACGGAGATTTCACTGTGATACGAAGAGAAGATAGAGAAGATACTCATTCCAACGTTTATCCCCATTCAATCCATGACGTAATTTTGATAACCGTGATTTTCACATGTGACCTACAACCCATCCACAATAATCCCTTTCTTTTTTTCAATTCTTAGTTGATACATGGGAATAGAGAGATACTCATTCCCAAGATTCTCCCTTATTCTCCTCTCCCAATGAACTCTTTATCTCTTTTCAATCCCTTCCAAATGAATCCATGACTTTTTTGATAACCGTGATTCTCTAATCTTGTCTACCACACATTCACAATATTCTATACCTTTTTTTCAATTGTCCACTGATACATGGGAATAGAGAGATACAATATCATTCGAGATTCTCTATAGAAACAGCGCCGTTTCTTTCACCCAGTGTGAAATTGATAGACATTCTGAGATACGAGTAATTAACATTGAATTATCGATTCGTTCTCTTCTCTATCAAAGTGTTCCATTCGTTCCCAGTCTTTCTTTCCCTCCAACCCTCAATTGCATGCCTTTCCAATTTGAGAGTGAAATCTGCCATCAGCGATTGACTTCTCCTCCCCCCTCCTTCCTCCCCTCTCCTCACCTCCCCTCCCCTCTCTCCTCCGGTAGATCTCTCCTCCCCTCCTCTCCCTCCCTCCTCCCTCCTTACCATCTGCGTTCCTTCTCCCAATGTCGCCTGTGTGGTCTATCTCACTTTTTTCGTAATTCGTTCGATTTATTTATTGCTCTTCTTTTCACTTTTTTCCTATCGTCCTTCCTTCTTTTCTCTCTCCCTCTTTTCTCTTCAGACGTTTCTTCTTCCATTCTACCTCTAGAGAGAGAGATACTTACCCTTTCCCGCCCCTATCTCAAATCCAGATTCCTCTTCCGAAGCATATTCGTTTAAAGCAAGTTTGAAAAATATTCTTGTCAAAGACAATTCACTAATGATGGCGCTCCTAATTGTCTCAATTCAACAGTGGGGCAGATACTTAATATTACACTTAAGTAGCATGGTCAAATCTCCAAAAAGGGGTCCAGAGTGGGAGTGCCAGTCGCCAGTGGGAGTGACCGTGGGAGGATTTTTCCTTGAAAACTCTCGTTTTCTCATACCTTTTCGATCCTTGCCCCTTTCTGGAGAGTTAGTGTCACTTCTTACTAGGAACGTTTAAAAACCAGTCTCTTTTTATCTTTTTATAAAGATGCTTGTGACGTCTCCTTGTGATCTACCCATTCCATTGACACCTTCATGTCTCCTTCTCCTTCCTCCTCCTTACCATAGTCTCTTCTCTTCCTCTTCTTATGTCTCTCTTCAATTACTCAATCTTTCTCTCGTCTCTTCCATCTTTCATCATTCAATATCTCTTTCGAGTCCACATATGGAAATGCGCCACTCTCTCAATATGACCCTTTTTTCTCCTCTCTCCCCCCCTCCTCGCCTTTCCTCTCCCCCCCCCTTCTCCATCTTTCTCTCCATGATCCCGCATCCAATGAAACATGACGAAGTGGGCGGAGTCTCATACCGTAGTCTCTTCTCTTCTCTCTCTCTTCCCTCTAAGACTCCATTGTTTCAGTCCCACTCAACCATGAACATCGAGGAGATTCTACCAGAACTCTTCTCGACTTCCTCGTCTAACGAGAAAAGAGTCTACTACTGTCAGAGGTGAGTGAGGAATGTTCACCCTGCACCACCTGGTCGTGAGGATTGAGAATCCCACATTGTTCCACAGGCCGGTCAATCCAACGGAAAGTGGTTTGGAGCGAGAGAACGTGCAAAATCGAGAGGGATTCTCTCGCTTTTGCACACTCTCTCGTCATGACCCCTCTTTTTATGGCTGGGGAAAATGTGTTCCTAGTGGTGAGGAGTGACTATCTCATAAACGCTTCTCAGATGTCTCAATCACGGTCTACGCTTCAAGCGAAAGAATCACAAGACTGAGTGTGCATTCAGATTCTGCCAATGCGCTGATTGCGAGGTGAGATTATTGAGAAATTGACATGGGGGTGTCGGAACCTTCTCCCCCAACATCATTCCAAATGCCGGTTTTATATTCCAAATTCCGGTTTTATAGAGAGGGGTTTGGAGTGAGAAATCTTACAAAATGGAGAGGCACCCTCTCACTTTTGCACATTCTCTCATCATGATCTCTCTCTGTATGATTGGAATCATGTACCGTGTGAAAAAAACCTGTGGAACCCTGCATTTCCAAGAGCGGCGCTCATTCCAAACTTGATATCTAATCTCCCTACACTCCTTCTCATCTGATCTTTGATCTTTTTCAGATGATATCTCGTCGTCGTGAACTAAATTCTCTGCTTCGTCAAGAATATTCAAATTCACCTGAGAATCCACCAGATTCGATGGATCTCTCAATCTCTTCTCCCTCTGATGATTTCCCTTCCCTCACTCTTTCTTCTCCTCTTCTCTCTTCTATTCCTTCATCAGAAGACTCGAGTTCAAGCAGTAATCTCAAAGGTATCTTCCCCTTGATATTCCTCTATCATTATCTTAACTTCTCCTTCCATCCTTACATGCACATACGTCGGATTTTTGGAAAAAAATATGTAATCGATCCCAAAGTCAAAGTTTAGAAAGTTGCTAAATGACTCTTCACAATATTCCAAACTGATAGAAGGGATTAAGGGCGACTGATTGTGCAAAAGTGAGAGAGTCCCTCTAACTCACATATCCCCTTCTGTATGGTCGACCCTTCTGTGCACTTGTGTCTCGGTCGCCACTAATTCCGATTTTTTATCATAGTAACAACAAATTATCACTTTTCTTGTAGATATCAACAAAGAATTTTTTGAAACAAAATTCCTGAAGGAAAGCATGAGAAGACAAAAAATGTTTACTGGATCTCAATTTTGCAAATTGTGTGTCTGCCGGGCTCCAGTTTTGAGTTTTTGCTACGGTATCTATAAGTGTCATTGATCCCATTTCGAAATTGGTTTTGATTGCGAGATGGAAGAGAGACAATGATGATTGGCCTCTCTCGATTCGAGGCAAATTTCGTCCTTCCCTTTCACTATTCATTCTTTTCATCCTTGGCAAGCAAAGGTCATTGAGACATCTCGAACGCCCAAAAAAGCGGAAAGTGAAATGACCATGGAACATTAGCCACTGAGGTAGGGAGAGACCACCCTGAGTCGCCCATTACTGTAATATCGCGTCTTTGTTTGGGTTGAAGGGAAGAGAAAAGATCGGAAATCGGGCAAAAACTGCTCATTATGAGAACTTAACTATGGGATGTAAAATCTGAGAAGATATCCGAGTACACAAAGACAAAAGTCTTATACCGTGAGAAGTCAAAAGTCTAATATTAAAGACTTCTTTGTCTACTATTGAACTTCTCATAGGCCCCATCTCAGATTTTATTCTTCTGTGTGAAGTATTTTCCCCTCTAATTTCTCTCCAATCGTCTCTTCTTCTATCTCTTCTATCTCAATCTCTTCTTTACTTGAGAGCGCCGTCCGAATTGTCAACGATGTGCTCAGCACAATACAATGAATCGACTGAAGGGACACAAGAGGAATTGCCCCTTCAAGGAGTGCAACTGCCCCAAATGCATGGTCAGATCTTTGACCTACCCAGACTACAGAACCCCTCTTATTAGCTTTGTTTTAATGAATCATTTTAGGTTGTCGTAGAACGACAGAAGTTAATGGCAGATCAGATCAAATTGAGAAGGAAACAGAAGAAGGAAAAGATGCAAATGGTCGATGTCGCCCCTTCGCCCCCCGCAAGCACGGCTAGTGGTGAGTGGAGAGGGGATCAGAGGGGAGATTGGGGTTACTGTAACCATCATAGGTGGATACGGTCATAACCAGTAGTCTCACTCTGTCTAACTAGTAGTTCATATCTCTCTACTCGATGCCTTCTCTAAACTCTTCTCCCTCTTCTCCCAAAGTCCTTCACTTCTCTCTTTTCTCTCATTCAAATTGCTTCCAATCTCTGATTTCCGTTCGACGTCGTCCATCTATTTCTCTTTTATTTGATTATAATTGCGATTGTTTTCCTTCTTCCTTCCGTTCTCTCGACAGACATTTCAATCTCTCGGGGGAGACATTACGGCTCCACTTTTAACTACCGTAGTCCCCCCCTCTCTCCCCCCATGGGTCCCGAGGGGAATACAGTAGGATATGGAGAATAGTAATCAATATTCCCCTTCAGGAGAGACTCCTCCCATCTGCACCAAGTGCACTCAACAAGCTCTACAGTACCAGCAACTAATGGGCATTATCGATCCATCCACTTCTATCGATCCAATCGCAACTCTCGCAATGATTCTACCCCTTTGTCCCCATAGGAATGAGTAAGACTGCATGGCAGCCCCTACCTCAAAGGGCTGCCATGCAGCCTTTTATCGGGGCATTTCATGCCTCTCTCGGGTATCTTTCCTCTCTTCATCGGTTGTCTCGTCCCAGATGAAGGATTTTCCCCTTTCGAGTGAACTTTCCCCTCGAGACTCAGTCTCTCGCCCGATTCCGATTACTGTATTCGTCCATTATCGATTATTATTGTGTTACCGTGACTGTTGTAGACACAGAGTGTCTCTCTCCCCCACCTGTAGACATGAGCTTCCCTTTCAATTGACAATTGGCACAATCGAGTCTCATGAGAGACAATATTATAATCTCATCGCGCTACTCTCAACTCAGTTGATAATAACATCGCACAGATAAAGAGATACCGTAACACGCCTTTCCGTGCAGGATACATCTGGGAAGATCTACCGTAGCCCGTCTATACGAGAAAGATACATCTCGGAAGAGATACTACAACCCCTTCTCCCTCTCTTTCAGCTACCGTAGCCCATGTTTATGCCCTCTATCAGCTACCGTAATCCATTCCTCTTTCCCTCATTGATACCGTAACCCGCCCTCAAACATCTGGGAAGTGACAACGAATTAATTTATTGCGAATGGAATAGAGTGGAAATGGAGGGGCGTGGGTCGTATTTGATAGATGACATTGGGCGTGTTGAGATTTAGGCGCGAGAATTGAGATCCAAACAGAGATCCATCTCACGAATATCGTAGTACGTACACTCCCGCTCTACGTCGTATCGATATCTGAAGGAGAGGGAAGATTGGGGTGAGAGATCGGACGATGCAAATCGATTCAAGATTTTTTTTGAATTTATCCGGTAGGTCAAAGGGAAAGGGAAGAACTCACTCGGGATCGCTGCTAGTGAGGTGTTTATTGACACATTCGACGAAGCATTTCTGAGCAGCCAAAGAAGACTCGAAGAGACATCTCTTCCTCTTTCCACGACGAGATCGAAGCTCTGTTGAGGCTGTCGGAACCTACAATCGATACGGTAATCAGGAGATACAGTAACCGAGAGGTCGGAGATTTAGTAGCCGAGAGGGAAGGAGATAAGGTAACAAAGACAAAGTGATACGGTAAGCCCAAACTCACTATGTACTTCTTGCACTTGGTGGGGATCTCGAGTCGACTTCCCTTGTCCAGATTGGTATTGATCGCTCTCTCGAGACAAGTCAGAGTGCAATCAGGAAGCATGTGGAGTTGACAACAGTGATCAGCTGAAAGGAAGGAGTACTGTAGATATGTCGGGATATTGTAATCACCTATCAAGGGTACTATAGGTATCGGTCGAGAGTAGTCTACGATTTCGAGAGTACGGAAAGTATTGAATGGGTGTACTGTAGCCCTACAGTACCGAATCTACCGTACTCTCTGCTAGTCCCACTAAGCCCTCGGGGGGCTTAGATTCAAATGGTATGCAAATGTAATGGAGAGAGACTCTTCCTTTGTCTTGCACAGACGTTTTTGCCATCTCTCTGAGTGAGAGCAATTGATCTCTTTCCCCTCTGCTGCTTTCACTCTCACTCATTCCTCTCTCTTCAGAAAGGGAACGACACTAGGGAGAAGAGATGAACATCTACGAGAATATCACAAGAGTACTTACTGTGTTTAGTGAGAAGTTCGTCTCGAGAGCGAATTTCAGACTCGCAGGAAGATCGGGCTGTTCCATTGAGATTCGTGCAGGAGGGGAAGGAGAGAGCAGCTTTTGAGATGGAGATAGTGGCAGAGATAGAAGAAGGGAGAAGGAGAAGAAGAGGGAGAAGAATCATTGGAAGAGAAGAAGAAGGAAAGAAGTGAAGAAGTGAAGAAGAGTCAAGGATGAAGATCATTCAAATGTCCCCGCCCACTTTTTGAAAGAACACCTGGAGTCAAATTCGAATTGGAATGGGAACGGAGGGAAGGAATTATGTCCCCTTGAGGGATGAAACTGAGCACTCTCTGACAGCTGCCGCCGCTTTTTTGTGAAGGAAAAGAAGAAGCAAAGCAAAGTGAGAGAATCTCCGAACTCAGTTAGAGCAGGTGTCGTGTCGTTCCTCCTTTAGTACTTCTCTCTGTTATGACACTCATAATTTTTATATATGTCGTCCTTTGTCGGTAAATAATACAACGACTTTTCATTTTTTTTGTTGTTGCAGAAAATGCAGTGATAAAGTAAAAGCAATTCAAATTTATGAGAATACCGTAATCCTTACCCTACATATAAATATTCACTCTGACCTAAGGCTAACTGAATTTGGACTTTTTGTATACTGTAAGTGAAAATCGTCAACCTTTTGTTCTCTTTCACAATCCTTTTCCAACACTTTTCGTCAAGTTTTTTCGTCTTTCCGGCGTCTCGGAATATTGGAATTGCATGGAGAAATCAGGAAATACTATAAACGAGAAGAGGAAGACGCTGCACAGGAACATCTCGAAGGTGGTGAAAGAAGTAAGCTGTTTGGTTCCTTTGATCCAATGTTTCTTTAGCTCCTATTATATATTTTATTGATATATTCGTGATATCAGATCGAAGATTCGGATGGGGAGCTTGTCACAGACTCTTCTCTCTTTTCATCTCTCAAAGATCGAGTGAAATGTGATGCAGAAGACAGTCGGAATTGCGTCGAGATCCTTCTGGTTAGTACTTCATTATAATTGCATTAGCTAACTAAATATACTCCAGGAATTCCTTAAATTCAATAGTTCGCACACTCGTCGATGCACTTTGCCTCTCCTCGATTTCTTCTACATGAAAAGTCCCCGCTTCAGAGATCACGTGAACAACTTTCTCTATGTCAGTCATGCTGATCTACCTCGTGATTATCAAAGAATTTGTTCAGGAGATAATCGTCAATGCGGCAGAGATTGAACCTCTCAAACATCCTCTACCCCCACCCAAGAAAGACGGCGTAGAACTCAAGATTTCGTGCATTAAGACCTTCCAGAAGTGGGACGAGAAGTTCGGCAAGGACAATGTGAGACTGCAGCTGGTGAGATATAACTGCATTTATTGATTGACAAGAGACGATTCCCAGGCTGTGAAAACCCTTCGTGACTCTCAAACACTTGATTATGATCGAGTATCTGGGGAAACTGCCGTTGAGAGGGATGTGAGAGACGAACGACTGAGACGAGAAGAGGAATACAGTAGAACGGTAAGGTACTTATCACTTATCCCCTTAGGTAGACAGTCGGGTAGGGAACTGTCAAAATGGGGGGGGGGGGGGGTGTGGGGTTTTCAATGTTGGACATGAAACGCCAAAAATTTTAAAATTCCAAAATATTGGAGGATTTTTTTTAAATTCAGAGAATGGCTGAAGTATCTCGAGAATTCGACTTGCATCATCGAGAAATAGAAAGAAATGTGGCTGAGGCCAATCAACTTCTGCTCATTCTCGTCCCTTCTTTTATCGATGAGGACAGACCATCCACTTCACAAGCAACGGTCAGTGTTTTTCACATTCCCTAAATTCGGGAACCCCATCGAGCGAATGGTCAATTTGGGTTGGAAGCGAAAATTACACTGTTTTCGATAGATTCCATCGAAAATAATGTGAGGACAGATGCTCCCGTTGCCTGTATTAAAGTTACCGGGAATCCACATTTTTGGTGTCTGATCTTACGACGGAATCGAATAGACAATTGCCGTAAAAGAAAGGCTGTCGAAGCAAAAAATGTCAAAAATCGATAATTAGTCCGTGACACAGCTCCAAATGTCCGAAAATAGAGCACTGAACATCAGGAAAGTTCGCGCAAATTCAAATGTGAATATTTCATCATGTTGTCTTATTGCGCTCCAGCCTTTTTTCGCTTCTTTTTTTTTTGCATACTTCAATTCCTCATTATTTATTGAAATTTATTGTCGTATTAGAATTTATATAACGAAAACATCGAGTGAGAAGAAGAGCTTTCAAAAAAGACCGCGACGCGACACGCGACGCTCGCCACTGATCATCAGGGAATACCGCGAATTCGAAATTATTCCGTGGATTCCCGGTAACTTTAAGGACCCCCCCCCCCGCCCGCCTAATCGATGCGAGGGGGTCAATGTTTCGGTATCGGAAAATTTAGGGAACCGTGTAAATCACTGGCAGCGATATACTGTAAGCACGTATATCGATCATTCTCCCGTTGCAGGACCCACAAATACACGGCTACGGTAAGGGAGACTCTTTCACTGTGAGAATCAGCAACCCGATTCCGATGGTATCGATTGGTGTTTGGAGACAGCTACAGTATTCATTCAGATTGTTGCTGATGACACGAACATCGACGTCATCGGATCATCTCTGGATGTTCTCAAGCAATTATCTGCCCACAAGAAGAAAGTTGATGCGTAAGTAAATTCTCACTTTTGATTCCTATGAATTAGTCTATTTCAGATGGGTCAAAATATCAACTAGACATTGCAAGGACTCCTCTATAAATCAGTACATTGAACTACGAAACCTGGTTAACGTATGTTGAATTGGTTCAATTCAGAATGCAATTGAATGTTTAGAGGGAAATTGAAAAGCTAATCGAACTCAATCTCCGTCTTCCGATCGATAATCCCTCTGATGGAGAGGACGAAGATGAATTCATTGATGTCCCTGATCTACCAGAGACAATGGAATATGAAGAAGATGATCTACCCAGTACTAGTCAACAGTAAGTAATCATCTTTGACTCGCTCAAAAACTCCTAGTTCATCATTTGCTCCGTGCAGATACGTCTAAAATCGAGTGCTGAAGTCCATGTTGCACTATTTTCGATAAATTCTGGTAAAAGGCATGAAAATCGTCTAAAAATCCGTATGCCAAAATGGTTATTATATTTTTAAAATGATACGTTCATAAAATGGACTACTGGTGCGTGTCTCTCTTTTTTTCCCGTGCTCTCTCGCAAGCGTGTTTACGGGTGGAACGTTTTATTATTTTGGACGAGTGTTTGTGAATTTGTGATAGGACGGCTTTCTCAAGTACTTTTCCTCGCTAGTGAGAACGTATTTGACATATGCAAAAAAAACTTGATCTGTGCAGATCTCCGAAATCATCAGTGAAGAAGGTCGATTTCGGATTGGATCTACAGTATTGGGGACAGAAGAAGCCAATTGTACAGGTATACGGTAGGCCAGAGGGGTACCGGTGTGTGGGATCTGTTTTTCGAGGTACCAATGAACAATGCGGACTGTCATCGCTTCTGGAGACCACCTGACGAATCGTGAGTATGGTGTAGCTAGTACGGTAGTGAGTGCATTGAGTGCATTACAGAGAGGAGCGAAATGATAGAGTGGAAGCATACGAAACTCGCGTATTCACTTATATCGGAGAGGAGCAGCGAGGAGAGAAGAAATGTGGAGCCAGATTGAAGAATGGACAACTATGTGTGAGAATGGATGTGGTGAGGTAAGAGATTAGAATTAGATTACGGTATTGATGGGGGATTGTGGAATGACTTTCTTCAGATGCCCTATCCACGGTAAGATTGTGGATCGAGATAGTGAGGGATTCCCAATGGAAGAACAGCCAGAAGAACAATCGAAGATGGAGAAAGAAGAGGAGGAAGATGATGAGTATATGGAAGTTAGTTATTACTTATATGTCTTTTTTCTTATTAGCTTGAAAAACTTATGTGGGTTATCAATTATGAAAAAGGTATTTGCATTCTGAGAATAAAATGGAACATTGCATTATTTGAGGATCTGGAGGCACAGATCGGTCGAAGTCTGAGAGGGAAAGAAACGAAGAAAGGAAAGAAGAGGAAGGATAAGGAAAGGAGTGATAGAAGTGGAAGAGCTGTGAGGGAGAGATTGGAAGTGAGTAGATCAATTGATTACGGTAGCCATCTCTTATCGATTGAGAAGTGAGTACTGTCAATTGACTACGGTAACCATCTCGTATCGATTCAGGCCAAATTGCTCAATCCGCGTACAATCAAGAGAGTTTCTGCCGTTTTAGATGAGATGAGAATGGCAAGAATTCAGAAGAAATTTGGTGATCAGCATGCTCATAGGCACTTGTAATGTACAACTGTAAATAGAAATAGATATTATATTTATTATCGGGTACTCGTATTCGGTGGAGGAAGAAAGTCATTTCTTGGCATCGTCATTTCTTTGCTTCTTTATGTATTCTGCGTAATCGATGAAGCCATCACCGTTGAAGTCAGAGTCCTAACATGAATTATTGAGTTACGGTAGCCATTGAAAAATGAAACTCACGGTCAGAACCATATCGACCATCTTGATCATTGCCTCTTCGTCATTGATTGATACTCCGGGTCCTGCTAAGGAGGTACTGTAAGGGAAGAATACGGTAGTCAATCGGTACCTGACTTTTCACTTTCGTGATCGTGAGCTAGTGCTTTCATGATTTCGATTCCATCGATTCTGTTGTCCTTGTTGAGATCATGCATTGAGAAGTAGTAAAACCTGCAGATGAGAAAGTCACAAGGTTTAAGATGACGGCGATAAGAGTCCATGAGATAAGAATTCAATAAAACAAACTTTTGTTGTTCATCTGTCATCTTGGATATGTCGATCTTGTCTTCCATGTGCTGCTTCAGATGTCTGAAGTTACGATGTCTCTCGATGGTATTGTATTCTCTATGTCTGTCTGTACAAGAGAGAGAGTGGCGGGTTATGCCACGTCGTCATACTTCTCCCCTTACAACTCGAACTACAATGGGGGGGACAACTTACTCCTCATCGTGAATCTCCTTGTGCACTCCAAATTCATGTTGAGTATTGGCAGAGACATCTGAAGAGTTTGATCTACTAAACAATAGAGAACAAACATATCGAATCTCTATGGAAACTTTCATTGGAAAGAGAAGGAAACAGTTAAAAATGTGATGACGGAAAAAAAATAACGATACTAAACTTTTTCCAACTATCTTTTTTTGCATCTATATTGGATCGGTAGATCAAATATGGACTCTAAAAGGACGAGAGAGTTTGCTTACACGTAATGGCGAGGAGAGAGAAGACGAGTGACGAGAGCATAGTATGAATGATAACGAAGGGAATAAGAGGGAGGAAAAGAGAGAGAGGGAGAGAGAGAGAGATTCCTCCCTTCTGTCGACTGTGCACACTATTCATTCGACATTTCAACAATTTATCTCCCATTGTTTCACATCGAGTCTTCAATATAATCAACTCGTGAACACGAATCAAATATAATTAAGTTGGAAAGTTAGAAGTATTCATGGGTACAGCAGATCTCATAATGCATCAAAGAAGAAGTACCACAAAGTAAGTGTGTGATAGAGTAAGGGGAAACAATCACCAACAGTTCATGGGCGATTTCATACAAATATCGTATTCTAGGTAATTTTGCATAGAATACGGTATTTGGAGAAAGCTGATCACCAAAGGGAAAAATGAGAATCGATAAAGGGAACTAATTATGCATACTTTGGAGTATACTTATACCCTAAACGAAAGAAGACAATTATGAATGAGGAAAATACGACACTCGTTAGATCACAGTGGTAGCACATATAATGCATATCTCTTGATAAGTTATAAATGGTATAAATAGGGAGAGGTGAGTAGATGAACAAATCCTATGCGAGTATAATAAATCTACAGTACTCTGTTTGGAGTATCTTTAATTATCTCTAATCAATCGATAATCTTACTGATGGGGAGGAGGAGGGGGAGGATGGTGTTGACCTCCCGCAGCCATCGATGCTTGATGAGCACGAGCTTGATCTTCTCGAACCTTCTGAGCCTTGAGGAACTCGCCGTAGTCAATGAATCCATCTCCATTGAAATCGTCGTCACGCAGAATCGAGTCAATCATTTGCTCCAGCTCAACCTAAACGAGGACAACACTCATTTTGTCTATAAACGCTGCATAACGATAGGTCAAAAAAGTGGATTGAAGTCAACCTAAGAGGTTCGGGTACAAGCCGCTATCAGTCGAAATATCCACATCGTTTAGTAGTCCTCTTGATTCCGGTAGCAACTTTACCTTTACCTTTTTAGTAGCTACCACTGCCACGATTAATTTTTTTAAAAGCTGCGTCGAATCTTGAAAATCTGCGGCACTTGGAATAAACCTACCGTCCGGATTGTCCACAATGAATTTCCGAGTGCAAATCAATCTCGCGGAAAATTTTTAGAGAAGATGTCTGCCTTAGTAGGGAATATAATGTTCCGAAACATGGACTAATTCGCGCTAACGACCGTATCGCCAGAGTGGGCGGAGACTGCTAAGTTTTTGAACTGCACAATACATCTGGTTTTTATTTGAAAGATGCAGTGGGATCTACAATCGTATGTAGATATCTAGGTTCTAGGATTCCCTCTTCTGCTTGAACTCCTTAAGTAGGTTTCGACGAACTTGTAGAGCTATGAAAACGTCGAACTGATTTTTGACCGACATGCACTACTTTCGTAAGCATAGGTCAAATGATCTGGTCGAAGGTTGTAATTGAATTTTACTTTAAAAATTCCAAGTAGAAAAACCTGTCGGTCCTGGAATTTTCGCTTCCTCTGACGGCCCTTTTGCTAACACTCATCTTGTTTATTGGCTACACTTCTCGGGAGTGCAGGTTTTTTTTCCCGCGAAATTGATTTTCAATAGGGAGTGCATTTTGGAGATTCGGGCAGGTTTTTTCAGCAGATTTTCACAAATCGTCTCACGTTTTTAATTGAATGGGGCAGTGGTAGCTACAAGACAATGTGGGTATCTCTATTTTAAGTTAGCAGGTTGTACACGAACAAAAGGTTTAAATGACCAGATAACCGATTCTGCTACTTCCCAATCATGGACTAGAAAATAATCACCTTTAAACAATACAATTGATCAAGAAGGAGAAACTAACCTCAGAGGGAAGAGGGGGCATCTGTCCATCATGGCCAGGTGCGGGATTCTCTGAAATAATTCATTTGCAAATCTTGACAAGCTTTTGAAGCAGGCATCATGCATTTAAAATTTAAAACAAGCACACTGCTAATCATTAGTATTGCAATAGGAAGTAGCACAGCGGCTCAGATTAGAAGACGGTCACGTGAGGTATTTGGCCAAACTAGATTAGGTGACAGTCCGTACCATTGTGGAAATGAGTGATTGCCTTGATCAACTCGATTCCGTCCAATTTGCCATTCTTATCCAGATCGTGCATGTTGAAGTAGTGGAACTGCAGCTGCTCCGGAGTCATGTTTGCCGTGGGATCAATCTGAAATGACGGGAAGTGAATGAATGAAGTGAAGGATGTAGTGTTTATTTTTTGGTTTCGCACAATTTACACCGATTAAGAGATGTTTCAACGAACCTTTCCGTCAAGATGTTCCTTGATATGGGCGGAATCGTGAGCCGCATCTCCTCCAAAATGCTGGGCAGCTTGTGCAGGCGGAACCTGAGAATCGGATAGCTTCTTGTTCAATATAGAATCCTCCAGTTTAAACCTCATCAAAATCCTCCACAATAACCTCACCCAAATCATGGCCCTCTGATTAAAAAGAGGAGGAAGGAACTGAGCAAAACTATTGCGAACATTTCTAGGTTTACTCACTTGGTGGGCTTCCGCTGGTTGTTGATGTTGTTGGTGTTGTTGCTGGGCGGCAACCACTCCAACTACAAGCAGTACTACCCAGGTATTCATCCCCCTGATAAGCTGGCATGATTAACCAATCAAAAAGACTCATTCCAATACAAAACAAACACCTTGAACAAGGCAAAGCTGGGTAAACGAAAATTTTAAACAAGACACGTCTAACTGCATTACCGTAGTTGTATGGCTATCTGCTAAAAGTCGGATATGCGGATGAGAAACACAGTCCTCCGCCTATTACGAGCTAATATCGAACTTATAGATCTAAATTTAGAGCATAGTTAAATCATATCATTGGCTAGCGTATAAAGCTTTATGAAAATAATAAATAAAAAATAAGTTAAATATATTATTGTAACGAATCCGTGTTTTATTAGATTTTTCACCTGTCATCCGGCTTTTAGTAGATCCCATTTTTAGAGTACGGTATATCTTGTGCCAAGTCGTTTTAAGCACATTATATTAATTTTAACGCTTCACTAACAGCGGTTTCTATTTCCAAATGCTTGCACCATTAGCAAAGAACAAAGAACAATCGAAACAATCAATAAAGGTTGATTTACGCAGTACGCAACTTACGCAATACGCAATTTCCAGTCCAGGGATGACGTCACTGGTATCTCTTATTGTTAGTCCCATTTGTTATGCTGTTACTCTCCAAAGCTATTTGCTTTTTGTATATTAAGAGTGTTGCATAGCGCCCGACTATCAGTAGAGTATAGTGACATGTTTAGGGTGAATCCTTGCGCTTTCTATCACAATCAAAGTTTCATTATTTCAAGCTGATCCTTTTCCAGCGTTTCTGTTCGCATGTCGGATGACGGATCCTCTTCTTAGACCTCGTCGTAGAAACCGAGAGACAACTCCGCTAGGTGAATACACTCCCAACGTTGGTATATCGATCGAGCAAGAGGAAGAGAAGGACCATCGATCCGCTTTCCAACGAGTTTTATCAGCTAACACCTCGTCTCTGTGGAACTCGGCTCAAGTAAGTTGTCACTCGCCTGCGAACCAGCCTGGTTTCACTTTCATTGTGAACAGAAGACGGAGATATAATCTCTGCCCGACTCATCCTGCCCATTGCAGGAGACTTTCACATCGATCCCGTCCTCTTTCTACCCAGTACAGCAACAAGAAGAGGAACAGCCAACTTTCACTCCTTGTGCCGGTACACTATACGCTTTCATAACAGCGAATCAATAACAGCGAAGCATATCTTACTTACTCAAATATGCAATTTACATGTTAATTATCCTATTCCGACCCTCAAATACTCACGTTACATAATATGTAAATATTATTTACATGCCATTTGCGTATCGATCAAATGCGTACTCATTACCAATATCATTTTGTTTACTCTTGGCAGTTTCGATTCTCACGCCCGTTCCCTTCACAATGCCGTGTCGGGATCGCACTTCTGAATTCCATGCCACTGCCAAGTCTATCGTTGTGAGTTCTTATTTATTATTATGGTACGAATAGCTACTCCTCTACTCCTTAGATTATTCTTGGCTGGAATGCGGGTACATATCTTCACAGCTCAGTTTATATACAATACAATCTAAATATGTTTAATATAAGTGTAATTTGCAGAGTCGCAATTCATTCGTTCCACCTCCGAACAAGAAGGAGACACTGAACCAGTCGATACAATTCAATCAAATTGCTAAGTATGTTTATGAGATTAACATTTCCATCTCTTATGACACGTGCACTTGGGAAACTCCTCCCCATATTCGAGAGGAGGCGTAATTGTTGTGGATTCTTTTCGTCAATTGTGCTCTGTATTTGTTTTACATATCCTGTTGAGGAAAATCGGCCGTGACCTTTCTCAAACATGTGCCAAAATGGAGAAACTGGCGGAATTGACCAAACGGAAATCAGTGTTCGAAGATCGATCGGAAGTAGAGAACATCTCAAGAATTATCAAGGAGGTACTCACTTGATTAATTATTTCAAATTGATACCTCTACCAGCGATTGTAGAGTGTCAACTTTCGCTTTATGAGAGGAATCGCGAGAGAATTGACCAGAGCGTGGAACTAGAAAATTTTTGTCTTCGATTTCTCTGTAAACATGGTCCAAGGTACTTTCAACCGTGCTCTATTTGATAGCGTTTCTCATTTTTCGAGATAGGCATTATTTTTTGAGTACGAGAGTAACAAAGTGACGGTCCTTTGGATTTTGCACCCGATAGTGCTTCCGTTGAAATTTAATAACTTTCTTTAAAATTAAGTTATGGAGTTTTATTTTTTTTCATTTGATAGAGAAATGGATTCTCCACAAAACTTACATTTTCACGAGATTTTATACTACATTTCATTTTTTCAGTATTTAACAACGCAAAAACGTCAGTAAAAGATGCAATCGGAAATATTTCAATTTCCCTCTATGTACGTTTTGTAGTACCTACTTATGTTCAGTTTACACCAACTTTTCAGCCAAATCGGTAGATGCGAAAAAAAACGGCGCTGGCCCAAGTATTTTTCGAAAAATCCGAATTTTTAAAACATTAGTTTACGATACTTCAAAATAGGGACTTTGCAGTCAAAATTCATTAAAACAATAAGAAAATATTTTAGAACCTTTAAGTTGAACAATACTAAGCGATTTGACAAAGAAAAATCAATTTTCCGGAAACAGGGGTCGAAAATTTTCGGATCAATAATTTTAGCGTCCCGGAAGTAGGATATGTGCCGTATCATATTTAACTGAGAGCATATATTGGTAGGACATGGCTAAACTTGCTAGACAAAATCGGCGCAGGTAGAAATTGAGTTATTTCATTTTGCAGTTTTTCAAAAAGTGTACACTAGATCACATATCCATTCACGAGGTGGACACAATCTGAAGTGCCAGAAGTATTGTATAGTGCCAGAAGTAAAAAAAACGGAAGTATAGTGCCAGAAGTAAAAAAAAAGAAGTATAGTGCCAGAAGTAAAAAAAACGGCGCTGGCCCAAGTATTTTTCGAAAAATCCGAATTTTTAAAACATTAGTTTACGATACTTCAAAATAGGGACTTTGCAGTCAAAATTCATTAAAACAATAAGAAAATATTTTAGAACCTTTAAGTTGAACAATACTAAGCGATTTGACAAAGAAAAATCAATTTTCCGGAAACAGGGGTCGAAAATTTTCGGATCAATAATTTTAGCGTCCCGGAAGTAGGATATGTGCCGTATCATATTCAACTGAGAGCATATATTGGTAGGGCATGGCTAAACCTGCTAGACAACATCGGCGCAGGTAGAAAATGAGTTATTTCATTTTGCATTTTTTTTCATACAGCGTACACTAGATCACATATCCATTCACGAGGTGGACACAATCTGAAGTGCCAGAAGTATTGTGCCATATGTGCTGAACAACTTTGCTTTTTAGAGCTAGTGGATATCTTTTCATAGAAAGACGCTAGAGCCTCTGGAAAAGTGCGTAGACTGACCAGACCGCGCGCTCTAACACCCCTCGCACTCTCTCATTTCCATGCACTCTCTCGTCTCGTTCGGGTCCAATTTAGAGAAATAATTTTCTCCTGCTATTTCTAAGGTCATTTAGCTTGCAGACGAATAGAAAAACTTTTTTTTACCAATATTACCCATTTTCAACAAGAATAGTATGAACTGGGCGAGAGAGTGCGTGGAAATGAGAGAGTGCGAGGGGTGTTAGAGCGAGCGCACCCGTCATTCTACGTAGTTTTGCTGAGGCTCTAGCGTCTTTCTATGAAAAGATATCAACTAGCTCTAAAAGCAAAGTTGTTCAGCACATATGGCACAATACTTCTGGCACTTCAGATTGTGTCCACCTCGTGAATGGATATGTGATCTAGTGTACATTTTTTGAAAAACTGCAAAATGAAAGAACTCAATTTCTACCTGCGCCGATTTTGTCTAGCAAGTTTAGCCATGTCCTACCAATATATGCTCTCAGTTAAATATGATACGGCACATATCCTACTTCCGGGACGCTAAAATTATTGATCCGAAAATTTTCGACCCCTGTTTCCGGAAAATTGATTTTTCTTTGTCAAATCGCTTAGTATTGTTCAACTTAAAGGTTCTAAAATATTTTCTTATTGTTTTAATGAATTTTGACTGCAAAGTCCCTATTTTGAAGTATCGTAAACTAATGTTTTAAAAATTCGGATTTTTCGAAAAATACTTGGGCCAGCGCCGTTTTTTTCTCGCATCTACCGATTTGGCTGAAAAGTTGGTGTAAATTGAACATAATTAGGTACTACAAAACGTACATAGAGGGAAATTGAAATATTTCCGATTGCATCTTTTACTGACGTTTTTGCGTTGTTAAATACTGAAAAAAATGAAATGTAGTATAAAATCTCGTGAAAATGTAAGTTTTGTGGAGAATCCATTTCTCTATCAAATGAAAGAAATTAGAACTTCATAACTTAATTTTAAAGAAAGTTATTAAATTTCAACGGAAGCACTATCGGGTGCAAAATCCAAAGGACCGTCACTTTGTTACTCTCGTACTCAAAAAATAATGCCTATCTCGAAAAATGAGAGACGCTATCAAATAGAGCACGGTTGAAAGTACCTTGGACTATGTTTACAGAGAAATCGAAGACAAAAATTTTCTAGTTCCGCATACCCCCCTCAAATGGTCGATTTTCTCGCGATTCCTCTCTTATAGGACATGACAGCTCTGAACAGGCAAATCGCTTCTCTTCAAGCAATTTCGAAGAGTGGAGCTCACTCTCAAGTGCAGGTCGGTTACGGAAATGATAGGATACCCTTTATCTTTATAAAAAAAGTGTTTACAAGGGCACATAACAAGCCAAAATTTACATAGTTTTCATTTTTGATTCAAAAAACAACTGGTTTTGATCGGATTTGTAAAGAAATCATGTTCAGTTCTGTTTTCTGAACGTTCTATTTCTATGCTATATGCTATTTCCGGTTTTTCAATTTTTTTTTCGTGAAAAAGTTGTGAATTTTCGAAATGCAATTCAGGATCACACGAATTCGGTCGTGGTAGGACTGCAGAGCAAGCTCGCGAATGCGGGAAAGGATTTCCAAGTGAGAAATTAAAATAACATATTTTTCACCTTGTTAAAAATATTGCCAGTGTATATTACTGTATATTATATTACATATTATATTACGTATATTAGTTTCGTCAGTAGTCAGCAATACATAATTCGGCGTTATACAAATATGGCGTGTTTCAGTCGATGCTTGAGCTGCGCACGGAGAATTTGAGAGAACAGAAGACGAGAAGAGACAAGTTCTCATCTCAGGTATGCATTCATAGTCCTACTTTTGTGAGTCGGGAAAAAAATCCAATATCTAGTTGTCACATTTTTTTGTTTGCAATTATTATCTGTTGCTATATTTGAGGCAAAACAGTAAATAGAACGTGCTGGTACCACGGTTGGGTAGTAAATGTTCCGGTCGATAACCATGATTTTTTTGGATCCCAATCAAAGAAGTGATAAATGAAAGAATTTCAACTGCTCATTCAGGAGCCTGGTTTTGCTAGCTTCGAGATTTTCTAAACGGAATTCAATATGCGAATTATCAATGGACTCACAATCGATTAGCCAAAAATGCACCTAGTATATATATATATATATATATATCTGACAAGTCTTCTGAAAGACTGCAGGACCCCTGCGAACAGCTGCCCCGAGTTTGTCCGTTTCGGATGAAACATTTATGGTGGATGTTGTTGGGGACTCTAAGAATTATCAATATAGTTATTTGGACCAGAACCGGCTTTCAGGAAAAACCCGGCTCTATAACCGGTTTTGGTCTATCTCAGCTCAGAAAAGCGCTACGATGCTGTGATGCGGCTTAAAAAATGCACAAAAATATTCTGAACAACTTTCATGTTGAACATGTAGCGGTACGACTTTGACATCAGGTCGAAAAAAATCGAAAAGTACATAAAAATTGGGAAAAAATCGAAAAATATTTTTTCCTGGATCGGTATGCCCCCCTTTCAGGGTCTCATATTTCTGGTACAGACTCCACAGCACAATGCGGTATTAGAAAAAAATAGATCAGGCAGGTGTCGGGGTGATAAGCAAAGTTGTGATCCAAAAAATAGGCGAAAATCGTGATTTTTCTGAAACCATTTTTTCGGAAAACATGGTTTCGCACTTCTATTCACTCCAAAACGTTATATAATATCTTAATTGATCATAAAATGTTATTTGGCGTTGAATTATGTCTATATGAGAATAGAAAATCGTCACGTCACAAATCCATTTTTTCAGGTTAATTATTTTTATAATTTCTGCAATCACAGCCATAACTTGACATGTCTTCTTGCATAAGCGAACTAGAGATGTGATGTTGTTAAATCTCCTTCCGCGCTATATTATAGAGCTTGTTTCTACTGTTTTCGCGTTTTCAAAAAAAAGTCATTGTCGAATTATGATAATGATTGTTGGCAAAATCACGAAGTCGCAATAAATAATAATATTAACACATGATATGTATATAGTGGTGACACTTAAAAAAACCCAAATATTATTTTATATAAGGACATTATATAAGGCCATTTAAACATAACATAGCAGCGGGAAAATATAATATTTGGTAAAAATAATATTTGGGTTTTTTTAAGCGTCACCACTATATACATATCATGTGTTAACATTATTATTTATTGCGACTTCGTGATTTTGCCAACAATCATTATCATAATTCGACAATGACTTTTTTTTGAAAACGCGAAAACAGTAGAAACAAGCTCTATAATATAGCGCGGAAGGAGATTTAACAACATCACATCTCTAGTTCGCTTATGCAAGAAGACATGTCAAGTTATGGCTGTGATTGCAGAAATTATAAAAATAATTAACCTGAAAAAATGGATTTGTGACGTGACGATTTTCTATTCTCATATAGACATAATTCAACGCCAAATAACATTTTATGATCAATTAAGATATTATATAACGTTTTGGAGTGAATAGAAGTGCGAAACCATGTTTTCCGAAAAAATGGTTTCAGAAAAATCACGATTTTCGCCTATTTTTTGGATCGCAACTTTGCTTATCACCCCGACACCTGCCTGATCTATTTTTTTCTAATACCGCATTGTGCTGTGGAGTCTGTACCAGAAATATGAGACCCTGAAAGGGGGGCATACCGATCCAGGAAAAAATATTTTTCGATTTTTTCCCAATTTTTATGTACTTTTCGATTTTTTTCGACCTGATGTCAAAGTCGTACCGCTACATGTTCAACATGAAAGTTGTTCAGAATATTTTTGTGCATTTTTTAAGCCGCATCACAGCATCGTAGCGCTTTTCTGAGCTGAGATAGACCAAAACCGGTTATAGAGCCGGGTTTTTCCTGAAAGCCGGTTCTGGTCCAAATAACTATATTGATAATTCTTAGAGTCCCCAACAACATCCACCATAAATGTTTCATCCGAAACGGACAAACTCGGGGCAGCCGACATGGACAATTCAACGATGATCGGGAAGCAGCGAAGTAGAAGAAGCGGCGCCTCCACCTATCTGAATTTTTTTCTATTGTTTAAATATATTCTTTTTAAAAATCTATCTACATGTTCCCTCCCAGTACATGTGGGTGGCTAGGTATGTATATTCCGCTTGGATATAGTGATGGTGTTTTTTTGTTGTATCTCCATTTTTTACTACTATATATGCTTGCTTACAGGCTGATCTCATCCCCATGGGCCTCCCTTCTTCGAGTAGCTCCAACAATGGTTCGTTCACATATTTGCCTTTAAAAACCGTGAGGAAGCAACGGTATCCTTACATCGATCTTAGGTTGAAATGTGAAAATTTCAACCTTTGTTAATCGTATCCAAACTCGCATAGCCACGCAATCTAAAATCTATTATCGCCACCTTAGATTCAAGATAAATTCGAGATCACCCTAGATTCGAGATAACAAATCTATGATCTTTTTTTGTATCCACTACTTTCTTATTCAATTTAAACCTCGAAGCGAATTATGGTAACCTGCAGCAGTGATAGAAAAACCTGATTGATTGTGCAAAATGTATTTCTTACTGGTAGTATAATTCGCGAAAACCACTGAAATATTTTTTTTAAAACAAAAGTGTCATACAAATGTAAAAACCGCGTGAATTTTATTCCTTTGTTGTTTAAAAAATTAAAAACATCTGTCTGAATTTTTCACCTATATTTTCGCCTGTACGTTTGTTGTTGTTGCTGAAATTTTTTTATATCACTTAAAACCTTGTTTATTCCATTTCTCGTACAAAAATTTTGTAGTCTTGATGCACAGAGTCACTTAATTTACTGCGCTGCACCTAAAGATAGGAAGAAATTGTTTAGTTAGCGATCTCAAGAACAAAATTCTAAGTAGTTCCTACACTCTGCAATAATAAGAAAAAAAACGGAAATATAATGATTTTTAAAATGCAATAAAAATAGAACATCAATATTTCAAATAAGTGCGGAGCGTAGGTAGTCGAACAAACACTCACACTGACTGCTTATGAGAGACTATCTGAGCGGATCGAAATAGTGCTGGCAGTTGACGAAATTTCCGATTGAAGACTGACAACGCTATGTTGTAGTGCATTTGGTGAGAGTTAAGACCGTGTCATTCAGGAACTTCAAAAATGCTTCTACGCCTCAGGGCATAAAATATTGGTACTTGTGACGTCACAAAACTTTTTTGTCAAATCGAATGAAATCTTTCCGATTCTTAGTGCAATCGATAGCCCATCAAAATACAACTATTTTTCACTTTCGCAACTTTTTTGATCAGGGTTCACGCAGCCGAGTTATTCATCAAAAATAGTTTATCACTTAATTTTCAATACTACTAGAGGTCCTGCAAAATTTTCCCTCCTCTTACTACATCGCACAGCAGTTGTGCACAATCTGTTAAAAATAGAGAATTTAAAAGTTTCTGGCAGGAAGTCAAAAACGGAAAAGTATACAAAAATTCTTAATTAAATCAGTTCTCAATGAGCAAAAGTATGAGCCGACCAGCTCTGGAGAGCTAAAGTACAGTAAGTACTCTCATCAAACAGTTTAATGTTTAGGAAATATTTGAATACTTTCTCATTTTTTTTACTCTTAGTGTGCACTGCTGTAACCAGAAACAACGCAAACGCAAACTGAAATGAGAAACATTGCAGTTAACACGAAATTTCGCTCATACTGCTTTAATCGAGAACTGATTTTATTAAGATTTTCCGTATACTTTTTCGTTTTTGACTTCCTGCCAGAAACTTTTAAATTCTCTATTTTTAACAGATTGTGCACAACTGCTGTGCGATGTAGTAGGAGGAGGGAAAATTTTGCAGGACCTCTAGTAGTATTGAAAATTAAGTGAGAAACTATTTTTGATGAATAACTCGGCTGCGTAAAACCTGATCAAAAAAGTTGCGAAAGTGAAAAATAGTTGTATTTTGATGGGCTATCGATTGCACTAAGAATCGGAAAGATTCCATTCGATTTGACAAAAAAGTTTTGTGACGTCACAAGTACCAATATTTTATGCCCTGAGGCGTAGAAGCATTTTTGAAGTTCCTGAATGACACGGTCTTAACTCTCACCAAATGCACTACAACATAGCGTTGTCAGTCTTCAATCGGACATTTCGTCAACTGCCAGCTTCCTGAACAAATATGTCGAACCACTCAGATAGTCTCTCTTATATTGTTGGTCGTCTACTCAAACGAGAAATGACAAAAAACTTTATTAGCAATTAAAGTTAGAAATAATCAGAAATAAGCGGGGGAGTGTAAGTTAGCTTGTGGGGCACTCAACGGTGTTTCCCTCCCCCAAGAACTCGGCTTGGGATTGAAAAAATAACAAACAAGCTTGCGCGAACAATTATCATGCACTCGTAATAAATCACCTGTACAAATTGAAAAAAAATTAAAGTGGAAGATTTTTTGATTGAAGAAAACCATGAACGTGCTCCAACAACACACAAAAAACATTTGCGTACGTGTAAACCCCCATTTAAAAAAACCGGCATGTGGATACCCCCAATTCACAATCGATTAGCCTAAAGCAATTTCGCTCGATTTTTATTATTTTCACTGTAACATTTCTAGGAAGAAAAACCTGGCGGTCTTTTGGATATTTGATTCCTCTAGTCGCCCTTTTTCTATAGTTGTTCGGTATAGTTGTTAGTTGGGCGGTCAATTCAAGATAGGCCAGGTTTTTTCTTGTATAAGATTTGAACAGTAAAATCTCGTTTTTACCCTGGTAGTATTTCTCCGATTGTGGTTTTAATTCTCCGTTTTAATCATTTACGTTAGATTTTTATCTGAAAGGTGCAGTGGGATCTGCAATCTTATGTAGATATGGTTCTAGGTTGCCATCTTCTACTGGAACTCCTTAAGTAGTTTTCGACGAACTGTTAGAACTGATTGAATCAATTTTAAAAAAGTTGTCTGCAAATTTGACCATGATATTTGTTTATAGTTTTTATTCAAAACAATCCTTTTTCTGTCAATTTTATAACAGATTAAAATAAAATTCGACTTGAAAAAAATAAAAATAATAAGTTTTTTGATGTTGTTGGTGTTGTTGCTGGGCGGCAACCACTCCAACTACAAGCATTCATCCCCCTGATAAGCTGGCATGATTAACCAATCAAAAAGACTCATTCCAATACAAAACAAACACCTTGAACAAGGCAAAGCTGGGTAAACGAAAATTTTAAACAAGACACGTCTAACTGCATTACCGTAGTTGTATGGCTATCTGCTAAAAGTCGGATATGCGGATGAGAAACACAGTCCTCCGCCTATTACGAGCTAATATCGAACTTATAGGTCTAAATTTAGAGCATAGTTAAATCATATCATTGGCTAGCGTATAAAGCTTAATGAAAATAATAAATTTTTAAAAAAATAATTTTAATTTTGCTGTGCCTTGGAGGGTGCGATTCTTACGCGAACGCACATATCATCGAAAGGAAATAATCCGCCGTCCATGTTTTTTTGTTGATATCTCATTCGCCATCCGTCTCCTAGTAGCTCCCAGTTTTGGAGTACGGTATATCGTTTGTTATGTCGTTTTAAGCGCATTATACTAGTTTTCACACTGCATCAACAGTGTTTTATATTTCCAAATGCTTGCACCATTAGCAGAGAACATAGAACACCCTCAGAACAATCGAAACGATAAATAAAAACTGATTTACGCAGTACGCAACTTACACAATTTTTCAGTTTATGACGTCACTGGTATTCCGTAGTTTCATTTAGTTGTGCTTGTTATTTACCAATGCAATTTACTGTTTTTGTATATTTAGAGTGGTACAGAGTGTCTGGCTCATCAGTAGAGCAACTTAACATGTTTAGGCTTTGCACTTTCTATCACGGTCAAATTTTCATTGTTTCAAGCAGATTCTTTTCCAGCGTATTTTTAAAACTTGTAGTGTTCAACTTACCAAGAAAAAAAAACAACTTTTGTATTCTAGAAAAGGCTCTGAAATATTTTGAATATTTTCAAAGTCAAAGAAAAATTGATGTTTAAAAAAAATCAAAGCCATGATGCAACTTGGCATGTTCCCGACAATTTTGATCTATTTTTGATCAGCCTTGTTCTTTACACAGACGGGTAATTTTGCGTGCGCCTTTTATTAAATTTCAGAAGGATAAAATTGCTTCTGAAAATTTCTAGCTACCAATTTTCAAAAATTTAAAAAAAGTAACTGCGCTTGAAACCTCGTTCAAGAAAAATCGTCATCTTGAAAAGAGCTTTTTACATATGTGAAGTGTGCGGAGACATATTCCTGCCGAGTTTTGTTCTTTGCAACTTCTCATGCCCATCTTTTTTTTGTCTCTTCAGTCTTACCCTAGAAGCAACCTCTCAACATATATTATTTCCTCCGTGTACGCTCATCCACATGTGAAGCCCAAAGCAATCCGATGTTGAATGTACTCTAGGGTTGCCCGTTCGGCGTCGGTTTCGGTAATATGGCGTCTCTTTTTCTCTAATTCTCTTTCCCTTATCAGCCGTATTACCGATCTCTCGCTGAAAGAGTCGTAATACGAAAATCGAACTTGCATCCCTAATGTACTCCATCTTATAATTCTTTGTATATTCAGTTCGTAGTCGTCTTCTGGATCATGACGAGCCATCGAATGGAGGAGCCGTCGCTCTCGATATGGGACACTTCAATGCTCAGTCACAGGTCAAATCTCGTTTCCCCTTTATTTTCCATTTTTAAGAATTATTTTTGAGTCACATCTTTTTGACACGAATGAAAGGGAAAAAAATAAACTAAAACGTCTTGTCGATTTTTCAAAATCTAATCCAGTACCGATGAGATATTTTTGAATATCGATTGGTTCTCTATTTGAGATTGCCCTCCACGACGATTCCATTGCGTACGCTCAGTCTCGTTCGAACACAATGGAGACAATCGAATCTTCCATCTCTGAATTGGGACAAATCTTCTCCCAATTGGCCCATCTCGTAGCTGAACAGGGAGAGAGTATTATGAGGTGAAGAGAGATTCGCGTACTCTAGATTATGCTAACAATGGTCATGAATAGATCAAGTCCGAGATGGGTGCTTGGAAAGTGATTACGAAGTCTGGGAGAAAATGGGGGGAGTGTGTCTAATACAATTTATTGTTCAGAATCGATTCGAACGTGGAGGAGACGTCTCTGAATGTGGATGCAGCTCATTCTGAACTCGTGAAATACTTCCATTCCATCTCCCAGAACAGATGGCTCATGATCAAGGTTAGTTTGTATTCTCGAGAAGAGATGGAGTCTGAATAGGGAATGTGGTTGTGTTGCAAATTGTGTAGATGTGTATTACACGACCACAAGAAATAATGGAAATGGCTGAGCAAGAAGGATCCTTCATCCAATGAGTGTCTCTATTGCAGGTGTTCGGAGTTCTCATTGTATTCTTCATCGTATTCGTTCTATTCCTCACATAATAGATTCGACTCGTTATCTTGCCTGCTCCTCCCTTTCTAACTTATTAATCTTCATCCCTCACCATCAGTTCCAACTCGGTGACCCGCTAGAATCTATCCCTTAATCATAAATGGAAATTATCGATCGGTTCGTTAGTTGAGTGTGTCGTTCATATCTATGTCCCCATTCCTGTATGAGTAACTTCTTATTTAAAGCCCTTTTCCGTTTCCGATTCATTCCCCTTTATTCAGATACTACAGATAGATTATGGTGATAGAGACACGATTTGTACTTATTATTCAATTTATGTGATTGCAATTGTATTTGAATGCTTGCATATTCTTGTTTGGTGTCGTTTGCTGTAGTTTACATTATGTACATTCGATTGATGATGAATAGAAAGAAAGAGAGAATGATAAAGTATTGACAAGTCACACATCTTCCTGTGAGTCAAAATAGAGGTTAAAGCGCCTCTTCAAATACCTGACTAATATCATTTCGTGTACTCAGTTTTATTCTTTCCCTTGGTTGCGAATATCTCAATCGATATCTTCCGTATATAATCTATTCAGATTTCTCTAAGGATGCGTCCCCTCTCACAGGGGTTCGTGATAGGTGCGAGTTGCATTGCATCCGCAGCCACTATCACGAATGCTTATCTGATCAACAAGCAATTCTACCCCACCATGGTCTATCTCACCAAGAGCAATGCAAGTCTCGCGGTTAGTACACGATTTTGTCATGTTATTTATTTATATGATGTTATTTAAGTATTAAAAAACTATTGTATATATCAGGTGATGTACATCCAATCTCTCGTCTTCGTCTATCTCATGTTCCAACTTGTTCGCAAGATCTTTTTCGGAGAATTGCGAGCATCCGAGAGTGAGGTGAAGAGAAAAAGAAAAAAAAATCATATTTTTGCTTGCTACCTAAATTTGTGATTTACGTGATAAATGAACTCTGATTCTGAATATAATTATTTGTATGGCAGCATCTTTCCGAACGAGCATGGCACGCAGTAATGGAGACTTGCCTCGCATTCACTGTGTTCAGAGATGATTTCTCACCATTGTGAGTTCCTTTCAATATTCCGTATAAATTAGGGTTTGATAACTAGCGGGGTTGTATTGAGGTTAAATGCACTACGCTCTATGCATAGTTCGGGGTGCGGGTTCGGTCCAGGGGGAGCTCGGTAGGTGGCTCCAGTTTCGGTTCAGGGGGACTCGGTGGCCGGCTCAATGTTCAGTCCAGGGGGACTCGGTGGTCGGTTCCAGGTTCGGTCCATAGGGAGCTCGGTAACTGGCCCCAGGTTCGGTCCAGGGGGAGCTCTGTAACTGGCCCCAGGTTCGGTCCAGGGGACTGAACCTGGAGCCTTCTTTTTCATTGCAAAATATTATTTCCTGTGACCCCCGAGACGCCCCGATTTGTTTTTGCAAACATTCGAACATTTAGATTTTTCAATTTAAACTCGAACACTTCAGACACGTTTCCGACATCGTAAATCACTTTTCCTGTGATCCCCAACGCTCTCTGATTCATTTTGAAACTTTTTGAAATTTTCGATTTTTCACGTTAAAACGCGTTAGAACACGTTCGGACACGTTTCAGACATCGCAAAGCACTTTTGTAGTGATCCCCTACGCTTTCTGAATCATTTTGGAACTTTTCAAAATTTTAGATTTTTCACGTTAGAACGTATCAGAACACGTTCAGACACGTTTCGGACATTGCAAAACACTCTTCCTGCGATCCTCTAAGTTTTCTGGATCATTTTGGAACTTTTCGAATTTTTCGATTTTTCACGTTAAAACTCGGCAAAACAGGTGAAAACGTGTTTCACGGAACTCAAAAACGTGTTAGAACAGTTTCTGGCACTTGCGAAAAATGCGGCAAAATGTTTGCCCGCGGCGGGGATCGAACCTGGGGGTCTCGGATTTACAGTCTGGCGCGCTACCGACTTGGCCATGAATTTAGCGCATTTTTCTTTTTAAATTTTGAAAGGTTTTCTGGTCAGTTATCATATGCAAAAGGTTCTGAGAAGATTGCGTGATTTTGAAGCGAAATATAAGGAAAATGTGAAAAAAATCTGGACGGACATCTGGACAAAAGAAAAAAACGAACAGACAGACAGACAGATAGACGTTAGCATTTTCTAATATATAGTAATGAAAGAGTTTAAGTTAATCGGTGTTTAATTTCAGTTTCGTAATGCAATTTGTGCTTCTTCTCTTCGTAAAGTCTCTCCATTGGTTGGCGGACGACAGAGTCGATCTAATGGAGAGATCGCCTGTGATCACTCTCAAATTCCACTTCAGAATGCTATGTAAGATACATTTTTAAAATCGTCTTTATACCGATTTCAACTGCTGTTTTGTTGGTAGCGATAGATTCACTATAGTTGTTGTTCCAAACAGCTTGTTCGGGATTAGAGAGTGTCGAAAATGCAAATCAGTAAACAACTGGATGTTATTTTTTTGCAGCTATTGCCGCTTGTTTGGCAGCAATCGATTCATTCTTCATTTCTCACGCGTATTTCGTCACTCTGCAGAAGGGAGCTTCAGCACAAGTCGTCTTCGGATTTGAGTTAGTTCACTTATTGCACCATAAAAATTTCATCTTTTAACGTAATTATAACTTATTGGTTGTTAGATTTTCGCTATAGCTGTTCAGCTGTACAATACAGTAAAAAAAGTTACAGTATACATTGAAATTCACTTTACATTTAAATGTTGAAAAATTTACTCTATAATTAAATAGCTAATATTTCCCCTCTTCTCAGATACGCTGTAATGCTCACGATGGTTCTCCAAGTCGTCATCAAATATCTTCTCCATATGTACGATCTCAGATCGGCTTCTCCATGGGAAGCAAAGAGTCTTTATCTACTACATGCTGAACTCTTCATCAGTCAGTTTAACTCGATTTTTTTATGTTTTCCTGAATTTATGCAGAATTTGTTTACCGGTTAATATAGAATATCAATTTTTGAAACACAATATGAAAAATACTATGTACTTGATTATGATGCCTCCTCCATTTCAGATTTGATTCGTTGTGTGCTCTATCTCATCTTCGTAGTTCTCATGATGCGTGTGCACACTCTTCCTCTCTTCTCCATTCGTCCCTTCTATCTCTCATTGAGATCATTCCACAAGGCACTCAACGATGTCATTCTATCAAGGAGAGCAGTACATGCAATGAACAAGTAAGCACTCGGAATTAATATTTTATTAGGCTTATCGATATGTCGGCGAGGATATTACATTTGGAGAATGTCTCCATAATGAAGGGGGGGGGGAATGAGACAAGTGCGAAAGTGTCTTTAACTCTCGTTCTCTGAGAGTAAACGGTGGAATGTGCACAATCTCTGCATTCTCCTTTGTTCCATGTGTCCATTAATTCAAAGAGACCTGAAAGTAGATGACGTAGTCTGCATGAAATGGGCGTGATGTTAAAGTCGTCATAAATATAATTGATTCATTCCAGCCGCTTCCCTGTAGTAACCGAGGCTGAATTGGCACAGATGGATGCCACCTGCATTATTTGCAGGTACCGTAACAACATTTTTTTCTATATTTCGCAAAAGTGCGCAAGATCTGGATATAAAGTATAATTTCTCCCCCAATCCATCTCAATTGCAGAGAGGAGATGACAGTTCCATCTTCTCCCAAGAGACTTCCCTGTTCCCATGTCTTCCATGCTCATTGTCTCAGGAGTTGGTTCCAGGTATGCCCTTTTTATTTTTACTTCCGTATTTATTCTCGAAGTTCTTTTGTTTCACCTGTGGATGCGTTGGAATATTCCAGAATGCCGCTTTCTTCTATATAAATGATTGTGTTTTGCAGCGTCAGCAGACGTGTCCCACCTGCCGTACCGATATCCTCTCTCCTCGTCGACCTCCGACCGTCGCTGCTGCAATGAGAGCTGCAGCTGCTGCACAAGCTGCAGCTCCCAATGGTGAGTAATCAATCGATCGAGAGGACTCCATCTGATCCTTCTCCTCTCTCAGGTGCACCTCCAGCCATGGGTGGTTTCCCTCCGGGAGTTGCTCCTCCTCCCTTCCCTCCCAATTTCTTCCCTCTCATCGCCCATCAATTCGGTGCCAATCCTGCAGCAGCTGCAGCTCGTCCTCAGGGTGCAGCAGAAGGTGCTGCAGTTCCTCCCAATGGAACGATGCCTCCCATGCCCCCTCCTCTGCCTGGAATGATGCATCCAATGATGCATGCTCCCCATGGATTCCCCGCCTTCCCGCCAATGCCCGGTGAGTGCAAATCATGGACCAAAACTTCGAAAATTCTGTTTTCCTTTTTTTGACTAAAAAAACGAAAATTTTGGTTGATTTTTCAGTTTCCATAACTTGAAATCCCAAAAAATGTTTGATTTTTCGACGGGTCGCTTCAAAAAGTCAAAATGCTGCCAGTTTATGTCCCCCTCTTTTGATTTATGGTGGAAATACAGAAGATGGAAGGGAACGAGGATGGCGTGAAGTATTCTGACTCGAGAATACACGTGGTTCTCATTCTTCTCTTTCACATAAACATCCCCTGTCTTTAACTTGTGAAGCTGCAATGATTTACAGAGAGAGAATGAGTGAGTGATGTGATTGCAGGTATGGGCTTCCCCTTCCCTCCTCCTCCGATTGCTCCTCCTCTCCCTCCTTCGACTGCTGGTCTATCTGAAGAAGAATTGAGAGTATTGGAGGGAAATACGAGAGTGGCTCTTGAAGCGAGAATTAGAGTACTGAGTGATATATCTGCACTACTCGATGCGGCTGTGATGCAGGTGAGACATGGATGAGAAGAAAACAATGATGGATGATATTATGCAACACGTGTAATTTTTAAAATAGACAAATGTTTTGCGACTTGTACTATTGTTCTGACCAGTTTCGTGCTAAATATGGCCTGTTTATACATTTCCTAATATGATGTATTACCCGTGGGAGATAATATATTGTAGATTGCTTTAATGAGGTGATCGACCTACAACTTGATTAGATGTGCACAGTCAACTAGTTGAATTGTGTGCATACCAGGCTGGGCGCAAAACTAAAATGTTATTGACTCGTAAAATCGTAAAATTTATGGATTTTTGAACCCGTAAATTCCGTACAATGATCAAATGCAGTAGCAAGAAAATCCAATTTATTTATTTTTAGCTCAAAAATGCATGGGAATTTTATTTTGGTACCTGCGAGTATTTAATCGAAATTTTAATTATTCGATTTTCCTTTTTTTGCAGTTTCGAGTAATAGAGAAAACACATCGGAATCCATTGTAAATTAAAAATCGGTATGTATCCGAGTAGTAGCATTTGGAAGAAAATATTCGGTGCTATATTCCTATGCAGAAAAATATTTACTTTTTGGGTTAAAACAACCCTAGTTACGGATTTTAAGAATTTGTAAATTAATTATTTTACGGATTTTGGTTCGAATATCCGTAAACGTAAAATCCCCAGCCCTGGTGCCTACCCTAACAATTCCTTGCATTCTGAGAGTAGGAATGCATACAAGGGAACACTGCTCAATTCAATTCAAAATGTGTGAAGCCGGTGTAACAAGAGGAAAACAGCTGCATGAAACCTCAAAATTGATGAATTTCTGAATGATCAGTAGTAGTAGATGAGAATGGTATTTTATTGTCTTGTTCTTGTTTTTCATTAGTATAGGGCGCATGGGGAGACGAGACGTTGCTTTGCTCGTTTGAGTTTGAAACCGTTGTCTGAGGAATGAGGAATAGATGCCCATTATTTACCCATTGTGGTATGTTTGTCTTGAGAGAGAACCACAGACACAAACGTTAATTCTTTCGATCTCTGAACCACTGAGAATGAGACGAAATCGTTGAGCATTATTCTTCTCACGAATAGAAGCGAATGATTACTAACATTTGGACAATATAATCACTCCGCATACTATTAGTATTGTTGTCGGACAAATTTTTGAATTATGTATCTCAAAAATCTAATAATAGACTACCTTTATGTCATATGGTCTAGTGAGTGGGCTGAGGTGGTGGTGCACCTTGAACTGTGACCTGAGTGGAGAACTTAGGTGAGATATGAGTCTGCCCCTCACAGCGGTTCAGGTGTACAGCGAGGCGGCCACACACTTTTTGGCACAATTCCAGAATTTGAATTTGAACGGGGAGAAAAGGAGCACGCAACGCGACCGCAACGCGCGCGTCTCTTCAGAGCGCTGTTGTCTCTCGCTTTTTCTCTCGTTGTCTGGCATGTGGCCGCTCTCGAAATGCTGTGCCCCTTCTCCCTTCCCTTCTCCCCTTCCTCCCCCTTCCTCACCTTGACTAATGAGTGTTTATAGGAGTAATCAATCGAGACGGCAGTCGACTGAGAAAACAATGAGAAAGACTCGTTAAAAGTGGACGCATCTGATTTATTTGTTGACACTAGTCCAATATTCACATATTTCCGGTTAAAATGTTAATAATCTCACTGAATAATTCATAAGAAAATTTAATTATATTTCAGATGCAGCAGTACGTCTCGATGGTTCCTCCAGTGGTCGTGGCGACTCCTCCGACCGCTCCGACTCCGGCCGCCCGACCAGCCACGCCCCCTGCTGCACCATCGACATCTGCAGCAGCTGCAGCTGATGCAGCCCCTCCCTCACCTGCTGCTTCGTCCAATGGAACATCGACTGAGAGTAGGGATGGAAGTGAGGAGGAGAGACAGCAAGAGGTGAGAAGAGAGAGAGAGAGAGAGAGAGAGAGAGAGAGAGAGAGAGAGGAAGGGAGGAAGACTGGTAGACAGAGAGGTGACGTCATGAGAGACGGGTAAAGGGAGGGAGAAGAGATTAGGAGTGGGTGATTAATGACCTCTCATCTAGGGAACGTCGTCTGACCAAAGGAGGAATAGATGGAAAGGAGGAAGAGAGTCTTCCTTTGAGATCATTCAATTTGTTATTCCGCTAGACGATGCGGATATCAAATTGAACTTGGCTGACGAGTAGATGGGAGTGAACTTGATGGGGAATATAGGAATTTTGAGAATACTGCCGGTTCCCTTTCCATTTCAATCTACAGAGGAAGAGACTGAGGGGGACACTCTTCCAATCTCAGTCAGTTGTTTCTATCCCCGTGTTGGTTTGGAATGGAATTAGAGTGAGGAGTGGAGTGAAGAAGTGGTGGAAGAGAAGGAAGAGAGAGAAGAAGTCAGACAAGTAGAGAAGAGACGAGCGGAAGGAAGGAAGTTCCTCGATACCAGAGATGGTCATCCTTAGTCCTCCTTTGTTTGGCCTTTTCCCACTGTAGAATAGAATGAATAGGAAGAGAATGGACAGAAAACGAGCCATTCGAACTTTGATGAGTTACTTTATGGGAGTTTAGCATGTTCAGTTTGACCCTGTGGCATTATTCAGCTTGCTGTTTATTTACTAATGTCTACAAGAGGAGCAGTCTCCTAATTGCCTCCTTGCACGGGAAATAGCCAGAGTTTGTGTCGACGTCATGTAGGAATGCCGTAGAATAGATTGATGAAGGGGAGTTTATCGAGTCTGGACTCTCTTCCATTCGAACGATCTATAGAAGGACAGGGGAGGAAGAGAGAGAGGGGAATGGAGATGGAGTGGAAGAGAAGGAAGATTGTTGCAGGAGATGAGAGAGGAGAGAAGAGAAGGAGAAGAAGAAGAGGAGGGAGAGAGGGAGAGAGTCGAGTTGGAACTGAGGGAACAGGTCCGACTCAGAAGACTTGAGAGGTGAGTGAAATATGAATAGATGATGAGGAAGAGAATGGAGACCACTGGAGAGAGAGAATAGATGAGTGAGGGAATGGGAATAGACATGTGGTAGAAATGAACAGTAGAAGCATCTCGTCGTGGAATTACTTTTGCGACGAAATAGTCCATGGGAATCATAATTGGACCCAATATGATCCAAAACCAACTAAAACACAGTTACCAAAATATTGGTCTCTGCCAAATTCAAACGGAGCCTCTGGTGAGTGGAGTGATAAAGAGATGCATTGCAGATTGGGTCAGATGTAATGAGGAGAAAGAAGTGAATTCACTTGTTGATTCGCCCATTGATCGATTGATCGAATCTGTTCATACCCGGGGTTTACTGTATACAGTCGAGTACATAATTAGTTATCTCTCTCTCTTAATAATTGTATCTCGTAATTTTCTCCTGAGTAGTATTCCTCTGTGCGATACTAGTCCAATCGAGCACAACCATTGTGATTGTCATTTATTGACCCCTCTTTTCTCTCTTCCATCCATTTCCAATGGAATTCACAGTATCTACTCGTTTGTTTCCAAATGTGACCCTACGGGAGTAATTTATATTTGAACCTTCCCCTTCTGTTCATATTTCGTCCCTAAACTGAGATAGAGCGTCGTGTAGATAAATTATTTATCGATTTTTTGAAATGGTCGTCTATGCACTCGTCAGAGATTTGATCTACCCGTGAAAATGATATGAACGAGATAAAGACATTAACATACGGTAACTAGGGCAAAAGATGGTAGGTCAAAAGAAGTGTACCAGAGTGAGTCTAAACTCGATCACCGATGGGATGAGTTGATAGAAGAGTGAGAGCAGTTCCATCTTTGGTGACTTGACTTCTCATGGGAAGGTTGGAACACCATCCATCTGCAAATTGAGAGATGGATGTCTAACGATGTAATCAGAGGAATTCCCTACCTCGACTCGATAAGCAGATTCATTTATAGAGAAATTGGAGGGAAAATACTCACTTTTACGCCTCCATCGAACAACGAAAGCAGAAGAAGAAATGATGAAATAGATGAGGAGAATTAGAAGGGCCAAAGTTATGAATGCGAATCCCCTGTAAGAAGAACGGAAAACAATCGAAACGGGGCCCTCTACTGTCTAAACACTTTTCTCCCTCCTTTCCACAAGTTGTTGTTTGTCTTTCCACTCCCGTTTTTACCGCCTTTCGAAACACAATCGGGCAAAATCCCCGAAATACAAAAGAGGTCTCATGATTCCAAACATATAGACAGCAGTCAGGGCGAGAGAGCGTGCAAAAATGAGAGTGACCGTCTCGATTTGACAAGCTCTCTCGCTCTTTCTGTAGATTTGACCGGCCCTTGGAGTGTGGCATATTGCAATAGTTGAACGGTGACTTACAGTATGCTGATGGGCCAATCCCTCTGGCAGCATTCCATATTACAGCACGTATCGTCACACACAAAGTAAACCGTCAAATGCTGCAGAGAAAACCATTTATTATTGTTTATTTGTCCTGAGGGAAAAGGAAATGAAGGAAATCCCCCAGTCCAACAAGTGAAGAGGTTAAACATGAGAAAAGAGATTACTGGAAGGAATTTAGACGAGACACAAAAAAGAGAACGAAGCGGAAGGAAAACAATACGAAAAGGAGAGAAGAACTAACTGATCTTTCCTCGTCGAAGGGATTGTTCAGTGATAGAGGAAATTCACACACATTATCTTCCATCTGAAATTAATCTTTGGTCTTTGGTTTAGAATCAAAATGTGACCTCCACTCGGGGAAATGTCTTTCCCAGTTGGTTATAGTAGTAGGCTATCCCACTCTCCGTTGAGTATTTCACATTGCATTCTTCTGATTTAATAAATTGTCGAAATGAGGATGAGATATTCCCTTGTATTTCACTTGAGTATTTGTATCTCCAGTTGTTGCCTGCAATTGTCCATCTCCATAAAGGGGTCAAGAGTCAGTGAGTATGTCAAAATAAGAGGGGCTCCCTAAGGTTCACAGATTCCCTCGCTTCTAACCCCTTTTTGAGATATTTGGTGTCTTATCAACCTCTCATCTCATCTCTCACATGATCTCTCTCCCCTTTGGTTTCGTTCTTTCCTTTCCTCCTTTTTCCTCTCTCAAACACACACAATACACACTAATCTAATCGTCGGATTCCTTCTGTTTTGGTTTGCGTCCAACGTTCCTTTTCCTCCCGTCTTTTCTCTCTACGACAACTTGATCATAATGAGCTCACTGCGAGGCGGCCCCATTCCAGATCCCCCGGGGGCTGCCACCCAGCCGGTCTACACAATACAGCTCATTGTATACAGAAAGGCCGCAGATTCAATTCCCAGACTGTACATACAACTAGGCAGTGAAAAAGTCAGTCTTCGATGGAAATGCGATACTACATCTGGTTTGAATACAATAGGAGACCCATGACAGCTGAGATACAGTAATCGAGAGAAAATTAACTGCTTCTGAGAATCCAAAAATATATGTTCTCAAAAATACTCCCGTTCAATTCACAGTTATTGCGTGGACTCGGACAAAACCGTCACAATAGATTAGAATGGTCGAGGGTCCAGGGACTACGTCAAAAACAGCATTTTACCTTGTGTTTTTGTTTTCGTGACTCGAGAGGGAATAGAAGGAATGAGTGACCTTTTGGTGGCATAGCTCCAATCTGACGAAGACTCGATTGTGCATGGTTAAGTAGAGTGAATAGAAGAACGAGAAGTCGAGATGAATCCATTCACAATCTATCCAAGAGAATATCAATGGAATCTGTCTCTCTATCGAGAAAGAGAGAGACTCTCTCTCTCTCTACACCAACTGTTGTCACACGTGTGAAGCAGATACTCAGCAACTTGCGATCAATTCAACACTTGTATCTACCGTAATCTCGAATACAATACCGTAATCAGAGAGAGATGGACAACATATGTACGTATCACAATGAATGCTAGGAATGACCCGTTGAGGAGAGAAAGAAGAAGAAATGTTAGAAGAAGGCGAGAAAGAAGCGATGAATGGAAGGGGAAGAGAGATACTAATGAGAGATGAGCAACAAAGAGAGGAACAACTTGATAAATACGGCAAGAGATGGAGAGGGGAGATATGTGAGTGATCTAAGCAGAAGGAGAAGAGAGGAGGGAGAGAGAGAGAGGAGAAGGAGAGGGAGAGGGAGGGGGAAGGAGAGGAGGAAAGGGGTGGGGCACACCAAGTGTTTTAGGACTTAGACTCCCTCGGGGGGGGAGCAGAGAGACAGAGGGGTGGAATGGGACAGAGTTGTCATCCATATCATATCACTAGATCAATCTGGGGGGTGGTCTCAAATGAGTAAATGTCTACTGTATTTCTCTCCTTCGTGGAAGCAATAAATAGCTCTGACTCGTTCCTTCGCTGGTTCGAATGTCGATTGGAGGGCGATTGTTGAGTAGTAGAAGTTGAGGGCTCGCTCGAAGTCACCCTGAATCATCCCATACAGAGAGGTTAGAGAGGAGATCGATATCCAGACTGTTTACCGTAATCTAACTACCATAACTGTCTACAGTCCCCTCGAGACATCCTTCTTTCCTCTCGCGTGCACTACCCAAATAGAGACGGATAAACTGTGGTCGTCTATGCATGGAGTGGAAAAAGAGGAGTGGACGAAAAGGAAGAGTGGAAGAGAGGAAAGAAGGGACTACAGAAGGGAGGAAGAAGTGGAGGAACGGTCAGACTCTCTCCATTCTACACACTCTCTCATCGATCAGACAGTGTGAGTGAACATGTGAAATAGAGAGAGTCAGACACTTGCTCAAGAAGGGAAGACACTCACCATCGATGAGTAGATATTGGCTATCGTAAAGTGAATTGAGACGAGAGAAGGAGAGAGATCGAGGGCCGCTCCTGTACAACAAAGAGATGAGAGTTGATGGACGAAGAATACCGTAACCTCCCTGTAGCACTCTCATTGATTGTGCCCCTAAATTCTAGAATACCGTTTTCGTTTGTTCAAAATATCGCGTGTTGAAATTCCCACGACTCTCCTGTTTCTCCAACAACCATCTATTCTAGGTATATTAGTTTCCATCTTGAACCAATTAGTTGTTGTGAGTTGTGATCTCTGTATGATATATTGATGGATGAGAAGAGGGAGGGACAACAATGATCCATCTTTCTTCCATCCATCTCTTTATTCCTTCCCTTCTCTTCTCTTCTTCTTCTCCCTTCACTCACCTGCAGTGATGAGAGCTGAATGGAGAAGACCCGCCTGATGACACACGTTCGCCAGTGAGACCTGACGAGAGGAGATGAGAGAGAGAGAGAGATATGGCAGGATATATCACCGTGATGGCACGTTTTGGAACTACCGTTTTAGGAACCCGAAAATAGACATGCTTATAAATGTTCGCACCCCGGCCAAATCGTGGAAAATTTTTTTTGAGGGTTCCTAAACGGCACTTTCAAAAACGTCCTAGCACCGTTATCACATTGAGGCTAACATTATGCTCATTCCCCTCCTTCAACATTTTACGCTGTTGCTCGTTATTGTTGTAGCAGACGATGTGAGAGAAAAGAAGAGAGAGAGTCGTTATAGAGAGAGAATGGAACGAGACCAATTCATACATTGTGATGGATGAAATGGGAGAGAGAGAGAGAGAAAGAGAGAGAGACCGCACACACACAGCAAGAAACACAAGAGAGACGTCGACGCCTTCTGAATCTCCCTCCCTCACTTTCCCTTTTTATTCTACTCATTTCCTCTATCCACATTGACTCTCTAATACGACGCATTGCAATTGGAATGAATTAGGGGACTTCCCACTCTCTTTATGGAAGAAACTTCCAACTGGGAATATCTCTCCACTCATGGGGAAATAAGTCTACAACTCCATAAGTCTAAGCTGACGCAAGTAGGCTAGACGTTGAAAATCATCGCACGGCAGCTCCATGTCTACAGTGGCAGACTTATTTCCCCTGAGTACTCACCAATGCGACATCTCTCATATTGGGAGGAGAAGTAGCGAGAGCCAATCTGAGACATTGAACTGCCTTCTCAGAGTCACCCAGTACCTGCAAGGAGAGAGGGATTACTGTAGGGGGACACGGTAGGAGAAGGCGAGAAGGGCAATGTACTGTAGATGAAAACAACACAAGGACAGAGAACTCCCAACGAATGGACTACAGATTCAATCTCCCTGGGAATACTAATCAGTCATCGCACAATTCCCGTTAATCTCGAATAAAAACAAGTTTTCAAAGCATTGATATTCGCTTTAATCAATGGTGATAAAAACAGTATGGGGGAAATCAAAATGTGGACGTACCCTCCAGTAGAGGGCGGATACGACAGCAGGCAGCCACATCTCCGATCTATCTCCTCCCATGGCTGCAGCTCGAATTGCTTGTCCCAGTCGAGCTCCCATCCCTTCCACTGTCTCCTTCCGACCGATCTTCAGCAGATGCTGTAAATAAAAAAATAGGAAATCTGCGATTACAAAATCAGCAAAACATGTTTAAAATGCAAAAGGAGCTCTGATAATGTAGATATTGTCCTCAAGTTTATCAGTGAGAGAGTTCATGTTCTTCATTGCAACGGCCGGGAGTCGAACCACCAACCTTTCGGTCAGCGAGCCCAACTCACTACCAGTCGGCCATAGGATGGTATGTCTCCCTTACGCTAGAGTGTCCCCCCTATTCCTCTCGTCGCCATTCCCTCACCTCTGTGAGCGCCTTTTCAGCCTTGTAGAATAGGAATTCATCGGAAAGGGCTGAGAACGGAAGATGATCGAGAGTGAGAAAGGGATTGAATGTGGTGGACGGACAATCGGGAGAGAGAGAAGAGAGACCACGGGGAAGAGTGGAGAGAACGTCGATGTATCTGAGAAGAGAAGACGATTATCGATTGAACGAGTGATCTACCCATACATTTTCGTCCCACGGACAATACGGTTTATCGCAAAATATATAAACTGGTCAGAACTGTGTGTGTGTGTTCACTAGCATTATCCGTGTTTTAAAACGTTTGATCTACCCTCGTTAACTCACTTCTCAACATCTGCTCCTTTGGCAGAGACGGAGAGGAAAGTGGAGACTTGCGTGTCCAGAAGATATTCAAGCTGAAATAAACACATGACATAGGGGAGTGAAACACGAAACAGGTGAGATACTTTTGATGACGATCTTTGAGGAGACATTTAAGAGTGAAAAAAACAAGTCCTGTTTCTCAAATATAAGTAAGTTTTGTAATGCCAATCACCTTAGGAACTCCATTGCACATCGATCCCGACGTTCGAGGAGGAGGGAAACGGCCGAGTCCCGTACGGATTAGAGTCATCGAGGGAGTGGGTACGATCTGAGAAGAATATTGATTGGATTACGGTAGGTATCGATCATACAGACCTCCGGAAGTGCGATATCGTACAGGAGCATCTCTGATTTGTGAGAGATCCATAGAAGAGACAGAGGTTTCTGAAGAGGTGAACAGATTGAATTAGTGCGGAGAGAGGGTACATAACGCTGTCAATCGAATTGGAACAACTCTTAGTCTCGACGAGAGGAAGAGAAGAAAAGAGGTCACAAAGAAGAAGGAGAGAGGGCAGGCTGAGATGCACGTTCAATCTCACATCGAGGGAGGGAAGGGACATTAGTTTATTTTACCCGATCCGTGCTAATAGAGTGAGCCCCCCATTCATAATCTCATCGCGTGAATTAAAAAAATCGCTCTATTAGAACAGGGTGTCTGGTCCGGTAAAGTAGACCAAAGGGGGTCAAGAAAGGGAATCTCACATGGGGAATTCGTGGTTGGGTATAGTCAATCTCCAATTCCACATCATCTTCCTCTTCTTCTTCTTCCACTGCATAAACGAGCGATTGCTTAGCCTTCAATTATTCATTTGAGAAAATCTCGGAAGGTCAATCTCTTCTTCGAATTGAAAGACTACTTCAATATCTCACGAGTCGTCTCAAAATTCTCAACGGAAAGTAAGTCTTCGAAACAACTAGCCTAATTGTAACCTGTCGTGCGACGATTTTCAAAGTCTAAACGCCTCGCTCCCCTGCACCTATTATACTTTGTAGTCATCGCTTGCTAGCATAGACTTATCGAGTCGTAGACTTATTTCCTTGTGAGTTCTCCAATTGTGCATGAATGAACTCAGAGGCAACTAACCGATTTGTACCACTCATGGGGAGTATACGAGAGATACGCTTCCGGTCCACCGTAGTCGAGGGGAATCTACAATTGATCCATTGCAAACCGAAATCCCCCCATTCTACTATACCTCTTCACTGTGAATAAATTGCACTCCTTCCGACTCATCCGCGAAGTAGTTCTCGTCCCGTTTGCTAACTACAAATTAATCAGTTATCTGATACTTTGAAACAAGGGTTACTGTACCTGTGGAGAAAATGGGCAAGAAAGGAGAGAGAAGTGACAGAATGGGTGGCGGCTTGTAACTGAATCCCTGAAGAGAAAAGTCAATCATCGATATTACGATATTACCCCCAGATCAATATTTAACTTCTCTAATCGTATTGGTAACTCTAGAGGTCATAGGCTCAAAATCTGTCCATTTACTTGTAACACCGCCAGGTTTAATCGTTTCTTTTCAAATAGAACAGTTCATCATTGGAATCGTCTAGATGATGATATTGTAAGCAATAGTAGTATCAATGTTTTCTCTAACTACATCAAACACATTAATTTACAATCTTTGCGTTAGATACATATCTACCTCATCAAATGTTATCTCTTTTTCTCAGCTTTTCTGAGAACACCTTCTTTGTCACTATATGTGACATCGTATCTCATGTATGCCGTTACTTTCACTTCGTCTCAAATTTATATTACAATTTGCTATGTAAATTGCATGATAAACATTATTATTATCGAATCCCGACTCCCTACCGTATACTCTCGATTGCATCTCGAGTAGATGAGTGCAGACTTTGATTGATTCTCTACCTCTGCCATACCAAAACAGTGATCTCCTTGGGAACTCTGAAAGGCTCAATTCAAGATGTCATCTCAAATCACAATCTCTGGTATTCCTCACACTGGAATCCCAGTTCCCCTTCCACTGGTAGTCACTGGGATAACAATGGGGAGAGGGAATTATCAGAGATAGCCTCGTCCAAGTATCTCGACTAACCTTGATACAAACAGCGTCTTGATTGGGAGTGCAGCAAATGGAGGGGAAACGAAGACGAACTCCCGGTTTCGAAGGCTGAATGTCGTTAAGTTGAGTAAGGTAGTGACAGCTACAGTACCTGTCCCCTGCATACAAGAGTGAGTAGATCGGAGTGAGTACTGTAGTGGAAGGGATTCCTATCGAGAGCTGACTTTATACTCCCCACTCCTTTATCGATTTCATTGATGAGGAGATGGACTCGACCGAGAAGATAATGGGGTTGTGGCTGAAAAGAATAAAAGATCGATAAGGATACGGTAGCTGGGAAGACTATCGATTAATGCACTCAACAGAATTCAAATATTCAGTGGTTCTTACTTGTTCAGATGCAGCATTCACAGCGAGTGACAGCAATATAATGGGATCTCTCTTTAATGACGTCGTCCGAAGAATGATCTGTGCCAGTTGGAAGAGGGCGACGTCCCGATGTTGCTCCTACAGTAACTCATCACTTTTCGATAGTGTCATCTCCCTTACCGTAATCTGAAGTGCGGCAAGGAGACACTTCGTAGCTCGTGCGGGATGACCAACTACTCTCCAATAGAGAGCTGCCAGATTACGGGAGATCCAGGCTGGACCGATACTCTGAATGATCAAAGAGTATATGGATGGATACTATTTATAAAAAAACTAAACGAGGGCGTCGAGACGAAGAGTTTTAATCTCTAATTTTCGACAGAGTTCAGAACCGTTCTATCCTTTTCGCACGCACTCGAACATTCAATTAACAAACTGCTTCGGCAAAGCCAAAGAATAGAGTTCGTCGGATAAATAGTATCATGACAAACTGGTTCTTCCCATGGGAGTGGTTCCTTTGAGAGTACTTTAATAAATCGGTGCTCATTTAGAACTCATAGGAAGACTATTGATTTGAATTGTGCTCACATATTGCAGTAGTGATTTAATCCTCTGTCCCATCTCCGCCTGACTCATTCTTCTCTCTGCCAATCTCACAAGAACTCCACTCAATTCATCTTCCTTCCATTTCTCAGATTGACGAAGGGAAAGAGTGAGATTGATCCCACGCAGCTACAACCAATAACACATGTATTCACAGAGATGAGATCCTATTCTTGGATATCACTAACGAATGTGCTCGAGAATAGAAGAAAGAGGGTGGTCATGCAATCCCGGCAATTTTACAAATAAAAAATTGAAGAGGAATTTAAAATACGATTGATTGCTCACCTCGAATAGCCTCGTCGGATAAATAGTATCATGACAAACTGGTTCTTCCCATGGGAGTGGATGCTCTCCTTCCATATCCAGAGACAACATTTTTGTTAGAATCTCCGATACTCTGAAACATTCAAGACTAGGTGATGTGATATCTAACAATCACGTAAAAGAGATCCAGAACATGATTAGATAAAAGCACAACATACTTGTGCTTTTTAAATGGCGCATTTAGTGTCACTTGTCTGAATGTGACATGATCTCTCCTTCTGAGGGTAGGCGAGAGATCAGGTCATTCGGAAATGAGGTACCGTCTAGATAAGTGACAACAAATGCACTATAAAATAATTTCATTACTAAAAAGAGTGACTCACATAAATCCTTTCTCTTCGGGACTAATGAACATCTGAGGAATGGAATCGATAGATGAGAAATCAGAGTGGAAGAGGAGAGCATCACAGTCATTTGAGGAAGGCCAATCTACTCGACGCCAGAAGAAATCGATACCAGAGAGGAGAGAACTGAAAGGTCAAAATACGGTAGGCAGGAATATGGTGAGGAAAATATAGATCTCTATTATCGAAATAAAGGAAACATGTAGTATAACTAGTTTTAACGTGAGAAAAATATCTTTATAAATCAAGATAGACTGACGTTGATAGTGGATACTTGGGTGGAATGTGTCCCTCGTCCATTTCAGTCTCACTAAACTTCTCCAATTTCTTTGGATACGATCGATCTCGAGTGAAGAGTTCCAACTGTTTCCATACTGTTCCATTCGACTGCAAATATAGAAATTAATAAAAAATAAAACATTCGGAATTACGAGAGATCAAGAAATATGGTCATTATCAAAGAAAATGTTGGAAAATCGAGAAAAAATTGTAGAATACCTTTTGATTGACATTTCGGAGTGTTCTGTCCCTCTGCTTAGAGATGGATGCATCGTACTCCTTGATGTTAGTGACAGAGCATCTCAGTTGGGCTGGTTTCCCTCGTCCCTCGGTCACAATGAGGCAATTACGGTCTGCAAAGGATTACGGTAATTATCAAAAGTTACGATCAATTTCCAAGAGTGAGAATAGATTCAAGACTACAGCCAGCAAGAGACAAGAATGCAAATTATTGAAGAAAAAAATTATGAATGCATTAATTCGCATTACTCACGTGGATTATATCCGTAGACCAATTGGTCATAAATGAGGTTGTCCTCTCCCACTGTAGATTTATTCGCAATTCGAGCTTTGAGCAGTTTCATATTCTTCTCATTCCTCACACTACCAGAGTGATACTTCTCCCCGTCACGGAGATATTCTTGTAGATTCACCTGAGATAAATGATACGCTCATAAATATATGGGCCAAACGATTCCATCCAGAATGAACTATTCTTTGCACAGCTTACAAAATTCTACGAACAGTAAATCACTGTCAGTGATGCTCACGGTTCCCTTAATTTTTTCGATGTCGAAATCTTGAGCCCCCCCCCCGCAAGTTTTAATGGGGGCATCTTTTTTTTTAATTTACGATAACAATTTGTCGAAAACAGTGGAGTTTTCACTTCTTTTTTTTCCTTTAGAAAGAATGACTCACATATTGTGCCTCCAGTTCCGTCCTTATCTTCGTGTTACACAACAATGAAGCCCTCTTCCTTCTGATTTCATCCTCTCGCAATCGAAAAGCGTGCCCATCTTTGTTCTGAATACGATTTATTAAATTGGTATACACTCGGATATTTGCTATTAATCAAAGACTACGATTGAGCCGATTCCCTATCGATGATGGAACCTTTAGCATGTCAAACTCACTGCTGAATCGTGGCTCTTCAGTGTGAGTTCATATGCTTCAGAGTAGAGAGGAATAGCACGAGAGAAATTGGCAGAGAGGGCATAGGAATCGCCCAATGCAGCAGTCGTCACGATACGTTGAGCATATGAAGTAGAATGGAATCGAGCCAACTGCAATTTATAGTACTGTAGGAATACTATAGTAAGAGTGAACAAGGCCAATACCGAGGATCGACAACTAAAATGAGAACTACCCTACCAAAATAGCTTCTTGAGAGGATTATGAAGTAACATAGATAAAACCTCGAGTACGGTAGATGCGTCTTCGTACTGTTGAGTGAGGGAAAGAAGATTTCCGAAGAGTTGGAGGACCATTGGCTTCCAATCGATATTTGAGTGATGCATACTTAATAATTGACATTGATTGATACGATATATCAAGATGAGTTCAATTATCACGGAAATGTACTCTAGCTGGCAATCGATTCTACCACAAATTACAGCGAACGGAAATTATTTCACCTCTGGCCTAATAAAATCATGTAATGGTAACATACAGATCATGAGTGCTGGAGTAGTGTAGAAGTGTTCTCATGCACTCCATTGCATAAGGGGCATTTCCAAGATGCATCCAATGGGTGACGGCGAAGTAATGGAGAGACACCATACGACGAACTGCCTGACATCCATGTCCCGTATTTATTGTTACATTTCAAATCCGGTTGCGCCTCGGACGTAGGTACATTACGTTATTATTACAAGACACTTTTAAAGACAGCATTGCACGCTTAGTATCACAGTATTACTAAATCTTTAGAATATAAAAGTAAATGGAAAGTATTTGGCGTACCTCATGGGGATGGTTCATGTTATTGAAGAGGAAACATTGACGGGCTTGGATTGTATCCAGTTCTGAAATGAGAAATTGGAGAAGAAAATGAAAAGGCAAGGCTAAATCTAATCCATGATCTTTCTGATCTTTCTCACCTTTTATCGTCTCGACATTCGACACGAGATTACTGTAGAGAATGAGTTGAGTTATTCGAACAAAATTCTCTTTGGATGGAGCCATTGAGAGATCACGACGGCTCTGCATTCCCTGCAGATTTAACAGATGATGATACACAGTAACATACAACCAGGTCTAGTTTGTAGTACTAATATAGCATTCATTGAAGCTTTTTGTGAGGGCTTAGAATAAATTGATCACGAGGTCTAACAAATGCAGCCGTAGACAGAATTGTGACAATACCTCAAGATGCTCGAATGCATAAGGAGAGAATTCGAGATTGAAGTTTGATTTGCAATTGGGAATCTCCTCTCCGGGACAAATCTTGTCAGCAATCCACGGAGCGTGCGCTTGAGCCTCCCTTCAACGAATTCATCAATTTAGGTTCAGAGAGCAGACAACGGGAAGATAACTTATAATCGCCTATATTCATTATACATTTTCGTCCCACGGGCAATACAACTTATTGCGAAAAGTATGAACTGGACGGTTTTCGCATAAAAATGGTCAGAACGTTAAGCCAAGTTCCGGCAAACTGGTCAGATCTCAACTGATTCTTACTAATCTGAACCTCCCGCGTATTGCTAGATACGTTTTGGCTGAAAAAAACGGCCTCTTTCAAAAACGTGTATACGGACACTGTTGTAAAATATATATTATACATCCTCACGTTTTTGGAAGGGGATTACGATTTTTTTTCAATTGGTGTAGAGTTACTCACAGACTGACGTGTTCCTCAAACTCGGGAAAGAGTGCTGCTGGATACTCAGTAGCGAAATAACTCGTCTTCAAATCTTGTGTCGCCATCCTAAAATTGGTCAAAGAAATTATAACTACTTAATAGTAACCATTAAGTCCCATGCAAGGATTGTTGCTGCATCGATACAGAGTACTCTTATTAACACAATCTACAGATGCTAACGGACACGGATTTAAATGAAAGTATGTCTTCCGTTCTAATTGCACACTACTAACTTGCAATCTTCATCTGTCCTCATCAGAGTTTCTTCTATCGTTGGATCGTCCTTCTTCTCTCTTTTACGTAATTCCTCCTAGAAAAGCATTTCATGTATATTGTGTTTCAGTCTTTCCCGTTTAGTACGTCATTGTCGGAACTAAAGCCGTATAAAGGAAGAAAACTCACTCCTAATCGGGCCATTTCTTCTTCTGAGCTGTACAATTCTTGCATCAATCGTTCTTGCTCCAAAAACTCTAAAAAGTAGTGGGGACGAGCCAAGTGGATGAGTGATCTTCTCTGAAAGGAAGGGAGTCACATTGATTGACAGAAATAAGCAAAACCTGATGATGGATCTGTCCCTCATTTCTTCTCCAGTGAGTACTTCCATACACTGAGTGAAGAAGCAGAAGCACGTAGAGATTCATACTCTACCTAACTCGTAAACGTAGCGCCAGTGTTCCTGGAATTGAGTGAAAGTGGGTCAAGGTTCGTAATACTACGACAGTGTTGGCGGAGCGCGAATATGATCGACAAAGGTCTAACAAGATCTTGTCGATATTTTGAGAAGCATAAATGATAAAGAATTAAAATTGGAATTGATTAAAATCAATAAATAATAAAATTTCAAAGAGCCAAGAGCCGTAAGGAAAAACCGCAAAATGTTCAAAATGTTGACAGGGAAAATTGCTCCATTTCCGTTGTGTGCTGCCACAAGTTGTTATTGTTTTTGTTATTATGTTTATTAAATAGTCTTATCGTTAACGTAAAGGATACCAATATCTTGCAGATGTCGCAAGACATCGTATCGTTTCTTTCGAATCGCTCACTGGGATTGGGGACGTCCTCAAGCGGAATACGCGTCCATCAACCATCAAGCTCTCCGTACACGAGACTACCTCCGTTCTTATCGTTTCAATTGGATCATGTGAGTAAAAACTTTCATATGGTCCTGCCAATGAAGCAAAACAACCCGTTACATTTAGCTCAACAATGGTATATACTACCAGAAGGACGTGATAGGTCACTACGGATGTGTCAATGCCATCGATTTCTCTCCTAATGAAGAACTGGTTGCCTCAGGTAGATCACTGTTCCGACTGTCTCCACTGTACGCTTCCTTCAGGTGGAGATGACAGACGTATGTCTATCTGGTCTACGGATGAACTGTTGTTCCACAATGAACCTAAGATGAGAGGGAAAATGAAGAGGAAGCACTATTCCAATATCTTCTGTCTTGCATTCGATCCATCGTAAGTAGATGGTGATGACATCTATATGACTTATTCTGATGTTGCAGTGGCTCCGTTTTGTACTCAGCTGGGAATGATAACTTCTTTGTCTCGAGTGATATAGCGACTGGTCAGCAGACATATGGAATGCAAGGAAGTGAATCAGTTCATGACATCTCCGTTAATGTGAGTCAATAGTCCACCCAATATAATGGTTGTTCGAGTTCCGAAATATAATGGCTATTTGAAATCCTAACAATTTTCCTTTGGGACTAGTTTACCTACCTTGCCCAAAAGCTTTCGAAGCAATTGTGAACTCAACAGTGGTGAGCGACCTCCTCGGATCCGAGGGGGTACCCCGATTCCAGAAAAATGAAGTGCCCGTAGCTGCTCAATTTTGGCCAAATCGAAAATTTCGCGGTCCCGCAATTCCTTGTCTCGTCGAACACTACACTATACACAAAAAGTTGGTCGAAAAATATTACACATGAAGCTCGTAGGAAATGCACATTAGCATATTTCGCAATAGCGGCACCCCGATCCGAGGGGGAGCGCTCATCACTGGAACTCAAAATCGAGGAACAAAGGTATTGAAGTTGAATTTTGAGATGCGTTCAAATGAAGTGATTGTGACTCGATGTCGAGGTCGAGACGCAGTTTACTTCTACGATCCTCGTACGAATACACCCAATGCAACAATCTCTTTCCCCAGAACTCAGCTGTATTCAGGTACCTCACTCATGCTTTATACCCAGTGCCACATCTAGCAATTTAGCCCAATTCAATCTCGATCCATCGAGTACAATCATCGGAGTATGTGGAGAGGGCCTTGGAGTTCGATTTATCGATCGTCGCAATCTTGCCAAGTGAGTTTGCACATTATTAGTTTTCACTATCTTCAGGACTAAACCCAGTCTTCGTAACACCATTTTTATTGAAGAGCACTCTTTGCTCGCGATTCTACCCTGAAGAATGCAATGTACGGTACATGGAACAAAAATGGAACCAAGTTTGCATATCTTCGAGCGGGAGGAGCTCCCGTTGTTTATGACGTGGGTATTTTATTCAATTCATTTTAATATTTTTTTGTGTTCGAATCGTTCTCAAGCGATTCCCTGAAATGACCCGTGAATTTCGTTCTTTTTTCAGTTCAGAGAGGGCTCCATATACAAGTTGAACACTGGTGCGTACAAGAATGCTCATACGATAAAGTCGATAGAGTGGATAGGTGAGAGATATTTGCGCATTACCGTTAACATTTGTAATAATTCACATATTTTGTATAGAAGCAAATCTGGGTTGATATTGATTATTGTAGATGACGATTGGTTCTTGACTGGAAGTGACGATTATAATATCTACGGATGGAACACGAAGGATCTGCCGGATAAAGCTGATCAGGGTCTCATTCCACCCGTGCAATCTGAGGAGAGATTCAATTTGATTCGTGAGTTGAATTGATTTATATGAATGAATTATTGCAAGACGTGATGTGTTTATTTCAGTGAAGGAAGATGCGCCGATTCAACCTCAAGTTGTTATGACAGGCCATCGATCCATTGTTAATCATGTAAGTGACAAGAGTGCAATATTTAACTAGTATCCTAACGACATTCTGTTATGTCGCCTATGTAGATTTGAATGACGAGTAAATGAAGTGTTAAGTTGCTATCCTCAGGTTCGCTTCTCCCACAAGTACCAATTCGTGATATCGTCTGGAGTTGAGAAAATATTAAAAGTGTGGAATACGAGGTGGTTTCCTTATTCGCGCGATCGACCGAAACTGAGAAAGGTCAGCCAAATACTTCATTTTTACTTGTGCTCTACTTTAGAATACTTTAATCCTTTAAAGGGAGTCTGCTTATAGAGTGGTAGTACATCATTGCAGAGAGGAGCTGCAGAGGATACGGGAGATGAGGACTGTTATCCCACTAGTAGTCCCACAAGAGGAAATGGTGAAAGAAGGAGGAGAAGAAGGACCGACGAGTCTCCGTATGTAGTAGTTGTACAGACGTAATAAATTACTCAAAGATTTTCGTAAGCTGGAGTTTCAAAAAAGTATATTTCAGGAGAATGCTGCGGTACTTCGACTCGATAGTGGGATACAATGGTTTGTTCATTTGCCAATTAATTAAATTGCAATTCCTTTTCGTGGTAGGTGGAGAAAGACTAAAGATAGCCACCGCATGGGGCAACATTCAAAATAATTCATAAAATTGCCAATTTCAGCCTATCCGAACAATATGATCCTAAAGATTAGACTAAAGGTATGTACTACAGATGCAGATTCGATGGATGGAAATGATTCGGATGATTCTGTGACTCTATCGGATTCGTCCTCGGAGGGAGGAAACAAGTACGTTTATATTCCATTATTAATCGGGACCACTCAGTCATGTAGACAAAATAGACGAGTGTCGTCATTCTGCAAGAGTGAAATGAGAGATGATTGGGAGTGGATGGAAAGGAACAACAACAGTGTCAAAGTACTCGACCGATCGAGAGAGAGAGAGACAGTGAGAAAGAGAGAGACGGATGATTCCGTGCATGAATGTCGATCTCTGTCGACGTGTTTTTCACGGGACGATTTATTTGCACCCTTCTTTCGATATATTTATAGCATTTCATTAGGCAAATCTGATAAAAATTCATTCACTTGTCTAGTCTCAAATATTTCTGGTTATTGTGATGGTGTTAAAATTATAACAGTAATTGGTTGTATATTCAGTAGCCCCTCTCGTGTCCGTATGGTGGAAGATACAGATGAGCTAGCAGGAAGAGTGAGAGAACCTGAGCTGAGAATTATCATTAATTATGCGGGAAAATCGGCCCTTCTGGTGAGTACGATTACACCTCTATTGCTATATTGATTTTCTCTTATGCAAATAGTGTGATAACTCTTGTGAGCGATCAATTTCCCTTTGCAAAGTATTCTTTAAAATAGTTCTATGATTCTAATGTAATGATCTCTGCAGGAGGAAAACGATAGTGGCGATGACATGGAATACAGACAATTTGTGGTCACTTCTGAATCTGAAAGTGATGATGAAGAAATAGTTGATGTCGATCTGACGAGTGATGAGGAAGATGATGATGAGGTATTATTGAGAAGGAAATGTTATATTATAATAATAATAATTTATTTACGCCCGAGGCGCAATAGGATTTGAAATTTGACAAGAAATAACGGAAGATACGAGGGATATTATGATAGACAAACAAAGATATCTATTAGAGATTTATGTGAGCTCTGGCGAAGCATGATAATTGTGATTGATTGAGCAGTGATTTATAAGGGGGACAACTATACCCAATGACCACCTTCTCAGGATCTGCTCCACTGGGATTCCCCTATTCAAGTCGATTCGCCCCAATCTTCAGAATCGTCTAATGAGTGAAAGATTATCGATCGGCTATATCTAAACTCGGCCAAATCTGTACATTTGTGAAAAGATTAAGTATTAATAGATTACCCCTGTAAATAATTTGGTCGGACCGACCTAAATCACCATTGACAATTGTCAATTGTCAGTCAGAAGATCGCGTAAACATCCTAATCAATATGTGTACACATCGTCATTCACTTTGTTCTCCTCCAATTAACTCGAAACCCTCAAAGGGGAAATGATAAATACTTTTGTGATTGTACGTGACTCTATTGAATGAATTGGCTGTAATCGACCATCTTCATTTCTCTCCCTGTCATCTGAATCCACTCTCTCAGCCTTCAGAATGCTTCTCCCCTTCATTCTCTCTTCTGGTCGTCGTTCCAAGTGGTCGTCTGAATCCTCCCTCCTTCCATGGTAAGCAAAGGGGGACGATATCCTCCCCCCCCCTCCCTCCCTCAATCATGAAGTGTGCCCTCCAAAAACCCTACGTGCTCCCTCTCTCATCTCTACTCGTTCATTGGAGTGATCGCTTGGTCACTCTCTCTCTTTCCCTCTTTCTCTTCCTTCTCTCTATCACGAGGGGATCTCCCCACTCTGATCTACCTCTTCCCATCTCTCTCTCTCTCTTCTTATCTCTCATCTTCTTCTTCTACCCTCATCCCTCTACTCTCTCTCACTAGTTGTTTATTCCTCTTAGTATCGACTTCCTATCACCTTCGTTCCAATTTGTTCACTTTTCTCTTCTTCATCAACTTGATTACTTCTCCTTCTGTTCCTTCCCTAGAGTACATCTAGATGTATCTAGAACATCTAGTCCCTTTTCTTTTATCCCCTTCTCTCCCTCCTCTTCCTCGTCTTCTATTCAGTTTCTCAGTTTCACTAAACCAACATTCCCTGTCGGTCTCCATTTTCGTTTTTTAGTTGATCATAAAGCTGACCTACCATACCTCTTACCGTATCCTACAGTACTCCTTCAGATGCGGTTCCTCCGCACTCCATCCGCTACTCTCCGATTTCTGACTACTCGCCATGCCTCCACCAAAGGACACACGAGGGAATTCAAGAAGGTATACTGTACCTCACCCTCTCTCTGATGATCAGGGCCTCATCCCTACCGTAGTCGAATCCTTCGTCCCTGATGACTGCCGTCTACGTTAACCATGGTTGCAGGTTATGGTGGCCAATCGTGGTGAGATCGCCATTCGAGTCTTCCGAGCCCTCACTGAACTCAACAAGACTTCTGTTGCCATCTACTCAGAACAGGTACCGTACTCTTATCCCCTGATTACGGTAATCGACGCTTTTCATTCGTCCAGGACAAGAATTCGATGCACCGACTGAAGGCCGACGAAGCTTATCTCGTGGGAAAGGGACTTCCTCCAGTGGCCGCCTATCTCACCATCGAGCAGATTATCGAGACTGCACTCAAGGTACTGTAGCGTCATACTACCGTAACCTGAAGAGTACGGTATCTGAATGGTGTATGATTGTAGAACAATGTGGAGGCTGTTCATCCTGGCTACGGTTTCCTGTCTGAACGATCGGATTTCGCTCAAGCTTGCGAGAATGCGGGACTAGTATTCATCGGTCCCTCTCCCGATGTCATGGCAAGAATGGGAGACAAGGTGGGATATAACTATTACGTAGGTTTGGCCTCGTCAGAAGCATTTTGAGATGTCAAAAAGCGACCGTTCTACAGTCAGAAAGAAAATAAAAATAAAATTAATTGTGATATCTCAAAAATATAAATCCTTTGTTCTTTTCTCTCGGGGCCCTTTCTGCCAAGGACACTGTAGCAGCATTGGGGGTACTGTAGTGCCGACGAGAGATCGATTTGTTCGCTCAATAGCTACAATCTGGCCACGTGAGAGTGTCAAAGGGAGATCGGGTTTACGATACACAACTCTCAGCCAAAGTTGTACAAGAATAGCACGAATGGCCTCTCCAAACGGAAACGTTCTCTGTTCACATTCACTCTTTTTCTCTCCCTCTCTTTCTCGTCTCTCCACTCTTTCTTTGACACTCAGACAGTTGAAATCGTTCTGTTTGTGTTATCAATCCGAGCTCTTCCCAAAACAGCGATAAGAGTGGACTGATTAGAGTGATTAGAGAGGAGACTGGCACAGAAAACGAATCCCCGCGAATAGAAAGAACGAGTGACCTCAACAATGACCCATTGGTCTGTGGTTTATGAATGTAACTCATCTTATCTCGACTTGCATCGGTCCCATAGGTCAAATAGCGTTCTCGCAGGCACTTCGCCGAGACATGCCTAAAGTCGGTAAATTTATGAAAACTGGCCACAATGCATGGAAATATATTTTTGAAAGTCTATTATGTTGGTTCGGACGGCGTACAGAAGTGCTTTTCATCGCTAGCGAGAACGTATTTGACCTATGATCGGTCATATGAAATTGAACTTGAAGAAGGGAAAAATATGAACTCTTTGTATTCAGGTGGCAGCTCGTCAAGCAGCCATCGAAGCAGGAGTACAAGTCGTCCCTGGAACTCCCGGCCCCATCACGAGTGCAAAGGTACGGTAGAATACGGTAGATGAGAGAGGCTATCGATCGATTGATTGAACTTTCCAGGAAGCAATCGAGTTCGCTCGTCAGTACGGAGCTCCCATCATTCTGAAGGCGGCGTTTGGAGGAGGAGGAAGAGGAATCAGAAGAGTCGATCGATTGGAAGATGTGAGGATGGGGATACGGTAGAAGGGGTTGCGGTTGATTAATTGATAACTGAATTTCGAGATGAGACGTGGTTGTGTTTAGGTGGAGGAATCGTTCCGTCGCTCGTTCTCTGAGGCTCAAGCAGCATTTGGAGATGGAAGTCTTTTCGTGGAGAAATTCGTTGAGAGACCGAGACATATCGAAGTACAGCTTTTGGGTGAGTGAAGGGAAGGAAAGAAAGAGAAGAAAAAGAGGAAGATGGCAACAATGGAGACAAACACGTTTAGATTTATCTCTGGCAGTAAATGCATGGAAAGTTGATGGTGGATAAGAATGATCTGTGATGTTTAGGTGATCACTCGGGTAATCTCATCCATCTGTACGAAAGAGACTGCTCCGTCCAGAGAAGACATCAGAAGGTGAGAGATGAGCTACTGTAATTGATATTGATCGATAAATGAAGTTTTTACCGGATACAATAATCATTGCATCTACAGTAATCCTATCTTCAGGTGGTCGAGATCGCTCCCGCCCCTGCTCTTCCTCCTGGAGTTCGTGAGAAGATTCTGGCAGATGCAGTCAGACTAGCCAAGCATGTCGGATATCAGAATGCTGGTGAGGATATTCGAAAGAGTTGCGATTGGGGAATGATTAAGGTAGTCTATCGTGAACTAGATTTATTATCTCTCTATTTGAGGTACGGTGGAATTCCTGGTCGATGAGAAGGGCAACTATTTCTTCATCGAAGTCAATGCTCGTCTCCAAGTGGAACACACCGTAACTGAGGAGATCACTGGGTCAGATTGATTATCAATCGATGTACCGTAATCCTCGCTTCTTTTCAGTGTCGATCTCGTGCAGGCACAGATCAGAATCGCCGAGGGAAAGACACTCAACGACCTCAAGCTGAGTCAGGTACCGTAATTCAGAAGAATCAATTGGTTCTCATGTTATCTGTTCAGGATTCGATCGTTCCCCATGGATCGGCAATTCAATGCAGAGTGACTACGGAAGATCCCGCTAGAGGATTCCAACCTGATTCTGGAAGAATTGAGGTATGAAAAATCTACCGTATTTGACCACAGTCTCTCTCTATCTTTCTCACCATTCTTCTTTTCAGGTGTTCCGTTCGGGAGAGGGAATGGGAATCCGTCTGGACTCTGCCTCTGCCTTTGCTGGATCCGTTATCTCCCCCCACTATGACTCTCTCATGGTCAAGGTACGGTAGTTCCTGATCTGATGAAGTATTGATTGATTATCGCCTACAGGTGATTGCATCTGCCCGTAATCATCCCAATGCGTGCGCGAAGATGATCAGAGCGTTGAGGGAATTCAGAATCAGAGGAGTCAAGGTCAGTTTTACTTTTCTATTACAGTGAATATTATGAGACAAATTAATATCACTAGCTGATCTTTGATCTCTATTCTTCTCTTCAGACGAACATTCCCTTCCTTCTCAATGTCCTCCAACAGCCGACTTTCCTCGATGCTTCAGTCGACACTTACTTCATAGATGAGCACCCCGAACTATTCCAGTTCCAGGTATATTGTAGTTTGAATACTGTATCTAATCAATAACTGACTTTTACTTTATAATATTTCTTACAGTATTCTTCGAGATGGATATCTAACTCTCTTCTCTCCTTTTCAGCCGTCTCAGAACCGTGCCCAGAAGCTGCTTTCCTATCTGGGAGAAGTGAAAGTGAACGGAGCTCAGACTCCTCTTGCCACTGGACTCCTCCCTGCTCATGTCACTCCCCCCGTTCCCAATATCAAGGCCGGAGCCAAGGTAGATAAATCCCCTCCCCCTCCCTTCTAATCTCTGATCTCTCTAGATTCCAACTGGACTTCGCGATGTTCTACTGAAGGACGGTCCCAAGGGATTCGCAAAGGCAGTGAGAAACCATAAGGGATGCATGATCACTGACACCACATTCAGGTAGAGATATTGAGACTACTCAGTGCTCGTGGGGTATAGCTACTTCAGCTATAAGACAAACACGGTTTGAAACACCGGCTGAGAAGTCGTTAGAAAGCAGCGCTACTTAAGCTCTAAACAGCTGAAGCAGCGCTGCTTTCTAGCTGATTTCTGTCTTCTAACTGAAGTACCCCCACGGGCACTGAATGAGAAGAGCTACAGTACAATCTACAGTGGGCTAAACTACAGTAACCTAACCAGAGTTTTCCCTTTTCCAGAGATGCTCACCAATCTCTTCTCGCCACTCGAGTTCGTACATACGATCTTGCCAAGATTTCTCCCTTCGTCGCTCACACTTTCAATGGACTCTTCTCACTCGAGAATTGGGGAGGTACGGTAGTATAAACTGATCGACAACTGAATTAAATTTATGTTTGCAGGCGCGACTTTCGATGTTGCCATGCGATTCCTGCACGAGTGTCCGTGGGAGAGACTGGAGATTCTGAGAAAGCAGATTCCCAATATTCCCTTCCAGGTACGGTAATAGATAATTACCATTATGTACTGATTTTTTAAAAATATTCGTGTGATATCTCAATTATAAAAATTTCTCTCTGTAGATGCTTCTCCGTGGTGCGAATGGAGTCGGCTACTCCAACTACCCCGACAACGTCGTCTACAAGTACGATTTACTTTTTCCACTGATAATTTGAGTGCGAAATATGAGATCATGATCTCATAATTTCGCACACTCTCTCATCCACAGACCTGTGAAGAGAGTGCGCGAGATGAAGAAATCGTGGTCTTATATTTCGCGCTCTACTGATAATTGTCCGCTACCGTATGCCCTCTAATCCGTTTCCATCTAGATTCTGTGACCTCGCAGTGAAGTCTGGCATGGACGTGTTCCGTGTCTTCGATTGTCTCAACTACGTGCCCAATCTCATGGTTGGAATGGAAGCAGCTGCCAAGGCCGGAGGAGTCGTCGAGGCTGCAATCTCGTACACTGGAGATGTATCCGACCCCAGCAGAACCAAGTGAGACACAACCATGTATGGGCTAACGTGTAGCCTACAAGAGAACACACCCGATTTCGGCTCAAGCCGTCGCGATTTTGGATCATACCCTGCCGCTTCTTTATCATATTACCAGATTTCACCACTAAGCCTGCCGGTTTTGACCTACCAGCTGCAATCCTTCTCTCTATGGACTGAAGAATGAGAGATGTTGAATAACTATTTAAATCGTACTCAGATACAATCTGCCGTACTATCTCGATCTAGCTGATCAACTTGTGAAGGGCGGCGCTCATATTCTGTGCATCAAGGATATGGCTGGAGTACTCAAACCACAGGCAGCCAAGATTCTCATTGGAGCACTCAGGTGAGGAAATGGAATGAGGGAAGGGAGATGAAAGATTGATTTGATTCAGAGACAAGTTCCCCGATATGCCCATTCACGTGCACACTCATGATACTTCTGGAGCTGGAGTTGCTTCGATGTTAGAATGTGCAAAGGTGAGGAGAAAAGAGAAAATTACGCTATATTGATATGCCCAGAACGAATGTTTAGAATTCGAATGCTCTAGAGTGTGCGAAAATGAGAGAGCTGATCTCTTGTTTTCGTATACTCTAAATTCGAGTTCCTTTTTCTCCTCGTAAATTAGAGTTTCAAACGCTCGCTCTGGGCATATGGAGTTTGAAACGCCTATAGCTGTTCCTTTGTGAAGAGTAGAGAATGGATGATTGCAGGCGGGAGCAGATGTGGTGGATGCAGCAGTTGACTCGATGAGTGGAATGACTTCTCAACCTTCTCTCGGAGCTATCGTCGCCTCTCTGCAAGGAACTGAATTGGATACGGGTGAGATGGAATACTTGCTGATGCTTTAGACTATACATCTCGTCGGTAGTATCAAAACAGTAACTATAATTACATTGTTTAGTCAAGTAACTGTTGGGTAGATGAAAGAGGTGTACTATCATTGCATACCTGCAGGTCTGAATCTGGAGGACATCTCCAAGTATTCTCTCTACTGGGAATTGGCTCGTCAATTGTATGCTCCCTTCGAGTGTGCGACCACAATGAAGAGTGGAAATGCCGATGTGTACAAGCACGAGATTCCCGGAGGACAGTACACTAATCTGCAGTTCCAGGTCAGAATGAGATACCAACGGGGATTTGAGATCTATGGGGGTGAAATCGATAATTAATCTGTGGTTTACGCTTGTAAACTGTGACTTGCCCTCAGGCATTCTCGCTCGGATTGGGAGACAAGTTTGACGAAGTGAAGCACATGTACAGAGAGGCAAATCTCGCACTCGGAGATCTCATCAAGGTTCGTTTTTTTTAAAAATATATTTTATTGTATTTATATAAATCTCCTTTTCTCAACCGGAGTCATTGTAATTATTGATTCTTTTCCTTGTTAGGTGACTCCCTCATCGAAGATCGTCGGCGACCTCGCTCAATTCATGGTGCAGAACAATCTGACGAAGGAAACTCTCGTCGATCGAGCAGAAGATCTCTCATTCCCCAAGTCGACTGTCGAATTCATGCAGGTGAGAGAAGGAAATACTGTACTGGCAATCAGAAGGATTGAATGAGCCAACTTTTCTTTGTGCATATCCGAGATGTCTTGGTCCTATCAAACCAAGTTATATTTATATGTTCACCCATGCTCCCTTCCTCCCTTCCTTTTCTTCCCTACTGACACTCCACTTTCCCCTTTCGATTGGCAGTTTTCATCCTCCCTTCCATCGTCTTATTCACCACATAATTAGCATAGACTAAGTAGTGGTCGACTTATTCTGTATCCTCCCTCTCTTTTCCTCTTTTCTCTCCATTAATATTCGCCCCTTCCTCTCTTCCTTTCCATTCTCACTTATTATAACCAAGACGAGAAGAGCAAAACAGATGAGAACGAACGGGTGGAATGAGGGGGAGGAAGGGAGAAGATTGATGGAGAGTAGGTCATGCAATCAAAGAATGGTGATAGTGTATCAAATGAAGAGAGTCAGATTGATATTGTGCCATTCCTTGCAGGGTCTGGTCGGCCAGCCTCCCTATGGATTCCCCGAACCATTGAGAACGAAAGTTCTCAGAGGAAAAGAGAAAATCGATGGACGGTGAGTGTCCTCTGACGGGAGTGGGAGAATGGTGTTCATGAGAGGGGTTAGATGATCTACTTCCTTCATTTCAGACCGGGTGAGAAACTGCCGTCCCTCGATCTGGATGCAGTGAAGAAGGATCTGGAGAATAAGCATGGCCGAACACTCAGGTGAGGAGAGTGAGACACAATTGGACATGGAAAGTCTAAGTCTATGCATGAAATATGAAGAATTTATTGATTGATTGGTATTGCAGAGAGGTCGATGTGATGTCGTACGCAATGTTCCCCAAGGAATTCGACGAATTCGAGCAGTTCAGGTATGAGAGGAACTGGGAATGAACATTAGCTAGAAACTAGTATATTTTGTTCTTATCGATTAGATATGTTGGGTGTTCTCAAGATGAATGGATGACGATTGATTCTATTGCAGACCAAGGGTGTGCGGGAAAACTTTTCGGGAAACTTTCGGGAAAAATATTTTTCCCGGTCTGAAAACCGGGAAATTTCGGGAAAATCGGGATAACAGTAAAAATTTCTTAAGTTGATACATATCTGTTTAAAACTTGTTTAAAATGCTCAAAAATAATTGCTGTTGATCACAAACAATTTTTTACTACTCTATAATGTTTAGAAAAATCAGCAAAAAATTATTCCTCGGGTTAAATCGAACTTGCTTCTGTCGGGTAGGAACGCGAAATTGAAGACAGAGACCATAAAAATACTGAAAAAGAATTTCCTTTTGTCAAGATTATCGATTTTTTTGTGAATAAGCGCTCATTATGTAAATTGAAGTTTGTCAATACTATTTTGGCTCCATTTTCTTCACTTTTCGAGGAAACAAAACAAGTGCAACATTTCCCGGATTTCCCGGATTTTTTCCGGGAAAATCGGGAAATGCATTTTACCGAAATATCCGGGAAAATCCGGGAAACGGGAAAACCGTTCGGGAAATTTTGCACACCCTTGTTGCAGACAGAGATTCGGCCCCGTCGACAAACTTCCCACTCGCGTCTTCCTCACGGGACTCGATGTTGCTGAGGCACAGGCTGTAAGTGGGGATACGGTAGATGGGCGATATCGATTGCATTTATCGACGGTGTGTGAAAAAGTGATCCATCTCAGGAGTGTGAGGAGAATGAAAAAGAGTTCTCAAGAGTAGGCGATGGCTGTGAAGTGAGTCGAATGATGGTGTACTACTGTAGTGGTATTGAGCACCTAAACATACTGTAATCTACCGTAATCCAGGTGGAGCTCGAGACTGGAAAGACCCTTCACATCCAGTTGCTGGCTGAAGGAAAGCTGAATGAGAACGGAGAACGTGAGGTACGGTAATTCTCCTTTAGAGTACGATAGGTCAGATTATTTATCGATTGATTTCAGGTGTTCTTCGATCTGAATGGACAGATGCGATCGATCTTCGTGCAGGATAAGGAGGCATCGAAGGTGAGAAGAAATAGATCGAATCTGATAGAATGGAGATATTGATAGTAGCAGGAAGTATCGATTCATTCTTGCATTGTCCCTCCAAAAGGGAGAAAAATAGGACTCATTATGTGGATAGAGAGATAATTGGTGTCGATCTCCTTTCTGCTATGGTCTATAGAAGGGAAAAAAGAGGAATTATGAATGAGTGCCAAAGTCAACCACAAAATGAGCAAAAGATGAGAAAGTCCGCAACATTTTGAATGAAGACTCGAGACTGCAAAATGAGTGTGAGAGAGGTCAACAATTGTGAGAAGAGAGAAGGAACTAGGATGACCTATTAAAACACTCTGAAGACGATGAGTTATCTCATCCATTAGAATGCAGTAATGAGAGTCTTGATATTGCAGGAAATTGTCACTCGTCCCAAGGCTCTTCCTGGAGTGCGTGGATCAGTCGGAGCTCCCATGCCTGGAGAAATTCTCGAGATCAAGGTCAAGGAAGGAGACAAGGTGAGGATGGAAACGGGTAACGATGTGACGGCGATGTAATAGTCTAATCTTATGCTTCGCAAATTTCACGGTTGGAAAGTTCAAATTTGAATTCCCCCAATTGGGTTTCTCGGCTCCCACTGAAGTATCGGTCTGACAACTTTTTCCTGGGGTATAAAACCATTTTATACTACACAAAAAGTTTTTCAAGTATATCTCCACTGGGAGCCAACTGTGGGAATTTAAATTTGAACTTTCAATCCTTAAAATTTGCACAGCATTACTTCAATTGATTGTATCAGAACGAGAAATGAACTCATTCCTTGTCCAATCTCAGTCTCAATATTTCCTTCTATTCAGATCGGTCCGAAGACTCCTCTATTCGTGTTGTCAGCCATGAAGATGGAGATGGTGATCGATTCTCCTCTTGCTGGAACCGTCAAGAAGATCCATGCAACGAAGGGATTGAAATGCGCAGCTGGAGACCTCGTCGTTGAGATTGAACCATAGATGGATAAATAGAGTAGACACATTTACCCATTGTATTGTTATTGTTTGAATATCGATATTGCATAGTTTTATCTAGATGTAGCTAACGTGTAAATAGTGGTGGTTGTTAACTGGTAGTTTTCTTCACTCCGCCCCCCCCCCCTCCTCCCTCTTCCCCCCCCCTCTCTTCTTCTTCTTCTGCCCCCATCTTCACTTGTCCATTGACTATCGTCGCCCGGGTTGGATAAATGATGGGATGAGATTGTTATGGAAGGAATTGGAAAGATGTCATCAGTTCCCTCCCCCTCATTTCCCTTCACTCCAACCTTCATCCTTCTCTCTCTACTCACCATGGCTCTATTCCTTCTCAGTCTTCTCTACATTCCTGTATCTGCACCGTCGCCAGCTGATCCATACATCTTTCTGCGTGAGAAATATCACAGAGACCAGGTCGATCACTTTTTTATTGATTTGAAATATTTGGTAGAAATCGTACATTCACTTACCACCACTACTAAAACCTTTTTGATTCAAACTAGAGTTTGAAATTCGGGTAAATAATTGGATTAGCTCTCTTCATTTCACACACTATCTAGGCCGGTCGATTGGTGAGAGAGTGTGTGAAATGAAGAGAGCTAATCCAATTATTTACCCGAATTTCAAACTCTTGTTCAGATTCCTCTATTGATCGTACCGTACTTCTACCGTATCCATCTCAAGCTCTTCGTTCCCTTCGATTCTTCATTGGACTTCGGTTCTCGTAACTTCTCCTTTGATGGAAGTGTCAACATGTCTCTTCTCGTCAAAAGATCGACTCGTCGAATTCTTCTCCATTCGAAAGGACTTTCAATGGATTCGATATCTCTCATGGATGAATTTGGTCTCGGTCTTCCAGTTGTCTTCTCTCTCTATCCGAGGTTTGCACAAATCGTCGCATTATTGGACGCGTGCCGAATAAATTAAGTGGATTGCAGCTTGGAAGTACTTGACATCAACTGCAGCAGCACTCTCGAAGCAGAGAGATCGTACTACTTGAGGATACGGTACAAGGGAAAGATTGCTCATGATGGACAGAGCAACGGATTCTATGCTACCTCCCATAAGGAAAATGGAACGTTGAGGTGAATCGAAAAGTCGTTGGGGCATGCACATCATTGTTGAGACTGAGAAATTTGTATAACTTCAACAGATGATAAGCATGGATACAGTTAGATGAGTTATAAATATGTACTGTTCAGAAAGTTATTTGAACAGATATCGCAAATCTGAAAACAAAACAATCCAGTTATTGTTTGATCTTTCATGGTACAATTGGTAATGAGTTTACTAATGCGTTTAGATACGCGGTGGCTACTCATCTTCAACCGAACATGGCTCGTACGATCTTCCCCTGTCTCGATGTTCCTCTTGCAAAGGCAGTATTCGAGACAATCGTCACTCATCCAAAAGGAGTCAAAGCAGTCACAAACAGCATCGAGACAAATTCAACCTCACATTCTCAGGATGGGTTCGTCAATTTCTTCTATCCCGACAGGTGTAATCACTGATTATGAAAAGTCAGCTTGGCCACTACACTGCCATAAAAATGTGTTAGGATTGGTGTGTTATTGACAATATGAGTATTATTGCAGTCAAGACTGGGTTGAATCTCGATTCGAGGAAACGCTCAAGATGTCCACATACATCTTCGCCCTTTGTGTCGCTGATTATCCCTATCGAGAGACGAATCACGGAGAAGTCAGGGTCAGCATATAAAGAATATTCGAGAACGTCAACGAGTGTGCGAAATGATTATGATCCCTTCAGATTCGTTTATACATCGAGTCATCCAAACTCGGCGATGTCGACCACGCAGTCTCAGCCATTCCTCGACTACTTGCATACTACGAAGACTTCTTCGGAATTCCCTACCCTCTGCCCAAACTCGGTGAGTCTATTTTTCTACTGAATCTTGCAAGAGCAGGAACACCACTTGCAAGTGTTCTCAATCTCCTTCTCATTTCTCTCATTCCTCTCTTCATTCCTGTCATTGTTTTGTGTCCACATGCCTTCTATCATCATTTCTTTATGCCCGTGAGTCTGCAAATGGAAGAACCCGTCGACGTCCAATAATACCCGTGAGAGTGAGAGGGAAGTCTCCCAGAGGGGAGGGGGGGGGGGTTCACTGGAATCTGGTCGACAGTCTTCTCGCCACACTTTCCATCCAAGGAGTCAGCCAATTCTCTCGCGTTCCTCGTAGATTTGCAACCAATCCAATCGATAATCGTCCCTTGGAATAAGCGAGACTTTCACTGCCAGCCATACTTCCCATATGATAGATGGATCCATCATTCCCAATCTGCACTCCTCTTCCATAATTCCATCGAGTCCATCCTCTCACTACCATCAATCGATATTTCCCATTCCGATGGGTGTTCAGTTCACTCATGACTCGGGCGATCTAGAGAGAGAGTCCATTAACGATTGATTCTCTTCTCTTCACTCACATCTCCTGCCTTGAGAGTCCATCCAGCTGCAGCATCCAGTCTACGAGGACTCCAACTGAGATAAGGAGAAGCATTGTCGTGAGAGTAGTAGTTCACCTGGAAGGGAGATGATTGAAGGAGAGAAGGAGAGGAGAGGGATACCTCATCTGAGAGAGGAACTCTATCGGCGATAGCAGCACCTTCGATGTTGAGTGGACGGAAGAGAGATTGACGAGCGAATGTCTCGTATGTCATTCCACTCACTGCTTCGATCACTCGACCAAGGAAGATGTAGCCGATATTGGAGTAAATGTGAACACGGCCTGGAATGGGAGGAAGAGGATCTATACGTAATCGCAGATCTGAAAGAATTTTGAAAACCTGGAGGAATCGTCGGTTGATTACTGGCCAGTATCCAGTAGAGAAACTGCGAATTCGTCAACTCCCGTCTACAACGAATGAGATGGTTCAAACGGTTGCGAAAAATAACCAACTTGGTGAATTCGAGTTTCATAAAGTGACTCCATGCTCCGGATGAATGTTCCAGCAGATTCTGCACCGTGATCGATCGAAGATAGATATTCATCGGACCCCGATAAAGAGAGGAGAGAATTCCTGTGATGTTTAGTAGATTCGATTGCATTGTTTGTTGACTGACCATTGGGTCCAAACACTCGATCTCCATATGAAATCTTTCCTGCATTCACTAGATGTGTCACTAGCATTGCTGTAATTGTCTTGCTAACACTCGCAATTCGATATCGATGAGATGTCGTCGCCTTGAATATCATACGTCCATTGCTCCTAATTTTCAATGCTAACCTCGATCTCCTTGACCAAATCTGCATATCCATATGACCTTTCGAAGAGTGTTTGGTTAGAGTATTGTACGGAGATTGATATGGAAGGAACTTCCTGTCTTCGTATCTCCGATTCAACTTCCCAGTCAAGAGCACTGAGATCAAAACTACCTGGCAAGAGAAGAAAAAGAAAGCATCTCGACAGTTCAATTAGTGTCGTTTTCACTGCAATTCTCACCCAATCTGATACTCCTTGGAATGGTTCGATTCCTCCAGGAGAATCCATCGTCTCTCCATACTGAGATGTGACCCTCTCTATTGACGGGAGAGATCGAAGAGAGATACAGTCGACCCTCCGGTTCATCCTCTCCATTCAGGGATACGTTCACATGGAATCTGTTCTGGCTGATTAATCTCACGGACTGAGACTTACTTCACTCCGAATCCTTTCCTCCATATGACTAAAGCACGTGGAGTTGAAGGAGCGATGAAGCTTTGAATGGTGCTTGGATAGTACCCCTCTCGAGCCATACTCTCAGAACTATTCATCACTTCCTTCAGAGGAGATTCCTACACAAAGGGTCGATGAGAGATGCAAAAGGGGGGTACCGCAAATGAAGGTCATAGTTCAAATTCTCCGACATTATTCGTAGTTAACCTCTACAATGAAGTGTTGGACGAAGTTCTTTGCATGGTGCCATACAACATCGAAAGTTCGTCCATTTGAACAAATGTGACTAACTTCCACTTGAGATTCAGTATGAGTCTTCATTGATTCCTGCAACTACTTCCCTTATCTACACATCCTTCATAGCAATAATATGTCTGCACTGCTTACCTGTAGTTCCTTCATGGTTAGATTGAGTGCAATCTCATGCCTTCCCTCTCCACTTCCAGTATTCACGACGTAATAGGTTTCTCCCTCTTGGGAGTACGAACATATTGATTTGATGAGCATATTATCCATTGAGACATCTGCAATTTCATAGTACTTCATTATTATTTCTAGTTATGCTTCACTACCCGCTACTACTGTCCTATGTCAAAAATAGAATGTACTTTCGTCTACGACCAAGTGATAGAATCAATTACCTGAGATGACATCGTTGATTTGGCCGATATGTGTATGGATGTATGATATGGCATATTCATCTTTCGATGGTAGAGAGAAGAAAGAAGAAGAAGGGGAGAAATAATTGGGGAAGAGATGGTGACCTCTGATCAATCGAGATGAACCGAAGAATGAAAGATCAAAGATTTCTTGTGAAGAAACGGAAAAGATGAGAAGAATGAGAAGGAGCATCAACTGGAAAAGCGAAAGTAGAAATCGGATGTGAACGGAGAAGTGAAAGTGATAGGACGAAATGGAGATTAATAGAGTAGAAAAGGAAGGGAGGCAACAGGTTTACTCCAATTGTAACTCGTATGCGAACATAGTTCAGTCTCATTGGCAAAGAAGTGCAAGGTTCGAGTTGGAAATGGGATGATCGAGTAGGAAAAAGGAGTCCTTGAAATTGAATAAGCTAATGAGACAGTTCATTCTCGGAAGCAATGTTTCCCCATGGATCAGAGTATGGACTGAGACAATGATCGTGGATCGGAGAAAGTCTCGAGACGAGAGTGACATGAAATATAGGGTGAAGCTTCCCATTTGACCTCGCTCGCAGTAGTTTTGAGATACTTTCTCTCCCTTAGTGAAAGGACGATCCACGCGATTGAATTAACCTTCCCGAGAGAACAAACGAGAACAACATTAAGGTGTGAGGTGAAATGGAAGGAAGATAATGAAGGATACCTTCAGATATCTTCGCTGTCCCTTCAATGCAAGTCGCTGCAATGGAGAATTGGGGACTAATTATCTGCAGACAGAAACATACAATATTCAATCCTACGATATCACAAGACATCACTCAGTCCTATGTCGTATTGGCACATGAAATATCCCACCAGGTAAGAATAATTGTGTTAAACTACTCAGAACGGTGCCTAAACTATTCTCATTGTCAATACAAATTGATGTTTCAGTGGTTTGGCAATTTGGTAACGATGAAATGGTGGACGAGTCTATGGATGAACGAGGGATTCGCTACGCTGATGGGACAAATTGGAAGTGAGGCAATGGAGAACGATGATATTAGAGTGGTGAGCATCTACATATTATACTACTCGACCAGTGTGCATGCTTAGAATGAAATGATTTCAGTATGAGATGCGGGGATTCGATCTGGCAATTTCACTACGTCGAGACGAAGCTCCGAAAGTGTTCCCAGTGAGTGTGAGAGTGGATAAGCCAACGGATCCAATGATGTTCTTCTCGCCCATCACATACAGTAAGGTATGTCGAGAATTATTACGCAAATTCTTTGGCGATTCAATATCCTGTGGAATTTCGAACGTCCACTTCTTCTCGTAGATGATAGCTAAAGAGAAGATTAAAAATGCAGAAAGTGCTAGTCGTTCCATTTTTATCATCACGAAGAGTATTAAACTATGCCATTCTCACTTTAGGCTCACATGATACTACGAATGATTCGACACGTCGTGAGTGAACCGATATTCAAGCAAGGAGTAAATCGATTTCTGCGACAATACGAGTACTCGAATGCTGATCCAGAAGATCTCATACGAACTTTTGTGGAGTGAGGAAGTGATAACGACAGAAATCGAACAAATTATGTTGAGGGTTCACGATGAGAACGATGCGAAGACACTCACTGGAGACAATTTCACACTCGGACAGGCAAGTTAAACACACAAAACGCAACGAAGACCATTTGAGATGCGAAGAGTTGAAACTGTTGTGTTCATAGAAGTGAGAGAGTGTTCTCTGTCTATCGAGTACTTGATCTCTAGGTGATCGAGACGTGGATATATCAAGAGGGTCATCCAGTTGTCACACTCTATCCTCTACCAAACTCGACTAATCGATTCATCGCTCGTCAAAAGACATACAAGGTTTGTGCACACATTAATCGCTCTAATCTCTTTTAAAACGTGTTCCTCTTTTTATCGAGGCGCATACAAGACTCTGACCTTGTCGTCTAAAGACAACAAAACTTTTTGCAGAACATTTTACTATTCTCGTAAATCTATTCGGCCTACACGTTGTGTACAGCTTAAGCGTATACCAAACATTGTAGAACTACGGTGAACTGACTTCATCCGAGGAAGATCGATTATGGAAGATTCCGTTCTTTCTTCATGATGAAAGGGGAGATTCCTATGTTCATTGGATGACTCAGAGGGAGTGTATGAGTAGTCCATCAAATTGCCACTACTCAGTGTTCATTCCAGCTGAGATCACAATGACAAATGATCTCATTCTCGACAAGGACGTCCAAGTATTTATTCGAATTCGTTATCCACCTGAACACTACCACACAATTATTGATAATCTCAAGAGCAATTCTTCGTTTATCTCACAATCGGCGAAGTGAGTTCTAGAGAGTTCGTTGGAGTCGTGAGCCGTGAATATAATTCATTTAGATCTCGACTGATGGACGATGCATTTACATTCGCGGAAAGAGGAGATCATCCGTACGAAATTCCGTTGCTTCTCGTGATTACAATAATTGATGAGGTGAAAACACAAATCATTCTGAATACGAAGATTCTTCTCAGGATGTTCTCACAATGAAAACCTTCCAAGCGCATCTCAGTCTTCTCCAAGTTCGATTGAGTATTTTCCCCGAGAAATACCATCTTGTGCAGGTCGTTCATGAACTCGCGTTATCAAATCTAATTGCACTAGTTCAGAAGTATATAACTCGGGTTCTCTCACCACTGTTTAAGAATGCGAAGAAAGTTGAATCTGAAAACAAAAAGTAAGCACTTCGACTTCAATCTTCAATCAATCTGTATCATCGATTTATTTCAGGGAAGGGCAGATGAAGGAGGTTATTCTGAATGAATTGTGTGAGAATGGATTCGATGAGTGTCTCCAATTTGGATGGGAGCATTTCGATTCCATTAGATCAATTCATAATTTGACTCAATCGAGATTCGACTTTGCAGCGTTTGTTTTCTTTTCCCATCAACTTCTCATTTAATTCATTGCAGACTTCCTCGATATCTACGAACATCGACTTATATGGCAGGAGGAAAGAGAGGAAATCAGAGCGACTTCGACCTTCTTCTCAATTTGGTAATGATAATATCCATGCAGCTATCCACAGTGAAGTGAATTTCAGTTTCTCACTGAAGAATACACTGAAGAGAAGGAGCGAATATTTAAAGGAATGGTCGAGAATAATAAACAGCACAACATGTATAAGTAATAATCAGTATTTCTTTGTAATGTACGAAAAAAGTGAATTTTCCAGGTTATTTGATAAGCTTGTGGAGAAAGTGCACTCTGGATATGAACTACATAACTTCTTGCACTCTTATCTGCGGTAAGCTAGAGCTTCAACTCAAATTCCCACATATGTATCATTTTAGAAGGCACGCTTACAAGAATAATCACTACGAAACATTCTTCTCCCAGAATAGTAACCGATTCCGTAGTCAGAAGTAAGTTTTCTTCTAATCAGAAGTGAAAGATCAATTATTTTAGGTACCCATTGGAAATCCAGAAGGCTCTGTACATCTCCTATGCGAAGGCATCGACAGTTGAGAATCTTTCCCGAGTGAGTCCCCCCCCCCCTCAAACCCTCCCCTCCTCCTCTTCTTCTTCTTTTGTTCATCGGTGTTGCCGTGTGCTGAGTCCTTTTGTGTATGCAGTCGTCCAGTCAACAAAAAGAGTCTCCCCCCAACTCGGCCCAATTTCAGTTGGAGAGAGTCACTGACGAATTCTACGCTTCCTCCAATGAATCCTGGTTTCGAGATGAATGGAATCGACAGAATAGTCGAATTGGAATTGCATTCAAATGGACTGATTCATTTGCACCTACTATCTTCACCACTTTATCGTCGTTAGTCAAGGATTTGACTTAGGAAGACTCATCTCCGTTTATCGTCTCCCCTCTCTCTCATCTTCCGATTGCCCCATCTTCTTCTTCTCCTTCTTCATCTCTATCTTCCTTCATTCTAAATCATTTGACGGTGTACTCTTATCTCTTTTCAATCGGGTTTTCCTCCATTCCAACTGTTTCTCGTACTGTACATGTATCGTCCGATTCCGTTGTTCTCTCTTCATTTGCTGTCATTTCTCGTCATCATAAATAGTTCTCTGGTCACCTCTTCTATTCGTGAGTTCCCAGTCTCTCTACCGGAAGTGGGTCGGGCCATGTTCGGAGCTTGGAAGGAAGGGGGCCACACAACAGAGGAATCAGCATTCAAGGTATGACACTCATCCCCTCTCAGGTAAGACTTACCCTCAGTCCTTCCATAAATCATTCTCGTGAGTGTCTCCCATCATGGTCTACCAATGGATAATTCATCCATGGAGAAGAAGGGAGGAGAAAAGAGGAGAAGGAGGGCAGTCTTTCGAGGACTCACTTCTTCTTCCCTCTCTTTCACTTTACTACAGCTACTACAAATAGAAATATTTTCATTTTGTATTGTCCTTTGAATAAGTTTCTTCAGAAGATCACTCCATCTCGTCCATCAATTCCAAATTCGCTTCCACTTCCAAAAAGAGACGGAGTGGCTCGAAAGAGTCTCGTACCGTACTCTACACTCAAGAGACCATTGAGAGAACCTCCTCCACCATTCAAACCTCCATCAAGAGTTCAATTGTACGAAGGAAGACCACCCGTCAGTTTTATGCCCTTTTGCAGAATCGTAGATTCTCCAATAAAAAAACCTTTTCCATTTCATTCTATTTACCTCCATATATAAAAATTTCATTTTCGGATAAGCAACGGCTGTCCCCGATATATTTCGCAACCGTGCTGATTGCAATAGAAAATATTTGAATTTTTCACTGGAATATCCAACTGATGCTCGTGTAAAATCAAATAATTAAGATGACGGTGCATCAGAATGAGAACGTCGATAAGATGAAGAATGCGGTTCCCGGCACTTCGAGTACAACTCAGAAAGGAATGGAAGCATTGATATCTATGGAGAACAATCTATTCTACGCCCACAGGTGAGAATAATATATCTTTTTTCCTTTCTTTCCTCTGATCTGGGAGAAACAGTGGTTGGGATTCTGTCGGTTGTCATCTCTAGTGACGAATCCATGGAGATTCGCACTGGCAGACGGAACTCAAATTAAGAATAATCGAGACGATGAAACCTAATGTATGATCCAGTGGTTTAGCATTTCAATTATCAATTCCATTCGGTCCGATTTTTTGTCGTAGTTTGGGAAAGACTTCAAAGATTGGTGCGCCCTACCCACCCAATGGGCCTCGTAATATTGAAGTCGTTCACAAGTCAATTCCTCTACTATTCTTCGTCTCTCTTCTCAATAGAACGGAAGCGTGCACTCAGAGTTCTCTCTTCTCCCTCAACTCTCAACGTGTGGAAAGGAAGGCCATTAGAGTAGTGGTGAAATAGGGAGACACTCGTCATTCCATCTGTAGATCGGAGAAGGAGTAAATTGTTAACAGGAGGTCCTTTTGGAAGTGGGATGGTTATCGAATGAGAGAGTGTGGTTGTGAGTGGTTAGAGTACGCGAGATGGGTGTCCATGACAACCTTCTCCCTTCAGTGAGGAAAGAGAGAAAGAGATTGAGTGAGTGAATGAGTAGTGATGGCCGAACCGGGAGAATTGAGGCAACAACGCAAGAAGGAACAAATGTTGGACAAGTATGAGAGACTCGGCAAGATTGGAGAAGGAAGCTATGGAGTTGTATTCAAGTGCAGGAATAAGGATAATGGACAGGCAAGATACATTTTTATCTGGTATTATATATTATATTTTATCGACGCCCGAGTGCGCAATGAGATAACGTATGAATCGTGAGGAAAAATCCGTAAATTATGGCTCTCGATAGAGTAGGGGATAGGGGGTACGATAAGATAAATCAGTGAATTATACTAAAGGACTGTGTTAGTTCGTTAGTTTGCAAGTCTGTGTTCAGAGGCCGAAAGTGAATGTATGTGAAACAACTCTTGTTATCATTTCAGATTGTTGCCATCAAGAAATTCTTCGAGACTGAAGACGATCCTCAAATCAAGAAGATAGCTTTGAGAGAAATCAGAATGCTGAAAGTGAGTCTTTTCCTTTTCCTTTCCTTCCACTCAAGTAGTCATCGTAAGCACGTCAATAGACGTAAATGGTCCTTCTCTCTCTCTCTCTCTCTCTCTCTCTCTCTCTCTCTCTTTTCTCCGTGTGTCCAAACAGCTTTTCTCGTTCCACGGAATCTCTCGTCATACCATTCAAACCCGCCGTGTTTTCAGCAACTCAAACACCCCAATCTCGTCTGTCTCATTGAAGTTTTCAAGAGGAATCGCAAACTCCATTTGGTATTCGAACACTGCGATCGAACGATTTTAAATGATCTCGAGAAGTATCCCACAGGGTACTCATTCCATCTCAATTCCATCCTCAATCTCTCGCCTGTTTTCAGTGTGCCCGAAGATCTGACAAAGCGAATAACATATCAGTTACTGCAAGCAATCGCATTCTGCCACTCACATAATTGCATCCATCGTGATGTGAAGGTGACTATTTGAGACTGGCTTTTACCTTTCTCAATAATCGATTTTATCTTTCTCAATAATTCAGCCCGAGAATATTCTGATTACGAAGAACGACATCGTCAAATTGGGAGATTTCGGATTCGCACGTATTATAAGTAAGTGTAATGGACTTTATTCTGCCACTGAGAAGACGACTGAAAGAAGGAAATAAATGAGAATACTGCAGATTCAAGTGAGATGTACACAGACTATGTCGCCACTCGATGGTATCGAGCACCCGAATTACTAGTTGGAGACACTTCTTATGGACCTCCTGTCGATGTATGGGCTATTGGATGTGTAGTAGCCGAACTGCAAACGGGAGAAGCAATTTGGCCTGGAAGGAGTGACATCGACCAATTATATCTAATTAGGAAGACTATGGGTGAGTTCATATGAAACAATCACCTATTTATTGCTAACGAAATTTCCAAAGCTACTATTCATATTCAAAAAAATACCGCTATCATTAAAGTACACAAGTAATCCACATCTGAGTTTTGTGACTATCGTGTTGTATCTCTAACGTAGTGTTCGTCATTGCACAACCTCGCCGTTTGATGGAATGAGAGTGTGAGAAATGAGTTTAGAGAATCGAGAGCACCGAAACTATCTAGTGAGAGATACCAACTGAGAGAGGAGATATTTCTTGCAGGTGATCTGATACCTCGACACGTTGGAATCTTCCGCAACAATCATTTCTTCTTCGGTCTTTCTATTCCCGAACCAGAGACAAGGGAGAATTTGACTCAGAAATTGAGCAAGTCCAGCAGTGTTGTCATCGATTTCCTCTACGTGAGAAAACTCCCGATTCAATTGATGTTTATTTTAATCCTCTTCAGAAATGTTTCGATATGAATCCAGACAAGAGATGGTCGTGTAGTGAATTACTCGAACATGATTACGTCAAAGGATATCAACTCAAGATAAAATCAGAATCTCCTCAGATACTAACGACGAACAAGAAAGTGAGCACATTCCATCTCTTTATTGCGCTCAATCAGCCTTTTCAGATATCAGATAACAACTACCTGCCATTCTTGGGCAAAAGCGAAGGCAAAAGTCAATTGAAAGCGCCAGCAAATGTTTCGAGGAGCTATCTCCCAGTAATCTAAACAGAGAAAAAGGAATTGAATGACGGGTCTGCATTCCCTTTCAACAAATTCGATTGATTGTACTATTCGTCAGTGACAGTCGACTATAAAAGCGAGTCTCTTTGTATTGCTTTTATTTATATTGAAATGCATTTTCGTTCATCACCAATCCTGCTGAGATCGTACAATCACCTGCACCACTCGAGGGTTTACATGGAATCCTATCCACTGACCACAAATCCATTCATTGCATAAACACAAACGAGACTATCGTCTCTCTCTCTACCAACTTCGATCAGAATCGACCGTTGAGTGATCTTCTTCATTTCCGTTTCCTCCGCTTCAATTCATTTTTTTCCAATTCTTACCGAATGTCACTGCCCTTCTTCTTCATCCCAAATTGGCATACTACACTTGCATCTGGACGAGCTCTAACTTGAATTATCTTCCCTTTAAATCTGGTTATCTATCCTCTTTTCGTTAATATATTCGATCACAACCTAACTGTTTTTTCCCTTAATCTATTATTCAAGATTGGATTCTTTAATCCCTTTGTCGACACCTACTCCATCCGCTCACCCCTCTCTCAAATACCCTTGCTGACATGCAGAAACAATACTCCCACCTCCCCGATTCGACCATGTCGACGGGCATCCGTCTCCTGCCCCGCAACAACCTATCTGATGAACCCAATTCCCTCTGACGGAATAAATAATGAATGAATGAAAGAATTCCTGTTAAAAGTTGGCATAGTTTTCACGCATCTTTTTTGCTCGTTGCAAGAGATGTTGTTGTTGTCTTTCTGTCTATTGCTCTCTCTCGTGCTCTCTCGTGACTGTCCAGCTCCGTGAAAACAGCTCGCGGAATTCCACGAACAATAATTCCCCAGTTGATATTTTAGGTTAATTTCTTCGGCATTAGTAGTATCTTATGCTGCTCTAATAATCTAACGCAAATTATGAAGAAAATAGCCTAAACGAGCAAAAAGGATGCGTGAAAAGTTCGCGAACTTTTAACAGATTATTCGCGACGTAGATGCAAAAAGGGGGTGGCAACATATTGGTTACCAAGAGTACCAAACCTCCATGTTTCAATCGAATTCTGAATATATGCAACTGAAAGACTGGGATGGATGCATGAACGTATCCCACAGTTATTAGTTTCCTCCATTCAATCTCGATTTGGTTCATTTTATTTCGAATCTCTTTTCAACTTCGATTGATTCTGTTGCAGATTCTTCCTCTTTGATGCCCTTGTGCACGTTTGCTCTTATCTGAGTGATAACAGAGTGGAGTCACACATAACCCGATATGAAGTTGAAACCTCGGATGTGCTTCTTCGTGTCTCTTCTTCTTTGTGTTCTCCTATTCATTTTCTATCCCATCCAATCGGATTTCCAATTATCTCATCTGGCTCATGTAAACTACTTCAACGACTTCAATCACGTCAACGACGAAATCGATCGATTCAATGTTTCCTTCACTCAAATCGCTGAATCCCTTCTACTTCAATTCTCATTCGATGATCACAGAAGGGGAAATATGGGACCACGCAGTCTTCGAATGTTATTTCTCGCAAAGAAAACTCACCCCAATCTCACTTGTATATTTTCTGACGAGAGTGAGTCTTTAAATTCCTTTTTTGTTCTATCGTTGTAATTTTCAGGGGAGATTGATGGAACGTGGTATGATCTATCAGAGAACCATGGAGAAGAGTATGGGGCATACATTCTATCTTGTGCAGTTCCTCCTAATATGAACTATTTAAAGACTTTTGCTATATCTGCGCCGAACAAGGTTTGCAATCCATGGATGTTATGTATTGCAGTCTGAATTATACTCTCATGTGTATTTTGTGTTCCATGAACAAATATGGGAATTGTAGGAATGGATAAGTCGGCAATTGTCAGTTGACTACATGATTCCAGAGAGAGAACCGACAAAGTTCCGATGGGATTACGGTGAGTTTTTGCGTCTTTACTTTAGAATATATCAGTAATTTCTCAGAGAAATTTAGTTATGAAATGTATCCCCTTATTGATGTTGATATTGGTATTTTAGATTAATTGTATCATAATATTATAATATTAGAGTTATAGTTTTACAATTGCAGCCATTTGCTCTCCCCTTGTCTTCGGGCCGAAATACACAAAAGAACATCTCGTTGAATTTATCGAGATGAACAAATTACTCGGAGTTCAGAAGATATCGATTTACGTCGATAAAGAAACAGTCAGCAAAGACTTCCTTCACGCCGTCACTTTCTACCAGAAACAGGGGTGCGACCTCCTTCTCGTATTTACAATACTCGCCATTTATTTTAAGAATTCTAAGCTCAGTTGGGTTTCACGAGCCAGTGAAGAGAGTGTGGTATCACGGTCAACTGGGAATGATCATGGATTGTCTCGTAAGGCATTCATCATCTACAAAGTGAGAAGGAATTTATACCCATCTTAATCTCTCAAATTAAATTTATCTCAGATTAATTTCATTCCAAGATTTGGATGAATTCATTGTGAATCCGGAGGGAAAGAAGCCACTTGAGGTGATCTCATCGATAATGGACGACGATATCATTTCTATTCGAATCTCAGCTCAATTGATGAGTACGAGGTCGGCGAGGTACGACTACCGTAGGATAATATTTGATTGTTCAGGAAACAAGTTCGTCCTCAAATTGTCTCTAATATCGCTGCCGGAGGATGGGAAGAAACACTATTCACAAAATGTGTCGTTCGTCCCTTTCACGTCTTCGAACAGGTTCGAATCACCTTATCTGAGATAAGGCTGACAAGGGAGATGCAACTACATGGAGTTCTAACTGGAAACTTCGCAAAACTGCAATAATCGCTTCCTAAGACATATTAACCCGGCGAAAGTAGCGCAAAGCCGATCAGCTCATTTGCATAACTCTCACAGTGACCTACGAAAGTGTGCCCCAATTGCGGTAGAGCGCAAGTGCAGTTCTGCTCTGCGGGTTCGACCCCCGCATTCATTTTTGGTCAATTTTAGATCAATTCCTATTTCTTCTTCTCCAATATCAATTTCTGCAGGGAATTCACCATACGTCGAGAACAATATTCGACTCTGATAAAATAGGAAAGGCGAATTTCACAGATCTTCGGGTTCTTCACTTCAAATACGACAATTATTTCAATGTGCCTGATTTATCAATTCGACAATATTACGGTGAAAAACTTAGTGAAAACTATTTTACTGCTCTGAAAAATATCAATGCTATGACATGATTTCGATTAGGTACAATAGAATGTTTGGAAAATAAGTGAATGTTGTGATGTTTCAAATATTGTTGATAATGTTATTAGGTAACCACCGAAAAAACTGGTGAACTTTCAATCCTTTTCTTGCCAATCAAAGGGTTCTTCTACGTTTACATTGTGATTTCGCATTGACAACCCAACAAGTTGGCCGAGATAAGTGTAATCAACTTGACCATCGAATGATAAACCATCGATGTACTTCAATATCCGCCGGAATTCGCTCTGGAATTCACTTTCATTACTTTATGTGCAGGTGAACATGCAGATACCGTGGGAGAATACTTGAGAAGTTCGTGCATTCCTTCGGTTGTTCTCGAATTTTCCTTCATTCTTAACACTTCGTCACGTTCTTTTCGATTGAAATGAGACCAAGGGAGGAAACCTCAATAGTAATCTCGTGAAGCGCCTTCTCGGAAATCATAGCAAATTCAATCTTCTTTGCTATACAGTACAGTGAGAGAGCCGAAGACGATAGAACGAAACGAACCAGCAATGAATTCGATGATCATGTAGAGCCAACTCTCAATGTCGTCTTTGGGTGATTGGTCTTGTTGTCTATGAGCAGCAAGAGAAGCATACCGAGTTGTCCCTCTGATGGAAATCAATCAATAATCACTTCGAAACGGTAGCGGCAATAGTCAGTCATTTGACTTCTCTCCTAGATACCTGAATTGATTGACTTCTCTGGGTGCTTTATGCTCTCCTTCCTTGTCTTTGTAATGTCTACACAATCCGAAGTCAATAATGCACACATTGCAACCATCTGACGAGAGAACGAAGTTTGAAGCCTGCATTTCGAATTTGAGAAGAAAAAGAGAGAGCGAGAGAAAGAAAGAAAAATTTCCTGGATCTGCAGGTTAGAACAGTGAGCGATCTACCTTGATATCTCTATGGATAAATCCCATTCCATGGAGGAATTCAATAGGATGAAGTGTGAGAAGTGCCAATCGAAGTGCCGTAGAGAGAGAGAATCGACCTTCTTCTGTGAACTCTGTTCGAAGTGTCCACATATCTTGGCCCATCTGCAATAGACTTCGAGTCTCTTGATCTATCGCATTGTTTTCACTTATCGTCTCTCTCTGAGTCTCTCTTGAGAGTCAGAGGGATCGAGATATTGAAAATAGAGTGACTTACTAGAGTGAGAACGATGAATCGGAAGTGATCGGCGATCTTTCCTCTATCAATCAATTCTGCCATCCATTCTCTCGATTCCAATTGCTTATTGGCCTTCTTGAGAACGGAGTAATCCATGTCGATACCATGAGAATGAGTCTCGCACACCTGACAACATCATCGTCTATTCAATTGACATCCTGTTCATCTCAGAGAAAGAAATAGGAACCAAGGAAACACGTGTATCTCATCAAGTTCAACAGAGAAATTGGAAGGAAACTCACCTCTAGTTTAGCTGCGAATCTCTTTCCGTCACGCTTTCTCAATACCTTCAATCAAAAAACATTCCAGGAAAATAGGGAAATATGTCGAGCTACACCCAAGATAGATTCTGAGGCTAACTGTTAAAACAACCAAATGAAGCTAACCTCATAAATAGCTCCAAATCGTCCTCGACTGATCATTTTCCCAATGGAATAAGACCCCTCCTTTCCCCTTATAATCTGATTCTTGGAAGGAAGTCGCTCGTCCCAATCTTCATCTTCCCTCTCACAAGAGGCACGTTCGTCCGACATCTGATGATGACGTCACACATCAGATATACAGAGCGGCGACACGTACAGCCAAAAAAGAAATAGAATTAGTTAATCAGTGAATCCCAGAGAGAGGAATGTTCAGGGGGAGAGCTCAAATTGACAGCTCGAGATGTCAGAACGAAGTGATCGATAGAGGGAAGGAACAGATGAGAAGAAACGATAAAAAGGAAAGAGAGGATCGACTTCTCCTGACTCAAACAACGAAGTAGAGATAGAGGGGATGAAGAGACGAGAGGGACGAGAGGGAAGGGGAAGGGGGAGGGGGGAGGCAGATATCTGATCGCATGACCATGCACCTAGAGATCATGATTGAATTGAAGAGGGGGAAAGAACAACTCTTCCATTACACTCTCGGAGTAGAGTCTTCTTGTGTTGATGGTTGAGTTGAAGTGAGAGGGTGGGGAGCCACTCTCTCTCTCTCTCTCTCTCTTGCTTATCTCTATCCCATCCAACAAGGCAAACACTCAAAATTAGCTGAGATCCCATCCCGCTCCCCGGTAATTGATGATGTACACAGCACACCGCGATATTTCAATCAAAAATTTATGATTGTATCAATCTGCAAAACAAACAACAAAAGGAGAAAAACTAGACAGGCGAGAATTTTATTCACAGGTAATCAGAAAACACAACAAAACAAAACCTCCTGAGAAGGAGAAATGGTAAAAATGAATAACGTATAGACCTAGAATCCTCCACCGATGTCCATGTTATCATCGAACATGAAATTGGTTCCATTCGGGGTTCTTCTGTTATTCTCAGATGCAGATCGTCTGCAAATTATTCCTTCATCTCAGTTAGTAATCACGATACCACCACAACAACATAACTAACCCAAAATCCCTTATAAATATAAATAATATTTTCTGGTTTGCTGAATATTGTATATAAATGCGAAAAGTTACATAAAATTGGCGTAGACAATCAACATTTTAGCTACTTTCATACCGTAATTTCGAGAAAAAATATTTTTCGATTGTCCTACCACAGGTCAAATGGGGTTTTCGCAAGTATTTCGTGAACTGCATAGTAACCAATTTTATCTGAATTTATTGATAAAAAGGTCGAACAGAAATGGACGACGGCGCTAACAAGCTGTTATTCTCAATGGAGAAGATCTATATGTTTCCTTCACACCCTCTCCAACTATGATTACGTAATAATACAATTAATTAAGTTAGATCACTTACTTCTTATTTATTCCCAGCATAGCAGGAGTAACCATTTGATCAGGACGAACGATCGGAGAAGGAATCGTTCCATTCACTGACTGCAATTCACAATGTTGAAACATTTCCAAAAAAATATGATAGCGTAGCTCAGATCGCAGAAAAGTGGCATGAGATCGAACACCTGTAGCTAACAGACAAAAATCTACAAATTGTATGATCCCCTTTACATTTACATCGAATAGTGTGTATATTTCTAGTGCTCTTATTTGGGGGGATTCAAGATATCAGGTTGGCTAATAAGTTCTATCCGTTTTGGGATGCGAACTTTCAGCTTTCATTTTTCTGTCAGTTCAAATCGAGACCACTGTACTCATAATATATTATAGAAGGGCTCTTAGGTAATAACTTGCAACTGTCGGTTTGCTCGGCACTACTTATGTCTCACGGATATTAAGAAAGAGATTATTCCTGAAATTATCTGAAAATGTGCGAAATATTGTTGGAGTTTTCTCGTCGTCTAGAATATTTCTCAAGACCTCAACTTTGAATGAGTTAATATACCATCTATCCTCTTTCGGACTATGGCGAGGATAAATCGCTAGTGCCTTAACTTTTGAAGTAATGGTTCTTCACATCTGATGTGAGCGGAAAAAGAAGTATCTGTATGATCTCACACTGAGAGTCTCAATGTGGAGCAATCGAAATATATTCATGAACTGTGTGTACAATGCCAATATGTCATACTTTCATAGTGGTTCATTAGAACTACAACCATAGGTCAAAAGGGTGCGTTGGGGAAAGTCGAAAATGTGGGTTGAGCTTTTTCAAGTATTGGCATGAAAAACTGAAAATGTGGTTTGGTTTTTCAAATTTTTTTCAAAATCCAAAAATGTGGGTAGGATTTTTCAAAAATTGGCCTTGAAAATGACAAAATGTGGGTTGGCTTCGTCGTATTTTACGTACCTTTTGACCTATGACTACAATCTTCTCCACTGTTTGAGATACAAAATTCTAAAATGTCGAAACTCGCAATATTTGATCAAATTTCCAATTTTGGGTACTTTATTTGAATGCGTGCACTGTCGAAGTAGTAATAAATCAACAAGTGCCCTATTTGTCAGCTATACTAGTACACTTTCTTTATTGAATGGTCGGCCAAACTGATTCATTATCTCTTCCTCAAAATTGATAGGAGCCGCACAGTCTCATTTTCGGTCTCGATTTTGAGTCCTTTACGAATTTTGATCCAATTTATAGATGATATTACAGTACCCGCCAAAAGTATTGCAACAAATTTGAAATCGTCATAACTTCTTTTAAAATTGAGATAGAGACCTGCGGTTGGGAGCCTTAGATATCAAATGATTACAAAATTATTTCGCAATAATGATTATTTATCCTTCTTTAACTTGTCATTTTCGACATTCCGTTTGCTGAGGTGCGGTCGCAAAAAAAATTCCATTCTCACATAGTTTTTATGTAAAAGCTCAAACACTTGGTGGTGATAGAGTATCCATTGTAGTATATATTCCACTAAACGTGCCGTTTTTTGGTTTGCGAATAACGCTGGTAGCATCATTTCCCAACACCTCCGAAAAAATCGGAAAATCGTTTATCTCTCGTCTCAGTAGTGCTAGAGGTCTCAAATTTTGCAGAAACAATGAGAGTATGGTAGAGCACCTCCATGAAAAATTTGAGCTCGATCGGTCGCTTATTGCGAAATTTTGAAAAATTTCGAAGCGCCATTTTTGCACTACCAGAACTCGCCACTACATTTAGCTAAAAATCTGATTTTTTGCCATGCTGTGAAAGTACTATCAGGCACCACATTCACCAAGATTCAGGGCCCTGGAAATTTGTTCACGGCTGCTGGAGTTGAAAACCCGTCGAAGGTCGGGGTGCGAAAAATGCAACTTTTCTCGAACAGTAATTTTAAAACTGAAATTTAACATGGTTATCAGTTCAATAAAGCTTCTTCTATAATCATACCCTACCACGGTCGGCACATTGGGAAGTGCCTACCAACTTTTTTTGGTAGGCACTTCCCACCCATGACCCGGGGTTCATGGTGAAAATCGATATTTTCGATTATCGATTGATCAACCCAACCTATAGTGGGATGGTACCGTATGGTCTACAGTAACTCAAAATCGATAATCCGGGTTACTGTAGCTTTCGCTGCGGGACCACCATTTTGCGAAGTTGCGCCAAATGAGCCGGGATTGCTTTTATAAGTTGGCATTCGGCACGACATTGCTCGAAAGGTATACGGTAGCTCGGCTACCGTACCCATGGGCGCGCTACGGTAGCTTTCGCTGCGGGACCACCATTTTTCAATGTTGTTGGAATCGAGTCGCGATTGCTTGTTTGAGTTGGTAGACAGTACGAAATTGCTCGAAAGGTATACGGCACATCGCCTACTGTTCCGCGGGTTACTGTACCTTTCGCTGCGGGACCACCATTTTTCAATGTTGTTGGAATCGAGTCGCGATTGCTTGTTTGAGTTGGTAGACAGTACGAAATTGCTCGAAAGGTATACGGCACATCGCCTACTGTTCAGCGAGTTACTCTACCTTTCGTTTCGAGACCATCATTTTGCAAAGTTATTCGAATCGTGTAGCGATTGTCTGTATGAGTTTGTATTCGGTACGACATTGCTCGAACAGTATACGGCACATCGCCTACTGTACAGCAGGTTCCGCGGTTGTTCCTGCAGCGAAAAGTACAGTAACCCGGTGTACAGTAGGCGATGTGCAGTACACCGTTCGAGCAATGTCGTACCGAATTCCAACTCATACAAGCAATCGCGACTCGATTCGAACAACTTTGCAAAATGGTGGTCTCGAAACGAAAGGTACAGTAACCCGCGGTACAGTAGGCGATGTGCCGTATACTGTTCGAGCAATGTCGTACCGAATACAAACTCATACAAACAATCGCTACACGATTCGAATAACTTTGCAAAATGATGGTTTCGAAACGAAAGGTACAGTAACCCGCGGAACAGTAGGCGATGTGCCGTATACCGTTCGAGCAATGTCGTACCGAATACCAACTCTTACAAGCAATCGCGACTCGTTTGGCGCAACTTCGTAAAATGGTGGTCCCGCAGCGAAAGCTACCGTAGCGCAGCCATGGGTACGGTAGCCGAGCTACCGTATACCTTTCGAGCAATTTCGTACTGTCTACCAACTCAAACAAGCATTCGCGACTCGATTCCAACAACTTTGAAAAATGGTGGTCCCGCAGCGAAAGCTACCGTAACCCGCAGAACAGTAGGCGATGTGGCGTATACCTTTCGAGCAATTTCGTACTGACTACCAACTCATACAAGCAATCGCGACTCGATTCCAACAACTTTGAAAAATGGTGGTCCCGCAGCGAAAGCTACCGTAGCGCAGCCATGGGTACGGTAGCCGAGCTACCGTATACCTTTCGAGCAATGTCGTGCCGAATGCCAACTTATAAAAGCAATCCCGGCTCATTTGGCGCAACTTCGCAAAATGGTGGTCCCGCAGCGAAAGCTACAGTAACCCGGATTATCGATTTTGAGTTACTGTAGACCATACGGTACCATCCCACTCACGTCAATTTAGTTCTGAACAAAATGCAGCAATAGCCGGGAAGCCCCGTCCATCAAATGTGACTTGGAAAAGGCAGAAAAATAAAAAAATTGACAAATGATTTTTTTTCCAAAAATACGGTAATTGTTGCACGATGCCAGTGAATCGCGAATTGAAACGCTGCTGGAGCAAATTGCATTTCCAAGTTTTCTGTTTTATTTGTTACTTTTACTTTACTTCAATATGTTATATTGAAGTTTTGCGGCGTGCTGTGTATCCATTATATCCGATTGTAAGCGCTACTTCATCGCAATAAGCTATAAGCGCAACGTTGATGCTCAAAGTTCTCTCGAACTTTACCCATTTCGCGTTTCGACACTTTACCACTTGCGCACCCAATTTCTTATGTAAACGGACATCAGACTTGATAGCCCGCTCCACGCTACCCGTTTTGACCGCAATTCTTGATGCTAACGTCAAAAAAGGCACTCGCCATAATTAATAAAAAAAGCCTTTTTTCCGCTGCTTACTCTAAGTTTACCCATGTCGCGTTTGCGTTGTTTATGACTTGCGAGCCCAATTTCTTTTGCAACCGCATCTCTAGCACGACTATCAACTCCGCGTAACTCGTATAGACCGCAATTTGCTGCCAAAATTTAGAAAATCGATTTGTACTAACCATAATTTAGCGTGATTTCGATTGGTTTCCCAACTGCAACCGTTCCTCCCGTTGCTCATTTTCCACTTGCCACCTTAATTCCTTTTGCAAAAGCAACTTAGGCATGATGACCTGCTCCATCTAACCCGTTTCGGCCGCAATTCGGACGCTAAAATGTAGAAAATCGACTAGCACAAACCATATTTGCGCGTTATTTCGTTTGCTTTTTTCAACTACAACCCTTGTTCCCATTGCTCCTTTACTACTTGCGCGCTCAATTATTTTTGTGGAAGAACCTCATGCATGACTGCTACATGCTCATAACCCGTTTTGACCGAAATTCAGCATTCAACATTTTGAATTTGTACTTTGAATTGAACCATTACAATCACTTTTCCACTTTTCTTACCCGTTGCATTCCTTGCTGCTTTATCACATACGCGCCAATTCCTTTTGCAAAAGAACCCCCGGCGTGGCTACCTGCTCATCGTAACACGTTTTTACCGATATTCTGATGTCAAGACTCACAAAATCACTTTACCATATCAAGAATATCTCGTTCATTTTTTTGCTTTCTTTATCGTTTACGCTGTATATTTATTGTTTCTTTCAGCTACCTATCGAAAAACGTTCTGATCGAAATTTTTGTTGTAGACTATGTTCATTTGGATGGGAACCGCTTCCCTTTGGAACTTGCAGAAATATGGGAAGCAAGTGTTTGTGCCATGCAGTGGACTTTTAATACAGGCGCGAAAATATAAGTTATAGTTCTAGAGTACGCGCACTAATCATAATACAAATATTATGATTTTAGAGCACTTTTCTGGTTTGCTAGAATATTTGGAAGCTGAGCAAAACTGCATTTTAAGCAAAATCAACCGAAAGGGGCAACTCTTTGTCTATTTCCATTTCCCCTAACTTTGTTCGCAATATCATCGGCAATCACACAATCAACCCATTATCAAAAAATAAACAGATTCGATTAGTTTGAAAAAGAAATATTCGAAAATGTAAAGGTGACACAATATTGGCGACTACTGTACCTATTGTAACCGAGTGATAGGTTGCGGTAGACCCAGAAAATACGAGAGGTATACGGTAGCAATGATGATCTTTCGATATCAATACTGCTTACTGCGGAGCTTATTTATGATTATTGTCGTAACGTGAGGTGGAGATCCGGTTGCTGACTCTTTCTAAAGGTGTTCGGCTGAGGTTCAGCATTTATAGGAACATCTTATGTACTACATAGTATGTAGGTAATGAGCCTTTTATCTCGAAAATATTATTGCTAAGTAAACATGAAACTAACGCGAATGTAGGGTTGTGTTTATCTCTTCGAAATTATCTGACCACTCCTAATTGCTAACGGAAAAATGACGTAAAGGGGACGTTTTTGACACTCCAAAAATTGTAGACATTAATTCTTTTTGAGAGATTGTTATAATCAGAGCTCTCCCATTTTGATCTCCTTTACATCCAACCAGGCATATTTATTTAAGCAATTGACTATTTCTGGTTCAGGATGTCATCAATGGAGGACGACACGCTAATAGAGCCCAGCGGAACCTCTATTTCTCCCAGCAGAGGAAGAAGAAGAAGTAGGATTACGGTAGTCGATAGCTAGATTTTAGATTTATATTGACTACGGTGGTCGACATTGTTAATATGATTAGACATATCCTGTTTACAAGAGTGCTGTACAATCTCATTGTTTGTTGTTAGACCCTTCTACGTGCATTTTTTGGTCTTATTGCCAAATCTTTCAATAGATGCATTTGTTGTGTTATTTGTGTTATGTGTCTGGAATAAATGGTCATGAGCAACGTTGTCCCAATATATTCCGGGTATTCGTACAGATTGTTTATGTGAAATTCAGCGGTCCACATGAGAATTGCCATTCTAGAGTCAATGAGAGTGAAAGAAATGTCTCCATGTCGATATTTTGGAGCGAGTGAGAGTGCTAATAGAGCCTCTCCGTAGCGCTCGTGACAAGGATGGGAATAGAGGACCCTTCCTCCAACTCGCCTGTGGCATATTGGTTGATGCGCGACCTCATCACCCGTCGCACCCGGGTTCGAATCCCCTCCTCTACTTTTGTCTTGCTCCTTTTCCCTCTCTCTGCCCCGCTATTGTACCCGCTGAATTGACGTGCACTATAGGTTGGGTTGATCAATCGATAATCGAAAATATCGATTTTCACCATGAACCCCGGGTCATGGGTGGGAAGTGCCTACCAAAAAAAGTTGGTAGGCACTTCCCATGCGTCGACCCATGGTAGGGTATGTCTATAATACATACACGTTTTGTCAAACAAATATCACGATTTGGATCTATTCTTGACCTCTTGAGGAAAGAGTGAATTTGCTCGGCCTGCATTTACGAAGCTCCGCCCTTCCCGACTTTCGCCGGTTTTTCAACTCCAGCAGCCGTGAACAAATTTCCAGGGCCCTGAATCTTGGTGAATGTGGTGCCTGATAGTACTTTCACAGCATGGCAAAAAATCAGATTTTTAGCTAAATGTAGTGGCGAGTTCTGGTAGTGCAAAAATGGCGCTTCGAAATTTTTCAAAATTTCGCAATAATGTTCCCATTGTTCTTTTGTTTGTATTTGTTCACGAAAAAAATTATGGGTACTCTTATTCTAGTTGACTCGCAGCTATGGCCAAATCTAGTCATATTTTCCAAAAGAAAAAGCTGCAATTACGTGTCGTAGGGCATATGAAGCCGTTTGAATAATCAGAAAAAAATTTGCAGTACACATTGAACTTTTGTAAATGTAAAAGTAATTCTTGATATACAATGTTGTTTTCTGGCCATAGGTAAAATGAAATGACAAAGAACATTGCGCGGATCATGAATGGATTATTTTTTTAGAAATTAACATTATCATAAGTAAGCGCTCTATGAGATAGCATAGGACTCCTGGTTTAATTTTCCTTTACAAGAAACATATCGATTTTCAGCCCACCCATATACATATTTATGATTTTTTAAACCCTGCTCACATTTTTGCCTAGCCGTTAAAAATCTGTTCTTGGCCAATGCTTGGCCCATTTAAGACAGATTTTCAGAATTCTGGACAAAATGAATATTCGATATTGTGAAAATTACAGATAAATTTCAACATTTTTTTTCTCGAAAATTTGGAAGTTCGCTAATCGGAGTCATGGGTCAAATAGGTCATTGCTAGTGAGGATAAGAATTTTTGCACGCCGTCCGAACCATGTCAGAAAACGGAAATTATTTTTATACATTTTGACCATTTTCCCAACAATTTTATCGAAAATAGTGTAAAATGCACTTTGGCACACGATTTTTTCGCATTTTTAGCACTGCGAGAACTTATTTAACGTATAATGGTAATTCAGACGGTTGACATTGTTTGAAAACTATTCAATCCTAAATTAAAACTTTAATAATAATCAGACTCAATATCTTGTGGAAGAAAACAATTAACAAATTTTTCGGCTTCTACATTTTATAGATGAATTCACCTATTGTTCCAATTCGGAATCCGATTCAGTCGTAAAGCAAATTTGAACATGTGAGAAGCTATTTTCTGTTAGTTTTTAAACGCAAAATCTATTTATTTGAAATTTTCAGTGGATCGCATAAATTCTTTTTTTTTCGAATTCAGGCCCAAGATTCATATTATTCATCATCGCATTATTGTTCTTTTCATTGTTTGACGACTATAAAGGTTTCTTTTAAAGATGCGAATTTTGAAGTTTCAATCTTCGGAGAACTGGCTTTTAGGCATCCTCGAGTTTACCGCTCCTATAAATATTGCGCCAAAATTTGTGTGGTAATCTTATGATCACAGTTATGGAGCAGGAGTGGTATTTTCCGTTTTCCGAACTTTTTCGGAAAATTTCCGAATTTTTCATTACTTTTTAATCACCAAATCAGTTTTAAAATATTGAATAAAACTCAATGTATTTAATTTTCCGTTATACAATTATCCGTTTTGGCCGAAGTGAGCATACGGTAGTTGGCTCCGTGGAGGTAGCGAGAATGTTCTCTGCGGCAATAAATTTTTCGCACCCCGCACCCCGCACCCCGCACTCTGGCTGTGTGCGGTATTCCGCACCCCGAGTGTGAAATATCGCACCCCTTGTTTAAAATTTTGTATTTAATTTTTCTACCTGTTTCTCGAACTACTGAGGTGTCAACTAATCTATTTTGATGAACCTGTCAACCCTACTTCTCCACAGAAACTTCTAGTACCAAACCTACATACTCCACATGTTGTCTCGGATCACACATTTCTTGCAATCCAAAGAAAGTTTGCGATGACATTTCTATAGTGCAATTTGTTCAAACTTCAAATGTAAGATCATAAGAAGTATGGTATTATATGGGAAAAATTGGCCGTTTACCTAAGAGTCGGTCAGATCCGTCATATTCAGTCGCAGTGGTACAATTTCTGTGTGTGAACTACAGGGTGGCTAGAAAGTACGGGCTCGATTTTGTCACGATCAAAACTCCTCTCAAAACACGTTTCGAGAGAAATGCTTATAACAAGTTAGAGAACACATGTTGTTGTTTACACGACGCTAGTTGGCTAGGTTCCTGCGGTCATGGTGCGCCCACAGAGTATGCGCCAATCGAAAATCGGTATTTGGACTCTCCGTGGGGACATAACTTCAATTCGATTAAAATTTTGTATCTCCCACTGAACAGTTCACCGTACTGTCACACCATGCAAGAAGATAGGTAACACCAAGGACTATCTCAGATCAGGTATGCTCCGAGCTCCCGTCATCCTCAAGAACAGAAACGTAGTGAGACAGACGAAAACACAACCAACAACGATCTGTGAGAGAAATGGGTTCCTAGCTCGGAATCACTAGTAGATTGATGGCTCTAATGGTTCATTCTGTACTCACATCATACCTCTACAAGATGTGTGAACACCATGTTCGTACGACAGATTATATGCAAAAACGGCTCGAAAGCTGCATGTTGGGTTTTATGCGCGCCGTTTGTGACTGAAAAACGGCTACAGACCATTTCGATGATACGTATTTCTTTAGGTAGGAGGAATCCCATCGCCACAATTTGAGAATCATTACTCACTGACATCAGTAAGCCATAACCGTGACAGCCAGTCTAACCCTCGTTTCCCATCCGCTCTGTCGCTTTGTTTGTGGCGGACTCCGAAATCACCAATACCCACCTCTTTTTTTGCAACACGTGGAGCGAGAAACAGAAGGGAGTATCTAATAAAAGTGATAGTAGAGAACATCTTTGCTTTCTGATCATATTTTTATTTCAAAAGACAAACATAGGCGATCCTGCAAGATTCAGCATTCAAAAATCGCCCAAAAACGGTTTTCCGGCCAATTATGCGAGTTCAACCCGACTTCGGAATTTACGTCCAATTAGTCAAACCTCAATTCGCACGAGTTGTCCGTGTGGTCAGTATTGTAGAAGGAGGTATACTCTACCACCTCACAAAATAAGGGCTCGTTCAAGAAAGCCCTCGTAAAACCGTGGGATAATATTATGGCAAAATACATGCGGTCCACCACCCACCGAGTGCATGGTCAAATTGTTGACCTCATGAAAGCCGGCGGCGGTAAGATGCAAAGAACTACATAGTGTTATGACCGTATGAACCTAGGTAAATAACATATTTAGTGTCATATGCCTTCGTTGAATTTTAAAGAAATTACATGGTTGAATGCACGAGCCCGTACTTTCTAGCCACCCTGTAGATATAAGGTATGTAATTATCGAATCTACGTCTGGCAGAGGGAACTTCTGAGTGATGATCATGCAACATCTGTCGGCCCGTCACAATACGTGACCCGCCCATCGATGCTTGGCCCGTCGGATGACCAGTACGGGATCAACCAAGAGTTAGTGGCTGCGAATCTCCAAGTTCATCTCTCTCTCATAGTGTGCATGCACGTGCAGGTTGAGATGTGTCTAGTTCTCGAGAAAGCCATCACATGACATCCATTTTCGGGATATGGAAGGAGTCTCCAAATAAAAATGTGTTTCTATGTTAGCAAGAGTAGGTCGACCCTCGTTGCACATCATGGAAATTCAAACGCAAGTCTGAAGCACAGTGTATTATGCGAAGAATACTTTACTGGGGGCACTGCATGTGACACGATAACATACGAACGGGCGTCGATGATGGTCGGCAGCAGCAAGTGGTAGCACGATCAAAGTGAACCGACCTCGACCCTACTATATCATCAAGGATCGTAAAATTTTAATACTCTCAAAACATTAGATATGTTCGATAAGCCTGAACCGAGATATCGTCGAAAATACAAAGGTGACAGTATTGACGGGTGCTGTATACGCTCTCTTTTGATCTACCCCTCCTACACCACCTGTAAAATGCCGTTGGCTGGAAGCACGTTTTTTTAACTAAGATTTTTCAACGCATTCGATTGTCATTCTCAAGATCGAGAATTTGAGGATTGAACAAATTGCACTATAGAAATGTCATTCCAAACTTTCTTTGGATTGCACATCATTCCACAGGCCGGTTAAGATTACAGAAAGGCCTTTGGGGTTAGAGAGTGTGTGAAATCGAGAGGGACTCTCTCACTTTTGCACACACTCTCACCCTGACCCCTGTCTGTCGGTTTGGAATCATGTGATTGCAAGAAACGTGTGATCCGAGACAACATGTGGAGTATGTAGGTTTGGTGCTGGAAGTTTCTGTGGAGAAGTAGGGTTGACAGGTTCATCAAAATTGATTAGTTGACACCTCAGTAGTTTGAAAAACAGGTAGACAAATTAAATACAAAATTTAAAACAAGGGGTGCGATATTTCACACTCGGGGTGCGGAATACCGCACACAGCCAGAGTGCGGGGTGCGGGGTGCGGGGTGCGAAAAATTAACTGCCGTTCTCTGCTGCCAAAAATATTCTACGAGAATTTTGAGCAGTTCCTTACTCTCAAGATTAACATCAACGAATTCAGGATCTAAATGTGCTTATCATCATCCATCGTTGTTATTTTTCTCCTATTTGTTTATTGTTTCCAGAAAATTTTCTCGAATTTTCCGACGTTGAAACCGAAAATATCCGATTTTCCGATTTTTTTCCGAACGGTTATGCAGTAATCCAACCAGATTTTTTAGTAAGCAGATGGTAAGTTGTTAACACCTGATAAATCGAATTTTCGATAAATTTGTCGATGAAATGACCCATTTCAAATGGGTGAAAATTCACGAATAATTCACGATTTCACTTCTCCGACATAATCTGGATGGCGTGCACAAGAAATGCGTATCTTTGCTAGCAAGATCCAATTTCAGATATGCGGCCACGGTATCCCCCTGACTTGAGATCTAGTGCATTTTCGGCAATTCTAGTTAGCCAAGTATAATTTTGTTGTTCGAAAATTTGAGTTGACTTAACCACTCCTGGGGCCGTCGCTGACGAGCTCCCACCAGGAGGGGTATGGTTGTCAGACACTAAGGGAGCGAAAACAGTCATACCTAATTTAGTTTTAAACTTATTAAATATGTAGTACACTTTAATTTACTATCGATATTGTAAACGAATTCAATATTCAGTCATCATAACATCATCATTTTTAAAAGACTAATCATTTGAATGAATAAAAAACGCCAAAATAAATTCTAAAATTTCCTACAAGTCTCACCTGGAACATCTGTTTAAGTCTATCTCGGCTCTTCTTCCTTCCACTGTATCCATGACTCGGCTAAAATGCAATCAACTCCACAATGATGGGGCAACGTTATTAGAATTCACAGAATGACGGATAAGTATTGTTTTATATACCTACATAACCGTTGTACTCGCGTTATCAACGCATAGGTCGAAAGCGTGCGTTGTGGCAAGTCGAAAATGCGGGTTGGGTTTGTCAGAAATGAGCATGAAAAACCAAAAATGCTGGTTGATTTTGTCAAAAATGGGCACTAAAAGAGGAAAATGCGGGTTGGGTTTTCCTTTACTCACCAAAAATTCTCAAAATGCGGGTTGGCTTCGTCATTTTTAACGTACCTTTCGACCTATGTATCAACGTATTTTCCATGTCTAATGAAATTATGTTAAAAGTACTTTCTCAATCCCCGCTTCAAAGTAGTTCACTTACACTCTCACTTCTGTTGATGGGAGTGCTTGTGATTGCATCGATGAATGATAGTGACGACATTGGAGTGTCACCCAGACCAGAATCTGAAACAGTTACCCGTTTCCCAATTAGTGATCTAATTGTCTTGATGGGAGTATCGCTAAAACCAAATGCAGATCCTTCGACTTGGTGTTTTAATGAGAAAAATGCGAGTAGGCTAATGCAATATTTTTTACCCGATCTTTGATATTCGTTCCGCGCTCCTACAGTGGGAGAGTAAGAAGGAGCACTGCGAAGTCTCTCAATCTCCATGTCACGAGAAGCCAATCTAAACAAATATACACAATACACTCGCAATAAATCCGCACACCTTATTAATTCGGAATATTTATCTGAAAATGGAAACTTGTTGTTTTCAGGCAGAACCAGCCGAAATATTTCTCTGTTATTACCATTATTATTAGAGCTCTTATTTGTGGAACTAAAATACTTTAGTATTTGGTAGACACTTTACTTTTTCGGTTATCACCACTATTATTAGGCGGCGGAATGGCAGAGTGGTGTAAGCAACTGCTAGTCATTCGAAGGGTCACGAGTTCGATTCCCGCCGAGGCCAACCAAGCCTTCCATCCACCCCGGGGCGGTAAATTGGTAGCAACTTTGATTGCGAAAGGTAACGTGCTCTAGATGCCTTGGGAAAACTTGGGTTACGTAGACCCACGTTGGAGCTGGCATCCCCATCTAGCGTGGTAGCTTACGACTGTAAAATCGCTTGACATGGAACACCTTTACCTTTTACTTTTTTGCATAGATTAAAAAATAAAAAAGTTATGTAACTCACAGTGACTCCAACTTCTGATTGTGCATTTTGAGCTTTTCGTTCTCACTTCGAAACTCCATGCACTCATTCACAGCTCTCCTGCAAAGAATCGTAAACTTAGTTATTCCCATTCATTCCATTCTTATGCCCAGACACTCTGCATTTTAGGGAAACCTAAGAGGCACTATGCAAAAGTTCAAGATGTGAAAAGTGGACGTTTTTGAGGGTTTTGATATAATCAAGAGAAACCGGGCGGAGCAGTATGCAAAAATTATGTATAATCTGCTGCCCACGTGTATTAACAGTTTTGCGAAAATATGCTGTACGAGGACAAACGCTTTTGCAAGTAGTCCGAACTTGCATTTTTCATGGATTTTGACCCCATATGAAAAGGTTCCGTTGTCTAACGTAAGGGAGGACGATAATACCCGCTCCAAATCTAGATCAGCCTCATAGACCAAAAAGTACGTTCTAGGGAACAAAACCAGACAGAAAATTTTAAAAATCAGACAACATTTTTGATTTTTCACCCTAAAACCTTAAAAACCAGACTTCATTTGGGACTTTCGGGAACAAACGTTTTTGGTATATGATCAGCCTATTCATATAAACCAAATGAAGTGAATTTGCTATATTAGATAATATTTAGTCAGAACTAATTTTTGAAATTCGAAATGCACCATGTATCTGAACTCCCTGATTTGTGCGGCAAAAAAAACGCACCATGTGTTTGAAGCCTTAGAGAATAAGGATAATTTCAATTATCACTGAAATGTACTCTATATAACAATATATGAACATTGGGTAAAAGAAAAGCTCAAAAAAAATTCCCAACGGCTTTGGACACATGGTGCATTTGAGCGAACGGTACCTATTTCTATTTCATCTCACAAGGGAAGACCGCATACTCAAGGTGGCGGTTCAGATAGCGCGATCGATAGGTATTCTGAAACAATTTGGAAATCAACTTACCAAATCTGCTGAATGGCCGCGGGGCATGATAAAAATCGAAATAACTATCGCGCAATTGGGTATATCACACCATTGAAAACGTGAAGGAATAACTGGCCGAGTGGTGTTGAGGTAAGAGGATTGTCTAAGGAGCGATGAGTCGATGGTTCTACCCCATCCCGCTGCAAATTGTTTTGCTGTTTTTTAGCGATGATTTCATTGCATTGCTATGACAAAATTGTTTATTGATAGAAAATAAGCACATTTACACATTTTGGCTCCTCACTCGCATCTATGATATTCCCTTTCTGGCATAAAGTCTGGATAAGTTGATGAGCGCCGTTCTTAATTCCTGACTCCCACGCAGTTCTGCTTTAACTCTCGAGTCGACATCAAATGCTAGATCACCGGATGCACGAATGATCACATGTTGAAGCGCCCTCGCTGCCACAATTACATCTGTTTCCATGATTTTGTTGTTGAATACCATAGATGCGAGTGAGGAGCCAAAATGTGTAAATGTGCTTATTTTCTATCAATAAACAATTTTGTCATAGCAATGCAATAGCAATGTAGCATAGCAATGTCATAGCAATTTGTCATAGCAATGCATCGCTAAAAAAACAGCAAAACAATTTGCAGCGGGATGGGGTAGAACCATCGACTCATCGCTCCCCAGACAATCCTCTTACCTCAACACCACTCGGCCAGTTATTCCTTCACGTTTTCAATGGTGTGATATACCCAATTGCGCGATAGTTATTTCGATTTTTCTCATGCCCCGCGGCCATTCAGCAGATTTGGTAAGTTGATTTCCAAATGGTTTCAGAATACCTATCGATCGCGCTACATTTCGTTCTGAACCGCCACCTTGAGGATGCGGTCTTCCCTTGTCAGTTTGACCCACTTTTGTGGAAAATGTAGAGTGATGCACTGCGGTACACGAATTTCGGTATTTCGGAACGAAATTCCGGTACAATTCCGTGAGACATATACGCTTCTCTGTTTTTTTAGTTAACGCATCCAGGGGAAAATACATCCGCGGATGAGTTTGTTTGAAATCCAGTATCGCATAAAAGAACTCGTTCAATTTTTCAGTTGTATCTCGAACCAGATGACTCGTTTTTTTTTCTATTTTGAGGGATTTTCGATTCGGACTCATCTTTAAAAATGAGCAACGTATTGCCTCTATTTCATGTTGATGACTGACACAACAATGCAGTGATATCTCATTGAATATTTTTTTAAAGTTTTTTTTTCAGCCATAACACTTACTGCGATGAAAGGAGGCGTCAAGGAAAAACGAAATCTGAAAAATCTTGGGAAAAAGAACAGCATTCTAGCATTTCACGCCAAAATGATCGTATTAAACATGATCTCTCAAATTTCAGATGCGATTGGTCTTAATTTTCCCTTAATGTTAAACTTTACGAAACGTGTTCAAACTAAACACGGTTGCCGGGAAACCCTGCATTTCAAAGAAATTTGATTGGCGCTTTCTGTACAAGCTCAAGAAATTAGTGAAAGCTAGGAAGCTAGGAACGGGGAAAAATTGATCTGAAATAAAAATCACTTCATTTGCATTTGCAGATCCTTTAAAGAACAGGTAACATGGATATTCACTTATCTTTTTTGTCCTATGACTTTGTCTCTCGCCACTCTTACTTCTCGCACTCTTTATCACATTTTACCTATGTAACCTCTTGTTATTCTTAGTCGAATAGCATCAGGTTCACAATTCCACACAATATAGTTCTCTCCATAGAGAGATAGAAAATGTCCTTAGCGGGATTACCAAGGGCAACATATGCAATCATTCCATGGAGAGATCTCCGGAATGGATATTGCCTCAGCATTAACTTACGATGGGAAGAAACGATACTCACTTTTCGGAATCTATTCTCTTCTTTATTTCTCCTTGGGCAGCCGTCGCGAATTTCATCATCTTATTATTCTTCTCTTGTTGTGCACGTGCAAATCGAGAACGATGGCCGTGCTGAAGAGGTATACACACAGATTAAAAGGTACCGTCAGCTGAGGGCCCAAAATCTCTTACCTTGTTTTTTTCTGAGAGCGGAAAATAGCTCAGCCATGTGTTTCTGGTTTAATAAACGGCAAAAAAAACCTAAAACATTTTAAAATGTGAATTATGGCCGTCACTGCATTTTAAAGAGGGTGTAGGCGAGAGGTTCAAAAAATAGCCCGTCCCTCTATGAGAAGGGGTCAGCGAGAGAGGAGAGAAAGTGAGAGAGACTGTGTTCCGGCAGTTTGCATTCCCCTGTTTCTCAACTCGACCTCGAAGGGAATTTGCGAGAGCCGTCAAAATTGTTCCCCCCCCCAAACGATGTGGCCCTATCTTGTGTCTTAGCGCCTTTTAGAGATATGTATTTAATCTTTGGATACAAATATTCGGTCAATGGTAATATATCACAGAAAGAGATCACAAGGCCGAGGAAAAATAACGTTGAGAGAAACCAATGAGATTCAAAAGCGAATGCTGAAACATGACTTGTCGTTTTCATAGCGAAGAAACTGTAATTTTATTTCTTCAATTTTGGCACTAACTGCTATAAGTAGAGAAACCGGAATGAGAGCAAGATACAAAAGTAAATAGAGATATAATTCCCTCGAACGAGTGAATCTGTCACAATAGATATTTAAAAAATCAATCGCCAGTGGGCCGCTCAGAAGGCAAGGTGCAGCCTTACCTGGAAATCCAGGACACTTGTTATATTCTTCATGTACTCATTCGCCAGATCTCGAGGGTTACGAAAGAACATCTGCATCTCTGGCTTGAGTGTTCTGTTGATTTCCATGAACTTGGCATTCTTCTTACAGTATGGACAGGCGGATGCATTTGGTATTTCTGCAACAAGTAAGAGAATAGTGAGGGCTTTCGAAATATGTAAACTACGTTTTACAGCAACATATAAAAATTTTTTTGGTGATATTAGGATAGAGCAACGTACTCGATAAGCATTTCTTGCACACGATATGCCCGCACGAACTGAAGGTAAACTGCACATTCGGGGAAGGCGAGCACATACATGAATTACAGTGAATCCAATCTGATGACATGGTATCGCTATTCACATGAACATCAACAGATCCGACGACCCTGTAATGGGCTGAACACAAATAATATACTATCAGTTACCGCAGTAAAACAGTATCAAAATCTAGATAGTAGCCGATCAAGCCGAATTTTCAAATACTTCACTAAATACAAAGTATGAAAATCCGAATCACAACGTAAACACAGAGACAAGAGATGTGATAATATCGATATCAGGCATGCTGTACCGTAATACGATATGTTTAAATCCCCGCGCATCGGCCCTACCTCGATTTCCCTGAAAGAAGGTTTGAATATCAATTAAGTAAGTTCCTCATCTAAAAATTTTGTTTAATTTCGAAATTTTCTAAAAACTTTCGATATTACGCCATTTCTTCGAAGCATTCCTCAATCTTAGTTGAATAAAGAAATGTTATGAATATAAATGAACATCAGAGAACGATAACATTGCGTGGTATGCGTTACTATGTAGCTACTTACTTACTTAGTAGTTTAAACCCCGTTTTTTCCCTCGATATCTTTTAATGGTTTTGATTTCAATCGCCATTGCGTTGAGCGATGTGAATCTAGCGAAAACCTTTTGTTCTTCATCGGTCCCTCACTTCCCAAATCAGCTGGGTTTTCGAAAACATTCGACACGTGATGACGAAAAACGCTCTCTCGAGAGGAGAGCGCAGTGAAAGAAAGGGGGCGGAGCAACCAATCAATAGAGCACCCGCAACGCGACCGAGAGAACCATTGTCATGCGTTGCGGTTGTTCTACTTCTCCAATTTTATTAATATTTTATATATTTTTATATCCAATCGAAGCGCTGAGAACAGCGTTAACGATAGTACGAATTCAGGAAGATATCTCTTTGTTTGAGATGAGAAATATTGTCTTATTGGGATGTGCGCGCTCATAAAGTGACGCGTCGCGGCTATGCTCCGCGCGTCGCGTCCCCGCATCCAGTCCCCGCCCTTACCATTCATTCATCCCCTCGTGACTGTCTCTTTACTGGTCGATCGCGTTTATTCGCTTGCTCTGTTAAAGATGCCGTACTCCCGTATCTCTTCGTGCCCCTCCACCTCCAACAGCGAAGACGACGAAGCTCCCGCTGTCGCCTCCGTCAACACCACGCAGCTCCTCGCTATTGCCATCAAAAAGCGACGAGCCTTGGCTGCCCAGAAGAACCGCCGTCTCCACCTGGAACTGCTCCACACTGGGATGATCCAATCTCTGTGTAAGCACCTAGGCGAAAAGCGCGCTAACCGCCGCTCTCGTGGCAAGAAGCGTTCCGCTAAGAGCGTGGACGATGTCCTCGACTCTACCCCTTCCTCCTCTCAACCCCCCGTTCAGGCCCTGACTGATCAGGAGCCTACTCCCAAGCGAGCTCGTTTCTCGGAAGAAGATCCCTTTGGACTGGACCACATCTTCATGGACGCCTTCGGCCGCCTGCCCTCCGGTGAGTCATTTCGAAATGTTTCGTAATATTTTCGAAAAAATTCGTAACTAAAATGCATTTCTCGTCTTGTATCCCTCATTTGCTTTTATTTATATTTTTACTTTTCAGGTTCTCGGAGCGTGTGCAGCGTGCCCAAGCAGTCTCCATCGTCTCGAGTCACCGCCATGGTTGCGTGAGCATAGTTGTTACCGCCTCCCCTCGTTCCGCTAGTTCCTTGATACCAAACCACGGGTTACCAATCCCTGTACATATACAAACCGTCATGATCTCATCGTCTAATAAATGATTTTTTGAAATTGCTTTGTTTATGCATATTCAGATCGTTCTCTTGGATGGATCCCTGGTCTGGCGAGTCTTGTCGCGAAGGTCGTCTCGTCGCTGTTCAATAACACGGTTTTATCGAGTGAAAATGGCAGCAGTGTTGGTTCTCGCGCGGGGTTTAATCTAAACTATCTCGGGCTTATGGGATGTTTATTTCAGGCGAAGCTGCGCACGTCTTCCCAGTCCCATTTGTTCACCATTCGTCTCAGGTTTAATACTCTGGCTTAGCAGCCGTGTAGTCACTTGTCTATCAATTGTGGGGAGGGGATCTAATAGGGGTTTCATTGTTATAGCATCGCGCCAGGTGGCCACTTTGCCTCTGCCGTTGTCCTCAGCACAAGTTTCCGGTATCGTAAGAGTTCTTTTTCTTCGTTTCTCGATATGTTTGAGGGGAAAGGGTAATCTCGGGGTTTCATCGTTTTAGACGCTTGATGACTCGCCTCATTGTGATCTCTCGTACGTTGAGTGCCCACTCGTGATCGAATTGGTTGTTTCATTTATCATCATGGGGAAATGGGGATGGGTTTTTCTACTTTACCGTTTTAGTTGTTCTGTACCAGAAGAGTGCGATCTCGCTCCACCCCAAGGTCCTCACGGCTTGTTCACCAGTGCAAGGTTTATTGTTGCGTTAAAGGAATGGCTTTTGAAAACTCAGGTGTTCCGTCTTATAACATGGTGTTGACAATTCTAATAATGAAATGGGGGATAAATGGGCGGGGTTAATGTGCTTTACAGATCCCTACCTTTGGTTGTTGACGTGTCGTAGCTTGGATGGAACCGTGTGTCATCTCTAACGCCTTTGGCAGCACGCGTTGGCCTCTATTTGCGTCACGATGAGCATCCCTCCCACTCGCACTTCTTCCCTAGCAAGTCTGCCAGCAATTGATCGTATTGTCGAATGCAACCTCTTTCAACGGACCTTTTGTGGGATGCGAATCTATCTCAATCTGTAGTTGTAGGTTAGGGCTCTTTCATCTTTTCTCAGTAGCAGGTCTATCCTTTGCCCGGAAAGCACAACAATCGATTGGCAATCTCTATGAAGTTTCGTGGTATCGTTCCTCAATGGTTTGCGCAAGTTGTTTTCCTTGTCCCACAGGATCCTGAAGTCTATGGATATAAAGTTTTCTTTGTAAAAAATAATGCAAATGCATGTTTATAAATTTCTAAAAAGGTGAATACATTTTAAAATTTAAAGTTAATAATTTTAATTAAATAATTCTAAAAATTTTTTTTTTTAAAGTTAGGTATATCTTTCGTGTTATCATCAAAGAAGCATCAAAGATGTTTTCATTCCTCAAGTTTGTGCAAGTTGTTTGTGAATATAACGTTTCATAAAATGAAAATACATGTAAATTCCGAAAAGGTGAAAATTATTTTTTTTCAAATTGGGGATGGGGGCAAAAGGGGTTTTTAATTCAGAACAACAGCGTACTGCGATCAAAGGGAGCTGCGAAGGCGTAAAATGTGAAAGAAGCAACAAGGATGAATAAAGTGGATGAGTTGAGGCTTGTAGATGTTATGAGAGAATTTGGGGGAGGGGCGTGGGGTTAAAACTCAAATTCGTTCAGGCTTTACCATTCAAATCTTCAAAGTAACATGGAGGATAAAGAAGGGAAGCGTCAATTCATGGCCTTTTAGGGAGTTCGCCCCGCTGTCCATTTCCGCTACTCTGAAGAAATAGCTGGTGGGACTGACCCAATTCTTCGTTTTTTTTAGATTTTCGGGTACCTGCTCTTGTGACTACTCGCGGCGTATCAAGAACATCACTACTTCCTTAAGCGAATCGCTAATTCTCGCTCCGGCCCGCAGTATAGCCCTTGTGCGATATCAAGTTGTGGAATCACTGGAAATTGGAATGAAGACCCTCTTTGGATAGTGTTGGATGAATTTTACGCAACGCTTCAGTCGTCATGCGTAGGCCCCAGCTGTAGAAGATTCACCAATTTATACCTCTTGGAAGCGACTAACAAGAACTGGAATTATTTTCGTGTCAGTCAATGCCTAGTCAAGAATCTGCCTTTGGATGCCAATCTATCAGAATCTAATCCTAGGTTAGGGTTTTCCCCCATTTTTTTCAGTATCAGGTCTATTCTTTCTCCGGAAGGCGCGACAGTCGATTGACAATCTCCTCAAAGAAGTTAATTTCCTTGGCCCTCAGAATGCAATGTGAATATAACGTTTTATTAAATTAAAGTACATGTAAATTTCGAAAAACTTAAAGTTTTTTTCTAAAATGGGGATTGGGGCAAAAGGGGTGTTAAATTCAGACCAACTGCGTACTGCGATCAAAGGGAGCTGCGAAGGCGTAAAGTGTGAAAGAGCAACGAGAATGTGCAAAATGGAGGAGTTGAGGCTTGTAGATGTTATCAGAGAGTGTAAAAGGGGAGGGGTGTGGGGTTGAAACTCAAATTCGTTCAGGCTTTACCGCTCAAACCGTCACAGTAACAGGGAGGATAATGAAGGGATCAACAATTCACGGCCACGTAGGACTCGCCACAGTACCCTATTGCAATGGATTACTTTCTCGCTCATTGGTCACCCCGCTGTCCATTTCCGCGAACCTGGAGAAGTAGCTGGTGGGACTGAACCAATTAATTCGTTTAGATGCCCGGGTACCTGCTCTTGTGACTACTCTCGTATCAAGAACGGCATTACTCCCTTAAGCGAATCACTACTCCTTTCTTCGGCCCTCAATATAGCCCTTGTGCGATATCAAGTTTTGGAATCACTCTGGAAACTGGAATGAAGACCCCTTTGGATAGTCGTTGGATGATTTTTACGCGACGCTTCAATCATCATGCGTAGGCCCCAGCTGTAGAAGATTCACCTATTTATATCTCTTGGATGCGACTAACAACAACTGGAATTATTTAAGTGTCAGTCCTAGTCAAGAACCTGCCTTTGAATGCCAATCTATCATATTCTCTAATCGTAGGTTAGGGTTCTTTCATTTTTTTTCAGTATCAGGTCTATTCTTTCTCCGGAAGGCGCGACAGTCGTTTGAATATCTCCGCAAAGAAGTTTCGTGTTATCATTCCTCAATGGTTTGCGCAAGTTCATTTCCTTGTCCCACAGGATGTTATGTGAATATAAATTCTATGTTAATATAATGTTTTATAAAATGAAAATGGATGTAAATTCCGAAAAGGTGAAAATGATTTATTTTTTTGAATTGGGGATTGGGGCAAAAGGGGTTTTAAATTCAGACCACAAGCGTACCGCGATCAAAGGGAGCTCCGCAGGCGTAAAGTGTGAAAGAAGCAACAAAGATGTGCAAAATGGAGGAGTTGAGGCTTGTAGATGTTATGAGAGAATTTGGGGGAGGGGTGTGGGGTTGAAACTCAAATTCGTTCAGGCTTACCGCTCAAACTGTCACAGTAACAGGGAGGATAAAGAAGGGAAGCGACAATTCACGGCCTCGTAGGACTCGCCACAGTACCCCCACCGCAATGGATTACTCGCCCGCTCGCTGCTCACCCCGCTGTCCATTTTCGCGTCCCTGAAGAAGTAGCTGGTGGGATTGAATCAATAATTCGTTTAGATTCCCGGGTACCTCCTCTTGTGACTACTCGCGCACCGAGGACCACATTACTGCCTTAATCGTACTGCAAATTCTGCGTTGGCCCCTCACCAAAGCCCCTGTGCTATATCAAGTAACGGAGTAAAATTGGGAACGGGAATCAAGACCTCTTTGGATAGTCATTCTTCGGATGAGTTTTACGCGATCTTTCAACCATCTTTCATAGCCCCAGCCGTAGAAGATTCACCAATTTACTACTTTTGGAAGCAACTGAGAAGAATTGGATTTTTTTCGTGTCAGTCATTGCATAGTCAAGAATCTACCTTGCTCTTGTGGACAACCTTCTCAATGTTCCCTTCGTTCTTCCATTTTTACTTCGGTACCCCTCGGATTAAACATTCTGGATGGCTAGAAGACCCACGCTTTCTTGGAGAATCTCAACTTTCGTAGTACCACGCCGCGTCTCGATGGACCTTGAGTTTCCTTCAATCGTTTTGAAATCTACCCGATGGTTCAGGATTAGAGCATTTGGAAATGGTTGGTGTGAAGAGTGAAGATGAAAGCGCTACAACTGAGAAATCTCCCCGCAAGACCCAAGCTCGCTACCGTAAGCCCATTAAGTCGACATTAGAAGGTTTATTGCATTGGAGAGGAAGGAGTGTTCGTTGTAGAAGGTATGGGGAGGGGGTAGGGGAAATATTTCTCGTTCAGGCCAAAATGGTAAGGGTTGGTGCGTTGAATCAAGGGACTATCGTGAATGCTGAGTGAGGGACAATGACAATGGAACAATGGGAAGGACAATGACAATGGGAAGACGAGAGAGGACGTGACTGCGTGTGAGGTGGAAAGACGAATTGAAGAGTGCAGCTGTGTCAAATGGATGTATAGTGGTAATTAACGCGTGTTGGGAGAGGTACCCACGGCTTTCCTATTTAATATCATGAAATATATGTCAAACAATCCAAATCAGTCGCCCTGACTAGACATAGATAGGAGTATTTCAGTAACTCGTGCCGGGTAGTTCCATATCTGAAGTCAATGATGCCGAACCAACTCTCGATGACCTCTGAATGCGAAATCGAATGAGCCTAGTGAAGAAAATAACCACCCATCAACTATGACTTCCTTCAGAAAGCGCACGTACCGGTCAAGGGACGTCCTACCACGCCTCGACATGGTAATTAATTGATTCCTTTCACCGCGCGGGGAACCACGAAACTGCTGCCATCGAAAATATATTAATACGTTTCAGCTTGTCAGTGTTGAATGATGATAAAATGTTTTTATTATACTGTTTCTTGTTGTTCCTCTACAATACATACATAATGGTAGCCGTTGTACACTATGCTCTACAATTTGGGCTGTTGGGATAGTGAATGGACAAGAAGGTCCTTGAGAGGAAGAATGGAATTGAAAGTGGAGAGGCCGAGTGAGCGAGCAAGAACGATCGGGGTCGATTGGGTACTGAAAAAGAGAACCTGTTTGAGAATGGAAATAAATAGAAGAACCGACCTGTAGAGTCTATTGAGCCAATCGATGGCAACCATGGTGGGAACGTTGTATCGTTGAGCCACTGAGTCATACTGACGGAGCGAGGAGACGCTTCCTGTATGAGTCAACACTTCCGGGTTGGAGATACTTTCAATGACGAGCAAAGAAGAAGAGTGAGGTGGGAACCGATAGGGGAAAACTCATATCGGAGGTTTTCAATAAATTAACAAGGTTCATTCCAAGAAAAAAAAATCGGACTTCAAATTTTTCGATTCCTCTGCCATGTTTTAACAAAAAAAGAACAAATGGTTAGTCGCTCACTGTTCAGGAGATTTTTTTTCACGAAATTGATTTGCAATAGAAAACATATTTTGGTTAGCCGGCTATTTCATTTTATTTTCCTGTTTCCGATTGCCGCAGGTTTTCACAATTCATTTCAGATTTTCGAGTAATTGGGGGCAGTGTGTAGCAACAAATAATTTCGATATCTCGACCATAGACCAAAAAGTTCGCTCTAGGGAACAAAACCAGACAGCTTTTGGACTTTTTGGGGTGAAATTTCGAAAAATCAGACATCATTTCATGTCATCCAGGAGCGGCAGCGCCTGAAATATTGAAACATCTAATATCATTTTCGATTTTTCACTCTAAAACCCTAAAAAAAGGTAAAGGTAAGCTTAGAAACCCTAAAACCAGACATCATTTGGGACTTTCGGGAACAAACGTTTTTGGTCTATGATCTCGACTCTAGGTTAGCGCCTTATACATGAATTTGTCAGGCCGAATTCAACCTACTTTTTGAACTATGGATAGTCTGATCGAAAGCAGGGCTGGGAATCTGCTATAACTTTTTGTGTTGACGTGTTTGGTCAAACATTTGTGTATGTGTTAGTAGCTATCCTGAATGCGGTTGAAATTATTTCCGTAAGAGGTCTGCGATTTAAATTGTAAAGAAGATATTGAAATATTTAACGGATCCGTAAAATCGTGAATAACTTTCAAACCATTAATGAAAGATACCACTTTAGGGGTATCAATCGATTCGTATTCACGAAATACAATCGATTTAATCAAAAGAAATAGCGAGAAACGCGTATTTGGAAAATATGGATAACCGAAATAATTTTACGCCCAGCCCTGATCGAAAGTATACGCGAAAAAAAACTAACCAATATCAGCTCCGGACTTATGAGTCTTTTCAAGTATTTGAGTAAGTATTCCGACATCTCTCCATCCCATATTTACTCCTTGACCTGCCAATGGATGTATTCTATGAGCTGCATCTCCCAATAGAGCCACTCGAGGAGCGACGTACCTACAACATATACATTTTCGTCCGATCAGAAATATCTTTAATTCTGTACAGATTCAGAGCAAAAGTGACTAGACATCTAAAAAAACTGGACAGATCTATACCACAAGTTGATGGAAACTGGTCAGATAGGGGATTATTCTTACTAATCTGGGCCTCGTGCACAATTCTAGATCGGTTCCGAGTCGAATTTTATGGTGAAAAATCTCAGACCGGAATTTACCGGCCAACGAAAATTTATGATACCGTCAGGGAAAATTTTGAGGATAGCCTTCAAAACACCGAAGTATTGTCGCACATTTGATTTTTGGTGGAACGGAGGTGCTTACGATTGAGAATGGGAGAGTCCGAGGGGAAAAGAGGCACGATTGTCTGTCTCGAGTGAGAGAATATGAGGAGGAATGGAAGAGGGACGAATAGGTGATCGGAGGAAGGATAGGATCGAATTAACTGTGAACAATGCTTGATTCACACTCTGGTCTTGATGAGATGATGTGAACTGGAAAGAGTATACTGTATCTCATATTATTGATTAGATGAGAACATACAAGTGCTTCATTGAGTTCATCGACGAATGCGTCCTTGTTGAGAGCACAGAGACGAGTGGCCTGCAGAAATGAGAGATCAAAGATCAATTAGAAAATGAGATAATGAACCTCCTCAGGAGATGTAGTCCACACTAATGACGACAAGTCGGACGACAAAGGCAACAAAGCGATGGGACCTGAACGTATGATATTAGGCCGCATGAGAGAAATTTCTTCCGAAAAAAACATGGATCAGGAACTTATATCTTTCAATTAAAAAAAGCTTCTCAGACGCCAAAAATGATTCTCATCCGCCGTTTTAATACCGAGAGGCTAAGCGTCAGGTTGACCACAAGTGACTACAGTATACCATGGGAAGAGAATCGTTGCCATGCAGTGTCATTCAATTCGTCTGCAGACACTCTCAATGTCGCGACAACGGCAGATTGAGAGTACGACCATCCAGTTGTACAGATTGCAGTCGACTCACGAACCATCGAATTCGCCCCATCTGCACCAATCTGAAGAGTAGGGGTTACTGTAAGCAGGGGGGGGGTAAACAGTAGTCGACCAACCACCAACTGAGCAGAGAGCGTCTCTCCGTCTTCCAGAGTCACACTCGCCAATTCACTCGTTGTCTCAGGCAATCTAAATGTTGCCTTAGAATTACTGTTAGCCTTTAGGAGACTTACTGGCAGGATTGAACTTTGGATGCGATTCTGTGTGTAACATTGGGTAGAGTTGAGAGGACATCAGCCAACACTCCCACTATCGCGTCGTTTTCGACGATGTGAGCAACCTGAAAGGAATATAATAGAGGGATATCGATCAGAGACTCCAACCTCGGCCGATCCTGGTCGATCAAATGTGATCTCTGCATGAGATGACGATTCAATCACCTGATAGAAACGAATAATAAGGTAAGACTAGAAAACACCGCTTACGTGCAGTTTGTTCACTCGTTTCACACGATATTTCTCGAGTCGACTCCAAACACCGAGATCTAAAAAGATGGACTGAGAAGGAAAGAGGGAGTGGAATACCTTTGAACAATTGGACAGAGGCAGGACTAACAGCAGAGACTCGATTGGAGTATGTCGATGGATTAGAACGAAGAGTCGGCTTGGACTTGGCCGAATCAACCACAACCACCTTCTTATCGCGTAGAAGGGAGTTTAGACCTGAGTGAGTAGGGTAGGTCAGAGAAGAGAGTGGATACAGTACCAATTGAGGCTGCAATCGTATTGCCGACAAGTCCTCCTCCGACCACAACTATATCACAGCTGGAGCCAGCTCGGGCTGAACTGGAGGACGCGTGTCGGGCGAGGAGAGGCACATTCAACATTGCCTAAACTACACACTTCTAAAATTAAAAGAAATCAATAACTTATTAGTTAATTCGTTCCAGGAACCTGTGGAAGATTTTCTAAGTTTATCGCGAATATCGTTACGCTTTATCATCGGAACGAAATATTTCAAAATTTGTATTCAATTTTACAAGTATATATTTAGCTCTAATTTTTCTATACGTCGATTCTAGGGATTGGACAGGGGCTGTTTAAATGTAATAAATCAAAGTTGCGTGGTTCCATGCTTATTTTTGCATTTTTACCGTCGATGGTAATTTGTCGTTATGAAATGCTGAAGGATTCAGTTTGTAAAGGCCGTTGTTCAGTTCGTGCGTCGTTTTCGACGCTGTTGATGTCTGGGAGGGACGCAAAGTTCTTCAAGACCGCTCTTCCCTTCTTCTCGCTTGTGCTCGGGGGAGCGTGGGGTCTTCACTTCTTCCAGCAAGTTCGCTACGACTTCCGCCACATTCAGCAGCTCGATAGCAACACCGATTCCCTTGTGAGTTGGATTGTATTAATGTACAATTATTGAGTTACCTACCTCTCCGAATAAGTGACATAAAGTATCGTAATATCTATATTTCTATGTGTATTAATAAACTATTATCAGAAGTCGGACTTGAATCAGAGTGGCATCAAGCTTCGAGAGAACGTAACCGTCGACTCGGTCTACAAGGTGAGCCAGTATATCGATATTTTATTTAAGGTTATGAATTTATTTGCACCCTTGATGTGCGTGGTTCAGGAGGTGGCTCAGTTGGATACAGACAACTGGGAGAACATCCGAGGACCTCGTGACACGGAGGATCTCACTCAGTACAACAAGATCAAGTGAGTAGGGGTTAAATCATCACTGTTTGCGACCGCGTACATTTACATGAATTGAGCTTATTTCCGTGCAGGACCGCTCAACAGGAAGTGAGCTCTCGTATTCGTGCAGAAAAGAAGCTGAATGTCTGAGGAGATTCCTGATCCCAACCTTCCGTGAGTTGGAGTCACAATGGAGCCATTGATAGCCGTGTATTGCAGGGGTCTTGTCGTTCCTTCTCAAGACGCGGGTGATAATCCTCCCGAACCGAACACGTCGGATAACACTTCGACCAGAGCAGTCAGAGGATCGCCTGCTCCACTTGACTCTCTCAATCAGGTTAGAGAGAGAAGATATCAACTATTGTGGTTCCCTACTTTTTTTTTCGATGACTAACATTATTAGTGGCAATTTCTTGACAGGTTTGTTTCAAAAGAGTAAATTATGAAACTAGCAGGGTGTGTTGAGGTTAAACTACGTTATGGTAGGGTGCGCACTACGTTTTCAAAGTATGGTTCAGGGGGGAATTCAGTTGCCGGGCACATTTCGGCCCAGGGGGAACTTTACAGCCGGCTCAAAGTTTGGTCCAGGGGGAGTTCGGCAGCCGGCTCCAAGTTCGGACCAGGGGGAGCAAGATAGCCGGCTCCAAGTTCGGTCCAGGGGACGCTCAGTAGCTTGCTCAAAGTTCGGTCCAGGGGCAGCAAGATAGCCTGCTCCAAGTTCGGTCCAGGGGGAGCTCGGGAGTCGGCTCCATGTTACATTATGTTGGAGAGTGTTAATCGCTACAAAGAGTACTGGCTTATTCCGTTGCAAAAGGCTCGTGAGTCTGAGAGCGATCGAAAAAAAGTTGCCACTACGCCACTTCGTGGCTCCGTGGCAACTTTTTTCGATCGCTCTCAGCCTCACGAGCCTTTCACAACGGAAACGCAAGATATAGTGCGTTCAGAACGTTCCCGACATCACAAAACGCTTTTCCTGTAATCCCCTACGCTCTCTGAATCATTTTGGAACTTTTCGAAGTTTTCGATTTTTCACGTTAAAACGTGTTAGAACACGTTCAGACACGTTTCTGACATCGCAAAACACATTTCCTGTGATCCCCGACACTCACCGGTGCGTTTGGAGAAAGTTCGAAAATTTCGATTTTTCATGTTAAAACTCGGCAAAACAGGTGAAAACGTGTTTCATGGTACTCAAAACCGTGTTAGAACAGTTTATGGCACTTGCGAAAAATGCGGCAAAAGGTTTGCCCGCGGCGGGGGTCGAACCTGCGTCGCTCAGATTGCTAGTCAAGCGCGTAACCCACTTGGCCATGGATTTTGTTTGAATTTTTTTATTGAGCAAGTTACTCTTGTGGAGATGCATGTGATGGCGAAGGAACTGAGTCGATAGCTCTATCCGTTGGCGAGATATTTAGCGTGACGGACCGACACACACACACACAGACAGACGTTCTGAAATAATAGTCTTTAGGAATTCGAAATTTACCTATTACTACGTGGGGGATCGAGATCACTTAAATTTGCTTCACTTTTTGCCGGATTACATCAACTTGAGTATACAGTATCGCCGGAAAGTATTGGCACACTTTTATTTTCCCGTGTAATTATTGAACCATGCGAGCAATCGAGCTGAAAATTTCACTGAAGATAGGAAATCTATCGGTGAATAACGGGCTTGCAATGCCATATCCAGGAAATTTAAACGTGTTGCGTAATGATGACGCAACTGAACACCACTTATTTGAAAAATTCTATCTCTCAGCAACGTTTTTCCACACTGGTCAAAATATTTGAGTGTTGCGACCTTACCAAGAACTGCTCAGAAAAAAAGTTTCAAGTTGCTGCGATTTTTCTCCTTTCCAGCAGCCTTGCTGCAATATATGGGCTGCAAACTCATAACTCGGCTCCCAGATAAGCTAGAGACTCGTTCTACTGCTCAAAATGATTGTTGGGATGAGCCCAAACATCTCTGAAAGTTTAGTGCAGATTGCTCATCATTTGCCTTCAGGGCACAAAAAAAAATCGATTTTTTACATACCCCAGCTTTGACGGTGTACATCTCCAAGGGAGAATTTTCTAAAAATATGGTTCCTGTGCAGGAAAGACCCAAAACTATCAAAGAATCGATGCCCAACTTTTTGTACCAGCAGCATGTTTTTCCTGCATGTTGCGATCGCATCCCTGACGCGCGCTAGTGTCGAAAGTCTCGCATCTCTCTTTGCATACGCTCGCCCCGCCCCCTAGAATCTTCCGCTTTCGAAACCAGGGCGTGTCAGGGATGCGATCGCAACATGCAGGAAAAAAATGCTGCTGGTACAAAAAGTTGGGCATCGATTCTTTGATAGTTTTGGGTCTTTCCTGCACATGGACCATATTTTTAGAAAATTCTCCCTTGGAGATGTACACGGTCAAATTTGGAGTATGAAAAAAATCGATTTTTTTGTACCCTGAAGGCAAATGATGAGCAATCTGCACCAAACTTTCAGAGATGTCTGGGCTCATCCCAACAATCATTTTGAGCACTAGAACGAGTGTCTAGCTTATCTGGGAGTCGAGTTATGAGTTTGCAGCCCATATATTGCAGCAAGGCTGCTGGAAAGGAGAAAAATCGCAGCAACTTGAAACTTTTTTTCTGAGCAGTTCTTGGTAAGGTCGCAACACTCAAATATTTTGACCAGTGTGGAAAAACGTTGCTGAGAGATAGAATTTTTCAATCAAATAAGTGGTGTTCAGTTGCGTCATCATTACGCAACACGTTTCAATTTCCTGGATATGGCATTGCAAGCCCGTTATTCACCGATAGATTTCCTATCTTCAGTGAAATTTTCAGCTCGATTGCTCGCATGGTTCAATAATTACACGGGAAAATAAAAGTGTGCCAATACTTTCCGGCGATACTGTACATCGAATACATGTATATAAGTATACATCGAATAGTTTACCGAAAAATTTCTGTCCACTTTAAGATTTCGCAAAGCGTGGTATATTATGCAGAAGAAAAAAAGTACTACTATGATGAAAATTCATGGTCAACTGATATGACGGCGTTAGCCACTAGTACCATCAAATATCTTTGCAGGTGTCTGATCCCATCCCCGATCCATTCTCTCCCTCCGGTCCTTCCTCTTCCTCTCATACTCTTCCTCCTCCTTCCATTCCTCTCCCCGATCCTCTTCCTCCTGCTGTCTCTACTCCCGTTGTTGCTGCAGTTTCCACCAATCCCTCCACTCATCCCAGTGATCCCGCTAATCAGGTACTACAAGAGACAAGGAACGGTTATGAGGACATTGAGTATCGGAATGACATCTAGTGGGTTATATTGACTTCATTAATTTATATAAAATCGGAGGTTGAACAACGGTGGTTCTGCACGGTTAGTCAGATTTGCTACATCCCGTGCTGCCTGTTTTATATTGTTCCTAAAGTGGAGGCAGAAAGCTCTTTACAAAATGTACGCCTCCGATTCTTTTATTTTAAGTAAGATGCTTTCATGATGATATCCCTCAAAGCATAGGTCAAAAGGGTGCGTTGGGGAAAGTCGAAAATGTGGGTTGGGTTGTTCAAGTATAGGCATGACAAGCTATAAATGTTGGTTGGTTTTTCATTTTTTTCTCAAAATCCAAAAATGAGGGTAGAGTTTTTCAAAGATTGGCCTTGAAAATGTCAAAATGTGGGTTGGCTTTGTCGTTTTTTACGTGCCTTTTGACCTATGCCTCAAAGAATCATTCTGAAACTGACTATTTGCAGCAATAAGATAATAAACTTGGAGTTACACTCAAAGGAGTACTCCATAAGGAGTATTCTCTCTCCATCAATCGATTGCTCTCATTACCATCTCTCTTAGGTGGACGCTCAGCTGCTTTCTCAACTCAACGAACTAGGCTTCGAAGACACGATAGCCAAGATCGCTCTTGTGAGAACTGCGAACACGAGTGAGTCAAGTTGATATGGACATATATCAAACGAGTGGGCAAGAAAATGTCGAAATGTGGGTAGGACAATTACTTGGGCTTTTCAATAAATTGGAAGAGAAAATGGAAATGTCGAAGCCTAGTTCGTTGAGAAAACTGGTTTTAAAAACTGCCAAATGATATTTTGAAATTTCCGACTTTCATGAAAAATCGATATTTAGGTCTAAAATACGTCAAAATAAAAATTCAAAAAAAAATCATGAGGCATTTTCAAAATTTCCCAAAAAATTTCATGTCGGAAAGAGTGATTTTTCTGGAGTTTTTGGAAATAATTAAATTAAAAAAAATACCAACATGGGAATGACCGGAAGACACATATCCCGATCTCCATGAAAATTTTACAGTAGAATTAGCTCAACATTCTATCCGGAAAACTGCTTTGCCAAATGACATTTCCAAGTATTATTAAAATTATTAAAATAAATATTAAAACTTCAAAATATTTTGCAAAATTATTTTTGACTCGGAATATTATTGCAAATGTTTTATATCAGATATATTGATAGGTTAATGTTTTTTTTTGAATTTTTATTTTGACGTATTTTAGACCTAAATATCGATTTTTCATGAAAGTCGGAAATTTCAAAATATCATTTGGCAGTTTTTAAAACCAGTTTTCCGGATAGAATTTTGCGCTGATTCTACTGTAAAATTTTCATGGAGATCGGGATATGTGTCTTCCGGTCATTCCCATGCAAGACGAAAAATGCAGAGCCCTGCATCCGACATTTTCTCATAACTCTTTAGTACGTGGAGCTCCGAATTTTATGTATAATTTCAAGTTATATTTGAATTCGGACCGCTGTTGAGATTTCTTTCTGACAGAGACCCCGCGTAATATGAAATTTCTAGTCAAAGTTTGCTATTAGTTCGGTATGGGGTTGCAATAGTTCGTAATTTTTTAACATACCGTTCGACCTACGGATACCACACATGGATGTCAATTATTATATATACTTTTTGAAGAGTGCTCCTAACCTGATTTCACTCGATAATAGTCTGCTCCCATGTTTTAGTTGTTGCAAAATTTAAATTTTTAGCGCCTCAAGAATTTTGAGAGTGCCCCTTATCAGGTTTCTAGAAAATACATAGTACCTCCCGTGTGTGATCGTGCCCACGTCCGATGG